>CM037879.1:164121647-164740420 GCA_021292165.1 Shinisaurus crocodilurus
ACGCCTGAGTCCTGGGCTGTCCTCCAGTGGCAGCATGACAGAAAAGGATTCATGGTGCTGTCGCCCGTCATCATCGCATTCCTGGGGGGAGTGTGGTGGGAGAGGTTGTCCTTCGCCTTAGTGATGCTAGCAAAGGAATAATCCAGGACATAGAATAGCAGGGTGGGCATGCTAAATTGTAAGGTGCTGGAACTCAATGGCTTCCTTCCTCTTGCTGGCCTCAGAACAGATGCTGTAATAGAAGCTAAACGGGCTCTGGTGTTGGAATGTCACAGACTGTAGGAGGAAGGAGCGGCTGGTTCCAGCCTTATAACTCTCTTGGTCTCAGGTATCTACGTTAGGTAGTGTGTGGAGTAACTCGATAGTGTTGGCTGTTTGACGTTGGGTGGGTAATTCAAAAAGAAAAGAGACCACAAGGCTTCAAACAACTAAGCTTATTTTTTTATTGAAGAAAATGTGAATAGGGCAAAGTTTAAAACTGAATGGATGCACACGTACGCACCAACACACACAAACAGTATGAGCTACGGTAATAAAACAAGCAGGGATTAATGCATCCATCCAGCTAACCTGTGTTCCTATTTTATCCTGGTCCCTGATTCAAGCAATCTTACTGACATAAGCCCGTCTTTCTCTCAATCAGTTCTCCAGTTGTGGCAGCAGCTCTGACTCTTTCTGGCCTTCTTTCCTTCTTTCTCTGTTCTCTCTGTCTTTCCATGTCTCTGCCTTAGGCTTTTAATCTTAAAATTAGTTATTTTCCCTCCCCAACTCCAACCAAACAGGAGGAAAGTTTCTTGTTCATCTTTGCCCTAAATTTCCCTGACCTTCTGCTGAACCTCATGCAAACTTTTTTCTTCTTCTTCCTCTACAGACATCCTGACTCCTACATCTAATAACTTTTGACTTGAGCTGCCTGCAAACCTTTGGCTTCCTGAGCAAACATCCTGACTAAACTTTTGACCTTTTTGATGAAACTGACCAGCATACAACACACACACACACACACACACACAACATTTAACCACATAACATCCCAAAAGCAAACTAAATACAAAAATGGAGGACAGAGATAAGATGGGGGCAAGATTGGCTGTTGATCTAAGAGTCAAAGTTCGCTGACCTTACCTTAAATAGATGGCCTCTGAAGCCACATCTGCTCCTCATGTCTCCCAGTAAAATGTGTTTATTTATTATATTATTTATTTATTTATTACATTTCTATACCGCCCAATAGGCAAAGCTCTTTGGGCAGTTCACAACAATGGTTAAGCAGATGCATGATACACAACATCATTGTGTCCGGAAAGTCTTCACCTCTTTCGGGCAGCAGCCAATGGAGTAGAACTGGGAAAAACTGGGAGTGATGGTGTTACATCATGCATCTGCTTTAATTGAATGATCAGAAGAGCCAAGGGGAGGAAATGTGGGTCAGGATAGGAGGCCACATATTTAAGATGGCCTTAAGCCTCTCTATCCCCATCAGTGCTATATGCATAAACTGGAAGCACATAAAAACTATAAACTCCGGCAGAGCAATAACAATCCTCTGGCAGGAGATAAATACTCGATGCATTGCATGAAGGGAAAAATTAGTGTGTGCTAACATGACACTTTTAGCACAATGAATTATATACAAATAAATGAAGGGGGCTGCTGGAGCGGGGGTACTTGTTCTGGCCTTTTGCATCAAGGTTAATTACAGTGAAGGAAGTTAAAGCACGCATCCATTTAAATTACAGAGAAAAATCTCCTAGGCTGGGTTTTCTCCCCCCCCCCCCGCCCGAAAGACCCTCTTCCTCCAAGTGTTACCATGACAGGCTGCTATTCAGCTGGAAGTAGATGTGCACTGCAAGGACTATGTGGGCTGTGAAAAGAAACACAGTGAGTGTTATCTTGTCATGGCAATAAAAGGGAGGAACGCAACAGCATACTGCATAAAGAGAAAAGTTGGCTGTTTCTAAAATATAAAAGACATATTACTGAGAAAACTCTATTAAGAATTTAAAAGGTGAAACCCTTTCATCCAGCTGACTCTGGAGAGGAAATTCCTCAGTAAAGAATGGATAAATAAAGGCATTTGCCCTTAGCTATCCTAGCATGAAAGGGATGTCTTATGAATACTTAGCAGATTAATGAGACAGAGGGACTCGTAAATATGTCAGGAAAATGAACACGTGCTGGCCATGAAATAGATGCTCATTGGGATGCAAACGGGATTCCTGAGGGCAGGAGTGTCGCAGGAGCTGCCCTGGTGGTGTGGTGGGCTGTGTTGGAGGCCAGAGTGCCCCTTGGAGTCTAATGTAAGTGAGCAGGGTGAGTCCTTACACTCCTCTCAGAAGGTCAGTGGTACTCGATGGTGTAGCATGGCAAGTTCTCAAGCACAGCCATTTGATGATGAGTGGACCTCTGGGCAGAATGCGCCCGCCCAGAAGAGGTTGTCTAAGGCTGTGGTGTGATTTTTCTCATTGCTTGTTACTTATTTCCTTGTTTGGCCTAAATTTAGTTTGCCTATATTTGAAGCTGGATCGCTTGAACTGGGCTTTTTCTGTGGAAAACACGATAGTTCAGCTCAAGTGCTGATATTACCCCACAAAGCCCTAAATGGCTCAGGGCCAGGTTACCTGAAGGACCATCTCCTTCTATACATATTTGCCTGGAACCTAAGATCATCCTCAGAGGCCCTCCTCTAGGTGCCCCTGCTGAATGAGATGAGGCAGGTGGCATCGTGGCAACTAAGGAGAGGGTCTTTTCAGTGGTGCACCCCAGTTGTGGAATGCCCTCCCCAGAGAGGCTCACCTGGTGCCTACATTGTGGGCTTTTTGGCACCAGGTGATGGCTTTTATTTCCCCAGGCTTGTTAACCAGTTTTTGTATTTTATATTTATTGTTGTTCCCCCACCTCGATCCAAGTGGAGAGGCAAGTAAGAAATAATAATATAATAATAATTATTATATTATTATTATTATTATTATATTATATTATTATTATTATTCCTTCAGTTTTAAAATTGTGTTAGTGCAGTTTCAGATCTTTGCACTGCTGCTGGCTTTTATCTTGGTTCCTGCTTTGGTTTTATCATGTTTTAAACTTATAGTTTTTATATTATGTTTTACTACATTATTGTATTTTATGGTTTGAAGGTTTGTTTTATGAACTACCCAGAGAGCTTCAGTTTCAGCTATTGGGCGGTATAGAAATAAAATTATTATTATTATTATTATTATTATTATTATTATTATTATTGAAACATAATAAATAAATATGTACATAAAATCAAGTTATTAGAAGGACTGATAAGCAACTTCTAGTGGTGGTAGGAGGAAGTGGGGAAAGTTGAGCTTCTTCAGGCCACTGCAACATCCCAGTGGTAATTTGGCAGTCCGCCCACTAGGCAGGCAGGAAGGAGAGCGACAAAGGGGTGGGTGGGTGGCAGAAAGAGAAAAGGGGTGACCTTTGGCTTTGGCCCTGCACACTGCCGACACGTGGACCCTGACAGATTACCTCAAGGGAAAAAGTTGCCCTCCTCTGCATTTAGGAGAGATGCAGATGCTGACAGCAGATGCTGGGGGTGGGGAGCAATGGCGAGGAAATGGAGGACAGAGTTGCATGTGCTTCATGACCTGCCCTGGGGGCCCCTCTAAGTCATCCTGCTGCTGCCATTTTGATACGGTGGAGGACACCATCCCATCAAAGCCAGTGCTGAAGCAAGATTCAACTGCTTGTCCATGCAGCTTCTGTATATGGATGGGAGGGGGGGGGCATCGTGTCCTTAACCTCAGGCTGCAAAATGCCTTAGGCTGGCCCTGACCCCTTCAGAGGGATTCTAGCTGCTGTGTGGTGCCACCCCAAGCTGGAAGCAATTCTAGCAGCCTCCGATGTGAGAGTCATTCCGGAAGAACTGGCTGATAGATCTCCCCACGCCACAAACCCATCTCTCTCTCTCTATATAGGTATTCCAACCATTTCTGAATATGGGAGGGGAGAAACTATGCATGAACTGGACTCAGAACACAGCCTTGCCTGCATTAGCTTGTCCTGTGTAGGCAATGATTTGAACCATCCTGAATACACATCTGACTGGCTGAGATTCTCTTGCAATTCTCTTGCGACCTGCTCCCGACCCTTCTCGACAGCATGTGCACCGAGTATGCATGACTCCGTCAGGGAAGGGACAGATCACTCTTGCCAGAGGCCTGGACTGATGGCATGCTGATGGCGTTGAAAATGAAATTAGACTCAGGGCCACATAACACGAGGTTAAGGGGCACATGCAACTCTGGGGCCACAGGTTGCCCATCCCTGCCCGAATGGTAGGGCTGGCCCTGTGAGGAGTCAACACACCAGCTCCAGCCAGAACCAGGAATGTGCATCAACGGCTTGGGGGCCCTCTGCTTGATCTGCAGGGTGAACACTTTTCATACATTGCATCATCACCATCATCATCATTGGTGGTGGTACTGATCAATGTTACTACTACTACTACTACTACTATTACTACTATTATTTAAGTATTTATATTCTTGCCTTTCAGTCCCAAAATAACCCCCCCCGCCAAGCATGTAACAATAATCAAAAGTTGTCTGTTCTGTTATGAGAGATACTACACCTCTATCATGTCTCCTCTTTTTTTCTAAGCTAAACAGCCCCAGATGTTGTAACATTTTCTCACAGGGAAGTTGCTCCAGCCTATTGATCTTCTTGGTTGCCCTTTTCTGCACATTTTCCAGCACAACAATATCCTTTCTGAGGCACTCTTGCATCTCGCTGTCTTAGGGAATGCTTTGCTTTGTATATAGGGAATGCATTATATTAGGGGAAATTGTTGCAGTAACGCATGTATTCGGAGAGAGATGCACACAAAAATGTGTAAGGAGAGATGCACACAATAATGTTTTGCCCTTCCCTGCAAGAAAAAAAAATAAAAAATTAAGAAAAACCTATAAGAACCTTTTTAACTAAGAACTGGTGCCTGAGTTTTGCATTCTTCCTCCTCCCTCCCAATCCCTTTTCCTTTTGTGTCATGTCTTTTAGATTGTAAGCCTGAGGGCAGGGACTGTCTTATTATTAATCTTTGTAAGCCACTCTGAGAGACTTTTCTGGCTGAAGAGCAGGGTATAAGTGCAATAAATAAATAAATAAATAAATAAATAAATAAAATGTGTAAGAATTTTTGGGCAAACTTAAAAAATAAAAATCTCAAGCTGATACAGAAATCAGGACTGGAAAACTGAGAAACTGAGTATCACGTGTGGCTTACACCGCCACACAGGGACGGCACTACCGCTAGGCCAACTAGGCTGTTGCCTAGGGCGCGTAGCGGAAGAGGGCGCAGAACGCTGCGCTCCTCTTCGCTGCCGGCGCGCTACTGCCCTGCCCGCCCGCCCGCCTCACCGAGAAAGCCAGGTCAGTGCGGGGGATTGCGCCCGGAGTAGTGGTGGGGCCGAGCCTGGGAGCCTCCCCCCCACCTCGCCTCGCCTCTGCGCCGCCTCCCCCCACCTCGCCTCGTTTTGCCTCTGCGCCGCCTCCCCCCCCGCGCTGCCTCCCCCCCACCTCGCCTCGCTTCGCCTCCGCGCCGCCTCCCCCCCAACACCTACCTTCTCCGCGCTGTTTCCGGAGCCCCGCCCACGCTCTGTTTTGGCGGGAGGAACCAGGGCAACAGGGCTTAAACAGCCCTGTTGCTCTGGTTTCCCCCGGCCAAAAACAGAGCGCGGGGGTCCCTTTTCGGAGGAGGCATGGGAAGGTAGGTGGGGGGTGGCAGCGGCAGCGTGCGGGGGGGGGGGTCCGGTGGCAGCGGCGGCGGCGGGAGGTTGCAGAGCAGGGCTGCTTTCCGGAGCCCCCCCCCCAGCACGAGAGGGGGGGCGCTAAATATAATTTAGCCTAGGGCGCCAAACTGCCCTGCACCGGTCCTGCCGCCACAACCTTTTTATTTTACCGCTGCCACCCCTTTACTTTCTGACACACCCACTTCTGCCCCCAACACTCACACTCATGGTGGCCCTCAGCACCATGTTTGTCGGGTGTTTTAGCCACCGTGCTCTTTCATTTTATACAGCTCCCTTGCTCAAGCTATGGCCCCTTTATACTCAGGCCCTGCATTCAGGTCACTCTGTCCCCTTCAGGTATCCTGCTTACTTCCCGCCCAGGATTCACGGAAGACCTTGTCTGAGTGTGGAAAGCTAAGCAGGGTCAGGCCTGGTAATTACTTGGATGGGAGGCCCTTCCTCTAGTTTTCTGCATTGAGCAGGGGGTTGGACTCGATGGCCTTTTAGGTTCCTTCCAACTCTATGATCTATGAAATCTATGAAAGACGCTCAACCTCTTCCACTCAGGCTCCCCTTTGCAATCTCTCAGAGACACTCCAGCAGTTGCCTGGGACACTCCCCTCTCCTCACAAGCCTTTGACCCCCAACAGCCTCAGGCTAACCAGGGTAATGACCTGAATACTGTTATTTCCCTCGCTGCCTCCTTTCTCCTCTGAGATTGTTCTCTCAGATGTGTGTGTTCCTTCCCTTAGTCACTCACGCCCACACTAAGGGTTAACAGTAAATCAAAACAAGTTTATTTCTACAGATGGAAACATTCAGGCGCTTGCTTATCCTGAAAACCATTACAATATTTCAACTCCAGGCTGAGGTAACTCCTCTAACCTCCACTATTGATTCTGAGTGCTTCTCTAGAGGTCTCCGGGTTCTACCCTCAACCCACCCACTCACCGCTCCACAGCCTGTCACAGCTCTCTCTGCCCCTTGCCAACATTCCGAGCGCTGTGATTGGCTCTGCACACTCCAGCTGTCTGCCACCCTGAGAAAAACCAAAACGGACCGATCCATCCATTGCTAAACAAGGCTCGATTCCATATGCATCAAGGTGATCATCAGATCCAAAGATGGGACTGAAAAAGTTGAACTCAAGGAACACCAAGGACTTGTTCACCCAATACCACAAATACCGGATGAGACTTGAACTTCAGACATTTGGGAATGTTGATAAGTGTTTTCAGTGAGCACTTTGCTACTTCACCTCTACAGCACCTTTGGAAAGTTGTTGAGGTAGGACACGGCATATGCATTATACGTGAGGTGAAGCTGCCTTGAACCGAGTCAGAATTCTGGTTCGTATAGCTCAGCCTTCCCCCAACCTGGTGCACTCCAGATGTGTTGGACTGCAATTCCAATAATTCCCAGCCAGCGTGGCTAATAGCAAGGAAATAGGACACATGTTTAGCAGCTATTACAGGGGACCAGCTCATGATGAAAAGGAATGACAGAACAATTGAGACATATTAAAGCAGTGGTGTTGAACCTCTTTCAGTCCGAGGGCCAAATTCCATTTCAGAGAGGCTCTTGGGGACCACATTCCAGTTGTGGGCGGGGCCAAAGGCAAAGAGGCGGAGCCAAAAATACCAGCCTATTTTAGTTTAAGCTCTTACTGCCAGTAACTAAGTCTTAGGAGAAGCATTTCAAGCCTTTAGAGTGGGGGGGAAACTGCACAAAAGTGGGGCAACCACCAAACAGTTGGTGCTCAGGGAAAAGGGTTTGGGGTCAGGAGAAGGGGGCATGCCATCTGGGAAACCCTGGGAGGGCTGGATTTGGCCCCAGGGCCTGAGGCTCTGCACTCCTGTACTAAAGTAAGTTGTTTGTGTGTGTATATCTGAGTTAAGAAAGTAAATGCAAAGCAGAAGCGGCGAGATCTTTCCGAGGAATGTTGAGGAACTTGTGGCTGGTGAAAATGGCTCCCCAGTGTAGGTGTTTAATAGGGCTATCATATCGAGTAACACTACATTAATCACCATGGTAACAAGGCAGGAATAAACTCCCTGACAGTGGCCCAGATGCCGCATGAGACAGGCTTTAATGAGAGTAGCTCACCACCACCCTGGCAACACCTTAGGGCCAAACTCGTATGTGATGGCAGGAGCCTGATGTGTAAAAGCAGACTTGTCATCGAGTTAATAATATAAAGCGGCACTGGGGTGAGGGACACACACACACACACACACACACACACACACACACACACAAAGCAGTGGGAGGGGAAGTTGAACCCTCCATTTCTTTATAATACTACTTCACCCCAACTATTTTCCTCCTGGTGGGTCTCTAAGATGAGATGTAACACACACACACACACACACTTTGAAAGAAATACAACTGGAGCCCAGAGGAGCCCAGTGATTTCATTTGCAGGCAGTGATGTTGGAGAATTTTGTATGGTCCAGAACTTTAAGCGGACCAACATAATTTGCACTTCTTGGACCAAGACATGAACTGGGATCTTTCAGACTGCACACTCCTGAATTTTGCATTGCAATTGTTGGGCAAAAAATTGTGTGCAAAAATGTTGTGCATTTTGTGGGGGATGCACACAAAAATGCATATTGGATGGGGAAATGTGTACAATTTAAATGTGGATCCACCGGAATCGAGATAGAACAACAGACTTACACTTGATCACATGCAAAACTGACATGGACTGGAAAAAGACTAATCCATCCAGCTCTAATTGGGGGGTGGGGAGGGAAGAATAGGCAAAGTTCAGTTCCCCGCTTCTGCCCACCTGTGCAGTGTTTTAAATCTCCTCCCCTCCAAATGTTACATTGGCATGACCCAACTGAGTCTTGCTACATCTAGCTGTGCCTTTACTAAACCAGAAAATGCAAGTTTGCCATAGGACAATGATTAACATTCCTTTGCCCACCATATATTAAAGAGAGTCAACTGAAGAATGGACCAAACTCTACAACTGCCCAGGTAAATCAGCCCTTCTGGGCTAAAACTGACATAACAATGTAAAATACAATAAAATAAATCTTCCAATTCAGATATGCTTTACTGAATTCAAAATTTCAGACATTTGTCTCTGATCGAGACTTACTATACAAAGCCCAGTTTTCCAGCATGCTCCCAAAGCTGCATATAACACTGACAGAGCAGTGCGTGTGCGTGTGCGTGTGTGTGTGTGTGTGCGTGTGTGTGTGCTCGCCTGATGGGTTTTTGCTATACTCAGTGGATGTGAGGGAACATTTTCTACCTCTCACACTAGCTCTGATTTTCATTTGTGATTTCAGAGCCGCCCAGCCAATCAGCACTGCAGAATCTCCCTCCGTCCAAATGCACAAGTATCCCTGTATTGCATACAAATCAAGGGTCTCTGTTCGAGCAAGGTAGGAGAGCTTTGACATGCTTACATGCAGATGTATAAGAATCTGGGGTTGCTCAGGGTCAAACTGCACATTACGTTAATTGCATGACACAGAGCGGAGCCTTACCTTTTTCTTTACTTTAGACTTAGAGTAGCTGTGCCTGTGCATGACCCCGGTTCAGATCTGGACCAATGGCACCAGGAGGGGAGGATTAAATAGTATTCCCCGTTTGCTTCCTGAAATTCCACCCCACATGCCTGTGTGGGGATATATATATATATATATATATATATATATATACACCTTCCCCCCAGTTTGCTTCCTAAAATTCCTCCCCCCTCCCTTCCCAGGGGATTTTTAAAAAAGGAAATAAGCCTGGATTGACTCCAATGGAGGCCCTATATTAAAGGGTCTCCATTGGAGTCAATCCTCCCCTCTTGATGAAAGCTGGTCCTGATCCGAATCAGGGTCATGTGCAGTTACTCTAAGTTCCCAGAACTTCTGCTGATGATGCCACTGGTCTGATGGATCTGGCCAGCTCCTCCTTGTCAGAGCTCAGGGTGCTTCTCAGAGTGGGGGTCCTAGTACCCATTGATTTCTGTCCCTTTGCCACAGAAACTGGGTTGCCGGGGTAGGAATCGGCCCTGCATTTTCTGGGTCCAATCCACCAGCACCACGACCACCACTACGAAGGGTTATTTCAATGGCCAAGATGCAGCCCTTTCAGTGGGACTGCCCCTTTGCTGTGGAAAGGATTGGGGAAGGGGGAATTGGCACATTGTGGGGAGCATTGCCAAATGGAGCATTGTTTGCATAGGCAAAGGACAAAAAGTTCTCATACACACACACACACACACACACAGCATATCACAAACACAAACCAACATCAAATATATGTCACATATACTGTACAAATATCGCATTGCATCTGAGCATAAACAGGAAAAACACATAGTAATGTACTACATACCTATTACCTTCCCACTCAGACAGCAGCCAACACGTCTATTATACCCAGCCTATACCCCATCACTATCTTCCCTACAAATACCTGTCTTAATTTCTTTTACAATATTACCTCTGTTCCTAATAGAACACCATAAGTAAATACATATATTCATGATTGTAAGTATGAATATAACCATAACAATCCATTCATCTGTTGACATAAAAAAGCTATAAATAGTCCTGTTATGTATCATGAAAAATGATGAATAGTCATAAATATTCAAAACGTTCTCCTGTGACCACAGCACAACATGTCCAATCGTCCACTGGCCACCATGGGTCTCAAGCAACTTAAATTCATCGGTTAAAAGTCAAATTAGGAGAGCTCAAAAGTGAAGCTAAACAAACGTGCCAGTCTGGGACTAGACAAAATCATTTCTGTCAATCCTGCTGCAATATTGCTAGTGAAATCCCCTGCTGAACTGATGAAAATATTGCTCCTTGTGAAGCTGAGAAAAAAAGGCACAGCTGGAAGTTTCTCGCTTCTTATATTATTAAACAGTTGGCACGGACGATATGGAGAGAGCTGTCCAGCCCCAGCCCTGGGAATTTTACTGCCCTCGGCAAACTGGAGGTGGGGGGAATACACCCGCCACTTCTTTTTCTATCCATCTTACTTTTTCATGCCATCTTTTATTTAGTGTCACAGGAAGGAAGCCAGCTTGTCACTCACTACCCAGATGCCCAATTGACTTCTGCGCATCTCTCTGTGCCCAGAGGCAAACAGCGATGCATTGCCGGGCTCAGGAGCTACCCTGATCTCTGCCTGCTGCAATAGAGCAAGAAGCAGATTACAAGTCTCATTAAAAAAAATTTTTTTTTTTAAGTATGTCATATCTAGTAGATAAAGTATTGGTTCCAGTAAACAAACAAGCCAAGCAGGTTAAATCTGGAGTTCCTTAGCTTCGCCCTTCTCCTTGCATATGCCAGCAACAGTGGTGTGAAGACTTATCTCTGAGCAGGCAGCAATGTGGATAGACTGTGCCCACTTTCCTTTCTCTTGACTATCGAGGCTTTGAGCTGTCAGCAATCAGCTGGGCTTGTATTATTTTTGTGGAGGAGTGAAACTGTCAAGTCTACTGTTTTTGTTAGTTTGGCTTGGCCTCCATGCACTTCTCTGCATGTTGATAGGACTGTGGAGGAGTTGTATGGATGTGATTCAGAACGGGGCATGCGATTATTATCCTTTGGGCAGCGTGCCACACTCAATTCCTGCCATGTTGTCACTTACTGAACAGTATAGAAGCATTGGGGAAAGGGACATTCCGCATCTTTATCTGTACCGTGTAATTGGCTTTGGCTATGTGAACATCAGAAGAGCCCTTGCTGGATCAGACCAAAGGCCTATCTATTCCAGCACCTTGTTTCCCACAGTGGCCAACCAGATGTCTCTCTGGGAAGCCCACAAGCACAACATGATGAGGGCAACTACTTACTTGCTTTAGTGACGTTGAAGCAAATGAAAAGAAACAGAATTACTGCAGTAGTTCAAAGAACTCAGGGGGCATCGTTTCACCAGGGTAAAATTTAACCAGTGATGAGCCTTAGATAGGTGTGAAGGGGGCTAGATCAGAGGTGGGCAATTGTGGGAGGTCTGGGGACCATTTTTGGCCCCCCTCCTGCCCATGCAGATCACACCTCCCCTCCTGCAGCCTGCGGGGATTCAATTTCTTTAAATTAAAAATGGCATCCATAGTGGCTATGGAGCACTAAAAGGGTCAAATTCAGTTTGCAAAGAGGCTAATTTTGACTCTTTTGGTGCCCCATAGCCACTACACACATCATTTTTGCGGGGGGAATCCCCCCCCCTGATTTTAGGAGGCAGCAGGGACTGCTGTGGGGACGACGACAGTGGGGGCTGCATGCAGGCCATATATTGCCCATTCCTGGGCTAAATAATGTCCATCTAGAGGTGAAACTGACAAGGACTTTCAAATACTTGCCAATTTTACCAAGCTCAGAACTATTCCTAGGGCTGGGGAGAAACAGCAATTGGACTAAAAATGCATGAAATTGACCCATTAATTTGAGGAGAAAGGGTTTGATAAAATGCCCCCCCCCACTTGGTTTCTCCAAATCATTTCTCTGATTCTTCAGCACACTTACTTGGTAATGTCCCACTGAAGTCAATGGGGTTTACTTCTGATTAAACATGCATTAGATTGCACTGTTAATCTCTTACCCCACCCCTCCCCAGTGCAATCACACAAAATTGCATAGGATTGCCTATAGGATTGCAAAAAAATTGCAATCTTTTTAAAAACTTTGGGTCTCTTTCTGAATAAAGCATCTTTGGGGGTTTTGCAAAACATTCTTATTTTTTAGAGCCAGTGTGGCGTAGTGGTGAGAGTGTTGGACTGGGACTCAGGAGATCCGGGTTCCAGTCCACGCTCGGCCATGAAACTCACTGGGTGACTTTGGGCCAGTCACTGACTCTCAGCCTAACCTACCTCACAGGGCATAAAATGTGAGGAGGAGGAGGAGGAGGAGGAGGAGGAGGAGGAGGATTGTGTAAACCGCCTTGGGTTCCTTGCAGGAAAAATATAATAAATAAATAAAAATAAATTTTTAAAAAGAGAGAAAGAAATCCAAATGTAAGTCACCGTTTCTCTAGTAGTTCAGGTTTAAAAATAGGGTTGCCTGCAACCGCAGACTGTGATTTTAACAAGCCTGCTTCATTTACTGCCCTTTCTACGGAGGGGTATTTAATTGTACTGCAACTCTGGAAGAAATTGAGCTGCAATTATCTGTCCACTCCGAAAAGTGTCTTTTCTGTAGACATTCAACCGCTGTCCACAATCATAGAAGCCCCCAGCAAGTGGCAAAGGAAGCAGCCATTTTCATGGTGGCAGCCATTTTGAATTTCACAAAATTCAAAAGTATCTCAGCACAAGGCTTTATGGGGAAAACAAATTGATGACTGCTCTGATTCTCTTCCTTCTTAAAAAAGAAATAAATCCCAAAACCAAACAGCTAATTTTGAGGTGCGCAAAACAGCTGAGAGATGGTCCTCTGTGATTTGGTACAGGCAGCAGGCCTAGTGGCTACATCTGGGACATGCAACCTGGTGCCCTCCAGTCATTTTGGACTACAACTCCCATAACCCCTGACCATTGGGAATCCTGGCTGGGGTTTATGCGAGATGTAGTCCAAAACATCTGGAAGGCACCAGGTCTATGTACTTTCTATAATCTTGACTGTAAAGGACTTGAGTCCTTTAGAGCAATCACCTCTACATTGAAGGGACATCTCTGGATTTACTGCAGAGATGGGAGAGGGAAGTTTATCCCTTCTACTGCTGCTCTTTGCAGCCTTTGTACACAAATTTCCAAAGATGTTGCATTTCCAACCACATCCCTTCCCCAACCCCTGAACAGCATGTGCAGGTGTTTGTGCGTTCATCGGCCAATCAGCTGCCTTCTCGCAACAGAAGTTATCGAATCAAACACAGAGAGGATCCACACCAGTGGTGCAGTGGACCTCAAACAAAGCACACAGGGCCCAAATGCCTGGGTTTTGATTAGCAAGGATGATGACGTCATCTGTACCCCCACCTCCAGGCTTCCCTCTGCTGCTCCCTCTGACCTTGTAATCCTCACAGTAGCTGTGGGGAAATAGATTTTCCAGGCATCAATATATGGTTGTGAGCTATCCCTGTTGTAATGCAAAGTATTTGGGGGTCTTCAATGGGTAATCAGAACCCATTAGCTTTACAAAGACCTAAAAAGCTATCTGACTGTAATACAGACACACACAGAGAGAGAGAGAGAGAGAGAGAGAGAGAGAGAGATCAATGCAGCTGCCTGCATTTTTGGACTCTCCTTGTGGGCATGGCTGTGGGGACTCAGTCATGATGAGCACCTGCTCTTCAAAACTGACCACTGACTGCACCACCGGTTCACACCAGTGGAAGTACAACACCCACGTTCAAAATGAAACCTGGCAGATTGCTAAAGCATTCCTGGAAAATACCTTGCCGCTTTTCACAATACCATTATACTGTGGGATTGAGAGGGATTCTGGGAGAGATTCTGGATGGCATGGTGCATAAAGGATAACCACACACCCTGCTTTGCCTGAAACACATGACAATATTTTTTTTATTTATTTATTATATTTATACCCCGCCTTTTTTCCTGCAAGGAACCCAAGGCGGCTTACATAATCCTCCTCCTCCTCCTCCTCTCCATTTTATCCTCACAACAACCCTGTGAGGTAGGTTAGGCTGAGAGTCAGTGACTGGCCCAAAGTCACCCAGTGAGTTTCATGGCCAAGCGGGGACTAGAATCCGGATCTCCTGAGTCCCAGTCCAACACTCTCACCACTACGCCACACTGGCTCTTGCCAGTTGAGGTTGCCAACCCCTGTCCTAGGTTGGCTTAGCTAACACCACCATGAACTTATTATAGCCCATCTTTTTTCCTCTTTCAAGGAACCCAAGGTGGCCTACAGGGTTCTCCTCCTCTCCATTATATCCTCACAAGAGCCCTGTGAGGTAGGGTTAGGCTATGAGTCAGTGACTGGCCCAAAGTCACCCACTGAGCTTCATGGCTGAGTGGGGACTAGAACCCGGATCTCTCGAGTCCCAGTCCAGCGCTCTAACTACTAGACCACACTGGCTCTCAATATGATTCCTCCCCAGTCCTATCAATACCCAGGCCTAGGAAGTCTAATACAAAGCAATCAACATGACAGTTTCATTCCTCCACAATATCAGACCATCCCAGAACTGGCATAGGAAAACTCAGATATTCTCACTCATGCAAAGGCATGATGAGTAAGATCATCTACGATATGATGGACATTCTGTCACTTGGCTGCGTTTTCTTCTAATTCAGCCTTGATGTTACAGACAACAGGTTGGATCCAGATTTAGTCATGCTTAGAGAAGACCTATTGAAATCAATGGGACTTAAGTGAGCCATTACTAAGTTAAGCCCCATTGATTTCAATGGGTCTACTGCCCTAAGTATGACTCAACCTGGATTCAACCCAATATTATTTTTTGCAACTTAAACTGACTGCTTTTTGTTCTTTGATTTGGGAAAAAGGAAGGCCTACAGTGAAAAATCAAATGGAAAGATCTATGCTCCATCTGTAGCAAGACTTCATAACTGGGAAGCAAAACGTCTGGGTCAAGGTAATGTTTGGAGTGGAGCATGAAACTTCTTCAGTCAATGCATTTATTAATGTTTTTTTAAAAAGCATGCTCCTTTCCTGTCCTATGAATGATTCTACACATCTTTGGACCTCAGGCTAACCCATGTTCAGAAAGCTCCTTTTCCTTCTTTTGATGTTTGAATAAATGTTGCTTGCAACTTAAACACATGACAAAGCATTTATAAGGCCACGACGCATGTGTGCGTCTGATATGAGCTCATTGAAAACATCAGCTGAGGGGGCAAACCCGATCCCACGCTGGCCTGTCTGCCATGCACTATAAGGAGATAGGAAATGATCTCCCCCTTGTGTCTGCAATGGGATCAGCAAGCTTTCCTGCTCAGACTTGAGTCAAGACAAATGTCTATCCATTATAGGAGCGGGGAGGCTGGTGACTCCAATTTCGGTGGGGCTCTTTTTCCATCACAGGTTTTACAGTTTTTATTTGGAGCTTTGTAGGAGCTATCCATGGTGCTTCATGGTGGTGAACCTATTCTGGGGATGGAGTTCAGCACCATGGCTAGCCCCTATGAAGCTCCACATAAAAGCTGCAAAACCTGTAATGGAATAGGAGCTGCACCAAAATAGGAGCCACCAGCCATTTCGTTTCAGTTCAGTTTTGATCAGAATTGACCAAAATGTGCAAAGTTCTCCATATTCAGGACAAAAAGATCTTGAGATATTAAAAAACTGAATGCAGGGGAAACTGAAACTGAGATTCGCCCATCCAGGCCAAAGCGTTGAATATTTTGTTCTTAAAAGTCTGGAACTGAATCCCTGTGTATTCAGCCATGTTAGTGCTTCATTATGGTTGCCACCTCTTTTTTCTGACCAGCTCATCAAGGTTAACAGCGACATGGCAGGCAGGTTTTATATCATGGTCCAGGGCTCTCCAACCTTGGGTCCCCAGATGTTGCTGGCCTACAGCTCCCAGCATACGCAGCCAGCATGGCTAATGGCAAGGGATTCTGGGAGCTGTAGTCCAGCAACATCTGGGGACCCAAGGTTGCAGAGCCCTGTCATAGTCCTTTCCATGCTGGGCATAACTGGATCTATTGACTTTGGCTGGTGTCGATGGCTGAGAGTTTCGTTTCAGTTTGTTCTTGATAAGAATTTGTCAAAATTTGCAACATTCTTTGTATCTGGGAGAGAAAGAACTTGAGATTTTAAAAATTCAAATGAAGGAGAGAGTGAAACTGACAGGTTCACCAGCCTCAATAATTTTTTTACTTTATTTTTGCTGCTGCCTATGGTGACAGTGGAGCTCCTTTAAGTTGCTGCCAGCCAGTGACCACCATTTTTTAAAACCATATTTTTATTTGTTACATTACATTTACATCCCACCCTTTTTCCTCCAAGGAGCCCATGGCAGCATACATGGTCCTCCTTTCTATTTCCCCCTTCACAACAACCTTGTGAGGTAGGTTAGGCTGAGAGTCAGTGACTGGCTGGCCCAAGGTCACCCAGTGAGCTTCATGGCTGAGTGGGGACTAGAACCCGGATCTCCCGAGTCCCAGTCCAACACTCGAATCACTGCACCACACTGGCTCTTAAAGCCTCTTATGAGCCAGTGAGAGCCTCTTGACTCTCATCATGGCATAGCATCGTTCCAGGGGCATTGTGGGGGATGGTGGACACTACATACCAAGAAGAGCCATGCTTTCACTGCTGCAGCAAAATTATGTTTATAAAAATCACCACCACCATCACCACCACCAATGGCAAACCCCCTCAAAAGCTTTTGAAAAACTTTTTCTGCCCCCTGGAAAATTAACATAATGCCCTCACATTTTTGCTATCTGCAAATGGGGTGGTGAACTGGGGGTGGGGGAAGGCATTTCATCTCAGCCCTAATGAATGAATAATGAATACTAGTCGCCCACTTCTGTTGTTTGTTTGTGATACACTTCTAGTCGGGGGAGGCTGGCGACTCCTGTGCCAGTGGGGCTCCTTATCCATTGCATCTTTTTGTTTGAGCTTTATAGGAGCTATCCATGGCACTCCATGCCTATTTTGGGGATGGAGTGCAGCACCACGGATAGCTCCTAAAAAACTCAAACAAAAAAGATGCAATGGATAAGGAGCCCCACTGGCACAGGAGTCTCGCCAGCCTCCCTCGCTTCTAGTGTGTTTTGCACCCTTGGGTTGTGTGTGCACAATCTGAAGTGCTGGTATCCCCAAGCAGTGACGGAGCGGATGCATGTGAAGAGCAGCGCACAGAAAGACACTGCTTCAGGCACAGGAGAGGAAGGCAAGGTCCTTTCTCCTCCCTTCTTGCTTCTTTCAGGTCCGGGCTTCCTTGGCGGAATGCAAAGAAGCTGCTTTGCTCCCAGATTATGAGCAACCATCAGGCTTTTTATCCAGTGGGGGGACTGGAGGACAGGTTGTGGATGCATGATGGGAATTCAATTCACAACTTTTGTCCATCATCAGCTTTACTCATGAGAAAGGCATGCAGCTTGTCCGCCTTTCCTATGAGCGGATCTCTTGCATAGGGTAAGGAGCGTGAATGTGTGGTATTTGCGGAGTGGGGAGGCAATTACCTGGGCCATCCTATTTAACCCCTCTGCCTTTTCCTGTCACATAGGCACATCATATTTGACAGCGGGGCGGGGGGGGGGGCTGGGGCTGGCGACTCCTATTTCGGTGGGGCTCCTTTTCCATTGCAGGTTTTACAGCTTTTATTTGGAGCATCATAGGAGCTACCCATGGTGTTCCACGGTGGTGAACCTGATTTGGGGATGAAGTTCAGCACCATGGATAGCTCCCATGAAGCTCCAAATAAAAGCTGCAAAACCTGCAATGGAAAAGGAGCCCCACCGAAATAGGAGTGACCAGTCTCCCCTGTTTGACAGTTAAAAATGAAAGCCAAGTCTCATGCATAGCAAAACCATGTGGCAAACGGTACCACTTCAGAGAGCAGGTGTGTGTGTGTGTGATATTTGACCTCTCCGTCATATAATCAAACATTCCCCACATATCAGAGAGAAGTCTAACCTAGGCAGGGGAGGCTCAGGCTGGTGACTCCACATGACCTGTCCATGAACTCCATCCCCCAAATAGTTTCACCACTATGGAGCACCATGGATAGCTCCTATGAAGCTCCCAATAAAAGCTGAAAAACCTGCAATGGATTAGGGGCCCCATCAAAATAGGAGTCACCAGCCTCCGCTGAGCTTAGGCCTCTCTCTGATTGCTAGTTTTCTATGTGCGGGTACATTCATAAATGCAACACATACACACACCACAGTCTACCACATTGTTTGTTTGTTTTTAGCCATACCTCACAGTGGAGTCCTTCTTGAACTGTGCCATGTAATTTTGCAGAACGTGCTGGTCTGTTCTTATTGACACTTGGAAGCTGTGGTAGCAGTTGAATGCTAGGAGGCAAAGCATCTATGTTCTGGAACAGGGAGTGACCATTATATTCGAAGGAGCTAGCAGCTTCTGCAGAAAGAGCGATTTGATTTCCCTGAATAGTCAATACTTAGCAGATGCTAAAACTTTGGCACAATGCAGATTTGTGGAGATTTATTCCACTGATGTTCAAAATGTGTCCAACCTGGAAGCTTTTCAGCCAGAAGTATTCCTGCCATGTACATCTTGAAATTAATATGAGGGGAGGGGGAACATCCTGCTTCTATTATTCCTCCTTCTCAAAAGCATTGTATGATGGCAAATAGTCACAATCATATTATCAGACATAAACGACTCCCCCATTTAAAATATTGATATATCTTGCAGGCCACAAGGGAATTGGTTTGAGAATAGGAAAAGCAATATCCTGTTAGACAGGCAAAATGAGAAACGGACTTATCAGAGCAGCAAGTCATCTGTTGCAGAATGAGGAGGGGAAGGTGAACACAGTACTTTGCTCTCTTACTATGAGAAATATGAAATGTGTTGCTATGGCAAGGTGGGGCAGGGGAACAGCTTCAGCATGTGAATCAATAACAAATCTTTCTCACCTTTCTTTGATCTATGGGGAAAGTGGTATGTACTTACAGTAAACCAGTCAATAATTAAGATTGTTATGCCAGTTTGATCCTAATTTATGGTGAAACAGTGTCAACACGTAGGAAGCTGCCTTATACTGAGTCAGACCATCGGTCCATCTATTGTTGACACTGACCTAGTTCACATGATCACTGTAGCCCACCATGGCTTATTTAAGCCACAGCGGGTTGTGGCGCCAGGTTGCTGGTTCAAGTCCCCCGCGGCTTCTCGGGTCATCCGAACCTGGCAAGGGTGGCTTGTTGGGGTGGTTAACAAACCACCCCACAGCCCTACAACAGGCCATGGGTTCTGGGTGGTTGGTTAATCACCCCAACAAGCCACCCTCTCTGGGTTCAGATGACACAAGAAGCCATGCCCGGCGAGGGTAATTATGTAAATCGGGCTGGCATGCAGCTGGCACACGCAGGGTGGTTAAGAAACTACCATGGTTTATCAACCACCCTCATGTCATGCAAACCAGTCCACTGACTGGTAGTGTCTTCACTAGCCAGATATTTTTCCAGCCCCACCTGGAGATGCCAGGGATTGAACCTGGGACCTTCTGCTTGCAAAGCAGGTGCTCTACCACTGAGCTATGGCCCCTCCCCTTAAAAGTAGCCTACAGAACCTGGTATTCCCAGGCAGTCTCCTATCCAAGTACTAAACCAGGCCCACCCCTGCATAACTTTTGAGGTCAGATGGGATCAGGGTCTTTCAGGGTGGTGTGGCTGTAGGTTGACCATGTGTGTGTGTATTAGCTTTAGAAGACAAATCAGAGTGATGAATTATTATATTACCTTTATGAAATGAATAATTGAGATGTAGTTATATTATGTATTTATTTATTTATTTATTTATTGTTATTCTTATAATTCCTTGTTTTGTTAAAAAGTTTTTATTGAATAAATTATTCAATAAAATATTATTGTACTGAGAGTAGAAATGGATGCAATCTACTTCCAGGTTTATTTATTTATTTATTTATTATATTTATACCCCACCTTTTTCCCCGCAAGGAACCCAAGGCGGCTTACATAATCCTCCTCCTCCTCCATTTTATCCTCACAACAACCCTGTGAGGTAGGTTAGGCTGAGAGTCAGTGACTGGCCCAAAGTCACCCAGTGAGTTTCATGGCCGAGCGGGGACTAGAACTTGGATCTCCTGAGTTCCAGTCCAACACTCTCACCACTACGCCACACTGGCTCTCTAGTTGTATCACTTTTGCATGTGTTCACTCTTACGTCCATTCCATCCCGTTTCTGCATTAATCTGTGATTTATTTATGTTTAATGCTGCACAAAAACTCACATATATTTTTTCTAATATATATTTTCCAATATATTTTCATTAAAATATGCATTCGTAGATGAGTTTTGATACTTTTTTGAGCAGAGGACCATCGGAACATTTGGGAAGTGCAAAAGTCAGTGGATAACTAAGTTCTGCTCTGAACATTAGTTCAGGAAATGCAGATCAGGCTGGTGGTTCATATCAGAATTCACAAAGATCACATTCCTCAAGCATCCCTAATTGAATTGTAACTGCGAAATAAATTATTATCGCATTTGTCTGAATACATTGAGGCTGTATCTGTTACAGATGGATTTTTTGTTCTGTTTTAATATTGCTGTTATTTTGTTTGTAGAACTGAGTGCAATTCTACTGTGGAAAAGCAATATATGAATACATTTGATGGCTGAATGGCTTAATATGATCACAGAGTTGTTATTCCCAATGTTTTGGACCACAACTCCCAGGATTCTTGACCATAGGCCATGTTGGCTGGGGCTGATGGGAGCTGAAGTCCAAGACATCTGGAGGAAACCAGGTTGGGGAAGGCTACTACCACTTATTTCTAGCCTCAGAGGAATAGGCCTTTATCTGACTGCAGGCTTCACTGGCTGTTTCTAAAGCTGGGATTTTGAGCCACTTATAGAGATGTATGAGAAATTTGTTTCAGTTCATTTTTGACCAGAATTTACCCAGATTGCACCTCCTGGACCTAAACATGGGCCCAATCCCAATCTGTGATTGAAGCCTGTACATTTCCAAGCTCGAAACATGATTCAAGGAACAAACGAAAATGTGTTTGAAGAACGTGTACATTTGGAAAGTGTGCACAAACATACATTAATCAATGGGAGAAAAATGTGTCCATTTCAAGAAGGTGCACAATTGATGTGTACATTTAGAAAAAGGCGCATGAAAATATGCACAAATGTTCATGCAAAAAGGAGGGGGGGAATGAAGCTTGCAATCTGATATGGACAGAGCTTTGAGGGGGAAATTGGAGAACCTCAATGAGCTGACTGACATCCCTGCTGTTGCATAGACACTGGGATGAAGCCATCAAAATTCCACTTAACAAGGCACTGAATTTTAGTCCTCTCAAGTTAGAGAGGAACACTCTTTCTGATCAATCACCTGGCTTTGTTCCCAGTTAAAGTTTTGTCCCAAAGGCTTGCATAGAATGAGTCTCAAGCCATACGTTTGTACAACTTCAAACTCATTGGGGATCTACTCTGCTTATTATAGCACAACGGTTACTCCTGGAATTAAGACCAGAAAGAGAGGGGCAGGATCTCAGTGTCGGGACCCACCAGGATTAGACCTGGGAACCCTTGGCTCTGTGTGCAGCTGCCCTGCATGTGAGCCACCAGAGCGGCAGTTTGGAGCATCTTCCAGGGCAATGAGATATGCTCGGGCTCTGAACTGGCCCTGCCCACCCAGGCTGGCCACTGAGCCCTCCTAAACAGGAAGGATTATAAAGGCTTCCTGTTTTGGCCGGGACTTTTCCTAAGCAACGATAGTCTTCGTGACTCTGGTATGCTTGGGTGTGTTCTTTGGTACCAACTCTTGACTTTACCTCGCAGCCCTGACTCGCTTGCCCAAGTCCTCTTGGCTCCTGTCTCCTGGCTTCTTTCCGAGTGCTGCCTACAGCTCAGCCCTGACATTTGGGGAAAGGCAATGGGGGAAGTGGCTGAGCGCTGAGAACACTAAGTGAGGTGCACAGTGTCTGATTCTATCCGGAAAGATCGGTAGGATGAGGAATCTCACTTTTTCAATATCAGTAGTACAGAATTTTCCTCTCCTTTTGGCTGCTGTGCCGAGTATAAAAATCAGAGCACATCTCTCGTCAACCTCCCTTAAGGCCACTAATTAGCTCTGGAAACTGGGGGCTGTTTTGTATCTCTTGCACAGGCATTCATGCAGCAATCAGGCGCACAGAAGAGGTTCTTCAGTGCGGTCCCTTTTCCCTGCATCCATCTGCTGCTGCTCTGTGCTCTCATCTGTTTTTCCTGCCTGAAAGGCTCGTGAGTGCTGTGGCTAATTTTTATGAGGTTTGATTTTTGCCATTAAAAGTGTGTGGGATATGAAAAGCCGCTTGAAACCCTCTACCTCACTGCCCTTTCATGGTGTGTGTGTGTGTGTGTGTGCGCGCGCAGAACCCTGAGATGCTGCAGCTTCAGTCCCATTTTTAGTTTTTTCTGCTTCACGGGTTGATCCCGGCCCATCAAATCTGGGGATGCGATGGCATCAGTAAAGGTAAATGAAGCCTCCTGTTGCACTCACTCTGGATGGATGGATGGACAAGGGAAGGCACCCTGATTGCCAAAAACGGTCAGTGCAAGATAGTGAAGCATTTGGCCCATTCCAGCACTCAGCACCTGGAGTTACAAATGGAGCAGAATGTGGATAGGTATGCACATTCAAATATACAACCAAATGTGCATCCCATCGAAAGTAAAACAGTGTGGCTGAATGGCATCCAGGTGGTAGAGCACCTGCTTTGCATGCAGCAGGTCCCAGGTTCGACCCCCAGCATCTCCAGGTAGGGCTGGAAAAACTCCTCTGGAAACCTTGGAGAGCTGCTGCCGGTCAGTGTCAACAGTGCTGGCCTAGATGGACCTAGGGTCTGACTCTGTATAAGGCAGCTTCCTATGTTCCGATGTCATTCGTCTGCATTGCACTACTTTCAGTGAGGTGTGCATTCGGATGTGGATCTAAATGCACACGCACACACACACCACATCCTCCTGATCCCTAAATAGTCCACAATGCAGGACTGGATTTGGGGAAGGAGTGTCAGCCCAGTTGGCTCAGCAACAGCGAGAGGCTGGAGCTCAGTGACAAGAGCCCCTGCTTTGCACGTAGAAGGTCCCAGGTTCGATCCCCGGCACCTCCCAGGAGGGCTAGGAAGGATCCCAGCTGGAACCCAGGAGAGCCGCTGCCAGCCAGTGTTGACAGTGTTGGCCCATTAGACGGACCAAGGGTTGGACACCATATAAAGGAGCTTCCTATGTTCCAATGACATATTACTCTCTCTCTCCCCAGTACCTGCCCCAATGCAGTGCTGTGCCCTTTCAAAAAGGGGGTGTAAAACTCTGACAAAGCAAAGGGAGCACTTTTTTTTTTTTTTTTTTGGTCAGGGGCAAAAATATTTGCAAAACAGCCACCCCCACCACTTCAGCTCAGCATTGTCCCTTCCATCGCTGGACAGATCTGCAATTCTTTGCGCCATTTGTACCAGGCATCATCTCAGTGGTGCAGCTACGGCTGGATCTCGGGGCCAAAGTCTTGGGCTTTGCAGTCTGGGGAAGACCCTAAATGGCCACCTGGAGAGCTGCAGGCAGTGGGGACAACAGCAAGCAGCTCTGGCATCAGCGCCTGGGCTCCATGGGTATAACCCCACCCACCGCAACAGGGCTGACTCTGCTCACCTTAGCAGTATTTCTTTCTTTATCATTTCCCCCCAAACTTTTTATACTCAGGAGGTGGCTAGCCAGGCATGTGCATAGCTACAGATGCTCATTTTTACTTTTAAAACATGTTATCCCTTTCGAGAACAAAATGGTGTTCATTCCCCAACGTAAATGCAATGAGCAACGGCACACAGTGGAAGCAAACTCGTATTTTATTCCTGTAGTCATGATGGTGCTATGATTGAAAATGGAAAACTGCTTGTCCTCAGAGTATTTCTTATTTCAATTAGGGTCGGCAAACAGGTTTGGTTTTGCTTTTTGCTCTTATGTATCCGGACAGACGTATGTGTCAGGGATGCTTTGACTTGGATCCCTGCATTGAGCAGGGGGTTGGACTTGATGGCCCTTCCAACCCTACCTATGATAGGAATGTAGAAGCAGTTGTAAAGCGTGGAATGGCGGGAGGGGAGAAGACAAATGTGATTGTGTGTTCCACACAGAGAGCTTCAGCTATTGGGTGGTATAGAAATGAAATTATTCTTAATTTAATTATTAATTTCATGGCTGTCAGTCCATGTCCGGGCCCGATTCAAAGTGCTGGGATTAATTTATAAAGCCCTAAATGGCTTGGGGTCAGATTACCTGAGGGATTGTCTCCTCCCATATATACCTCCACGGACCCTAAGATCATCCTCAGTGGTCCTCCTCTGGGAGCCTCTGCCAAAGAAAGTGAGGTGGGTGTCTACTAGGAGGAAGGCCTTTTCTGCTGTGGCACCCCATTTGTGTAATGAACTTCCCAGAGAGGCTCACCTGGCACCTACATTGTGCTGTTTCCCACACCAGGTGAAGACCTTATTTTCCCAGGAATTTTTAGTCTTTCAGTCTCTGTTGCTTTAACTCTTTTACAGTATTTTAAATCTCTGTACTGCTGCTTGGTTTTAGGCTTTTAGGAGTAGAAACCTAAAATAGGTTTTTACTCCTATTTTATACTGTAGTTTTAAATTTTTATGCTGTATTTTAAGTTGTATTTAAAATACGGGGCATCTAAAAAGGGGGTGGGAAGACCATTAAGTCTCAAATTACCTCTAGTACAAAGCCTCCAGTTCCTTTCTTGCCACCCATGCACCACAGAGACCTGATTGCGTAGCAGTCATAAATCAAGCAGCAGTAACTCTCACTGACTACCGTTTCAAGCTGGATTCAGAAAGGGAACGTAGGCAGAGGTGGGGGAAGGTGTTGGGCCTGATCCCTCCAGTCTTCAACCAGAGAGTATCCTTTTGATCTCTCCCTTTGCCGGTAATGATTGACAGCAGAAACACCAAGGAAGCTGCGTGCATCAAGCTGAGCTGTCTGCCAAGGCAATTAAGCTCTCATTGCAAACACACACACACACACACACACATACCATAGGCATCTTTCCTGGCTCTCCAAAGTCATTGATGGTCACTGTGTCATGCTTCGAGAGCTGATGTCATCTCTGTGGTCTCCGGCAGCATGTCAGCTCTGGGGACCCTCCGGGTTTTAGTATTGGCCAGTCTTGCCCAGGCATCTGTGGGGAGATGTCTCTTGCTTGCGCAGAACAGGGATTATGTTTCGCATACGGGCGGTATCTGTTTTGCTCACTCTCACAAGCCAGCCAACTCCCAGACAAGTCTCTCAAAGCAGAACTGCCAGCAGCAAGCTTCAACCTTTCCTCCCATCAATATTCATCAGATGGCACACTTGTACTTGTGCGCACTGCACGTTTCCCACAGCAGCAGCAGCAGCAACCCTTGTCTGTAAAAGGCAGGTCTCCATTCCGGGATGCTCTGTCACCTGGAAGAAAAGGGAAATGGTGGGTGAGCGTTGATTTTTTCACAGCCTCCAGAAATAACATTCCTCTTCCCCAAGCTAGGAAATCCCGTGCCACCGCGGTGCGCTTGAAGCGCCCGTGTCACAGATCCAGAGGAGCAGCTGCGCCACCACCACACTTCTCTCATTAAAGCTCAGCCCTAGGGTGACTTTAAAGACACTGAGCTATAGGAGAGCTGAGTATTAATGAGTCCTTAAACTGGGGTTCTTGCTGCCATTGTGAGTTTTCAGCCTGGATTTTGGTTGAGTTCAGAATCCAGGCCAGAACTGCAGCATCTGGATAGGGCAGGGGTGTCAAATCTCTTTCAGCCTGAGGGCCGAATCTTATTTTGGAGAAGCTCTCAGGGGCCACATTCCAGTGGTGGGTGGAGCTGAGGGCAAAAGGGGCAGTGCCAAAAAATACCTTTTCATTTAAAGCTCTTACTGCCACTAACAAAGCCTCAGGAGAGGCATTTCAACCTTTTAGAATGGGGGGGGGGGGGACACACACTGAAAACGGGAAATGATTGGCTGTCATAGGAATGGGGATGGGGCAAGGGGGCCAGATTAAGACCCCAGGTGGGCCAGATTTGGTCCACAGGCCTGAGTTTTGACACACCTGGGTTAGGAAGAAGCACTTCCAGCCTAGATCTACGGCTTTCTAGTGAGCTCCAGAGCCATACCAGAAATGCATGAGAGGTGGGCCCAGTGCAATCTGGGATGTCCCTGGGCCCTGCTACACGCACTTCTCCCCAGATTGCAATTAATACATCTATATTTCCAACTTGTATCCCATCCCTATCTTCCCTTCAATTACCCATCTTAATTTTCTTAGTCCTGATAGTCCTTAGTCCTACTAGTCCTGATTGGCTATATGCTTCCTCCAGTATCAGAGGCAGTATGCCTGTGTACACCAGTTGCTGGGGAACATGGGCAGGAAGGTGTTATCACACTCATGTCCTGCTTGTGGGTCTCCCAGGAGGGCAGCTGGCTGGCCACTGTGTGAACAGAATGCGGGACTAGATGGACCCTTTCTCTGATCTAGCATGGCTCTTCTTACGTTCTTAATAAAATAAGTATCTATATTCCTAATAAAACACCACAAGTAAATACATATATTAATAAACAGACATAAATATAGTTGTAAAAATTCATACATCAGTGTAAAAAAAAAAATAGCACTCACCAATAGTGATAAATAGGCATAGGCATTAACAATCATAAGTGGTCATAGAAAACAATAAGTGGTAATCAGAAAGGAATAAAAACCCTTGGGGGCGTGACGATGGGGACGGTCATGAGGAGTGCCCGCACTTCAAAACTGATTACTGAGCAATATATGGTCCCTCTTTCCTTTCCCGCTTTCGCCACCTGTCATAATGATAGGCTTTTTAATACAAAGACCAATACAACTAAACTGATCATCTGGGTAACATTTGACCCTAACATGATAAAGGGACACATTTATTTATTTATTACATTTTCGTCCCACCTTTCTTCCATTGCGGAACTCAAGGTGGCTACATGTGGTTCCCAGGTGGTCTCCCCTGCCAGCACTGACCAGACCCAGAACTGCTTAGCTTCAGCAAGGTGGCTGCCTGATCTGCCTCCAGGCCATACCCTGGGACCACTTACAGCTTTTTCCTGTGCATATGGAACACAGCAAGTTGCCTTATGCCAAGCCGGACCATTGGTTCATCTAGTTCAGTATTGCCTGTCCAGCAGCAGCTCTTTCAGGGTTTCAAGCAGGATTCTTTCCCATCCCTATTTGGGGATTGAACCTGGGACCTTTTGCACCCAAAGCAAGTGCTCTACCAATGAGCTACAGGGCAGGCGGCACTTCTCCTAAATATGTATTTTATTTTTTTATACAGTTTGTTAGAAGCAGCTGGAGTCCTGCTTTTCTCTAACTATATTTTCTGTATATTTCAGCTTTTTAGTTAGGTAATTGGGACTTTGTATTTTTTAATGTTGTGCACTTTGTAGTACACATAAAGATAGAATATCTTAATTTGGGATTTTGAAGGAGATTGATGGGTTTTGGATCCGGGATGATGCTCAGTGAGTAGCATCTACAACCTACCCACCCCCTCTCAACACACACACACACACACACACCTTTTTCTTTTGTGTATGCATTTATTTTTAAATGTGGAATTTTAAATGGCTTAAGTGAAGCTCTTTATGTATACTGCACACAAGATGCTGGCCTCACCTCAACACTTTCTGTGAGTGCCAAAATACATTTCTCTTCTCTCTCCCCCCCCCCCCCCCGCCCCCGCCCCCGCCCCCGCCCCTTCACAGCTAGGCAAGATTTGTGCTTTGTTAGGTTATTATTATGGACCTTGTCAACAACCTGCATTTTCTGTGTAATCACTGTACTTTTGTTATGACAATAGCCTGGTTTGGATCATACTCTCCCCCTTACCTTCTACTTACCTTATACAGGCCTGTCTGTGGCTCACGCTGGCTCAGCTTGTCCGAGCGTGGAAAGCTAAGCAGGGTCAGGCCTGGTTGTTACTTGGATGGGAGACCCCTCCTCTAGTTTCCTGCATTGAGCAGGGGGTTGGACCCGATGGCCTTGTAGGCCCCTTCCAACTCTATGATCTATGAAATCTATGATATGATCGACTGGCTCCAGTCAAAATCCTGGAAGTCGCACTTTTGACAAACTCAAGTTTTGAACCCTCTTCAAAGGCAATCCCACGTCATGTCCATGAGCTTAAACTACATCCACACTTCCCAAACCACCCACATATTTACCACCAGTGCTTTTTTTCTGGAGAAAAAGGTACCGGAACTCTTGGATTACATTTCCTCGGGAGTAGATGGCGATTAAATTGTAATGCAATTAATAGAAGAAAAGGTGCTGGAACTCAGTTCCGGTGAGTTCCACCAGAAAAAAAGCCCTGTTTACCACTACTAGTAATGTATAGATAACACTGCAGGCGGGCCAATATTAAATCCATTTTGTAAATGGGGTAACTGAAGATTTGAGTTAATAACTTGCTAAAGTTGCAACAATGAATATGTAGCAGAGACGGGAAACAGAATCCAAGATTTCTACAATCAGTTCCAAGGAAGCAGAAAGTTTCTGGCTCTGAGGACCCTACAGCCAGGCCTGTGGCTTATGCTGGCTCAGCTTCTCTGAGCGTGGAAAGCTAAGCAGGGTCAGGCCTGATTATTACTTGGATGGGAGACCCCCCTCCCCTAGCTTCCCGCATTGAGCAGGGGGGTTGGACTCCATGGCCTTGTAGGCTCCTCCCAACTCTATCAGATCTATGAAATCTACTTATGTGAGCTGGAGAGTGAGATGATCACAGCTTCCTGGCATACCTGTCCTGCCTCCAGCATACCCCCCCACCCCACCCCATATACACCCACGGGCATAACAGTTTAATAGGGTATTCATGTGTTAAATACAACACACACAGGGCTCCAATTGTGCAGTTGTTTCCTGGATTTGGGATGGTGGTGGCAGAAATGTGCAGTGCGTAGGGTGGCCACTTGTGGATCGCCAAAAAGGAGGACATGCGTCACCAAAAGAGGATAAAAGTGGACAGCTCTTTGCATAAAATGTGCATGTGCTGATTTATATGTATAGATGCACATTTAGCAAGAATTATTATAATTTAAATAGAAATACAGTCCATCTCACCATGTACAGGAGAGACTGTGACCAGGTGACCTGTGTGCCTGCCTGCTCCGATGGTTTTCCAAGTGCTGCTGATGGGCAGCGTCAAGGCCCGGCTCTTCCTTCTGATGGTTCTTTATCTTTAAACTGGACTTGGACTGGACAACCCTTCAAGCAAAGGTTACCTTCAAAATAGGTGGCAGTCCTCTATCTACCTTTCAAATAGAGGACTGGCCTCTGTAAAAAAAAAAAAAAAAAGACACATGGCCACCCTAGCTGTGGTCATCATTTTCAAGTTTTGATCAGGTTCTTAGAGTGCTTCCAGTCTATATGCATAGATGCAAATTTAGAAATAATTATTATAATTTAAATGGAAATACAGTCCATCTCACCCTAGTGTGGAAGACTGTGGCCAGGTGACCTGTGTGTCTTGCTCAGTCTGGTGTTGATGGGCAGCTTCAAGGCCCAGCTCTTCCTTCTGATGGTTATTTATTTATTTATTTATTTATTTATTACATTTGTTAATCACCCATCTGGCTGGTCACCTGGCCACCCTGGGCGATGTACAATTAAAATAATGCAATAAAACATGACAATTAAAATGATATTAAAAATTCTTTTAAAATCCTAACCCACCCCATATTCCCGCCTGAAATACCATGTTCTTAATGCGTGGCAGAAGCTCATCACAGAGGGGGCATGGCGAAGGTCACTAAGGAGGGAGTTCCATAACTTGGGGGCTGCCACAGAGAAGGCCCTCTTCCTAGTCCCCACCAGCCTGGCTGCTCTGGCTGATGGGATAAGGAGAAGGCCATCCGTGGCAGATCTTGTTGAGCGGCCTACTTGATGTTGCTGGAGGCGCTCCTTTATCTTTAAACCAGACTTGGCCTGGACAGCCCTTCAAACAGGGGACGTCTTCAAAATAGAGAGCAGTCCTCTGGCAACTCTTCAAATATAGGACTGCCCTCTGTATAAGAGGACTTATGGCCACCCTAACACGCAAGGTTTGCATTTTACACATGTACACCCCACTGAAATATTGCACTCATGCACGGATGCCCTGGGGTACCAAGGGTGGGGCAGATACACCTGCTGGCAGGACGGGAAGATTTTGTATCCTCTCCATGCACCGGGAACTAAGGAAAGAGTATCATCCAAAGGGGGGCCACTATACTCCTTTACAGCATATTCAGCACAGCAACCAGGTAGGTTTCTTTTATCAAATAAATAAGTTGCACATCCATTTTAATCAGTTTTCCAGCTGAATTTTTCTACTCTATTATTTGCTTTGAGTGCTTGTAGTGTCAAAATCCAGAGCAATAAGCTTCAGTTCTTTTGTTAGGGTGGGGAAATCTATAGATTTTTGAAGACATAAACAGGAATGAGGTTTATGAGGAGCTGCCTCCATAATCTAGTGAGAAATTCATATATGCATCTGGAGTGCTTGCTTGATTTGTTTTGTGTGTGTGTGTGTGTGTTTTTTGCCTTTCGAAAAAGAAAATCTACTGCATAATGTTATGCCTCTCTCACCTAAGGAGGAACTTGCATGACTGACGCTCAGAGCACAATGTTCTATTGCCTTATTGGTGATGTATCGCTATAAAAGGTGCTCTCAGAAAATGCTCAAATAGGCTCTGTGCTGTAGAGGCTACAGTAATAAAGGGTGGGGAGAGATGCTAGTGTGAGGCATTTCAGTTCCCAGCGGAGACTGCATCGCTCAAAGCGAGACGCCTTGCAAATGTCTAAGAGAAATCTCATGAAAGGTCAAACACAACACCAGGAGAAAAAAAAACCCCAAGCTTGAAGTACAAGCTTGGCTAATTGCTTTAGATTCTGTAAGAGGTCAATATATATAGCAGTGATGGCGAATCTATGGCACGGGTGCCACAGCTGGCACGCAGGGACTTCTCTGTGGGCACTCGAGCCATTGGTCACCAGATCGCGAAAAGACTGTCCCCTTCTGCAAAACACTAATGATCTTGTTCTTTCTCACAGTGTGGAACAGAATGATTTTATTCTAGAATTCCTGTTACAGAATTCTTTTCTACATTGTTATCACATTTAAAAGATTTTGAAGAATGATGCACAGAGCATGGCTTGGATGTAAAGCCCTAACAGTTGACCTGAGTGCTGCATGTGTTGCTCTCAAACTAACAGAGTAGGAGCCAAGGTTTGACAAATTATCAGCATGCATGCAATAGCAAAAATCACATTAATTGTGCAAAAGCATGTCCAATGCAAACTTTTACCTAATGCAGTGTTTGCAGTCCAAGACATAAAGTGTTTAAAATGTGTTAAGAACGTTTAGTTTTCTTGTTTATTTTGCTCATCCTAGTACAGGTTGACTTTTACTTTTACTAATCCGACACCTGTAGAAGCAGGGAAAGGACCCGGGGTAAAGCTTGCCCCATACAATTGCAGTCTGGCATATAATCATATTACAAGTTGAGAATCCCTTATCCAAAAATACACGTGCCTAATTATTTAAAAAGTTTGTATAAATTCCCTTCAGGCTATGTGTACAATGTAGTACTATAATAATTTTTTGAGTTGATTTTTTTTTCAACAAAAAACTGTTTGTATCATTGAAAGCTCTGCTATTGTGTTTTTCTTTAAAGACAAAAGGTGTGAATTAGTTCGGACAACTGTATGAGTTGTTTTTCTAAAACTAAAACCTCGGTATTCAGGTTTAATTGCAGTGTTGGCACTTTAAAATAAATACGTTGGTTTTGTGTTGCAGTTTGGGCACTCGGGCTCAAAAAGGTTTGCCATCACTGATATATAGGGTGGAACTACATCTTACAAGGAAAACACTAGAAAAGGAAGGAGCCCTGTATTTTTCCTTGTAACATCAACACGGAGGCTGCACACTTGCAGGGGAGAATCAGTAGGCAGGAAGGGGGTGTTTAATGTTCCACTTACCCACCAAAACACAGCTTTTTAATACGTTTCCCAGCCAGACTTCAGAAGCAAGGGGTGGGTGAGGTAGGACAGGGGAGGGGGAATTGTAGCGGAATACGGGGGCCATGAGGTTTGTAAAATTATGCAAGGTGTGGAGTAAGTCGGGGTGAGTGACTTGTGGCCGTCCAGATGGTTTGGCCTACAACTCCTATCAGCCCTAGCCAGCATAGCCAATGGTGAGGGATGATGGGAGCTGTAGGCCAAAACATCTGGAGGGCCACAGGTTGTCCAGCCTTGGAGTAAGTAGATGAGGAGACGTTTTTCGCCCTCATAATACTAGAGTCCAGGGTCATCCAATGAAGCTGAGTGGTGGGAGATTCAGGACAGACAAAAGGAAAGAACTCGTCACACAGTTCATTGTTAAACTGCGGAATTCACTTCCACGAGATCATGTAGTGATGGCCGCCAATTTGGATGGCTTTAAAGGGGGATTGGACAAATTTAAGGAGGAGAAGGCTATCAAGGGCTACTATGCTAGCCAGTATCAGAGGCAGTATGCCTAGGCGCACCAGTTGCTGGGGAACATGGCCATGAGGGTGCTGTTGCACTCATGTCCTGCTTGTGAGTTTCCCGTGGGCAGCTGGTTGGCCACTGTGGAAAACAGGATGGTGGACTAGGTAGCCATTTGGTCTGATCCACCAGGGCTCTTCCTTTGCTCTTATTTCTTAAATTTATATCCTGCTTTTTTCCCCCCTATCGTGGAGCTGGTCAAGGCAGCATAGATGGGGTTCCCAGGCAGTCTCCCATCCAGGCACTATCCAGACCCAGAACTGCTTAGCTTCAGTAGTGATGCTGCATCGTGTGCCTTTAAACCATACCCCAGCAGTAAGCATGCCTCCTTCCCAGACACCAACTTAGAGCAGGCCCACTCATTTCAATGGATCACATGCTGGGGCTGCTTTTTGAGGACTGGAATGTCCCTGGAGATTTCGGAGCACTGAACTGTTAAACATTAAGCACTAAACAGGCATAGGATTGTGCCCTAAGTGTTAAGAGAGCCAGTGTGGCGTAGCGGTGAGAGTGTTGGACTGGGACTCGGGGGATCCCGGGTTCTAGTAGTCCCCGCTCGGCCATGAAACTCACTGGGTGACTTTGGGCCAGTCACTGACTCTCAGCCTAACCGACCTCACAGGGTTGTTGTGAGGATAAAAATGGAGAGGAAGAGGATTATGTAAGCCGCCTTGGGTTCCTTGCAGGAAAAAAGGCGGGGTATAAATATAATAAATAAATAAAATAAATAAGGGTTGAAAGAGCAGGGGTGCTTCCATACTAGGCATTCAGTGTGGAAGAGTCATGCTTTGTTCACTCACTTTTTATGAGGCACCCACATGATGATGCTGTTTTCCAATCATTATCATCCGATATTTTCCCTATGGTTTCTCAGGCTGCTTTTATTTCACCATCGCCCTGTCTCATTCACGGATTTTTATAGGGGTGTGTGTGTGTGTCCAGACGTCATTGTCTTCCTCTCATAACCCTCCCATGATTTCCGACCGCTTCTTCCATCCTTTTTCTTGCTGCAGAAAATCCATTAAGTTAAAAAAAAAAGGAAAAAAAGAAATAGCTGCAGAATGACTTCCAGCTGGTAGTGCTAGGAGCCCTCCATTTGGAAGCACTCCCAGACCACAGAAAGTCTGACTTTTTCTTCAGAGGAACAAAAGATGAGTGCCATCTCCACAGGTGTAGGTGACTTTAGCACTACTCTGTCATCTTTTTAAAAAGGTAATTTTTTGACGTCGGCTTTGAGACATCTGTAAAATAAACTTACCGGTATTATAGCTCAGCACATAGTCATCATAACTTTTGAGGTGGGCACCATTTTATTTTTTTTAAACTTTTTTATTTCTATAAAAAACAAAAAACAAACAACACAAAACATATAACAATAATGAACAATTAACAAAACTAAAATGGACTTCTGAATTTTTCTACAGCAAATATAGGTAACAAATAACTTCTGTACTCAGTAATAATAAAAATGAAAAGCTCTCTTTTTTCTATTGTCACAAATTCATCTTCTTCTTATTCCCCCCCACCCCATTGTCAGTTTATCCTATTATTCCACAAAACCACAGATAAACAAATCACTGTTTTCTAAACCCTGCAAAAAGTCAATTAGAGATTTCCACTCCGCAGTAAACGTAGATGTTGTCTTTTCTCTAATTAATGACATAAGTTTGCCCATCTCTGCCAGCACCATTTTATTATCTTGTTTATGTATTTATTTATTTTTTAAAAAATCATTCTTTTAATTAATACTAAAACACTGTTTTGGCTAACAGAAGTATCCCGTAAATTTCTACCCAAGCTCTGAAATAGTCATGACAGCCCTTCTCTCAGTGTTCCCACATGATGGAGTATGGCAAGAGGCTACTTGGAATGAGTGGGCATTTTCAGTAGCAGCCCCCCAGTTATAAAAAATAAAATACCCTCTCCAGAGAGGCCCACCTGGCTCCTACTTTGTTACCTTTTTGGTACCAGGCAAATATCTTATTATTGTCTCAGGCCTTTTAATCCTATGTACGTTTCTGCTGCCATGTTGCGTTTTTAAGTAGTTTTATTGCTGTTATATTTTTAGATCTTTGTGTGGTGCTTGTTTTAGCCACTGCTGCTTTTGATTGTTTTATTATGCTTCTGTTGATTTGATTTATATGGATTTTGGATTTTATTTGTTTTTTTATTGTACATTGCCCTGAGAGCTATTAATTACAGGGGAATTTATAAATCTTAGGAATAAATAAATCATTTAGCACCATAATGTTATAAAGTTAATGATTAAAAAGTGATTTTTAAAACTCATGGCCATTACCCATGTTCCTAAAATAGTGGGGATCAGAATTGTTTTTAAAATCATATTTTATAATTGGCATTGCTTATTGTGTTATAGCACTAGAGCTGGAAAAGTGTTTTAGTGCTAATTAAAAGATTGATTAAACAAATAAGTGGGGTCATTAAATGGTGACCACTGAAAAGGTTATAATGAAAATTGTGGGCTTCTCACAGGCATCTGACTGGCCACTATGTGAACAGAATGCTGAACTAGATGGACCCTTGGTCTGATCCAGCAGGGTTCTTCTCATGTTCTTATGTTTGCTGAGTTTCAAATGGCCCCACCCACAACATCTATGCCACTCCCACTGGTGTGGATGGAACATAGCAGGATGTACACATAGAAAAAGTAGAATACTCCCATCTGTGTGGAAAGCCAACTGCAATTCCACTTGTAGGTTACAACAGAAGAGCAATGATTGGGTAGTGGGAGGAGGAGCTGTCCATCTGGAAGCAGCCCAGCTTTCAGTGTTAAGTGGATTCTTCATCTCAAGGTGTGCGTTGTGATTGACTAATTCTGCATAAAAGGCATATACATTAATAGGACGGCATAATAGCAGAAAACAGCTGAAGGCTGAAGCAATGTAAACACCAGAAGCAGGAAAATGTCTGGCATATTTGATAAAATGATGAGCAAGTCTCCTAATAAGAACTTGGGAGAACCAATGGAAGATACAGTCATGCCTTGGACTGAGAGCATAATTCGCTCCGGAAACGTGCTTGTAATCCAAAACACTCTTATATCAAAACGAAATCCCCCCCAAATAAATTTGTACAGAGATTTTTAATTTAAGCCGTACTACAGTACTTGTATTGCAAGACATCGCTTGTATATCAGGTCAAAAGAAATTAAATAAATATTTAAAAATTTGCTTGTCTTGCAAAACGCTCTCAAACCAAGTTACTTGCAATCCAAGGTATTGCTGTATTGCATGCAGGTTTTGCTTGGAGCTTCATGGGAGCTATCCATGGTGCTGAACTCCATCCCCAAAATAGGTTCACCACCATGGAGCACCATGGCTAGCTCCTATGAAGCTCCAAATAAAAGCTGCAAAACCTGTAATGGAAAAGGAGCCCCACCAAAATAGGATTCACCATGTGGTGTACTCAGTGGGGTTGGATTGCAAAACACTGGAGCTTATCCTGATGAGAGGTTAGGCTCAAGAGTCTTATTTGTGTCATATTCTTTAAAATGGGAGGTAAGCATAGATTCTTCACATCTTAATACTTATTATTTCTACGTTCTTAGTATATCAATTCCTTATTTCATGTAAACCAGCCATGGGAGCCTCTGACACATGAGGCTCCCCAATCTGTCCATTATAATGGTGGTCCTCACTGAGTGGCAAAGGAGGCGTCCATTTTCTGTGGTGGCAGCCATTTTGTATTTTCTAAATTTCACACACACCCCCCAAAAAACAAGGCTTTTTGTGGTAAAAACAAAATGACAGCCACTCCAGTTCTCTTCCCCCCCCCCCGCCCAAAGAATTTTGCCTCATGCCCAAAATATAGCTGAAATAAAACAGCCTATTTTGAGGTTGGTGAGAATGTTGAGAAATGGTTGTCAATTTGGTACAGCCATAGTGAGATTATATATAAAATTGATGGTTTCACTATGACCGTATAGTAATATAACTATACATTTGATCATCATGTCTTTGTTATTTTATCTCCATCTTAAGTAGTGTGTTAATTGTGTTACTGATTATTATTGTTGTAGTTTGGTTTTTCCAATTAGAGCATATTAATAAAACATGAAGGTTTTTGTTATTATAGTTATTGGTAATTGGCTTTGCTCTTTTGTATTTATTTATGTTGAGGGTTGGATTTGGTACCAGTTTTGTTCTTCTTGGTTCCCTCCTTCTTACCCACCCCTTCTTGGGGATTGTTATCCTGAATTTACTTGCCATTCATTTCATTGGGTGACTCCAACTTCTAGTGTTATCAGAAAGGGAGAAAATTATTCCTATTCACATCATGATGCATAATTTCATCAACCTCTATCTTGCTCCCCTCTATTTGTTGTCTCTCCCTGCTGCAAATTAACATTGGAGGAATATATATCATGGCGGGGGGGGGTTGGGGTTGTCCTTTTTCAGAAATGCATAGTGAATGGAGGAGCCAGTGTAATTTGTTCACACAATAGTTTCTAAAAAAAAAAAAAAAAGCCAATGCCAAGACACAACTCTAAAAATAAAATATAGTGTGATCCATCCCAGGGAAACTCTGTTAATGGATGCATGGGGACTGTTCAAGCATGCTACACAAAAGTGTTCCTTGCTTGAAATTGCTTCCAGCTCTGCTCTGGTATGAGCTTCTCCCCGGATGGCTCTGATGAAACTCCTGAGTGCCCAGATGACTCATGCAGATCAGCACAAGCCATTCTAGTGCATCGTACCGGATCGTCACCTTGAAGTGGTGAGTGGGCTTGCGTGTTCCGATGAATCCTGTGAGCAATGCCGTCGGGAGCTATGTACTCCCAGTAGGGTCACCCATGGCGGTAAGGTCCGGGGAGAGGAACCAGACAAAGAACGATCCAAAACATAAAGTCCTCAACGGCAGAACAGGCGGAAGATAATTAAACCTAAATTACAACGGCTGTGAAGGCGGATGAAGGCTGCAGCAGAGAATGGTTTTCCAATCGTCAGGGTAACCGTGCCATTGGATCTCTGCCGTACTCTGTCAAGTTTGTGTGGTGATTCGTTGTGCACCGATCTCCCCACATAAAACAGTTTCACGCACAGGCGTCTTCCAACCCAACCCATCCAACCCAACCCAACCCAACCCAACCAACCAACCAAACAAACAAAGCTGTGTGGATCTAGAATTGGCCTCCACAGTCACTTACGGACCCATCGCTAGAGTCTACACAATCTTCTTTAGAATTTCCTCCTTTTATCCCGGAAGACAATCTTACTCGGTCACGAGTGATCGCCTGATGATGATGACCTTTGCCTCTGTAATTGCTAGGGGCTGTTGGGAGCCAGCTGGCTTCTCCAACATAATGATGGCTCATGCATTTTGGATCCATAGACGTGTGAGTGCAGTCTGAGTTGTCCTGGTCTGACAAAAGCTTTCCCTGTTCCTATTTAATAACAAAATATATATTGTTGTTATACACACACACACACACACACACACACCATGTGAAAGGTTAGCCAATGACAATGTTCAAAATCATTACCGTATATTATACGCACAGAAATACCAATCTGTTATGCTAATAAAGATATGTGAGGGCTGTGCAGAGGCACTGCTAGCTTTGATGGGGCCCTGGGCAAATTGCTTCCCTGCCCCCCCCCCCCCCGCTGCCACTCTGTCAGCCAGCCCTCCGGCTGGCAGTGGGTCCTCCTCCTCCTATCCTGGCAGTGAAGGGATGGTAGTATTTACATTGTTCCTGTGCCCTCATTGGACATGTCTGCTGATAGGCAGCGTCTGATTGATTTAGATCACTGCTACTCAAAAGTTATGGGCGGGGGAAGGTTATTTCAAAATGGCATGCTGTGCTGTGGGGCCTGCTGTCTCACCCAAGCAGCTGTGCTGGTGCATCCTTTGGCCAGTGTGGGACCAAGCTAAGGGGAGCTGCCACTGCCTTCAAGGGGTTGTTTGGGGGCCCTCCTGGACCATGGGGTCCTGGGCCTACACTCTGCAGTCCAACCCTTGCAGTGCCCCTGGAACAATGTCATCTTTCATCCATTAGAACCCACAAAGGGATTCTTTGCTGGCATTTCAGAAATGGAATGCTGAACAAGGCATCGCCATATGATTAAACTAGTCCAAACTCCCCTCACCATTTATTTATTTATTTATTTACTGCATTTATATCCCACCTTTCCTCCAAGTAGCTGAAGGTGGCATACATGCTTCTTACCCACTCATTTTATTCTCACAGCTACCCTGTGAATTAGGTTAGGCTAAGATTCATGGCTGGCTGTGGTTTCCTTTCCATGCATTTGTACCACTCTGATTTGTTATTTATTATTATGTTTATATCCTGCTTTTTTTCCTCTTGGAAGGAACCCAAGGCGGCTTACATGGTCCTCCTCCTCTTCATTTAACCCTCACAACAACCCTGTGAGGTAGGTTAGGCTGAGAGTCAGTGACTGGCCCAAAGTCACCCAGTGAGTTTCATGGTCAAGTGGAGACTATAACCCAGGTCTCCTGAGTCCCAATCCAACACTCTAACCATTATTACAACACATTGGCTCTCAATCATTTAAGTCCTGATTCTAAATATTCAATCACCTACATTTGAGCTGGTAAGGCCTAACTGGTAAATAAGAACATCGTTTTTTCTTCTATGTGTCACAATTTCACTCCATGACTAATGGATATGATACTAATCTTTACAGTTCATGCAGCCTGTTAGGGAACGACCAACCAGTTGCAACATTCAGAAAAGTGCAAAATCCAGTGGATAGCTATGTTCTGATCCACACATTAATCTGGGAGGTTCTTATCAGGCCAGTTTGTATTGGAATTTTTATTTATTTAATCCATTTCTTAGCCACCTTTCAAGACCATAGTCTTCCCAAGGTGGCCTACAACGTAAAAACAATATCAACATATTAATACAATCATATTAAACATAAACAATTTTAAGTAAAACCAGTTTCAATAAAAACAAATTCATATCAATCAGCAGTGAATAACATAAATGTTTTTAATTAAAAGCCAGTGAGGAGTTTTTAAAACCCTCTTAAAAGCAGCCAGAGATGGGGCCAGCCATACCAATCCTGGGAAGGAATTCCATAGGATAGGGGCCACCACTGAGAAGGCCTTGCTAACCTTACTGTGCTTACTCTCTAGTGCTTGCCAACCTTAATGATTTTGGTGGTGAGCCAGGGAGCATACAAGTAGGTACATACAGGTCCAAATCAGCATTTGGCCTCGAAATGCACTGGCAACCAGTGCAGCTGGTATAGGATTGTTGTAATAAGAGTACTTCCTGGGCAGTCAGTGCAGTTCCCTTAACAGAGGTGTTACATGCTGAAAAGGGGCAGTTCTGGACAACAGCCAAGTTGCTGCATTCTGCACTAGCTCCAGCTTCTGGACCAACCTTAAGGGCAGCCCCACATATAGTGCATTGGAATAATCCATTCTTGAGGTTACTAGCGCCTGTACCACTGTGGCCAAGCTATCCCTGTCCAGGAGAGGCCATAGCTGGCATACCAGTTGAAACTGGTAGTAGGCACTCCGAGCTGCCATGGCCACTTGGGCCTCCAGCAGCAAAGATGGATCCAGAAGTACCCTGGACTATGAACCTGATCCTTCAGACGGAGTGCAACCCCATCCAGAAGAGGCAATGAGCCTGTCTCCTAGACTTGGGAACCACTCACCCACAGGGCCTCCATCTTGCCAGGATTCAACCTCAGTTCATTGGCCCTTATCCAGCCCATCACTGAGTCTAGGCACTGATCCAGGACTTGCACAGCCTCGTCATCTGATTCAGATGTCCCAGTGAGATGGAGCTGTGTGTCATCAGCATACTGATGACACTTGGCTCCAGGTCCCCTAATGACCGCTCCCAGCAGCTTCATATCAATGTTAAACAACATTGGAGACAATGTTGGGCAACTAGCCAATGGGAAGGACGGTTGAGAAGATCTATGGAGGCAGAGTGAGTCCAAAGGAGGCTAACAGGATCGTCTCTGAGGAGCAGCAGAGACAACTTCATACCTGACTCTGATAAATTTTAATGCCACTCTGGAGAACGTTGTTCTCATCTGACTCTCCCAAGAGTAGATACAGCAACAACATAGGTTGCTAGGCAGCACAACACAGGGAAATATTATGTTTCGTGCTTCATTAATTTACAGGCTGGATAGTGAATCGTGTACCTGCTGAACTGTGAATACAGTCCTACCTCTTCATTGGAGTATTATTTTTTCCCATCAATATTTCAATGGTCTTTGGATAAAGTGTGTGTGGGGGGCGGGAATCACATGCAAATATTATAACTGATACTGCATTGGATCCAGACTCTGTTAAATGCATTGAGATCCTATTGAAATCAATGTTACTAATCATGACTAAGTTCTCCCATTGATTTCAGTGGGACCTAAGTTCAAATAACTTCAGCTGCAATCGTATACCCCAAGAGTGGGCAACTTCTGGGGGTTGGGGGGGCCACATTGCCCCCCCAGAAACCTACGGGGGCCACATAGTCCCGCTGGAAGTGGCTGTCGCTGGAAGTGGCCACTGCCACTGAAATCCCAGCAATTCTTCTGGGAAAGAGAACATGATGCGGGCAGCACATACCTTATTTCCCAGCAGAATTGGGCTCCCCCAGCTCACCAAACAGGGGCCTCATTCTGCAGAGAAACAAGGCATGCAAAGGGAGCCATCTCCGCATGCCCTGTTTCCCAGCAGAATCACTAGGATTTCGTCAGTGGGAGCAGCACTAGTGGCAGGGACCGAGGGTGGTGGTGCACCAATTGTCATGACAGGCTGGATTCATAGATTTCATAGATCATAGAGTTGGAAGGGGCCTACAAGGCTATTGAGTCCAACCCCCTGCTCAATGCAGGAAATCAGGAGGGGTCTCCCATCCAAGTAATAACCAGGCCTGACCCTGCTTAGCTTTCCACACTCAGACAAGCTAAGCCAGCATGAGCCACAGGATGTGGCTCACTCTTTGTATATGCATTTATTTCTTTATTTCTTTATTTATTATTTGTTGTTTGCCCAATCATGAAAGTGCTCTGGGCAAATTACATGATACTAAAAGAATAAAAACACAATACACAATAAATAATGACCAACAATACTAATCATTAGCACCAACAACCAGTATAACACATATAAAGCAGCCATTCCAACACCCCGCAGGCACTAAAAAATTCTCAAATCTTAACTGGATCTTAACTAGGATCTAAAATCTATTCCCACTTACCTGGAAGTGAGTGCAATTGAACTCAATGGGGCTTAATTTTGAGTAGACACGTTGCACCAACTCATTATGTTTTATTTAGTTAAAAGGAATTACACTTGTTGGCTTACTAGTGATTTGTTTATGATTGCAATCCTATGCACTCTTTCATGGGGAATAAGCCCTATTGAACATAGTGAGTAAACATACATAGGATTCTGCTTTAAGTTAAATTGATTTCTTCTTAGATTATTGCAGTTTTTTAAAAGTTATTGAGTTTTTATTTATTCTGGGTTTGTGGGGGGGGGATGATGGAGAAATGGCAACTGCTTTTTATTGCATATATATCCCATCTATCTTCAGGATGGTGTACATGGAGTTCCCAGGCAGTTTCCAGGCACTGACCAGATCCAGGCCTGCTTAGTGTCAGGAAAGTTGCTACTTCGTGGGCCTTCAGACCATTGCCTTTCCCAGAATTCCATTTTTTATGTTCCATCTTCTATTTGCCATGGTGATGTCAAAGGCAAATGGGTTGGGTTCAGTATAGGAATAATTGTGGCATGTATGAGAACTTGGTTTTTGCTTGCAAAACATGCAAGCATGCCCTCTTTGAAGCTCCAAACACAAGTGCAAGCACAAGCATGTTCCGCCGAAAATATTTGCAAATTGCCAAACATGTGCTCGCATATGTCTTGTTCTTGAATCCCAGTTCTATGTGTGCAAATTTCCTAATTTGTACAAAGTTCCTCAATAGACTGATTCAGCCCCGATTTAGTCTATGGGGCAAATTTGCAGAAATTTGGGGAGATTTGAACAAAGCTCCCATTTGATCACTGCTCGATTTGCGCAACTTTCCTGTTCATGCAGAGCAAGCAGCGATCGCAAATGCGAATGGGAACTGGGCACGAGATGGGCGGTGGGACGATGTTCAGCGAATCCTGGTGATCTCAAACATCTAATCGCAGGACTATGACGTGGGAAAACTACACTGGGTGAAATTAACACTTCTACACAACAGAAACTGAGCCTGGACCTCCTGAGGGGGAAGCAAGCCCTGCAAGGGTGGGGGTGGGTGGGGGTGGCAGGGACTGAATTTCACAAATAGATTTGAACTCCCCAGACATTGTAGAGCAGCCTTTTCTAACCTGGTGCCTTCCAGATGTGTTGGACTATAGCCCCCATCGCCCCCAGGCAGCTCACCTGAATGGCCATGCTGTCTGGAGATGATGGGAACTGTAGTCCAACACATCTGGAGGGTGCCAGGTTGGAGAAAGCCGCTGTAGTGCAAGGGGGGGCTGTAGCCCTCCAGATATATTTTGGACTCCAGCTCCCATCAGCCCCAGCCAGCATGGCCAATGGTCAGGGATCCTCATGGGAGGGGAAGTCAAGCAGCATCTGGATGGCCACAGGTCCCCCACAAAAATGGAGTAGAGGAACGGGAGGACAAGAGGCGGAGTCACTCCAGGCAGGCCCCTTTAATGGAGTCTGCGAAATTAGAAGACGGGAGGAGACGGGGTGGGGGGTGTCCTGCACTTTGCTACACCTCCGAGAGTCCGTGCGGCTAAAGGGAGTGAGATAAATTAGGAGGAGGGTTGAAAAGAAGGAAGAAGTGGTGGTGTGGAGGCATAGGGGGTTGAAGGGAGGAGGGGGCTACATCGGAGCAACACCTCACAGAGTAGCACCCAGGGATAGGAGGGCCTGTGAGCTCTTTGCAGGACAGGAGGTGTCTTGGGGACAGTGAGCGAAGGTGTTCCGGGGTCTAAAGAGTTGCCAAGTCTAGATCCTGGGAGCCACCGCTCACCCCTTGTGCCTCTATGGCATAGAAAGCAAAAATGTCTGTCAGGAACTGGTTTTCCCATCCTGGGAAAAACTTCCCCTGGTGAAATATCTCCGTCTATTCAGCTGAGGCACAATTGCTCTCTAAGGATGTGGGGATCCAAGCTGCCTTGGACCATTTGATGCTGAACTTTTGCTACCACACGCAGCTACATTTGCAACAGGAAGGCTGGTTAGCATTTAGATGGTTACAATCCCCGCCCGCCCCCCCCCGCTGCCGAGTGATGCTCTTGCCCTTTTCAGGAGGGCCCTGAGTTTAACGAGGAGGAAGGAAGAGAAATCTCATTATCCAAAATATAATATATCATGTTGGGAGCATAACTGTTTAAAGTTCTGGGGTGGCCAGGTGGCCCCCTCTTTTGCCGAGGACAGTCCTCTGTCTGAAGGGTTGTCCTGTCCAATCCCAGTTTAAAGGTAAAGAGCCATGAGAGCTGCTGTCCATCCACAGTGAGCACCTGGGCAGCGGGATGAACGGGCGGGCGGGCAGGCAGGCAGGTCACCTGGTCACAACCTTCCACACTACGGTGAGAGGTACTGTATTTCTATTTAAATTAGAGTAATTATTTCTAAATTTGCATCTATACATACAGATTAGCACATGCCAGTCGTACGCAAACGTGTGTCCTCTTTCTCCTCTTTCGTGGGGATGCGTGCCCTCTTTTTTAGTGATTCATAAGTGGTCACCCTCGTGAAGAACACGGGACTTCCCTGCTCTGTGGCCCTTCCCATGGACTCCCCTGGAGACCAAAGATGACTTGTGTTTTTGACTTCCTTTCCAGGCGAAACCAAGTCCCAGGAGGACGGAGTGAAACGGGGCTTATGTCTGCGCGACATCTCCCTTTGTAAATGGCAACGCCGTGTCTGTGAGTAACCCGTTTTAAAGTTCAGCAGGAAGTGGAGGAGAAATGACCTTTTACGTTGTGCTCGGAGCAGGATAGGGAAATGCGACTGCAGTGGCTTCCGACGCAATCGAATAACTGAACTCCACTGAGCTTGCGAGGAGTGCAGCCGTGCCAGAGGATCCCTGCCCCCGCCCCGCCCCCGCCCCCCTCGGCTGGAAGGGATCTCCAAGGCACGACACGGCCTCCCTCCTAGTCATCCGGTGCCACGTGGTTCTGTGGGACGGGTGCCGCGAAGCTTCCTGCCCAAACAGGCTGTAGAAGAAGCGCCTACAGCATTTTCGAGGCACGCGGCTTCCAAACTGCTTCCCGACCAACCTCTGTGACTGAGGCTCCCTCCTCCACCCCCTGCCCCTTGGCACTGCGTCTGAGAGAACTCTCTTCGGGACTAGCTTGCTGAGCGAGGGTGTCCGGCTGCTGCGGCTGGCATAATTGTTTTCAGCTTTAAATTGATTTTTTAAAAAACATACACAATGTATGATATCCAGTTAAGTCGGGGTGGAGAACCTCTTTCAGCTTAAGGGCCGGATTCGATTTGGGAGAGGCTCTCAGGGGGGCACATTCCAGTAGCGGGTTGGACCGAAGGCAAAGGGGCGGAGCCAAAAATGCCCCCCAAATGCCATCACATTTTAGCTTAGAGCTCTTAATTCAACCTTGGAGGGGGGGGGACTGCACAAAAGCCCAGAAACCACCAAATGATTAGTGGTTGGGGGGGAAGGGAGTGGGGCTAGGAGAAGGGGGGTGGTCATCTGGGGACCCCAGGAGGGCCCGATTGAGAAACCAGGAGGGGCAGATTGGGTCCTGGGCCTGCCCCTGAATTCAGTCTTCCCACTGACAGGATGTCTTCCGTTGGCAGAACGGGGAGTGGGGCGACTCTCCCTCCCCAGTGCAGCTCCGTGCACACCCTCAGAGTCTGCTTCAGAGGGCTGGGGGATTCTCCGGAGCAGATTTTGCCGCTCGCGTTGCATTGGCTACTTCGCCTCTCAGGGATTTCAGAGGAAAAGGAAAGAGGGGGAATAAAAAAACAAACAGGGTTAATCCGTTCGCCCAGCATGGATCCCAGGCCGTAGCACACACAATTTTTTTCATGTTGTGGAACTGGGGCTCTTCTTACCACTGCTTAAATGCCTCAGCCCTAACCACTGGAAGACTCTGGATGGGATCACAGCTATGTGCGACATGATGGCCACCCTTTTCACTTCTTTACCTTAATTTGGACCTTATTTTCTGGCTATTTTCTCAGAACCATGATAGGAAGTGACCCTGAGGTTGGAAGAGGGAGGGAGGCACATGGGTGGCTGTAATTACCTGTTATTGATTGTACAAAGTGGGGGTCCACTCTAAGTTGGAGGGGAGCCCTGAGCAAAGTCTTCTCTGGATTCCCCCTCCTCTGTCCGTGGGCCTTGGCAGGCTTACCTGGTGGCAAGCAGCAGTGGGTGGCTTGTTCAAGTCACCCTTTTGTTTTCCCACAATGCCCCAGAGTGACACTATTGCTCATGTGCATTGCGGTAAACTAAAAGGGTGGATATATTCAGCCACCTGGCACTGATTGTAGTACCACCCCCCTCCAAATTCCTCAAGGGGAGCCCAGGGTAGGCATCCCCAGTGGGCCTGCAAGGCAAGGGCCCTGGGACCTTGGCAGCTACTTAAGGGTGCCAACTGCTGACGCCAGCCCTGGTACAAAGCTTAAATCAATGTAGGGAACAAAAAGACGCCTTAATGTTTGGCTCTTTCTTCTCACTTTCTGTGTGCTGCGCGCGCGCACACACACACACCACTAATTACCACACCACCGGCAGTTGTGGAACATGCAGCACCACTGTCACAGACAAATATGTTATGGCTTCACAGGCATGCAAACCAGTGCCTCTTTCAGTGCTTTATGCCGTCTTCCCGTTTCCTTAGCCTGCTTTTAGGCATGTGATGTGGAACTCTCATGCTTAGTCTTTCATCTGGCTCTAGAGGACAATGCCCCCTTGATGGGTTGTGCCCAGCAAAAGTTCCTGATAAGGGGTTGCATCCCATAGAGGCTGGCTGCTCCAGTGTCAGTGGGGCAGTGAGTCCACTCTGAGTTGTAGTCTGAACTTTTAAGAAGCTATCCATGGTGCTGAACCCATTGGGGGGGGGGCTAGCATGACATTGGATTTAAACCTTATGGTGGCAACTTTGTATGCATGCTACCAGCAAATTGGCTGATTGACCTGCTTTGCATGGGTGGCAGAAGCAAAACTTGTATGTTTTTTGATCACAGGAAAGAAGGGGCAGTGTGTACGAGGCAGCCAGCTATTGTTTTGCTTTATAAAAATCGGCCTGATAAGGCATTGGCTAGGATATTAAACCTCATTATCCTACTATAAATCATAAACTTCAAGGGTTTTCCCTCTGGATATTGCATTACAATGCATTTTGCATTCTTCTTCCATCCCCTAGGAAAACATGTCCAGGGTTTGAGCTGGTGATCAAACAAAGAATTATGTCATACAAGAACATACCACGTTTGACTGTGATAACTTAATGCTCCAGGGGGATATTGCATTACAAAGTAGGTCTCTTGATGCCAGTGGCATTTCCACTTGTGTGTAAAAGCAGTTATATAATCAGATTAATGGCCTGATACCATGATCTAGGGGCTTTGCTGCTGGATTATCTCAGATTGGTTTTAAGAACTGCTATGCAAGGGTGTATTTGGTGACTGAAATACTGACTGTGGCAGGACCAGCATTTCCTGCATAGACTGGTAGGCAAGCGCAACCGAAGGCATGGGGATTTTAAGGCCAGAGAACTTTATTGAAAATACAATGGATGTGTTGGCTCATTCCTACTTCAGCATGGGCAGAATAGTTCGCCAGGGTGGTGCAGGCAGGCTGCTTCTTCCCTTGCTACTTACCCTCCCTGGGCAATCCCACTGAGAGGTTCAGGCCCAAACTAGTTGTGATTATGGAGTTCTCTATTTTTTTAGGTGACTTGAAAGAAAGAGAGATTAATTGTTCGATAGCACATAAATAAAAAATAATAATAAATAGATTATAGTAAAAAAAAAAAAACTAAAATAGAAAATAATGAAATAGAAAATTCTCCCATGGGCTCCTTCCATCTGTGGGAGGCTTTTGATCAGCGGAGCCATCCTGATGTCAAAAAGGAGGCAATTTGCAGTCCGCTACTCCCTCCACCCCCCTGCAAATCTGCTCATGAGGGTTGGTGGAGGTGGTGCTGGGGGCTGCAGAGAGAGGGAAGAATCTGCAAAGATCCCTCCTCACCCCCACCTTGTTTCCACTGGCAGGTTTGTTCTGAGAAGAACTCCACTCAGGGAATGTTCCCACTGGAGGTAAAGAATCTGAATCTAACCCATTGTGCTGTTCACTAATACAGTATGTACTCCAGATCCCTGTCGTTGCAACGGGAATCCCATGGGCGATAGGTGCCCTCATTCAGGATCCATGTTGCAACAGGATTCTCCTGCATCAGATGGTGAACCAGACGGAAAGAAATGCTGTTATTTCTTCCGTGCAAGTTAAAGTAAGCAAAAGCACAGGACAGGGCACACCCGGCCTGAATCACTGACCCAGAGCTCTACATGTACTCCGGTGAGCACATGGAGCTCTTGCACGCGTGGGCTTCCCCATAGGCTTCAATAGAGCGGGCAGCCCCTTGCCTGCAAAAAAAAACTTGCATGCATGGATTTTCCATCCACTAAAGTAAACTGATGTTGCCCAGATGTGCAGGAGTTCCATATGCTCAACAGAGAGCCCCTGTGACTGCAGCAATTGACTGGATCATTGTGCTTGCGTTGAGGGGCCGCTCCGCTCTTCTTACAGCCAGGGCAGTCTCTCAAACCAGCGGCCTTCTAATTGGTCTCATTTCATCTTGCCTGGCATGCTGATGTGCAGCCATTCCCATCTTGCTAACCCTCCAAGAGATGGATGATTGCTTATTAAAACAATGCCCACTCTGTGGTTGGCTGAGACGAGACGCTCACATGGCTGCTGCCCCTGGTGCTCCACATAGCCTCCCTGATCTTTCCTTATCCCTTTCGTGAAGTTATCGTTCCTGTTTGGCTACATGTGACTCTTGGCCTGCAGTCTGCGGCGGAGAATCTTAAGATCCCCCCTGAGCAGCCATTCCACTGTGATAATCGTCTATCAGATCATTTGGTAACGTTTTCCAAATAGCACCTCCCAATAACTTGCCTGCTTAGATTTTCCATGCGATAATTGAGGAGGGATTTCTTTTGACCAATCTGAGATAATGATGCTTATAGAGATGTGGGGGGAAAGGAAGCGACATGTTCCTTTCCTGCTCCCCCATTGCAATTAGTTACCCGACCGAGCTTTTTCCTCCATTATATTCCTGTTCTCTAGTCTTGTAGACACATACAGCACCATCTGGGGTATTCATAGGACGGATTTGATTTTTCTGCTCCATTTCTCGATGTAGGAAAGAGGCAGAAAGGATTCCGCTTTTACACCGTGTCTCTTCAAGCAAGAGTTATCCAAGAACATTTTTGATGAAAGCAGAAATTTAGATCCTGGTGCTTTGGGGGTTCCAGACAGGCAGCTGAACAGACTGTGAGTACAATCCATATATACCCAGTCTTGCATGGTGAAGCCAGGAAGGAAAGATTCAATCATACGCTGACATTCTCCAGTTAGGGACCCTGATTTGGGTCAAAAGGCAATTTAGAATATTTATCATGCTGTAAAAAATAAGGTCAACATAGCTGGCTGCCTCCATCAGATCAGACTGTTTGTCCGTCTAACCCAGCATTATCTGCTCTGACTGGCAGCAGCTTTCTGGGGTCTCAGGGAGAGAACCTTTCCCATCAACTGCTGCCTGATCCTTTTTAACTAGAGATGCCAAGGATTGAAGTTAGAACTTTCTAGATCAGAGGTAGGCAACCTTTTTGGGCCATGGGCACATTGGGCAATTTGGGAAATTGCCCCGGGCACCATCACAAAATGGTGTGGGTAGTCACAAAGGACAAGTCACCTGCCCAAAAGACTAAGTACAAGGCAGAGGTGGGGTTCTCAGCCCCAACACACTAAACAGCCCCTTTGAACCCAGTTTTCTATGCCAAGTTGCCAACGGAAACCTATTTCACAGAAGGCAACCCCTTTTTCTCTTCCCCCCTCAATGCCAGTCAACCCATTCCCCCATCTCTTTTTCTCTCCCATCCTTATTATACCACCCATTCTCTCTCTCTCTCTCTCTCTCTCTCTCTCTCTCTCTCTCTCTCTAATACACACACACACACACCAGCTCAACAGCTGCCAGTAAGAAAATGTGTTAAAAATATTTGGGGGGAAAATAAGTGGGAGGGACAGGAGACCTTGGCAAGTGTCAAGAAAGGTGTCTGGGGGCACACTGGTCCTTGCGCGCATCATGTTGGCGACCCCCTGTTCTACATGATTATGGTATGTATAAATATGTTTTTATTGTTTTATTGTTGCTGATATGTTGCGGTGGCCTATGGTTTTAAGCAATACACTGTTTCGTACATGAAAACCAGGCACTCTACCATTGGGCTATGGTCCACCACCCCACACACACACCCCATAGAGAGGATGGTACCTCCCTCCTCTTGACTATAGGATAGAAACTGGGGTAAAATCCTATCCAAAACATTTGTAACTTATTATACTAAAATGTATTAAAACTATCTAAATATAACCACAGTTAAACAAACAAACAAACAAAAAACAACCCACAATACTGGAAATGTGAAGGCCTGGGGGTGGGGGGACTCAAGAAAAATTGGGAAACTGGAAACTTTAAAAAAACAAACAAACATATTTTTCCAGAGAACTTTGGAAAATTTGGGAGAAACAGATTTTTTTTTCTAAGGGTGGTGGTTCCAGCCCCCCCCCACCCCAAGTCTTCACATCTCTAAAAACAATATACAGATACATTACTGAGCATATCATTTGCAATGAAATAGAATGATGCTTGCTCACTTATTTCTTCAAATAATTTATAAACTGCACCTTCATCCCCAAACAGATCTCAGATTTCATTGTCCACAGTACAGTGCTAAAAACAACACAAAACATTAAACAACAGCACAATGAAATTGAGAGGAATAACTGTTCAACCAGCTGATAATACAATAATTTAACATGCCTGGGCAAATAAAAAGGTTTTAACCTTGTGCCGCCAAAAGGAATACAGTGTTAGCCCCAGGTGTACCTCCCACGGGAGGGCATTCCAAAGTCAGGGAGCCAACACAGACAAGGCTCTCTATTTTGTTCATGCATAATACGCCATAGTCTCCAATTGCCATGAAAATGCCGGGACCATCACGAAAACCCTTAAGCCATCATGGCTTCTCACTTTGTCATGCAGAATCCCGAATTCCCAGCTACTTTAAGCTGCTCTTAAAGGGGCCATGGGCAAAATTCAGTTGCAGCTAAGCTTGCAGTTTTAGCTTAGCTGAAATTTTTCCCATGGTCCCTTTAATAGTAGCTGTGCTTAGGCTCGAACAGCTGCAGGGTCTCCACAGAGAGACAGACGCTGCCAAGCTGGGCAGAAATTCCCCAGTACCACTTTCTGAAACTGACCCTGCCGTAAAGGGGGGGCATGGGGTGGCAGGTCTGCCTTCTTCACACAGGGCTAGCCCTACCGTTAGGCGGAGTGAGACAGGAGCCTCAGACAGAAGCTGATGGAGGGCAGGGAGAGGTGGCAAGATACAGGAGGGCAGAGTGGTGAATGTGACGCAACTGGCCTTGTGCCCCCTAAGCTAGCCCGCTGCCCTCTAGTGCTGTGGAGGATACTGTTCCCTCACTGGTGGTGAAATAAGATCCAGCTGCCAGTCCAGTCAGCTTTTGCATGTAGAACTGAAGGTGTGATGCCATCTCGTATTTCAGCTCGGGCAGCAAAATGTCTCGGGCCAGCCCTGCCTTCACACACATGTTCTTAAAACTGGAGGCGTGCACACACTTCACATGTGATTTGGGGCCCACCTCATTACACAGCAGGATCTGCCCTCTTGCCTAGTTTCAGCCTTAATGGTAGAACAGCACAAGCCAGGTTCAGGCATTATAGCTGAACAGGAAGTCTGGGCTCATGTAGGGTGCAAGGGGCTGCACGCTCTGCTTCTGCCCCCAACGTTTCCATCTGCACACTGGCCCTGCCCTCCCTGTTTCCGCCCTTGCCCCTTGCTGTGTTGATTGGCAAGGTCTGGAGGGGACTACTACTTGCATCTGTCTGAATGTGAGGAGCATCCTCCACACGGTTGGGAACCTTGCTAAAGCAGGGTTCCCAGTCATGCAGAAGGTGGTTGTTGTTATTATTACATTCACATCCAGCCTTTTTTTACTCTTGGCACACAAGCTGACTTTCATGGCCCTCCTCCTCTCCATTTAATCCTCACAACAACCCTGTGAGGTAGGTGAGGCTGAGAGTCGGTGACTGGCCCAAAGTGACCCAGTGAGTTTCATGGCCGAGCGGGGACTAGAACCCGGATCTTCTGAGTCCCAGCCCAACACTCTCACCACTACGCCATACTGTTTCTATCTGTATTCAAGCAAATGCAAGTACAAGCCCCATTCAAGCCTTGCTACTCAACATGGCAGGGGCAGGGATGGGAACAGAAAGGGCGGGGCTGGGGATATTGGGAGTGTGGCCAGCATGTGCTGCCCCATGCTCCCCCTCTAGGTCTGACCAGGGCTGCAGCCTAGCCAAGAATGTCTGGCAAGTTCTCTGCATGCGTGGGAAACAGTGGAGTAGTGGCAAACTTTGACACGCAGGCAGGTGCTCAGCATGACATTCCCCATTGCTAACACACACACACACCCCAAGAAGATTCAAAAAATGCAGGCAGCTGTGCTGATCCATATCAACAAACCAACTCGTAACAGTTTCCATTTCCGTCATTCGAGACCAAGCCTCCTCAAAATACTTTGGATTACAGCGCAGGGATAGCTTCCCACAATATTGTTGCTGGGAGAATGTATTTCTCCCCCAGCAACTGTGAAGATTCCAGTTAAGTTCAAGAGGGAACAGGGAAGTCTGGGGGGGGGGGGGGGAGTGGCAGATGACATCAGCAACCCTGCTGATCAAAAAGTCCCAGTGCTTCAACGCCGTAAGCCCTGGCTCCACCACAACACTGGCGGGAGACCAGACTTTGCTTTTATAAAAACGGAGGTTACATTTAAAAGCAAAGCCCAGTGTTCTCCAACCTTGGGTCCCCAGATGTTTTTGGCCTACAACTCCCATATGCTGGCTGGGGCATGCTGGGAGTTGTAGGCCAAAAATGGAGAACACTGATGTAATCAAACACAGGGAATTAGTTTGTAATAGTCCTGCAGAAAGAGAGATCCAAAGACTCAGGAAGGCCAGCAGATTTTGAAAAGGTGTTGATCAGAATTGCAAGGTACTCCCACGAAGGGGAAAAATAAGTTGAGTTGTGAAAGAATATCATTGCTGCAGCAGGAGCTGTTAAATCAAAATGGGAAGTCAGTCCCCAAACAGTTGTGGAGAGAGATCAGTCGTAGATAGCTCAAGATGCCACATATTGGCACCTGTCGAGCTAGGACATGCGCCTTCAGGATAAACATCTAACTATGCCAAGAGAGCAAAAGCTGCAATCCTATCCTTATTTGCCAGGAAGTAAATAAGACCATCCTGACATTTACCAGTAAATCTCAATGCCAACTCAAAATAAGTGCCTTTGGAAGATGATCAGGTTTCATCCCTATTCCCATTGTTTACCACTTGAATATGAAACCTTTTGATCAGAACATCTCACAAAATGGATCGTGTGGCCAGAGGAGTTCTGGACAGAGCTCCAAAGTATAAGGTTGCCAAGAGGAGAACTGGGAAATAAAACATCGCTAGAGAGCCTGAACATAGCCAGAGTGTCTTGGCATTGGACAGATAGGGACTACCTGTCTGGCAGGAGGACCCATCATCGCATCTGGGATTGGACTAGAGTTGCCTGCCCACGATGCTCCCGGCTAGGGATGGGTGAGAATTTCATTTCACTTTGGTTTTTATAAGAATCTGCAAAGTTATTCAGGACAAATATTCAGGACAAAAAGAACTTGAGATTAAATTTGAATGGGGGAGAAATTGTCCATCCAGACCCAGGGCTTGGAGTACTTAGCTCTTAAAAGTCTGGGTTTGAATTCCTGTGTATTCAACCACATGCTTAGTCAGAGTTGCCACCTCTTTTTCTGACAGGCTCATCATCTTGAACAGCTGCAAAGCAGGCAGGTACAACAACGACATGGTTCTTTCCATGCTGGGAATAGCTGGACCTCTTGTATTTGGCTGGTGCAGGTGGCTGAGAATTTCATTCCAGTTTGTTTTTCATAAGAGCTGGCCAAAATTCGTGAAGTTCTTTGTATTCAGGAGAGAAAGAACTTGATTTTTTTAAAAAAAAAATTGAATGTGGGAGAAAGGGAAACTGACACGTTGGCCCATCCCTGTGCTACCCTCAGCAACGCTTGTCACGGTTAAAGGAACAAGAAAACAGCACTGACTGGCTATACAAGCACTAACACTGTCTCTCTCTTTTTTTTTTTAACTTGAAGGTAAGTTCCATGGATTTCCGAGAAGCTTGCTTTTGGGTGAGCTGGAGTAGCACAGTGCCTGTAAGACTGAGTGGAACTCCCTGGGTTAAATCTCAGGGCTGTCTTTAACTTACTATGTGGCCTTAGGCGAGGTGTTCTCTCTCAGGCTCAGCACCCCACATCTGCAACATGGGCGTGAGGAAGCAAATGAGACCATTCTTATTTGTCACTTGTCTTATTTGTCACTTGTGTCTTATTTGTCAAATAATAATGGTTATTATCATTACTGAGTCAGACAGTGAGTGGGGTGGTTTATAACCCAGACTGCTGCAGTCTGGCTTATAAACCACCCTACCCCGATGCGCCTGACAGACGATTGGGCGCATCAAGGGTAGGGTGTACCCGGCCTCCCCTCCTCCCCCCTTGGTCCTCCCGCAGGTATCCCATGGGACACCGCGGGAACATTTGAGGTTCCCCCCTCCCAGCCGCTGATTGTCAATGGAGGCAGGGGAGCAGGGATCGCTGACAGACTTCACCCCGACTCGCAAGGAGATCTCACACGAGCCACAGTGAGGGCTGTTGGCACTGCTGCCGATCTCGGCAGAGGGGGTTTTGCTCACGAGCCAGCCGCCTCTGCCGAGATCGACAGCAGCAGCACCATCCCACCATGCCACCATCTGATTGGCCTCTTCCAGAGGAGGCCAAGCAGTGCATGCACGTCCCCCCGCCTGGCACCCCTGTTGCTTGGTGGCAGCAGCTTTGGACGGGGTGGCGAGCCATGCTTTGCTTGGCATACTCTGGGGTAGGCTGAGCAGCGCTTGGCTCACCCCACGCCACCGCAACTGCCAGCTGAAAGGGCTGGCGGCCATGGTGGCACTGGATGAGGTGAGCCAAGCCGCGCTCTGCTTGGTCTACTCCAGAGCTCTTGCCAAGCAGCTCTGTAGTGGTTTTTGGCTACCCCTGGGCATGTTGTGTCATCCGGGTTCAGACAACATGGCTAGCCCAGGGGTGGATACAAAGGCCTAAAACCAGCCATGGCCCATGGGGCGGGCAGCAGGCTTATAAGCCAGTGGGACTCATCGTGTCATGTGCACCCGGTCAGTGAGTATGCTTCAAATACAGGAGAAATCATATTAAACCACTAAGTGATATTTTTGGATATGGTCAGCGGTACATAAATCTATTAGATAAAATAAGGGGGATGACTGGACTTTGTTACAGGGTCATTGTATGAATCACAACAAGATGGCATATGCTAAGCGCTTTGATCACTGTATAAGTGCTATCTAATAAGTGCTAACTATCATCATCATCATCACCGTCACCATTGAGTGAATGTTCTCAGGATGCAGGGAAATCATATTAAACCATTTTAAATGGAAATAATTTTGTTATGCCTAATGGAACTGGCAATTGGATGGGGAGGGATGTTTCCCCCTTAGATTGCATTATGGGGAATGGTTAGCCTACATGCTTTCTTTATTAATTAAGGATTGCATTAATGGCCATAATATTATCCAGAGAAAAGAATAAAAAGAACCGCATTTTCCTCTCAAGCTATATCATTTCTACTTAATTTTCCTTTTTGTCAGTTTATCCCCAAGTCCAAACAGCCTCATAAAATATGGAATGGAAAGCAATAACTGGATCATTTACATTAGTGAAACTGCTGCATTTAATTTTGGCCTCCATCTAATATGCTGCTATAGAAAATGCCCTTCTATAGGCCATTGCCCCCCGCCATAGCCTTTCCTTGCATGTTCTTAATTATGACCATAATTAATTTTAAATGAGTAACCTACCATCAGTTCTCCATCATTTGTAACCTATCCTCCAGCTGAAGAAAAAAAGATTCTGAAGAAATGCCCTCTCTGGGCTGCCTTTTTAATGAAACTGGTAGATTACTAAAGGAACTGGCGCTCGGGCTCCTTTGTGCAAAATTGCCTGGTCTGCTGTCACAAAGCACATTGTGTCTGCCCATTGATGGATTACATCACTCATTGCTTTTATAGTTGTGGTGAAAGAGGTCAGGATCTGTCTGGATTGATATATCTGAATTTCTTGTAATATTTTATACCTCTTCTAGACATATGCAGAGAGCCAAGATTATACTTAAGGCTACGTCCAAAATGTCCCTCTCTGTGGCCAGTTGGCTGGAACCAAAGCCCTTGGACAAACCTTGGGATAGAAGAGATACCCGGCAGAATGAAATGGATAGAGAGAGACCGAACCAGAAGAACGCTGTACTTGAGTGTCATCTTTGTCAGATTCTTATGATGAAAATCAAAGGTGGTCCATAGAAAGAGATGCTTAGCTCCTGCATCTCTTGAGAGGCTACTTTCTCCCCTGTGTTCCATTACAGCTCTGCTTGGCCATTCCAACTGCAATGTTGTAGCAGAGCCAGGGATCACATGGTCAAAGCACCAAGACATATTTATTTATTTATTATATTTATACCCCGCCTTTTTTCCTTCAAGGAACCCAAGGTGGCTTACATAATCCTCCTCCTCCTCTCCATTTTATCCTCACAACAACCCTGTGAGGTAGGTTAGGCTGAGAGTCAGTGACTGGCCCAAAGTCACCCAGTGAGCTTCACGGCCGAGCGGGGACTTGAACCTGGATCTCCCGAGTCCCAGTCCAACACTCTCACCACTACGCCACACCGGCTCTCACTGACTTGTTAATCACTGACCTGTTGATTAACAGGGATGCTGATGTCATCTGCCACCCCCTCAGACATCCCTTTTCCCTCTGAGCTTAGCTGCAATTCTCACAGTAGCTGGGGGGGAAATGAATTTTCCTAGCAACAATATAATGTTCCCCATTGTAATGTAAAGTATTTTGGGGTGGTTTGGCCTTGAATGAGCTGTGGGCAGCACAATCCAACGTGGCTGCTTGTAACCCTCTGAACTTGGGAGGATTACTGACATCCAATGGAGGGTGGGGGGAATGCGGAGGCGAAGGGCGATTTCAGCCATCTACGCCTTTTTCCCCAGTGCGTGAGGAGGAGAAGCTGAGGCACCGGCAGGATACAACTTGTCGTGGTGGAGCCTTGCTCCCCACCCCACCCCCTCCCTGCCCACAAACCTCTGGCTCTGAGATCGGTCTTCCGACCTTGGAGCTGCAGCCGCCGACGTGGTTCTTTCCACACCAGCTGCGAGGGTGGAGAGAAGATGCTCCAAAGTCAGAGTCCCAGCTCCGATCTCGGAGTGTGTTTCTGAGTTTGGGGCTGGGACTCTGACTTCTCCCATGGCCATCTAGACTCTGTCTAGCGGCCATGGGATTGCGCCCTGAAACACTACCTTTAAAAAGCAACAACAACAACCTGCTCCTGATGACGATGAAAACTGCTAGAACTGGTTTCTTGATGTGGATCAGCACAGCTGCCTGCATTTTTGGACTCTCCTTGGGCGCCAATGGGGCTGTGTGGGGGTGGGGCTGTCATGATGAGTGCCTGCACTTACCACTGTGCACCAGGTTCTGTATGGCAAAGGGCTAAAGAGGTGTTCTCGGTGTTGGGACTTGAAAAAGATGCTGGGAGAGGATATATTGTTGAGTATTATCCTTCCTATCTCACGTTTGTGAGGTCAGCAGAGTAGAGTCTCTTTCCAGCTTAAAAGAAGCTTAGATTTGGCTAGTGTTAGCCAGTTAGCATTTGGTGATCCAGGATGCTTTAAGTTAAGGCAGACTGGATTTCTCTGGTTTTGCCCCCTTTTCTCTCCTGCAAAACAATAATCAGAGACACAGTATTGTAAAAGTTAAAAATAACATTTACTCACTCATATCTTGCAGTTTCGTTCAGGCAGACTTAAAAGCGTTTCTTACAGTTGGTAAAGGTTCATTTGGAATTACTTGGGGTCTGAACTTATGGAGTTCAGACCAGCAACTCTTGTTACATCGTGTTGTTGGTATAACAGTGAGGAAAGACAACAACTCACTCTGTCTCCAAGCAGGAAGAGAAGAGCAAAGCACTATGCCCACTTCCTGCTGAGGCACAGGTAATCATACCTCACTGAGTATCTTCTAGGAAATCCACCTGAGAAGAGACCAGTGGCCTTAACCCTTTCATGCTCCTAACTGGTGAAACATGAGCCATTGGTTTTGACTGCACTTTAAATATCCCACACTCAGAGCCATTTTTCATCCTGGCTTGGACCTATTTAACTCTAGGCTCTTGATTTGCCTGCCTCTGATATCCAGTCTCCAAAAATAAGGCTTGTGTGGTGCTTCCAGAGAAGCCCCATTGTGCAATTGCTCAGCCTCATTCAGAATTTTTTTTTCCAGGCAGTTTAGAGGACAATGTTTTCCATTGGTATCCCACCCGTGTTTTCCCACTGCTGCTTCTGTTTTCTTACTGGGGGGGGGGGGGATCTGTTAAGGAAGAAATGATGAAATAGCTTGTCACAATGCCTTTTGACTGGTAGCTCTAGCACAGTGATGGCGAACCTTTTTGAGCCCGAGTGCCCAAACTGCAACACAAAACAAACTTATTTATTTCAAAGTGCCTTAAATTTGGCAAGGAGGAAGGGGCACTAGCTAATCGCGCCCCGCTCTGTCTCAGGGCATGGCTCTTCACCGGGCGTGCAAAGATTCGGGTGCGCGGGCGCTGTGCTTCTGAGCTGTCTGTTCAGTTGGAAGGAGGGCTGGGTGCCTGCGCAGTCCGCTTCTGGGGGTGGAGATGTTGGAGTGTGCCTGCCTGTGGAGGCCAGCGAGGAATGAGTGGAGAGGAGTTACTATGGAAACCCGACGCTGGATGCAGAAGGGGACGGTCTTTTCGCGATCTGGCGACCAATGGCTCGAGTGCCCACAGAGAGGTCCCTGCGTGCCAGCTGTGGCACCCGTGCCATAGGTTCGCCATCACTGCTCTAGCAGCACTCTGTCTGGAAGCATGTCTGGAAGTTCCTGGTGATCCCTATCAGAAGATCAGAATCTATTTCTTGTTTCCCTGGCTCCATACATCCTGCACAAACATCTTTGCCGCATTCTCCCATTAACTAGCCTCGCCCCCTCGCCTCCTTAGCTCCATCCGTGATCAATCCCAGCGGCTTGCGTAGACGTGGAAGACTCTAACCTAAGGATGGACAGTCTTCAAGCTTGTGGCATACAGTAAAACCTTGGATTGCTTGCAAGTAACTTGGTCTGCAAGAGTTTTGCACAACAAGCAAATTTTTAAAATAAATTTTAACTTGATAAACAAGCGACGTCTTGCAATACAAGTACTGTAGTACGGTCAAGAAAAATGAAGACTTTACACTATCATTCTTTATTGCAGCTTAAATTAAAAATATGTGTACAAATTTCTTATGGGGAATTTCGCTTTGATATACAAGTGCTTTGGATTACAAGCACGTTTCCGGAACGAATTATGCTTGCAATCCAAGTATATATATTTTTTGTTTTTTTACTAGAACCCCAATGTCCACAAACTATCACCAGGTGAAACATAGTGGTTTGAGGGGCAGGGCCAGATGCAAAATGGCGGCTCAGGAGGCGGAGCCAATTATCTAATGCGTCCCAGGAGTCAGGCCTTCTCGAGACAAGGCATTTATTGTGCACTTGCGATTCCTCACTCACAGTAGTTTGTGGGTGCTTTACATGTCATCCTCATACTCCAGGGCCTCTCCCATGCTTTCCAAGCATTTCTGTGACTTTTTTTTAGAATGAGGAAAGTGTAGTGTTATCTGAAAATGGCAGAATGAACCACAATGAGAAGCTCCTGCATTTTTGCAATTCTGCTATACCGCATCACCACCTTGTGGTTGTGTAATGGAACATATAGAAAGGTAGAGAAAGAAAAAACCCCGGGGGGGGGGGAACCATGTGTAAAGGAACCGATCTTAATCCTGCAAAGAATCCAGAAGCAGACACCTCTGTAAAGTGTTGGGTTACAAACCTCATGTAGAGAAGCCCTCAAACAATAGAATGACCTTTATTTATTTATTTATTTATTACATTTATATCTTGCCTTTTTTTTCCCTTGCAAGGAACCCAAGGCGGCTTACATGGTCCACCTCCCCTCCGTTTTATCCTCACAACAACACTGTGAGGTAGATTAGGCTGAGAGTCGACGGTGACTGGCCCAAAGTTACCAAGTGAGCTGAGTGGGTACTAGAACCTGGATCCCCTGAGTCCCACTCCAAACACCACACTGGCTCTCTAAGTTTAAATCTTATCTCAGATATTACAAATCAGGGATTCTAACAGCCTAATTTACTGGGGGGGGGGGGGTTATTCCTATTGTCAAAGAATTGGGAGCCAGAAACCTTTGCTTATCTAATGCATATCATCTTGACCCCCAGGGATCTACGGTACTAGTACATCTTAATCTATCTCATCTGTCCACTCTGGCACTAATTCTAGACTTCTTTTTTCCTCAGCCCTAGGCTTTCTGTTTCATCATGGCTTGCCTGCCTTACTGCAGCCTTACTGACCTGGTGCCCTCCAGATGTTTTGGATTACAACTCCCAGCATTCCTGACCACTGGCTGTGCTGGCCAGGGTTGATGGGAGTTGCAGTCCAAAACTTCTGGAGGGCACCACCAGTTTGGGGAAGGCTGCCTTACTGGTTTTCAAGTGTCTAGAAGAAGGATAGGCAACTTGTAGACCAAAATATCTGGAAGGCCACAACTTCCAACACTGGCTATGCTGGTGAGGGGATGATGGGAGTTGTAGGCCAAAACATCCGTAGGGCCACAAACTGCCCACTCCTGGTCTAGAATGCTCTCAGTTTCCAGAAAATTGTCATTTATGCATTCATCATTGGAGAGGGTGGGTGGGAGCGCAATGCGCAACTCTCTGAATATTTGTCAGAAACCAGAGGATATTAACTTGGGCCCTGCTCCAATTTAAAGGAAATTTATATTATAGAATGTTCTTTTTGACCCTGGCAGTAGATCAAAGTACCATAAGAGGTTCTTGGGGATTGAAACTTCCTATCCCCCCCTTCTTTTAAGGAACTGTAAGAATAAAGCTGAATGGGAACCAGGAGTACTCATGACATTCAAAGCCAGGAGATATTCTTTAGAAGCAGGTGAAACAAGCAGATTCGAGAGGCACACAGGCCTATAGTGCAAAAGCAAATACTTGATGTTCACAGGCCTGATATCTGAAAGGGGTGATGCAAGAAAGAAAGAAAGGAAAGGAAGCAATGCCAGTCATAACTGATTTGCAGAACGGGATATGTCAAGGACAGGGAATGTCGTGCGGGAGCTGAAATGAGGCAGTGAAATGAGCAAAGCCCTCCTCGCCTACTCCTGACAGCAGGGCTAAGATGGATGGCATATTCCGCTATCAGGACAGCTGCGGGGAGGGGAGGGAATTGCTTGTGAACGCAACTCGGGGTCCCTGTATTGATCTGCCTTCCTTCCACAGACCATGCTAATTCAACGTTATTTTAACAGAATGAGGCTGTTCATGGCTGGGGGTGTGTGGGAACCTAGCAGCAAATGGCACACTCATGACCCACCCTTCTCTCTTTCTCAGAGACGACTGGAATTTGTTTTACTCATTCCCCCTCCCGCCTTTTGATGCAGTTTTGTGATTCTTTTTAGATCGCAGGCCAATTTGTTCAGACTCGAGCATATTAAATCAATAAAGCTAAGAGACAAGTGTGATTTTGATACTTTTGGGAAGATATGATTAACACGATATGCATACCATGATTATGAACGTGGCTGATGATCAGTGCCGGCTCCAGGCTTTGGAGGGCCCTTGGGCAAGGCACCCTCTCAATAGGCCCCCTTCCTCCGTTAGCCTGCCTTCCCACCGCCATTGTCACCAGCTGCTCTCGCTCCTCATCCTCCCTCTCAGCATTGCTACCCCTTGCTTGCTTGACAGGCGGAGAGCCAGTGAGCAAGTTGGCCGTGGTATCCTACCGCTGCTCCTCCTCACCACCACCATTGTCTGGGCCAGAGCGAGAGGCAGGTGAATAAGCAGGTTGCAGTGGTGAAGAGGAGGACCAACTCCAAGGGCCTCTTATCAGTGGGCCCCTGCTGGAGTGTGGGTCCTTGGCAGGTGCCCAACCATGCCTACCGCTGATGCCAGCCCTGCTGATGAAGACCAATCGTTGTTGCTAAATATGTTGCCTTTAATTGGTAAGTCTGAGTTTGTTAAATTAATCGGGGAGAGGGGGAACTTTAGCTAATTCTTTAAAATCTGGCATAGTGGTGAGAGTGTTGGACTGGGACTCAGGAGATCCGCTCGGCCATGAAACTCACTGGGTGACTCACTGACTCTCAGCCTAACCTACCTCACAGGGTTGTTGTGAGGATAAAATGGAGAGGAGGAGGACTATGTAAGCCGCCTTGGGTTCCTTGCAGGAAAAAAGGCGGGGTATAAATATTATATATACATACATATATATATATATATATATATATGGGTGGAACGCATGGGAGTGGAAACAAATGAGTCCTACCTTTTTACTTCATTGTTCTGAGTGTTGCCAATCTCTCTTGAAAATGTAAAGCCTAAGGTATCTGGGAAGCAAAAATAATCTATAGTGCAATGTCCTATACATAAATAAATCCCATTGGGTTCAATGGGGCTTACTCCCAGGGAAGTGTGTATAGCAGAGGTGTTATAACCTCTTTCAGCCCAAGGGCCAAATTACATTTCAGTGAAGTCCTTGGGGCTGGGGCATTCCAGTGGTGGATGGGGGCAAAGACAAAAATGGTGCAGCCAAAATGCTACCCTATTTTAGCTTAAAAGCTCTTACTGCAAATAACTAAGCCTTAGGAGAGGCATTTCAACCTTTTAGAAGGGGGTGGGGGACACACCAAAATATTGGTGGTTGGGGGAAAGAGTCTGGGGCCAGGAGGAGGGGATGTATGGCCCTCTGGGAAACCCCAGGTGGGGCAGATTTGGCCACCAGGCCCGAAGTTCTGCACCCTTAGTGTATAGGATCGCAGCCTAACCAAGCAGTCCTAACTGGGGGAAGTGAAGCAGCAGTTTCTGCACGTTTCCAAAGCCCTGCTGGCTGGCACCAGCCAGGACAAGTGGTGTGGCGGGAAAGGACTTACCTCTTTTTCTGTCCTTGGTGGTGTGTTTGTTTGTTTTTTTAAAAATCCCTCCTAGAAAATCCCTTTTTGAGGAGTATGTTAGAGAGTTGGAATAGCACAAGGAAAATGTTTATACCAGAGGTATCCCCGTTAACTCCGGTAGTGGTAATGGGAGACTTTCCAGAAAATGTAAGACATTTAGAAGCTATACTAAAGGGGGGAAAGGTGATTAAATTAATGGATTGGGTGGAAAAATTGAAGACTAGAGAACATATAATAGAAACAGTAGGAAGAGGAAGAATTTCATGGTTAAATTTAATGCAACTGGAACTGTGGTTAAAGAAGTAGAGGACAAGATATGATAGTGAAAGATAATTAACCAGTTTTGAAAAGACAGTTTTGACTAGAGAAGCTATAGAAGGTAATGTTTCAACAAGTGGTACAACACAGGTTTTATATATAATGTTACAAAAAGAAGAAGAACATAAAGATTCTCTTAAATTGTCATGGGATAATGAATTTGATGAGGAAATATCGAAACAATCTAACTCCAGTAAGATTAAATCGGATAGCTAACAACTGCTCCGCAATGTGCTGGAGAGGGTATAATAAAAAAGGTACATATTCCCACATGTGGTGGAGCTGTAAAAATGTTCTAGAATTTTGGCAGAAAGTGTTTGCAGAAATATCAGAAATAATTGGAATGGAATTAGAGGTCTGCCCAAAATTAGCATTGTTAACAATATAACAGAACAAGTAGTTTGTTTAAAAAATACTAAAGAATTGATTGTGAATTTGTTAATAGCAGCTAAATTAATGATAGCTAGGAAATTGAAAGTTCAACATGTCTTTTTAATTACCGAGTGGTATAAAGAGGTATGGGATATCGCGCTAAATGATAAATTAACTTGCAATATCAAATGCCAAAAAGGACAATTCGAGAAAAACACTTTTGTGAGCATTTGGGGTAAATTTCTGGATTATGTGTTGGTGAAGGGGAAGGGGAACGAACCTTGTCAAGATTTGTTACATTTTTGGAATATAGAATAATATCTGATTTTGGGGGGGAAATATAACTTGGTCCCAAGAGGTGGTGGGTGCACAATGTTTATGTTGTATTTCTTTTTATTTTGTTATTAGTTGTATGACTAGGAAAAAATTCAATAAAACTTTTTTTTTTTAATCCCTCCTGTTGATTCAGACAGGAAGGAAAATATGTTACCAGTCTGAGACTGGCATAAGTAATAGGCCTGATCCTGGGGCCTCGTGGGGGAAGAGAGCGGCCTTGGATCCAGGGCATTCCAGGATCCAGGTTGCATTCCAGTGGTGGGCGGGGCCAAAGGCTAAAGGGGTGTGGCCAAAAAACTGCATATTTTAGCTTAAATCTCTTCCTGCCAGTAACTAAGCCTTAGGAGAAGCATTTCAACCTTTTGAAATGGGGGGGGGGGGTGTTGTACAAAAACCAGGAAACCACAAATGATTGGTGACTGGGGGAAAGGGGAAGAGGGCATGGCCTTCTGGGGATTTCTATTGTGTCCATCTTTTTTAATATTGGTTATATATATATATATATATATATATATATATATATATATATTGAGTATTGACTTACAGTACTTTGTCATCTAGGCCAGGCTAGCTGGACGTGACATTCTGCTCTTAGACTTGGCTGAAGCACAGTTTCAATTAAGGTGTACCGTGTTAACATTCAGATGCTATTTTCCTTTGAGCATCCCAGCAGCCTTGCTGTGAGGGGTCCTTTCCGTCATAAAGAAATATATTCAAGTCATTCACCAGTCAAAATGGTGAGTGTTTCATTCCTGTTTCAATTAATCAAATAGTTCCAGGCCAGCTGGAAAACAGCAAGCAAAATCTTGAAAGCAGATCCCGTGTGTTGAAGCAGCTTGCGTTCTGGTCTGTTGTACGGTGGCCAGATTTCCCTTGAACACAGATTTTTTTAAGGTTAGTTTGGTTCCCGCACTAATTTATCTTCTATTACATACACATTCTTCATTTTGAACCCTAATGACAAAATACTATAGCAATGGGCCATCTTCCTCATAGACTGAGTAATGGTCCTATGCCTTATTAGTAAAGGATGATGGGGTATGGATTTTTAATAGGATGGTCTGTCTTTTTCACAGTTTATGCAAACTGGGCCTGTTCACCTTGTCTTTAATATTCATTCACACTTTCAAGTAGGGACTGGGGGAATTTCTTTTGGTTGACCTTTCTGGTCCACTTTTTTTTCTTTTTTTTTTTTTTGGTCCAACCTAATTTGCATTTCCCAGACAAATATGCAGATCAGAACACACAGCTATCCATCAGATTGTGCACTTCTCCAAATTTTGCAATGCGATTCTCAGTTTAAAGAGCGCATACAAACAGGGGAAGGTTGCACACAAAAATGGGAATATTAGGGAAGGTTGCACACAAAAATGGGAATATTAGGGAAGGTTGCATACAAAAATTAATATATTAGAAGAAATTGTGTACAAAGGGTGTATGTTAAAGAAAATTGTATATGAAAACAAATGCTAATTTTTGTGTGTGTATTTAATTCACAGGGGGATGCAGAAATTGGACAGAACGGACTTATGATTGAATATGTGTAAAACTGACATAGACAGAAACAAGACCAATTCATCCCTCCCTACTTTCAAGCCTTTTGATGATTCTTGGGATACACACACAACTCAGTTCATACAATTCCTGCTGTGTCTCTTGCCTTGGTTGGTTAGCTAGTCATATTGCTTTTGTTCATCAGTGTTTCCTCCAGTTAAGTTAGTCATTTCATTCTTCAAAGGCTTTGGGAAACATAATCTGCAACTGATGTTTGAAAACCAAAAGAGAGAACTTTGCAGGGTTATCAGGTGTGAGTTGGTTGTGAACTCTAACTCTGATTTCAGACAAGGCTTCTATATTGTACAGTCAGTTGCCATGCCTCATTCACATAATTTCACAGGGGTCCAGAAGACAACATCTTACACTCATAACCCTCCCGTGTTTCCCCACTATTTCTTCCATATTTTTCCTAACTGAAGAAAATCCTTTAAGGAGAAAAAGATTAAATAGCTGCATAATGCCTTCTAATTCATAATTCTAGATTCTTTCCATCTAGAAGCATCCTAAGGCCAAAAAAAGAACTGCACAAATAGATATAGTTCCCAATCCCAATGCATTTCAAGAAAACTCTTTATCAAGAGGTGTTTGATGTTTTTTTTTATAAAAACTGCTTGGGACACATTTTCTGAGGCAGCTCACCTCCCTTTGGCATGTATCTGTTCGACCACTGATGCTACTTTTTGTTATATTTCTGTCTTCTTAGGGTGTTGTTTTCATGAGTCATGCTAACGGCACCTCTTATTCTAGAATGTGTCACTTGTGTGAATGCTCATGCAAGAGAGAAAGCAGGGCAGAGACCTCTTCAAATTGACTGTATGCTCTAGTAGTCAATGTACCTTTGTTAGTCTGTCGAAGATGCAAAACTCAATAGAAGCATCGTTTGTGAAAATGACCTTGGAACAAGCAAGCTGCATCTGGCGAGATTGGCAGCCTGATGGAAGAAGAAAAGTATTGTGATAAGATAAGGATATTAGATAAGGAAGGATTAAGTAGAGATGAACTCCCTGTCCCTGTTGTCTCTGAGATCACCTTGGCGCTGCCCAAGAGCAGTGAAGGGAATAGTTCACATCGCCAGACAAGTCTGTGTACTTCATCACATCCACCTCCTACCTCAACCTACGCTCACTGCACCACCCTCTTGTAGTGTTGGAACGTGCAACTAGAAGATGTCAACTTTGCAGGGAGGGTTTTTAAGTTGACTGCCCAGGATTTGGAATAGCACGGGGGGGATTGTCACCTGTAGGCTCAGTTTTATTGGTTTTTGTACTGTTATTTTAAACTGTGTTTTTAAATTTGGTTTTTTAATTCTTAAACTATGTTGTATGTTTTTATTGTTTTTATGCATAAAGTATTGTGAACCGCCCAGAGAGCTTCGGCTGTGGGGCGGTATATAAATGAAATAAATAAAGGGTTAAGATAGACTGTTATATTATAGTCAAAGGGCAAAGGCAGAAACCAAGCTTCTCGGAGAAGTCAGGGAGCAGGGTTTAGTGGAGCAAGCCACTTAGTGGTATCAGGGGAGGGAATGCTGGACGTTGCCTAGCAACAAATTTGAAATTCCATTCTCTCTCTCCCTGATGGCTAGGACGTTCTAACAGTTAATTGATTTAACTGATGCTTGCTAGGGTTTAGCAAGGAGACATGTTCTGATGTTTTCCTTACCTCACAGTATGAGAAACATTTAAGAAATTGCACTTACAAAGTCTGTAACCATCAAGTTTATATTACCTAAGAAATCTCATGTTACTGTTATTTATTTTAAAAGCATCTACTTAAAAACAAGTCCTGTGTGTGCGTGTGTTTGTTGTTGCTATTGTACTTTGCCATCATGTAGTTTTTTGATCACATTTATATTCTGCCTTTCCTCTTGACTGCATTTGAGCCTCTCCGGTCCGCCCCCCCCCAAAAAAAACCCTTACTTACTGCATTTTTTAAAGCCCTCATTGCATTTTGTCTCCAAAACAATCTGTGAGATGGGTTGGCCTGTGGGATAATACTTTGCCCGAGACCAGGGGCAGACAGTGTGGTGTCCACAGGCACCAGTGCACCCCCAGACACCTTTCTTGGTACCCACCAAGGTGCCCCTCCCAGTTCTTAAAAAAAATAGCACATTTTCTTACCATCAGCTGGGATTGCTGTGAAATAGGTTTCTGTTGGTGCTGAAAACAGTTGGTTCAAATGAGTAGTTTAGTGTTTTCCGTACCCACTTCTGCCTTGCACTCAGTCTTTTGGGCAAGTTATATGTCCTTTGCTACACCTCCCATGGCAGTCATTTTGTGGTGGGGCCCAGGACAGTTTCTCAACTTGCCAAATGTGCCCACAGCCTGAAAACAGGGCCGGTGCAAGGCAGTTTGGTGCCCTAGGCAAGATCTGATATTTAGTGCCCCCCCCTTCCCACTTGAGCCCTATGCCCATTATGAAATAAAAATCCTATACACACTCCCTTAAACTGCAAGCCTATACTCACTTACCTGGGAGTAAGTCCCATTGAACTCAGTGGGGCTTACTTCTGAGTAGACACAAAAGGACTAACGTGAAGATTTTTTAAAAAAAGTTGGACTGCACTTCCCACACAAACAGTGCTGGAAATGCAAAATCTAGGGAAATTGACGAAAGAAAAGGCTTTGTAGAAGAAACCGCTGGCGTTTGATACGATAGGATTAAATGTGAAACTCCCTGATCAAGTAGGTTGAAGATGGTTGTCACATAGCACCTCTTATGACATTGAAGTCTGCTGCCCTGATCGGGTGTTTTTCTTCTTTTTTAAAAAAAGACACGATCTCCCCCCCCCCCTCTCTCAGATGAAGCTGATAGTTTTACAGACAGAGGATGATGGTGGCTGTTCTGATTTTCGCTTTTACGGGGTGGGGGCGGGGACTGATGGCTAAGGGCACAACGCAGCTGGGAAGTTCTCCTGCACAAGCAGACTATCCTCGCGCAATGAATTTCAATGGGACCTGTGCAGGGGACGTGCGCGCTGGATTCCGCCTTAAGCGGCTTTGCTATGGCGTCATTTCATTGAAACTTGGGTGGTTGTTCCTCCAGGGTAAGTTCCTTTTGGGACTTGCATTGCAGCAACCAGCACATTGGGGGCTTCAACTTAGCGAGCACTTTCCAAGAAGCGATGATCGCTTCTCTACTCCACCCCCCACCCCCCACGCCCTGTGAAAATAGTCTCCATTTGCAGCTGCTTAACTCCAGAACCAATCTGGTGGCTGGAGAGGAGGAGGAGGTGGTGGTGGTGGAGGCGAAGGGGCTGACGACGCAGGCAAAAGCAGGCAGACGGTCCTGGGAGCAAGAGGATTTAAGGCTAGTTAAGCTCAGCAAAAAAAATTTTCAAGGCGTTTCTGGCGCCCCCTTTAGCCCCGCGCCCTAGGCAGCTGCCTAGTTCGCCTAATGGTAGCACCGGCCCTGCCTGAAAAGGTTGCTTACCCCTGTCCAAGGCTTTCCAGGGTTGGCTAAACCAGATGAAACACCATTCACACAATTAGCAAACATAAATGGCAGGCATAGGACCTCAATCCATGTTGGAACCCTGGCAGAAGGCACTTGTGTAAGCATGTCTCCTCATGAACTCCTGAGCCAAGTTAATTTGTTTATTGTCATTGTTGTGCTCATAAATGAAACGTGAAAGCAAAGCTGAAGTGGAAACTTGAGTGTCTTCTCTATTTCTTGCAGATCTAGAGAGCGTAGCTACAGATGACAATCATTTCCTCCTTCCCAATCTGTCCTGTTTTTATGGATCAATGTCGTTCACTGAGATGTGAGCAATTAGTTTTAAGTTAGATCCATTCTCACTCTGGGTGGTAAAGGCTCAGACAGGAGGAATATCCATCTCTGTCAGTAATGCTGTAGAACATGAAATCCAAACAAAACAAAAGCACAGCCATCTCTCTCTCCGTGTCTCTTATAGATAGAGATCAACTTTCACACATCTTTAATCAACCAGTTAGGAGACAATCTCTGAAACAGAATCCATTAAGGCTGCAGTCCTGTAGGAATGTGGAGCTTCTTTCAGCCCGAGAGGCCGAATTCCATTTTGAATCAGCTTTGGGGCGGAGGGGGCATTCTGGTGCTGGGCAGCGCCAAAGCCAAAAGGGGCGCGGCCAAAATACCAGCATACTTTAGCTTAAAGCTTTTCCTGCCAGCAACCAAGCTTTAGGAGAGGCATTTCAACCTTTTAGAATGGGGGGGGGACTGGGAAACCACCAAATGATTGGTGGTTAGGGGGAAGCGGGTGGTGCCAGGGGAAGGGGTATGGCCCTCTGGAAATCCTGGAGGGCCAGATTAGGACCCCAGGAGGGCCAGTACTGTACATTTCCCTGCCGTACACACAGATTTGGAAGTAAGTCCCATTGAACCCAGTGGGAGTTACCTTTAAGTAGCCATGCAGAGGATTGTGCTGTAAGAGCCCATAAGTTAAACATACAAATTCATTAGCAAAATGCCCATTTCAGATGTTGACAGATCTGAATTCCCCGCCAACCCCACTTCCCTTTTCACCTCTGGTAAGCAGGCCCTGCATGGCGTGAGCTTTTGGGGCATCTCATCCATCTGCCTTGGTCCAAGTCAACGTACATGCTTCGCCACTGATGTCAGTTGAACTGCCATATGCTCGATCAGGTCTATGTAAACAGTGTAACTGATTTCAGCTGTATAAGCTAGAAGTGTTTGGGGCGGGGGGGGGGGAGAGAAAGGCTCACTGAGTGAATGGTGTGAAAGTACAAGTTGTGACTGCACCTCAGGCTGCATGCAGGAATGTTAAGGGAAATGGCAATGGTTCGATCCAGAGTTTGCTTCCACCACTGGTAGCACCACCTAAGCAGAGATTTGCTCAGATCGATCCCGCTGACGGAAAGTGGGAGAGGTGATTTTCTTCAGTTTTCTCCTCCCCATGCATCCCCCAGTGCCATCTTTTTGAGGGACACCCCCCCCAATACCCTGGAGCAGATTTTAGGGGGCATAGAGGGATGGAGGGGGTAGGTGGGAAAGGAAGTGCTTCTTCACACAGCGCATAGTTAAACTGTGGAATTCACTTCCACAAGATGTAGTGATGGCCACCAATCTGGATGGCTTTAAAAGGGTGATGGCCACCAATCTGGATGGCTTTAAACAAAAGCACAGCCATCTCTCTCTCCGTGTCTCTTATAGATAGAGATCAACTTTCACACATCTTTAATCAACCAGTGGATGGAGGGGGTGGGTGGGAAAGGAAGTGCTTCTTCACACAGCGCATAGTTAAACTGTGGAATTCACTTCCACAAGATGTAGTGATGGCCACCAATCTGGATGGCTTTAAAAGGGTGATGGCCACCAATCTGGATGGCTTTAAAAGATTAGACAAACTCATGGAGGCGAAGGCTATCAGTGGCTACTAGTCCTGATGACCATATGCTACTGGAGGCTGTATGTCTATGTACACTGGTTGCTGGGGGAACATGGGTGGGAGGTGCTGTTGCACGCATGTTCTGTTTGTGGGCTTTCCTGCAGGAAGCTGGTTGGCCACTGTGTGAACAGAATGCTGGACTAGATGGACCCTCGGTCTGATCCAGCATGGCTGCTCTTATGTTCTTATGAAGTTGACAAAAATGGCCTCCACTCACCCCCGTTTTGCCAGCTAGATCACAAGGCTTCTGCAGACAGAAAGAGCCCTTTCATTCACAGGAGGCAACCTCTGGATCCAGCCCCAAGTGTTTTAATGGTGCCTGCCTCAGAGAGCCCAACTAGATGTGATTGCAGTAGATCACACATAAAATCCGTGTGTTTACTTTTGGGGAGCTGTGAGTCTTGTTTTAATCTGTATATTTAAACAGATCTGCTGCAATCACAGAGAAAGCAGAGGCCTGCTGTTAAGGAGCAGTGAGGGGTACAAATAAAAAAAAAATCTACTCCCCCTCTGCCCCATTGCTTATTATTCCCACAAATCCTGTCCCAGCCAGGCCTCCCGTAAAAAGAAGGTCACATGACGCTGATGCTTCTATCTCATGCTACTGATTATTTTAGCACAAGAACAAGTGGAATTTCATTCTAAGACTCCGGAGAGATTTGTGAAGAAGCATTTCCTTTTATCTGCCCTGAATCTCCCACCACCAATCCCCCTCCAGCCCCCTATGGCCCCTAAAATCTGCTCCAGAGCATTTAGAGACCTGGGGGAACATTTTGTGGAAAGGAGTCCTGACATGCACGTAAGATCAGTGTTGATGAAAACATCTTTCCTTGTGCTCCGTGCCAACTCTTTTGTGGATCACGAATGATAAGGTAATTTTCTTAAATCTCACCGATTAACATTCTGCTACAGCCGCAGTTTCATAAAATCGTCCCTACATCAGATAAAAAGTAATAAAACTGACTTCTATTATTTATTACAAGCCTTTATATCTTTCACATTTATTTTTAAAAGCCTTTTTCTCTTTCCCTGAGTTTTTCTGAGGCTCTTTTATGAACAAGGGCATGATTCGGTCTTGGCAACTCGCTTCCTCCAGTTCTGAATTCTAAAGATGATGAGTTTCTGCGTTTCCGCAGGCTTTCCGAGCTGGGGCAGAAGCAGATATAGGAACAGACCTCATTACCATGTGTGGGTTTCAGATGTAAAAATGAACTGATCGTGTTCCCCTCCCACTTATCTTTGATGGCTCTCCCTGAATATAAAAGAACAGAAGCACTGTAAGATGAAGACGACATCTATCAAAAGAAAAACAAAAGTCCCACTCCTTTACTAATAAAGTTCTGGATTCATTTTTCACACAGGCTGCAGGATGCTACTGAGCCATGGTCTCAGGCATGGCCATGTTGGCTGGGGATGGTGGGAGTTGTAAACCAATATATCTGAAGGTCACCAGGTTTGGAAAGACTGTAGACTCGGGGTACTAGCATGTATCCAACTGGAGAAAATGCACCAATGGTTTGGTCGCTTTGTCTCATGGTCCCATTGTTTTGTTTCAAAATGTAATCTGTATGAACCCTTCATTAGATCCATCATTAACTACAGCTGATGAAACCCAGTGCGGTATAGCGGTTAGAGTATGAGACTAGGACTGAGGACACCCGAGTTCAAATCCCATTCAGGCACTAATGGATCATGATCTTGGGCTTGTTACACACACACTCTCAGCCTAAACTAACTCACAGGGTTGTTGTGAGGACAAAACGGGGGAGGAAGAGCTATGTGAGCTCCTCTAAGGAACTGCAGGATAGAAATGTCAATAAAATAATGGTGCAGTACTATAGGGGTGCCCGTAACCCTCCGAACTTGGGACGATTATGGGCATCCTATGGTGGGCAGGAGGAGCACGGAGGCAAAGGTCGCCTCCATGCTCCTCTCGCTCTGCAAAGCACTTAGATGGCCGATTTCAGCAGTGTATGTGCAGCGCTTCGGAGCAGGAGGGAAGGAGGCTGAGGGGCGCCACCAGGATATCTGCTATCTTGGTGGCGCTGGTCTCCTCCCCACCCTGCCCCCTGGAACTCCCCAAAAGCCCTTCTCTGAGGTCACTCTTGTGACCATGGAGAAGCAGCCGGCGTGGTTCTTTCTGCGCTGGCTGCAAGGGGGGGGGGAATCTGAGCACAGATCCCCAGCTACGAGGTCAGAGCGATTTTCCAGCCTCGTAGCTAGAAATCTGAAAAATCCTATTTTTAAAAATCCTAGGATTGCGCTGTAAATGAACAAAACAAAATCAGTTTTGTTGAGCTGATTAATCAACTGCTTTTGAAACAATGCTTAAATCCCCAAACCTTCAATATCAGAGCCTTTTGGAGGCTATTGCAAGGAGTGTCAGATAACTTGGGATGTAGCAAACCAAAGCTTATGCTCATTATTATTATTTTTATTATTATTTCAAACATTCTATAAAACAAATTAAAAAAACACATACATAACTACGAAGGTATATCACCACGGGACCAAGAAATAATTTCTATCATCATAATCCATTATTATTCAATATTCCAAAAAGACATCATATCTTGACATGGCTTACTCCCCTTTCCCTTTACTAAAACATAGTCTAGGAATGATCCCCATATATCCTTGAAGTTATTTTTCTTTAATTGTCCCTTTTTACATTTGATACTACATGTTCATTTATCAGCTTATGCTCATTATTATTATTAGAAGAAGAAAGCTGACTGCATTGTCCCTTCCATGTTACATTAATGTAACATGACCGAAATAGCTTCAAGAAATATATGTGTGTGCCCTAACACCATTGATTAATCCACAAAATTGTGTAGCTTTAATTTTGTGAATTTAACTTTGTTCAGTTTTTATATCTGAGGCCTTCCTCCGAGTGCCTCCTCCGAGGGAGGCTCAGAGGGTGGCAACAAGGGGGAGGGCCTTCTTAGTGGTGGCCCCCTGATTCTGGAATTATCTCCCCAGTCCCCACTGAGTCCTGCCTGGCACCAACTCTGTCACCTTTTCGGTGCCAGGTTAAAACTGCCTTCTTCTCCCAGGCATTGAATGGTATTTAAAGGCATGATGGGGCATTTATGTCAGCTGTTTTTAACAGGTCTAGTTAGTATTGAAATTGTTTTAGCTGTTTAGATTGTTTTTAAATTTTGAATATTGGGGGGAAATTATGCTCTATTTTATTGTATTTGTAGTTTGTGTTTTTGCGAATTGTTGTGAACTGCCCAGAGAACTTGGGCTATTGGGCAGTATAGAAATTCTTCATCTTCATCATCATCATCATCATCATCATCATCATCATCATCATCCTCATCATCATCTTTTTCTGTCTCTAAAGAAAAGCCCATGGTGGCTAAGATAATAATAGACAGTGCCACACGGTGGAAAGGGTAGGCAAATCCACTCTTCCCCTCCTCCCTGAAAACTGTCCACCATCCCTCCCGCCCCTTGCAACTAGCCCAGAGAGCTTTGGCTATTGGGCAATATTAAAATGTACTAAATAAATAAATAAATAAATAAAGGCACAATTCCCCATCATGCTGTTTCTCTTAGGTGCTGGCTTGACAAAAGGTGGCGGGTGGCTTCAGGGCCAGCCCAAGACATTCTGTTGCCTGAGGCAAAAGACATGGGGACATAGGAAGCTGCCTTATACCGAGACAGATCATTGGTCCATCTAGCCCAGTATTGTTGACACTGACTGGTAGCAACTCTCTGGGGTTTCAGGCAGGGTTCTTTCCTAGCCCTACCTGGAGAAGCTGGGATCGAACCTGGGACCTTCTGTCTACAAAGCCTGTGCTTTACCACTGAGCTATGGTCCCTCCCTAAATGGTGCCTCCAGGAGCTAGCTGGACCGGCACTTGAAAGGCACTTCAGGGTAGCATCCTCAGCCACCCCTTTAGGAGGTGCAGGACATGCTGTGTGGCATAGTGGTAAGAGTGTTGGACTGGGACTCGGGAGATCTGGGTTCTAGTCCCCACTCGGTCATGAAACTCACTGGGTGACTTTGGGCCAGTCACTGACTCTCAGCCTAACCTACCTCACAGGGTTGTTGTGAGGATAAAATGGAGAGGAGGAGGAGGAGGAGAATTATGTAAGCCACCTTGGGTTCCTTGCAGGAGGAAAAAGGGCAAGGTAAGGTATAAATATAATAAATAAATAAAATGATCCTCCAAAAGAGAGGAATGGCCAGGGGGCTCAGGAGGAATGGCTGCCATTGCTGGCCTCCCCAGCATCTACCGCCTGAGGCAGCTGCCTCACTCTGCCTCACAGTAGAACTGGCCCTGCTTGGTATGATGATAACAGTATTACCAGCATATCCCGATTTTCATCTATAAACTGCTGGATGATGTGTGGAGGGAGCCATCGTGATCGACCACACTTGCCCACTTCAGATGCTAATCTAAACATGAATAAAGGGGAAACATCTCTGAAAATGTCACGTCTCAGCTCCAACCAGCCAAGATGGCTTCCTCCAGGCACTGCCAGGATTCAGGCGGAAGGTGCAAAGTGGTGCATTAGCGAACGGGCCAAACCTCTTCAGATAAACTGCTTCAATACGGTCTGCCTGAGGAGAGACAGGGAGCAAGAAACCTGGATGACTCTAAGGGAACAGGGGAGAGAGGTGGAAGGAAAAGTCTCTGCTGTTGTCAAGATAATTACATCCCAAACTGAGATACCAGGAACTGTCTTCCTTATTGCAGCAGCTGCACTTGCGGTTGTCAACATTTCAGGATGTGGAAACATTTTTTCAAGGTCTCCAGGGGAATGCATTAAATTTCAGGCAAGGAACCAGAAGCAATGGGGCAGGTGTTTTTCCCACAAGGCTCTCACCCCCCCCCCCAGTTTTTCCTACCATTCCAAAGTTTAAACCACCAGCATCCCCTTTTCCAGCTTGCTCTTCCAGTCTATTGGTTCTGCCTGCTTTTAGACCGGGGCCTGTTTGCATGGTGGCTTGTGGAAGAAATTTGACACAGATTAATAGATGAAACCGTAATATGTCCTCAGGGCCTGATGGCATTAATCAAAGGTCTAAAAGGACTCAGATAGGAAATTGTTGAGTTGGGATGCAATCAGGCTCCACTCTAATCAATGGAAATGCTCATGCCGGCTCCAACAGGGAGGTGGGTTGCTCCCACAGTAGATAATCCTTCCCTGAAACCAGCTTCTGTACTAATGGCCTGGAAAGTAGCTTAATGTAATGACAACCTTTAAAAACGGCTAAAAACAGACAGGTTTGAATGCATGAATAAACATATTTTAAGGGAAAGTCTGCATGCATCGACTGTGTAAAGAGAATTATCGTGGCCACATCCAGTCGAGGTCCCCCCTCCCCCTGTTTAGAACTTTGACAGGCATATGAATAGCGCTGACCGCTACCACTGCTGGCCAGCCATTCCTTTGCTGGACAGATTAATCGTCCAAGATTATTAGCTTGTATTTCAGCCATGGGAGATGGTCTCATGATGGGTGGGGGATGTGGTGTGTGTGTGTGTTTTATGAAAAGTCAAATATAAACAGACAATAAAAGAAATGTTGCACAGCAGTCTCAAAGTAATCCAGCACAGAAGACTTAAATGTACATTACCTGATGTATATAAAGTGTCCAATAATCTGTCATTTAAGAGTGTGTGTGTGTGTGTGTGTGTGTGTGTGTGTCGATAGATAGATAGATAGATGATAAATAGATAGATAGACACACCTGCCCCCTCCCCACAGCTGGAGAAGTGTCATCCAACCTCTGATGGGTCATTCAAAAACACAGAGAGATCCCAGCCCCATTCAGATGTTCTACACACACACACACACACACACACACACACACACACAGAGAGAGAGAGAGAGAGAGAGAGAGAGATCAAAAAAGGTAAACCTTGTTCAGGTGTTCTAATCCCCCACAGGACTAGAATTGCATGAGGGAGAGCAGGGATGAATGTGCTAGTTCTCCCGCCTCCGTCACCAGCCTCCACGAGTTGGAGAGTGAACATCTGCAGCGGGCAGCCTGCTCTACTCATATAAACCCCCCACCCACTTTCGATCTTCCAGGATTCTAAATCGTGCAGGGAGCCTCTACATCAGGAGTGCAGAACCTTAGGCCCAGGGGTGAAATCCAGCCCTCCCGGAGTCCCAACACAGCCTTCTGGTGGGTTCCTCTGAGCCTACCCCCTTTCCTCCAACCACCTACCATTTGGTGGTTTCTTGGATTTTGTGCAGTTTCCCCCCCATTCTAACGGTTGAAATGCCTCTACTAAGGCTTAGTTACTGGCTGTAAGAGCTTTCAGCTGAAATATGCTGGTGTTTTTGGCCCCGCCCCTTTTGCCTTCAGCCTCGCGCACCACTGGGATGAGGCCCCCCAAGAGCTTCTCTGAAATGTAATTTGGCCCTCGGGTTGAAAGAGGCTCAACACCCCTTTTCTAGTTGGTGTTAGTTAGCTAGAACTGGGGGTGCAACCTTGTGGCGGGGCTGCCTAAGTTGCGCTCTGCGGGATCTTTAGCTTTGCAGGAGTGCCTCATTGCCTCAAGTTCTGCTCCTGTGATTGATTTACAAATATAAAACCAATTTATCCTCCAGTGCTCTCTCGCTCTCTCTCTCTCTCTCTCTCTCTCTCTCTCTCATCTAAAGGAAAATAAACCGAGTAGCACTGCCCGCTGGGGAATGTCTTACTGTTTGGGGAAGTGAGGAGTTGTGTGACAGTATTTCGAAAAGCTGTTGAAGATGACCCTCACCAAAAGCACCTGTCAAAAGCTAAGCAGACACCGTAGAAAGTGGGGTGGGGGAGAGAGAAATGTTTCCCCAAGGTGCAGGAGTTGATGGGCCTTCTGCTTCTGGAGAAACAACTCCCCCTCCCCCTCCTGCAATGCATTGGAGGATAATGGCGATAGTGCAGATAGCTTGCACATTTCAGGGACGCTGCTTATGTTTCTCAGTATTCGCCACCCTTCTGTGAGATCACGTGATGCACGCAGATGCAATGCCCCCTGCCCCAGAACACCTTTTCTTCTCCGATTTCAGTCACTCTTCCATAACAGATGAAGCATTTTTGCTATTAGCAATTGGTCTATTCAAGAGCGCTCAGCTTCTTTGGAAGCAAAGAGTATATCTGCACATACATTAAACTGTCATGTGTGTTTAATGTATGTCCTTTTGTGCGGTGCGCACTGCCCCCATGGGGATGGTGCATGCTGCGCAGTGCCAGGGACTCGGCCCCGTGTCCTTGGAGGAACCGCTGCTCCTCCCAGTGCCGTCCAAGTCCCTTTCTCCATGTGGAGAGAGGCACGGAGGCCCATGCCTCTCCCAGCACATAGAAAGGCAAAATGGGCAGAGGCAACGGCATCTGTGGGCATGGCCACAGCCACGGACATCATCTGGCCCATGGAAGTTCCCGTAAGGGGGCAATTCGGCCCCCATCCAAAAATGGTTCTGCACCCCTGCATTAAAGAAATCTCAAATGACATGATGACGATGATGATGATAAATCCAGACAGTCATGCTGGTGACATTGGCAGTGGCAATATCACTTTGGAAGGAAATGTGACTGAGGGGAGGGGGTGTCTTCCTTCCTTCCTTTATTTATTTATTTATTTATTTATTATATTTATACCCTGCCTTTTTTCCTGCAAGGAACCCAAGGTGGCTTACATAATCCTCCTCCTCCTCCTCTCCATTTTCTCCTCACAACAACCCTGTGAGGAGGTGAGGCTGAGAGTCAGTGACTGGCCCAAAGTCACCCAGTGAGCTTCATGGCGGAGCGGGGACTAGAACCCGGATCTCCCGAGTCCCAGTCCAACACTCTCACCACTATACCACACTTTCACCAGCACCTTTCAGCAGCACAGCTGCTCTCTCTCTCTCTCTCTCTCTCACACACACACACACCCATTTTAGCCCTAATGAGGAGAAGGTGTGCTGGAGAGGCTTGATGCAGACCGGAGGAAGGGGGGCTTGGGGGGCTTGGCAGCTCACAAGCTGGTTCCACAGCTTCTGAGGAGCAAGAGGAGCCTGTCAGCTTTGCATACATTCCCAGGCCAGTTTTCAATGCCGGCACCAGAGGGTGGCAGCATCGGGCATTTGCCCAGGCCCCACAACCCAGCAGGGGGCCCATTGCCAACCCACTTCCTGTTCTTCCTGACCCTGCCGGCTCCTCTTCCTTGCTGTCCCTGCCTGCTCACCTAATTTGCTTTTGTTTCAATACAGTCTTGCTTTGCTTCTTGGTTGTTGGTTTAAAAACACATCAATTAAAACGAATACATAAATGAAGTTGTGCTATCTTCTGGTGTTTCCCCCTCCTTTCATGTATACAAATGTATTTTAAAAAACAAAAACTGGCATCAGGGCCATCACACCATGCTTGCATGAAACAGACAGATCCCGGAGTGGAAAGACTTGCTGGATTGCCAGTTCGAATGTGTTAATGATCTGGAAAGACTGGAATACAGTTCAGGTGTCGTCGTCCCCCCATCAAGCATGCAAATAAGCTATAATTAGGACCTTTGCAAAGGAGATAAAACTTAAATCTGCTCTTTCTTCAGCCTTTTTTTAACACCTTTGCAATTAGCAAACATTACCATACTGTTAGGAATATCACCTAAATGAGTACATGCACTGAAATATATTTACACCGCTTTTCTTGGCGTTAGTTTGATAATATGTCAAGTGGTAGGAAGAAGTGTTGAGGAAGGGCTTCAGGATAAAAAATCTAATGAGATCTCCCTCTTTTGTCTTTTCAATACTTTGTAGGCAGGGCCGGATTAAGGCCTGTTGATGCCCTAAGCACAGCCCAATTATGGTGCCTTTAGCTGGCAAGACATTACGACTCAATAAGTGCTGAAGGTGAAATAAGACATTAAAAACTCAGTTTTCTTCAAGGCCATTCCCCACGCCAGAGCACACAACTATATTAAATATAAACTGTTTTTTATTATATTTATTTAACACTGAATATATAAGCCAAGCAATATAAGCCAATTACTTACTTATAACTAGGGCAACAGAAAGAAATACAAATTTCCATCACTGTTTTATGCATTTTTAAAATAATAAAACTGTTAGAAGAGAAAAAAATGCAAATACAAACATTTGTGGTACTCTGGTACTCTGTGGTGGCCCCCTTCCCTTGGTGCCCTAAGCACATGCTTATATTGCTTAATGGTTAATCCAGGGCTGTTTGTAGGTATATTTGGAGCTTGAATATTTATGTCTTTATTTATTGTAGTGGAAGACCGACAACCTGGTCTTCTGCGCGGGTTCAATACTAAGGGGGTAGCGAGTCCTGGGGGCGGGCCTTCTCCGAGGTCCCCCAGCGACTATCACCCTTAGCCCAGAACAAAGGGATAACTTATAGCCACAAAAGTATCTTTTATAAAACAAGTTTATTTACAAAATTACCTTCACAAACCCAGACACACGCCAGCAATACAGCTTATCAGTACGGTACAAAGTAGCAAGCAAGAAGTCTCAAGGACACCGTGATTTCAGGGCTCTCAGCTAGTTAGTTCAGCTCGGGCTCCAGCAGAGGCCCGGTCAACCGCATGCTGCTAGCTGGGTTCCCGGCGGAGGTCCGGTCTACCCAAGCGGCTAGCTGGGTTCCCGGCGGAGGTCCGGTCTACCCAAGCGGCTTGTGAGTGATTTCAGCTTGGTTGCCCGGGGGTCCGGTCAACCCAAGCGGCCAGTGATTTCAGCTTGGTTTCCCGGGGGTCCGGTCAACCCAAGCGGCCAGTGATTTCAGCTAGCTGGAGCACGCCGGGTGCTGCTACCCGGGGTTGCCGATCCCTTCGTTCCCTTACCCCAAGCATGGGGCAAGATTGCTGATCAGGTCCAACAACTCAGTTCCCTTGTGCAGGGTGTTTTATACCTTGGGTTTCAGGTAGCCCCTCCCTCTGCAATCAGGTGGGTGGCCAATCAGGTGGGTTGCCACCCTCCTCACGTGGGCGGCCAATCAGGTGGGTTGCCACCCTCCTCAGGTGGGTTGCCACCCTCCTCAGGTGGGTGGCCAATCAGGTGGGTTGCCACCCTCCTCAGGTGGGCGGCCAATCAGGTGGGTTGCCACCTTCCGCCTGTGGGGTGGGGTCCCTTTGAAGCCACTTGCTTAATGGTCCCATCCTGTGGTGTTGAATGGCCCTTTCTTATGGGTGCCGAAGTGTCTGCTCTGGCAAGGTATTCAAGTCTTATGTAGATGGGGCTGATATACGAGAGCATTGACGAACCTGGGGATGCTTCCTGCCTTCCCCCCTGGGGTGATTCTATGCAGATGTTGTTTGTCCCCTTTGGTCTCTGTGGAGACTGGCTGTCTCCCCCCCCCCTGGGTCTCCTTCCCCCCTCCTTGGTGAGTGTGTGTGTGTCAGAAAGGTTGGCTTTCTCCACAATTGTACTTTTAAACTGCCCAATAACTGAAGTTCTCTGGGCAGTGTAGAATACATTAAAAACAAAGTACAAACATTGATAATGGTAAAGTAGGAGAAAGGGTTGTTAGAATAGGCCATAAAGGGAAGCATATAAGGGTATACTTACGTACTTATAAATGTTAGTGGGAAGGATTTTATTAGAAAAATGATTTTGAAGATGTAGAAATGTTTAGAAGAAAATAATGACTTGTTTTGGTAGTAAATTAGAACTTGAAAGGTAAAGTTTTATTGGCTAAATATACTGATCTTTGCTGAAATCAGTGATTAATGAGCAATGGAAGAATTTTTTTAAAAAAATGGGGGTGTGAGATATTGATTTAAGGGGAAAATAGGTGGTGGTTTGTGTTTGGGTAAATAAGCCTAGTTGGTATCTTTGGGAAGGATTATATTAGAAAGATGATTTATGAAGATTAAACAGAATTAGATATGTCCTAGATTGATAGAAGAATTAGAAGAATTAACATATATGTTTATTGTTAATAATTCTTTTCTTTCTTTCTTTTTTGAACTTGTGAGGAGGATGAATAAGAAGATGAATGTTTGACAATAGGGGGGGGAAGAAAATTCATTTGTAAACTACAGAGTAGTGTACATAAGGTTGTTTGTATTTTGTTGTGGGTAAAATCGGAAGCCCATTTTAATTTTTGTATAGTTGTGTTTTTGTGATGTTTGTTTGTGCTTTATTTTTTTGGAAAATTAAAAAAACAAAACAAAGTACAAACATTGGAACAAAAAAATAAGAACAGCAGGAAATAAAACAAAGAGGAAACATCAGGGCTTTGTTCCATTTGGTCTCTCCCCCGCCACTCCGTCCCTGGCTAACTGACATCAACTCCCCTGTGAGGAAGAAGAAGGAGTAAGGGAGACAGGAGCATGCTGAGGGAACATCAAAGCCTGCTCCAGTTGGACTGTTGCCCCCCACCCTCCAGAGATAAGAGGCAAAGCAGGGTCATTCCATGAGCCCTGTTGATTCCCCCCCCCCTTTTCCATCCCCATTCCCTTTTCCTTGTGTGTCATGTCTTTTTAGATTATACGCCCGCAGGCAGGGTTTGTCTTATTTTACTGATTGGTTGTAATCTACTTTGGGAGCCTTTGGGGGAGGAGGCTGAGAAGCAACATAAAAACAAACAAATAAATAAATAAAAATAAAACCAGTAGCAAAGAATAAAGCCCTTACAATATCATAAAACCAAATTAAAACCAACAGTAGAATAACGTATTCAAAAAAACACTAAAAACAGTTCTTAAAATGCCTGGGAGAATAAAGAAAAAAGTCTTCACCTGGCACCGGCCATAATGTAGGCACCAGGTGAGTCTCTCTGGGGAGGGCATTCTACAGGCGTGGTGCCACCACTGAAAAGGCCCTCTCTCTTGTAGCTACCCGCCTTGCCTCATTTGGAGGGGGCACTGGGAGGGCCTCAGATGATGACCTCAGTATCTGGGTAGGTAAATATGGAAAGGGAAGTCTCTTCAGGTAACCTGGCCCCAAGCTGTTTAGGGCTTCAAAGGTTACAACCCGTGCTTTAAATCAGTCTCGGGAATGGACTGGCAGCAGCCAGTGCAGATGGAGAAGTCCTGCTATAATATGATCACATCAGCCAGTCCCAGTTAGCAGTCTAGCCGCCCTATTCTGGACCATCTGAAGTTTCCGGAACTGTTTTCAAAAGCAGGCCCACGTATAACACATTGCAATAATCTGAACAGGAGGTTACCAGAGCATGAATAACTGTCCCAAGGCTATCTCTGTCCAGATAAGGATGTAGTTGGTATATCAGCTTAAGCTGATAACACGCCCTCCAAGGCCACCTGTGCCTCCAGTGACAAGGCTGGATCCAAGAGCACCGCCCCAAATGATGAATATGATCTATCTATTCCAGTCTTCCCCAACCTGGGGCCCTCCAGCTGTTTTGGACTACAACTCCCATAATCCCTGGCTATAGGCCATGCTGGCTGGGGCAGATGGGAGTTGTATTCTCAAACATCTGGAGGGTACCAGGGGAGGGGAGGCTGGTCTTTTCCATTTTGGATTCTCTAGCAGCCATACATGTGCCCAAAAATTCAAGACATCGCCTCAGCTGTGCTGTTTGCTTCAGCTGAGATCCCAATCCAGTTTGTACAAGTAAATAGGCGAATCAAATGGTGGTCTGGAATCAGTCAGAAACCATCAGTGAGATTTTGCCTCATGGGTTTAGCCCGTCTCTAACTATTATCGCTCGAGAAAGATCCTGGAGTCACTGTAGTTGGTGCTCTGGAAATGTCAGCTCAATATGCTGCAGCCACCCAAACAGCAAACAGAATGTGTGTGTTTTTTTCCAGAGGAAAAATAGCGGCTGTCCTCTGAGTACCAAGCACTTGACTGAGGGTAAATTTTGGGAGTGCTTCTCTCAAAGAAAAGAATGGAATCAAACCTGGAAACACGCCAGCAAAGAGCAAAAACCCAAATAAAAATTAGAGGGTGGGTTGTTGTTTTTAAGGCTTTCCTTATGAACTCAGGTGTTTATGCTTTGACAAATGAATGACTTGGATATTACTTCTTTTAGAAAAGGACTGAGTGACACCCCCCACACACACACACACCCTATTTTCATGGGACCATTTGTCCCCTCCGCGCTGATTAAAGGATTTTCAGCTGCTTTTGGAGTTCCAGGTGAACTTCATGGACATTTTCAGAGGGCTATCATCTTCCCTTTCTTTAGGGAAGGGACTGAATCCAGATTTATGCTGGATCCACTGCACTGATGGAAGTGGGATTCCCTGCCCCCTCCTTCCCACGGCAGCCCCTCTAGCCTCCTGAAAATGCTACACAGAAAGTCAGGAGACCCTGCTGAATGGGGTGAGCTGTGGCGGGGGGAGAGGGGATCACCCAAAATTGGGCACATGGACTTTCTGTGTGTGTAGCCCTTCCTCTTGCAGAAGGCAGATCTGGGTTCCAGTCCAAAGTGGCTGAGGGTTGGGTTCTCTTTCCTGTTTTCAACGTTTTAAAAATAATTTAAAAAGTGCCTCCTTGCCACAGGTTGCAATGAGCAAGGCTCTGCAGCCGATGGCCACCCATGGGAATGGGGCTACATAGCCACCACGGGTGGCTGCTGGCTAGGGAAAGCCTTGTCACGGCTAGCAGCAGCCAGGAGGCTTTTTAAAAAAGTTTCAAACAGACAAACAAACAACCCCCCTCAGCCACCTCATCTAAGGAAAGATTAGCCACTCCCCCAATTTCAGTGAAGGTCTCCCATTCCCCCACATCTTTGGTGGGGTCTTTCCTTTCACACACACACCCAAATGCTGAAAAGAGCTGGGTCCAAATGTTTAGGCCCAGTTCTAATTTATTCATCATTTTACTTCTCACCTCTTTACTGAAATAGTACTCGAGGCAACTTGCAGTGTGTGGGTGTGGGTGCGCGCGCACGCGCGTGCATGCACATGCATGCATGCGCATGCATGCATGCGTGCCTGATCTAACTGAAGTGGGAGTCAGGAGGGCTACAAGTTGATGACATCATCTGGACACCCACCCACCCCAAAAGTCCATGCATGAGGCAGGGCAATGGCACCATAACATCTTCATCTGTAAGCACCCATTGTGGCAGACAAAACAGACAACAGCATATTGGATTCTTGATTTGAACCTTTAGGCTGTTTTTGTACACATCCTTTTTATAGAGGCTCTGTGTAGATATCAGACATTATAAGGGATTTGGGGTTATTGGAATTACCACAGTTTGCACCAATTTTCCAGATTCCCCTACCAATTCATTTAACAAAGAAAGAATCAGGAAAATCCCTGGATATTTCCCTCCATTTTTCTGCCACAGGGAGCATTGTGTGTGTGTGGGGGGTGCTCCCCTATGGGGCATAAACCTGTGACCATAGCTTTTTCAGGACTAACATCTGCAGAATAAAAAGGATGAGAGAGCAGGCAATAGCTGTCTCTGTAGTTTGTTTAAATACTCGTCTGTATTGCAGGCTGGTCGTGCAGCCTGTTTGCTCCTCGAGTGAAACACACTGATTTGCGTTCACGTAGAAAGATGCATGAAGCTGCATAGTCAAGGCTCCGGGTAGGTCTTTTTTAGAGTGCCAAATTACTGGCATTGCACTAAAGGTTGATGTCTGTGATGAGATCATTGCTGTTGTGCCATCTGGAATACAGATGGCTGTTATTTGGTGTGTGTGTGTGTGTGTGTGTGTGTGTGCGCGCGTGCGCGTGCGCGCGCGCGTGCAAGGAATGATAAAGCAGCTGCAAACCAGAAAGAAAAGAATGGCCTTTCCAGCCAATGTTATTTAGAGTTCCCCTGCCACATCTCCCCCCCCATGCAAATTGTCATGACCCCCTTTCAGAAAGTCATATGGAAGCACTGCACAATCGCAGCCTGTTAGGGTTGCAAATGAGTGGTCCTTTTTTGTGGGGGCTGATCTTTATTTTGTTTTTTTTAAGTCTCATGAAATATGTGCCAGAGCACGGAAGTGCTGTCGTTCACCTAATCTGTGCAGTATCCAGTCCCCATCACTTCTAGGAGAGTAAAAAAAAAAAATGGCTGTCCCTTTTTGCTGATGGAGTTGAGGTGGGTAGGAATTAGGGTGGCTTCTTATGCATTGCCAAAAAGGGGGGGGGAAGAGAAAATTCATCACCAAAAGAGGGCACACATTTGCATAAAATTTGCATATTCTAATTTAGATAGAGAAATGCAAATTTAGAAATAATTCCAAAGCTCCTGCTCTTCTTTCTTAGGGTTCTTTATCTTTCAAGCAGACTTGGACAGGACAGCCCTTCAAGCAGAAGACACCTTCAAACAGAGGGCTCTCCTCTGACAGCCCGTCAAATAGATTTCATAGATTTCATAGATCATAGAGTTGGAAGGGGCCTACAAGGCCATCAAGTCCAACCCCCTGCTCAATGCAGGAAACTAGAGGAGGGGTCTCCCATCCAAGTAATAACCAGGCCTGACCCTGCTTAGCTTTCCACATTCAGACAAGCTGAGCCAGCGTAAGCCACAGGCCTGTGCTAGAGGACTGTCCTCTGTCTTCTCCTGGCCACCCTAATGCACAAGGATTTTGTTCAATCCATATTTTTAAGCAAACTGACCTGATCTGCACTTCCCAGACTAATATGTGGACTGGAACACAGTTATCCTTCAGTTCATGCGTGTCTCCAAATGTTGTGATATATAGTTCCTGACTCAAAAAGCAAAATGCATTCCAAAGCACATTCCAAAAATGTATATTTTAGGTTAAGATGCATACAAAATGTGTACAGTATTAAATGTGAACACAAAACCACATATTTTAAAGTAAACTGTGTCCAAAAAATGCATATTTTAGGGAATTTTTATCCAGGTTTTTTAAAAGGTACATTGAGTTGATTTGGAAACAGGACAGAATGGACTGAAATGAACACGTGTGAAACTGACATGGACTGGAAATAGACCAGTCCATGTGGGCAAGGTTTCTCTGTTTTAGGCCTCTCTTCAGTAGGGATCCTATTCCTTTGTTGTTCCAAGGGTCCACTTCGTCCCATGTGCCACTCCTCCTAAGTGAGTCGAATTTCTAAAATCAATTGCAGAATTGGAACGTGCACAGTCTGGCACCACGTAAGTCCTCCAGTCCATGTGCATTTCCCACCACCACCCAATATTACCAATGCAATGGGCAGGGGCAGGGGTCAGCACTGTTAGACAACTGCCAAGCCCCCCAAAAACTTAAAGGGACTGACTGTCAGCCTCAAGGGAGAAAAGGAACAACAGCCACCTGGGAAGACTGGGCCTCCAGTCTTTGGCACTGCACTGCTGCATGCAGTGGTGGCTCCTCCCCCCTCTGCCTTTCCACCCACCGCTCAAAGGAGACAGTTGGTCGCTGCAGTTGGCTCTCAGACCCAATCAGAAGGAGCGATCCTTCTGCTGCTCCTTCCTCTGCCTCTCCCGGACTACGGCGGCTGTACCTGTCACTGCCGTTTGCAACTGACTCACTTGCTCCAGCAGGTGGGGCGGGGAGCTCTCTGGAGTACACTGGCAGAAGGAGCTACCACCATTGCAGAGAGGGCCGGCAAGCAGCTATCCATGCTCCTTCCACTGGTGATCACTGGCCTGCTGGCTAGAATGGCTGAGTGAACGGCAAGGGTGGCTAGACCGTTGCCTGGCCCCCTCCTTCTGTGTGAAAGGCACAGAAGAGTGTGTGCGGCGGGGGAGCTGTTGTGACTGAAACCAACTGAATCGGCAGGAGCTAGTAGGGAGGTCCACCAGCGGGCCTCCTGGTGAGGTGTCCCCCCCCCCCCGCAAACCTGGAATGGACACTGCGCTAAGAAGCCACTGCAAAAGTGTGGCCTTGCCGTGAACATGATTCCATCCGGTTTCTTTTATTTATCTATGAGAAGATTTTATTTTAAAAATGTATATAACCCACTTTTCCCCTCCCGCAGAAGGAGCTGCTCAAAGCACATGCTTCAGCACGTTGGAAAAGCACCACACAGGAAGAATGAATCTGGATTGCTTTTTTTGCTGTATTTTATCACTGTGCTCAGGACAACACAATGTAGCCAGTGGGATTTGGCTATATGATGAATTCTGAAGCCAAACCAAATCAGAGTAAGGGCAATGCTTTCTGCCCTCGTTCCACTTCTTGTGTTCTCAGTTTTTTAAAAAAAGAAAAACACGTCCAGCAGGAGTGGAAAGTGAGTTTGCTGCTGCCACCAGGGCCATGAACAGGAAGCAAAATAGGATGAAAAAGGTGGATGTGGGGACCTTTTGTGAAAGCTGCTCCCTCAGTCTCTCTTTCAAGCCAAAAAACTAAACTTTTAGCTCAACCCTAGTTTTAATTTTAAAAAGAAAAAATAAAGTACTGAGCAGGTGCTTGGAAAGCAAAACAAAAGCCAAGTGGGCAACCTTCCTGGAACATGGGAGGAGGGGTGAATATCTGTGCTCAGTTCAGAGCCAAGTCTGTTTGTCTGTCCTTTGAGAGAGGGAGGCAGGCGGGTGGGGGAAGCAGAACATCCCCTCCAACTAAAGTCCCTACCTGCTTCTGGATCCATGTTACTTAGAGGTCATTAGGAAAGGGAACAAAAATACAGCTGCCAATATCGTAATGCCTCTATGCAAATCTGTGCTGCGACCACACTTGCAATACTGGCTACAGTTCTGATCATTGCAACCTAAAAAGGATATTGTAGAGCTGGAGAAGGTGCAGAAAAGGGCAACCAAAGTGAACAAAGGGTTGGTACAACTCCAGTACAAAGGAAGGTTACAATGCTTGGGGGGGGGGGGTTAGTTTAGAAAAGGGGTGACTAAGGAGGGGCATGATAGAAGTGTATAAAATTATGCATGTTGTGGAGAAAGGAGATAGGAAGTAGATAGGATCAGATGCTGCCTCTGTACATCAGTTGCTGGGGAACATGAGTGGGAGGATGTGCTTGCCCTCATGTCCTGCTTGTGGGCTTCCCAGAGGCAGTTGATTGGCCAGTTTGGGAAACAGGATGGTGGACTAAATAGGCCTTTGGTTTTAGGATCCAGCAGGGCTCTTCTTGTGTTCTAATTAATTGATTAATTAATTAATTATATTTATATCCCACCTTTTTTCCTGCAAGGAACCCAAGGTGGCTTACGGTACATAATCTTTCTCCTCCTCCTCCTCCCCATTTCATCTAGTTTTATAATTAGCACTGATTAGTTGAGAAAGGCAGCAATCAACACCTCCTGGGATCTCCAAGGGTTGGTTTAGGAATTATCTGTGAGTTAATGATTATAACGACTGAAGTCTTCGTGTTCTGCTCCTTGCTCTCCTGAAATAATTCAAGTTACAGAATTTAGTTGCCAGATATAGAAATAAGGATATGAAGAGAAAGAGGGAGAGAAATCGAGATCACTCTTTCTTGGATATTGTTCAGTTGGCATTACTATATACGCTGGGGAAGAGGATGCCCAAGGGAACTAGCATTTTAAGCCAAAACTATTTGAGTTACAGAACAGGCTCAGAATGAAAGCATTGCCAAATCCAGGATTATGTGCTGCACACAAATGCTAAAAGTAAAAATAGGGGGTGGGATTGCAGAGAAAGACAGAGAATCGTGATCATTTTTAATTTAAAGGGGGAAACTCTTTTCAGAGACATACAATATGCTACATAAAAGCAGGACTTGTTCTACTCTTCAATTACAGGTTGTTCTACTTCTGTTTATCTTTCTTGAATTGGTGTTACTGCAGGTCCCAATTTATTATTATTATTATTATTATTATTATTATTATTATTATTATTTATTTATTTATTTTAACAATAGTGATGGTACATGCCGTTGCTGACCATTTTGTGATATGAAAATCCCAAAGGATAGTGGAAGTCTTAAAGGCCTTGGAGGGGCAGTGAGCGAGTATTTGTTTTTCCAAAAACCAAGTCCTACTTTAGGGCCACCTATTTTGAAGCATCTTGAAAAGTCTTTGGATAAAATGTTTCACTGCACCTCTGCTAAGGAAAACACTACAGTTAGCCCTTAACTATAGCGCTTTAGAGCAAGGGTGGCTGAAGGTAGATTTCCAGATGCTTTGAACTTCAACTCCCAGCATTCCTGACCATTGGCCATGCTGGCAGGGCTTCTGGGGGTTGAAGTCCCAAACATCCGGAGACCTACCTTCTGTCCACCCCTGCTCTATGGCATTCGAAGTAGTTCACATACATCATATTACTGTAATCCTTACAGTAACTTCATAAGGTAGGTCACCATATTTATTCCTGTGAGGCAGATAGAGCTGAGAGCAGGAGGGAGGCTTGCCTGAGATAATCTGTGAATTGATTGATTGATTGATTGATTGATTTGTACCCCTACCTTTCTACCAAGAAAAATGGCACTCAAGGTGGCTTATTACCATCATAAACAAAACTTGATTTAAAACAATAATAAAACAAATACATTAAACACAATTAGAAAGACAACCATAACAGAATAAAAACAGCATCCAACCCAACAGACCCGCTTACACACCAAAGGCCTGCTTGAATACAAAGGTCTTTGCCTGCTGGTGGAAGGACAGCACAAAAGGAACAAACCTAGCCTCCCTCAGCATAGAGTTCCAGAGCCTGGGATCAGCCACCTAGAAGGTCCTCTTTCACGTTGCCACCAAATGTACCGCTGAAGGCAGCGGCCTCAAAGGAAGGGCCTCTCCCAAAGATCTTAAGACCTGGACAGGCTTGTATGGGAGAAGATGGTCTTTCACGTAGCCTGGTCCCAAGCCATAAAGGGCTTTATGGATCATAACCAGCACACTGAATTCTGCCCAGAAACAGACTGGTAGCCAGTGGAGCTGTTGAAACAAAGGAGTCAAGCACTCCCTGTAATTGGCCCTGGTCAACTGTCTGGCTGTAGCATTCTGGACCAGCTGAAGTTTCTGAACAGTTTTAGAAGGCAGCCTCATGTAGAGCATGTTACAGCAGTTGAAACAGGATGTAACTAAGGCATGCGTGACTGTGGCCAGATCAGACATCTCTAGGAACGGGTGCTGTTGGTGCACTAGCCTCAGCTGTGCAAATGCACTCCTGGCCACCACTGAGACCTGGGCATCTAGGTTCAAGGCCTAGTCTAGGAGTACACCACCCAAACTGTGAGCCTGAGTCTTCAGAGGGAGTGTAACCCCATCCAGCACAGGTTGAATCCCTATTCCCTGATCTGTCTTTTTTACTAACCAGGAGCACCTCTGTCTTGTCTGGATTAAGCTTCAATTTCTTTGCCCTCATCCAGCCCATTACTGACATCAGGCACCAATTTAGAACCAATTTAGAACCAAGAAGCTCTGAACAAGAAGCTCTGAACCAATTTAGAACCAATTTAGAACCAGAACAGCTTCCTTGGATTTAGATGGAGAGATAGAGTTGGGTGTCATCAACATACTGGTGGCACCAAACCCCCAAACTCTAGACAATCTCTCCCAGTGGTTTCATGTATATGTTAAATAGCATGGAGGATAAGATGGAACCCTGAGGGACAACACAGGCCAATGGCCACAGAGTCAAACAGGAATGCCCCAGCACCACCTTCTGAGATTGCGCCTCCAAGAAGGACCGGAGCCACCATATAACAGTACCTCCAAGTCCTATCTCAGAGAGATGCCCCATTTAGGATACCATGGTTGATGGTATCAAAACAACTGTGGCTCATGCTGGCTCAACTTGTCTGAGTGTGGAAAGCTAAGCAGGGTCAGACCTGGTTATTACTTGGATGGGAGACCCCTCCTCTAGTTTCCTGCATTGAGCAGGGGGTTGGACTCGATGGCCTTGTAGGCCCCTTCCAACTCTATAATCTATGAATAACTATGAAAAAGCCACCAAGAGGTCCAGCAGAACCAAGTAACACACTCCCACTGTGCAGTTTCCAGCGTAGATTATCCACCAAGGTGACTGTATTGGGATCAATAATCAGAAGACATTGTGACAAGGAGTTAGCATGAACTATTCACAGTGTGTTCATCACAGTGTCTTCCAATTATTGATCACATTACAGCATCCAAATCAGTCTCTGTCCCATAACCAGGCCTGAAGCCAGCCAGATTGAAATGGAACTAGATAATCTGCCTCATCCAGAAATCCCTGGGAAGCCACCACGTGCTCCAGCACCTTGCCCAAGAATGGAATATTGGAGACCAGCCAGAAATTATCCAACATGGTGGGTTCAGGGAGGGTTTTTAAAGCAAAAATCCCACAATTGCCTGTTTTAGACAAGGCAGAATCACACTATGTTGTAAAGAGGCATTCACTACTACCCTTGCCCACTTGGATAGTCCCTTACTGGCCATTTTTATACGCCAGGAAGGGTGAGGGTCCAGCACACAAGTGGTAGGCCTCACTTCTCCAAGGAACCCGTCCACATCCTCTGGCTGTACGAATTGAAAAGTATCCATTGTAACTAGACAAGCAGGGGCCAAAGTTATATCCACCAGACCTGTATCAACTATGGCATCCAAGTTGGCATGGATATGATCAATTTTATCTGCAAAGTGAGTTCATGATAGGGATGAGAGTCAAAAGCTGGGGGTTCATATAGGATTGCACCTTACAGTGCAATCCTATCCATGTCTACTCAGAAGTTAGCCCCATTGAATTCATTGGGGCTCACTCTCACGGTGTAGTAGAACCTCTTTCAGCCTGAGGGACAATGTCAGTTTTGGAGAAGCTTTCGGGGGTTCATTCTAGTTGTGGGCGGGGCCAAAGGCAAAAGGGGCGGGGCCAACAGTACCAGCATATTGTAGCTGAAAGCCCTTACTGCCAGTAACTAGGCCTTAGGAGAGGCATTTCCACCTTTTAGAATGGGGAAAAAACTGCGTAAAAGCTGTGAAGTCACTAAATGATCAGTGGTTGGGGAGAAGGGGGTGGGGTCATGGTCAGGAGGTGGGGCCAGGAGAAGGGGGTGGGGTCATGGTCAGGGGGTGGGGCCATCCGGGGTACCCTTGATGGTTGGATTCGGATCACAGGAAGTCCAGATTTGGTCCTGGGCCTGAGCTTCTGCACTCCTGGTGCACAGAACTGTAGCCTAAGCCATTACACCAGCTTTCCCTAACATGGTGCCTTCCAGATGTTGTTGGTCTACAACTCCCCTCATCCCTGAGCAGTAGCCATGCCGGATAGGGCTGATGGGAGTTGCAGTCACAAGCACCTGGAAGGGACCGCATCACAGAAGGCTACATTAGACTACAACAGGGTGCAGAACTCCAGGCCTGGGGTCCCAATCCAGCCTTCAGGTTCTCCTGATGGCCACACAGCTTTCCCCTGCCCCAACCTCCTTTCCTCCCGACCACCGATCATTTGGTGGTTTCCCTGTTTTTGTGCAGTTTCCCCCGCATTCTAAAAGGTGGAAATGTCTCTCCTAAGGGTTAGTTACTGGCAGCAAGAGCCTTAAGCTAAAAGGTGCTGGTGTTTTTGGTCCCACCCCTTTTTGCCTTTGGCCCCGCCCATCCCTGGAATGCAGCCTCTGAGAGCCGCTCCAAAATGGAATTTGGCCCCCGGGCAGAAAGAGGTTGGACACCCCTGCACTACAACAATGCTCAGTACACAAGTTCTCTGACTGAAAGGGAAGCAAATGGAAAAGGGTGGCTGGGTCCAGACATGGAAAATGTCCCTGTGCCTTTCAGGGAGGGAGGGGAAATTCTGTCCCATGTGGGCTCTTGCATAAAAGTGACTCTTTCATGGGAAGTGGAGGAACTCCTGGGGGGAGACACATACAGTTAGTGGAACAGGCTGCCTCTGAGCACATGCTCAGGTTGGGAATTTGGTTTCAGAACCAGGCCTCGGCTCTCAGTCCTTTAAAAAAAAAAAAAGCCACATTGCCCCCACCCTACATGGATTTTTTTTTTAATTTAATGGGCTGTATCCAGCATTAGTCCTTTTTAAAGTACACCATAGGGATGGGTACAAGTTTTGTCTCAGTTCGATTTTGATAAGAATTTATCCAAATCTGCAAAGTTGTCCATATTCAGGACAAAAAGAATTTGAGATTATTATTATTATTTTTTAAAAAAGAAAAGAATTTGGAAGAAACTGAAACTGACAGATTTGTCCTTCCGGGCCCAGGGGCCTTGAGTGCTTAGCTCTTAAACATCTGGCTTTGAATCTCTGTGCATTCAACCATGTTAGAAGTTACTTAGGGTTGCTGCTTCTTTTTTCTGACGGGCTCCTCATCTTAAACAGTTATATGGCAGGCTGGTATATATCATGGTCTTCTCCATGCTGGGAATGGCCACTGAATTTGGCTGCTGCAGATGGATGGGAATTTTATTTCAGTTTGCCTTTGATAAGAATTATACAGGCCTCTGGCTTATGCTGGCTCAGCTTGTCTGAGCATGGAAAGCTAAGCAGGGTCAGGGCAGGCCTGGTTATTACTTGGATGGGAGACCCCTCCTCTAGTTTCCTACATTGAGCAGGGGGTTGGACGATAGCCTTGTAGGCTCCTTCCAGCTCTATAATCTATGAAATCTATGAATTTGCCAAAATTTGCACAGTACTTCAAATTCTGGAAAGAAAGAACTTGCGATTTTAACAAATCCGAATGCGGGAGAACACAAAACTGACCGATTGCCCATCCCTAATTAGGCCCATTGATTTCAATGGGTCTACTTTAAGTAGAACTAACCTTGGATACAACTCAGTGTTTCCATTTAGGCAAGTTCGAAAACGAATAAACTGCTCAAAATCCATTTTACCGAACAAAATATCCGTTTTACTGAACAAAATCCTAGGGAATGTAGCTGAGTGCTGCTGATTCTCTCCAGAAGTGGGTGTACCAAGGAACCTTGCTTGCCTCAAGCTGAGCATGTTTCTATTTTCCACCCAGGGATTCTTTCAGAAAGTATGGAGAGTGCCAAGCAATGTGGTGGTTTCATTAGGAGAATGCCAGTCCTACACCCAGCCCCTTATCCTGGCTAGCTCCAGTGAGATGCCGTGGCACATGATGTATCAATGCTCCTGCGTAACAGCTTGGCATTCTTGGGTTTTTTCCCCCCTCAGTGTAATAACCAAGCTGCATCGTAATATAGCACACTGCGTGTGGGTTTGAAGTTATGTGGCTGTTTTTATTCCATCTAATATGGGGGGGGGGGAGAGGAGAGAGAGAGAGAGAGAGAGAGAGAGAAGCCAATCTGTTTTATACATAGCCACAAATAAATTCCTTGTTAACCTTTAGAGCCATCTGGAGGGAGAATAATTTCTCATGCTGGCTCAGCTTGTCTGAGTGTGGAAAGCTAAGCAGGGTCAGGCCTGGTTGTTACTTGGATGGGAGACCCCTCCTCTAGTTTCCTGCATTGAGCAGGGGATTGGGCTCGATAGCCTTTGTAGGCTCCTTCCAACTCTATGATCTATGAAATCTATGAAATCTTACCATGGCAGACCCCAGCAGTGGTAGGATGGTTACCATTTGGATGCAGCGAAGGCACTATTAAGTGGACGAGGAATGAAACGTTCACGATTTTGATCCAAAGAGGCTTTTAGTTATCCATTGATGGAATGGGGTTCTGCTTCCTTTATCAGTGCATATATCCCTTAATGAAGGGTGAGGATGCAAACATCCATCCGGGACGCATCTCCTTCTCTGTGTGTAGTTGGTGGGGGGCATGACCCAACCTTCCTCTGCAGCCACAAGAAGCTCTGAAACATTTTGCTCTTCTTCCCTCTGAAAATGGTGCATAGATCCTGCAATCATCCCCATGCTGAAACAAAAGAGCCCCTTTCTTCCTGTTTGCAACATCAAAGTCGAGAATAGTTTTTCTCTCTCTCTTTGATGAATGCTTAGGAATCTGGGCTTTTGAATTGGTCCCTAACTGGCACTCTGCTCACGTCTCATCTGGATTACTGTAATGTTCTCCTTCCTTGGCCTTCCCTCGCGCTGAACCTCATCTCGCCAATCAATTCAGAATGCCCCTGATACACGCCTCCTTCTCTCCTGTTGGCTGGGATCAGGCTGCCCCTTCCCTTAAACCCTTATGCTTTTCATCAACTTCACTCTGCTCTTCTGTGCTGGGAACAGGCTCCCCCTCCCTGTTCATCGAGCCATTTCCTCCAAACGCTTCTTAGAAAAGTCAATCCTGCCTTGGCTCGACGTCATGCCGTGCATCCACTGCCATGTACCTCTGCCTGTCTATAATTCTCCAGTGTCCGTCTGTAGCCCTGCTGTCTTTTCTGTCTGGGGACAACTGTGGCGGGCTGTGCAAAGCCCACCTTCATTGTGGTTCGAATGAATTCTGTTTGCTGATCAATCCCAGACTTTGGGGGCAATTCTACATAGCATGCTTTGGCAGAGTAGCATAAGAAGAGCCACGCTGGATCAGGCCAAGGGTCCATCTAGTTCAGCATTCTGTTCACACAGTGGCCAATCAGAATCCTGTGAGAAGCCCACATATTCATTATAACCTTTTCAGTGGTCACCATTTAATGACCCCACTTATTTATTTAATCAATCTTTTAATTAGCACTAAAACACTTTTCCAGCTCTAGTGCTCAAATACAATAATAAACAATGCCAATTTTTAAAACAACCCCTTTTTGACAGGGCACAGCACTGCATTGGGGCAGGTACTGGGGAGAGAGAGAGTAATATGTCATCGGAACATAGGAAGCTCCTTTATATGGTGTCCAACCCTTGGTCCGTCTAATGGGCCAACACTGTCAACACTGGCTGGCAGCGGCTCTCCTGGGTTCCAGCTGGGATCCTTCCTAGCCCTCCTGGGAGGTGCCGGGGATCGAACCTGGGACCTTCTACGTGCAAAGCAGGGGCTCTTGTCACTGAGCTCCAGCCTCTCGCTGTTGCTGAGCCAACTGGGCTGACACTCCTTCCCCAAATCCAGTCCTGCATTGTGGACTATTTAGGGATCAGGAGGATGTGGTGTGTGTGTGCGTGTGCGTGTGCGTGTGCATTTAGATCCACATCCGAATGCACACCTCACTGAAAGTAGTGCAATGCAGACGAATGACATCGGAACATAGGAAGCTGCCTTATACAGAGTCAGACCCTAGGTCCATCTAGGCCAGCACTGTTGACACTGACCGGCAGCAGCTCTCCAAGGTTTCCAGAGGAGTTTTTCCAGCCCTACCTGGAGATGCTGGGGGTCGAACCTGGGACCTTCTGCACGCAAAGCAGGCGCTGCTGGACTACTGAGCTACAGCCTTTCCCTGTTGCTGAGCCATTCTGTTCACACAGTGGCCAACCAAGCTGCCCGCTGGAAACCCACAAGCAGGACATGAGTGCAACAGCACCTCCTGCCCATGTTCCCCAGCAACTGTTGTACATAGGTATACTGCCTCTGATGAGCAGGCAGAGCCGCCACAGAGGAACCATGAGAAAGGGCCATAGCTTGGTCATGGAGCACTTGCTTTGAATATATAGAATATATAGAAAAACTCCTTGGGAAAGATTCCTGCCTGGAACTCTGGAGAGCTGCTGCCACTCACTGTGGACCAAGGGTGGGAAACCCCTTTCAGCCCGGGCGGGGGGATTCCATTTTGGAGAAGCTTTCAGGGGTTGCATTCCAGTGGTGGGTGGGGCCGAAGGGAAAAGGGGGAGGGCCAAAGGCAAAAGTGAGCCTGTGTGGCGTAGTGGTGAGAGTGTTGGACTGGGACTCGGGAGATCCAGGTTCTAGTCCCTGCTCGGCCACGAAACTCACTGGGTGACTTTGGGCCAGTCACTGACTCTCAGCCTAACTGACCTCACAGGGTTGTTGTGAGGATAAAACGGAGAGGAGGAGGAGGAGGAGGATTATGTAAGCTGCCTTGGGTTCCTTGCAGGAAAAAAGGCGGGGTATAAATATAATAAATAAATAAATAAATAAAGGGTGGGAACAAAATAACGAGCATATTGTAGCTTAAATCTCTTACTGCCGATAAGCAAGCCATAGGAGAGACATTTCAAACTTTTTAGAATCGGGGGGGGGGAACTGTGCAAAAGCCAGGAAACCACCTGATAATAAGTGGCTGGGAGAAAGGGGTGGGGCCAGGGGAAGGGGGCGTGGCCATCTGGAGAATCCTGGAGGACCAGACAGGGACCCGGGCCTGAGGTTCCCCACCCCTGTTGTAGGCCCTGTGAGCTAAATGGACCAATGGTCTGACTTAGCATAAGGCCCTTCCCTGTGTCAGTACAGCCTTCCTCTGCCAGGGCACCGCTGCACTGCACTGCACTGCACTGCACTGCACCAGGTGCTCAGCATCCTAGCCAGACCACTCATCCCAAAGTAGGTCCTTCCACTCCACCCCCGCAAGGCTCCACAACACAAGCTCACTCCCCTCCCCTGCCTCTGGCCTCTGCTTTTCCTGGAAGCAGAGGCATTGCTAGGCACTGAAAAGATTCGGGGCACCGGCCCATAGGACACCACTCTGCATACACATTTACATATGATAATTTACATGCAAATTCAGAAATAATGACTAGGATTGATTTACATTTCACAGAAGGCAAAGCCAGCCAATTAATTCCTCATCCAAAACCACCAAATAAAATAAATTCTTTAAATAATTTGCACCCCACCCCCAGATCATCCTAAATTAGTAGTTCCTCTTCGATTTCAATTGATTTGTAATGGTGATGAACAGGTGTTGAAAAAAATGCATTAAAATGAATGGTTGTTATCCCCCGCCCCCGGAACCCTTTCACACATACCCCCACCATACAATTAAGCTTAGGGTGAAAAAGCTTCCATTGGCACTAATGGAAGATATATATTTTTTCTAAACCTAATTGCCATGCAGGGGGGATTTTTGAGGGGGGTGTTGCAACATGTGGGCAAGGGAGGGTTAGCCCAGCTGGGATCCCCCTGTGAAATTGCCCCCTGCTGCATAGCAATTAAGCTGAGGAAAAGGTCTTTCATTGGCACCAGTGGACACTCAAGAGCTCTGGGCAAAAGATTGGGCGCCCTAGGCGGGGCCAGGGTCCCATGGGCCCAGGCTGGCAATGCCCCCGCCTGGAAGTAGGCTTATGAGCGGCTGGGTGTGTTGTCTGTCGAACCACAGCTACTGGAGTCAGGTTCTACACAGGTATTGCTAATCGAATGGGTTTATTAAGCAGGCTTGTTATACACTGCTCCCTGGCAGGGCTCTAAACACAGGCCTGCAGCAAGGTTTCTCCTAGTCCAGACAACTTGTGGCCATTCAGGCGTTTTGGCCTACAACGCCCATCAGCCTTCACCGTTGGCTATGCCACAAGGCCACAAGTTGCACACTCCTGTCCTAGGCCAAAGGAACAGAGAGGGGTGTGTGGGAAGACTGAACTGCACTTACGGGCACATTGCGCGGTTAATCTACTGTGACTTTGAGTACAAGACACTGGAAGTCAAGAATGAACCTGTGGATGCTTGTAAGGGAGGTACAGAAAGTTCTAGAGGGGGAAATGGCCAGGCTGCAGTAGACCACAGAGATGGCCCAGAAGGGGAGGGCTGTACAGACTCCTAGAGGGTGGATTCCACACACACCCGCCACTACACTACATATTCTCAGGCCATGCAGAATTACACCCCCTTTGCTATTCGTCATCCAGCATCCAGTAATACAGAAACATAAAATGCACGTCCATCTGCTCGGTGCTTTTAGAGAAATAACAAGTTGCAACAGCACAAATGATGGACGACACATCATCAGATGTTAGGCAGAACACTGTCAGCTGGGCGTGCGGCCGAGCGTGTGTCACAGTTTCTTCTCAAATGGAAGCAAGCCTCAAACTTGTGTGTGCTGTGACTTGCATTGCAATTAGCGGAACATATGAACAAGGTCCTTATAGGGGCGTGTGTTGTGTGTTTGTGTGTGTGAATGTCAGCAATTTCACTATGCAGATGTGTGTGGAACGTGGCCTTTGTTTCGTCGACTGCCTTCACTTCTTTGTGACTCTGTCAGTGAAAATAAGAGGGGCCAATGTGAGGAGCAGTGCATGGAACAGGTTGGATCCTGGAGGAGTCCATGGATACTGCATCAGTGTCATGCAACTCAGGGGCAGAGCACCTGCCTTGCATGCAGAAAGTTGCCCAAGATGCTGGGCAACTTCAAGTAGGACTGGGAAAGATCCCTGTCTAAGACCAGGGGGGACCGATTAAAATCAAGGCAATCGACGCCAATGATTTAAATCAGCAAGACAAGAAGGCCAGTGTGGCATAGTGTTGGACTGGGACTCGGGAGATCCGGGTTCTAGTCCCCGCTCGGCCATGAAACTCACTGGGTGACTTTGGGCCAGTCACTGCCTCTCAGCCTGACCTACCTCACAGGGTTGTTGTGAGGATCAAATGGAGAGGAGGAGGAGGATTATGTAAGCCGCCTTGAGTTCCTTGCAGGAAAAAAGGCGGGGTATAAATGCAATAAATAAATAAATAAATAAGGCTGATTTAAATCAAGTTTCCCGTGGATCCTTCTTCATAGATTTCCTAATCAATGGTGCAAATCTGACCACTTGATGGCAGAGCACAATAGCAGCAGACTTCACCCAACAAATACACACACACACACAGAACTTATTTCTAAGTAGATGCTTTTAAAGTAAATAACAGTAACATAAGATTTCTTAGGTACTATAAGCTTGATTACAGACTTCATAAGCACTGTTTCTTAAATGTTACTCATACTGTGAGGTAAGGAAAGCCACAGAACAAGTCTCTTTGCCGAACCCTAGCAAGCGTCAGTTAACCATAGGACAGGCCTAAATGGCAGGGAGTGAGAAAGAATGGAATTTCTAACGTGTTGCTAGGCAACATCCAACATTCCCTCCCCTGACACCACCAAGTGGTTTGCTCCACTGAACCCTGCCCCCTGACTTCTCAGACAACCTTGGTTTCTGCCTTTGTCCTTTAACTAGAATATAACAGTCTACCTTAACCCTTTACTGGGCAGTCAACTTTAAAAACTCTCCCTGCAGAGTTGACATCTTCTCGATGCATACTCCAACACCACTAAGGGCACAATCATATCAGAGGATGGGTCACAGCCCTCTGTCTATCCTCAGACCTCAGCGCTGCTGGCAAGAATCAGGCAGGGTGGGAGATACGACAGAGGCTTTCCCACCTCCCATTCCTCCCAAACTGCATTTAAAATTAGATGGGCCACTGAGCTGTGCAAGCCTCTCCTCTCTCCACCCCACTCAGCGGCATGTCTTCCTCTCGAGACTTTGGCTGAGCTCTCATGAGACTTTGGGCAAGCTACCTGCAGCCAGGAAGGCAGGCAGGCAGTGGCAGGCAGCGGTGGCTGCTGCTGCTGCTGCTTACCTCAGGTGGCAAGATGAGTTGGGCCGCCAGCCGGGCCTGGCTGTGGAGGTTTCTACAGGGGCTGAGAGGACAGTTCCTAAATTGAACCTCCCCCTCTGAGGTTGGGCCTGTCCCTCCACCCTTGGAGGGGGAAATCCAATCTATCCAATTGCTCCTGGGATGCCCTTCCAGGGACCACAGGAGTTCATCGTAAATATGGGAATCTAGGAACCTCTGTGCACTGAACAAAAATGAAATGCTCGTGACTGATAGTTACTGAACAGACTAGAGCCGTTTATTTTCGTGAGGTGAAAAGGAAATGCCTATGTTTGGTCAGTAGAATTCAAATACTCATATGTGAGAAATGATCAGATTGCTTCTTCATTTAGAGAGAGTCACTGCTTGGCCCCCATCATCCATAGCAGAATTAAGAGCCGGAGAGAATCTTAAAAAAAAAAAACATTTAAAAAAGAAAATTAAAAATCTGATTTAAGGCGCAATCCTATGCTGGCTGGGGCATGCTGGCAGTTGTAGACCATTTTTTGTCTAAACATAGAATCATAGAATCATAGAAAAGTAGAGTTGGAAGGGGCCTACAAGGCCATCGAGTCCAACCCCCTGCTCAATGCAGGAATCCAGGTCAAAGCATCTCTGACAGATGTCTGTCCAGCTGCACCTTGAATGCCTCCAGATTGGGAGAGCCCACCACCTCCCTAGGTAGTTGATTCCATTGTCTTATTGCTCTGACAGTCAGGAAATTTTTCCTGATGTTTAGGTGGAATCTAGGTTCCTGTAACTTGAGCCCATTATTCCGTGTCCTGCAAACTGGGATGATCCAGAAGAGATCCTGGCCCTCCTCTGTGTGACATCCCTTCAAATACTGGAAGAGTGCGATCATATCTCCCCTCAGTCTCCTCTTCTGAAGGCTAAACATGCCCAGTTCTTTCAGTCTCTCCTCATAGGGCCTTGTTTCTAGTCCCTTTATCATCCTTGTTGCCCTCCTCTGAACCCTCTCCAGTTTGTCTATGTCCTTCTTAAAGTGAGGTGCCCAGAACTGGACGCAGTACTCAAGATGGGGCCTAACCAGTGCAGAGTAAAGGGGAAGTTATACTTCTATTAATACAGCCCAAAATTGCATTTGCCTTCTTTGCAGCCACATCGCATTGCTGGCTCATATTCAGTTTGTGATCTACCACAATTCCAAGATCCTTCTCACTTGTAGTATTGTTGAGCCAAGTGTCCCCCATTCTGTAACTCTGCATTTGGTTTCCTCTCCCTAGGTGCAGCACTTGGCATTTATCCCTATTAAATTTCATTCTGTTGTTTTCGGCCCAGTGCTCCAGCCTATCGAGGTCACTTTGAATTTTGTTTCTGTCTGCCAGAGTATTAGCTGTTCCACCCAACTTTGTGTCATCTGCAAATTTCATAAGCATTCCCTGTACCTCCTGATCCAAGTCATTAATAAAAATGTTGAAGAGCACCGGGCCCAGGACTGAGCCCTGTGGTACCCCGCTTGTTACCTCTCCCCAGTTTGAGAAGGAACCATTGATAAGCACTCTTTGAGTCCGATTCTGTAGCCAATTGTGGATCCACCTGATAGTTGTTCCATCTAGCCCACTCTTAGATAGCTTGCTAATCAGGATATCACGAGGCACTTTGTCGAAAGCTTTGCTGAAGTCCAGATATATAATGTCCACAGCATTCCCACAGTCCACAAGGGAGGTTACCCGATCAAAAAATGAGATCAGATTAGTCTGACAGGATTTGTTCTTGACAAATCCATGCTGGCTTCTAGTAATCACTGCATTGTTTTCAAGGTGCTTGCAGACTGACTTCTTTATAATCTGCTCCAAAATCTTCCCGGGGATTGATGTCAGACTGACTGGCAGGGATGTTGAAGAGTCCTTGGTCTCGAGTCACGAGTCGAATCACGAGTCTTTGGACCCGAGTCTCGAGTCCGAGTCCTTGGTCCAAAATGGTGACTCATGAGTCCCGAGTCACTCCCAAAGCTGACTCCACGAGTCCCTATTAAAATCAATGGGGTTTTCCCGCAACAAAATAAGGCTACTTCAGGATGTGTGGTTTAAATAAATTCTAGGCGCAAGTGTGCCTTTTTATTTCAAAACTCTGCAATTGATTTTGGCAAGAACAGACCAGGCAGACAAACCCAAAATGGCCAGGCAGGCAGAGGAGGCAGGGAACCCCAAAGCAGGCAGGCAGAGGCCTTTGTCTTGGACAATTCAACTGTTGAACTGGTCAAGAAGAGACCAGGCAGACAGAGGAGGCTGGGAACCCCAGACGGGCAGGCAGAGGCAGCCAAACCCAAAATGTCTGAAAGGTTGCATTTTAGAAAAATGGTTTTAAAAAATAAACTTGCTGTACTTCCTAAAACTTATCCATGTTGCATTTGAGGAACATGATTTTTTCTAAATGCTTGGCCCCCATTCTGGAACGGTGAGATCTCATTCTCATCACAATTCCACCCTCACTGAACACCCGCTCCACTGGTGATGAACTTGCTGGAACCAGAAACACACTCAGAGCAGCCACACAGAGTAATCTCAGGTCCTTCTTCTGCCTCTCCCAAGTACGCAACACATCAATCAAAATAAATCTTGACACACTGTTGGGGCTGCACTCCTGGTAGCCGTCCATAGTGGCCGAGCAGCGGCACACCTCGCTTCCATGCACTCTTCACCAGCAATCACGCTCCTCTCCACTCCTTCTGGCACAGCCCAGGGATGTTGAAGAGTCCTTGGTCTCGAGTCCCGAGTCGAGTCTTGAGTCCCATTAAAAATATTGGGACTTGAGTTCGAGTCGAGTCAGAGGGGGGACTCAGTCCGACTCACGAGTCAAGTCCTCGAGTCCGAGTCCCCATCCCTGCTGACTGGCCTATAGTTCCCAGGTTCCTCCTTCTTGCCCTTTTTGAAGATGGGAACAACATTTGCCCTCCTCCAGTCGTCTGGCACTTCACCTGTCCTCCATGATTTCTCAAAGATAATAGACAGTGGTTCTGAGAGTTCTTCTGCCAGTTCCTTTATTACTCTAGGATGCAGCTCATCAGGCCCTGGAGATTTAAACTCGTTCAGAGTAATCAGGTGCTCCTTGACCATTTGCCTATCAATCTCAAGCTGCAATTCTGCCCCTTCAGTCTGCACTTCAGGTTTGCCAGGGGGGTCATAGACCCTCTTTTGGGAGAAGACCGAGCCGAAGTAGGAATTGAACACTTCTGCCTTTTCTTTGTCTTCTGTTATCAATTTGCCATCCTCATTGCGTAGTTGAACCACCAGTTCTTTCTTCTGTCTTTTACTGCATAGGATTGCTCCCTTAATCTTTTAATCCATTTTTTATTTTTAAATAATTGATTTTTAACCAGCCCGTCTGATACCGTGAAGAAGCCCTGCCAGTCAAACTACACAGTACTGAGCTAGAGGAACCAATGGTCCGCCGACAGTTCATGTCTCCCCTGCCAGGTTGATGGTAGCAAATGGTGCATCTGATGGGTAGACGGCCAAAGGAGTTTGGGATGAAGTGCTGGTGTGTGTATTTGACATGGGCTCATTTCCCTGGTGGAGGTTTGAATTTGCTGCAATGATGGTTTGGGAGAGTGAGAATCCAGCCTGCTGAAATATGCAGTCAGTTCAGCTAAAGTCTCTATACAATGGGATTAATTACAACTCCTGCTGATGAGGAAGAACAGAGGAAATGGCATTCAGACAAACAATGCAACTTTATTTTCTTTCTTTTAGAAACGTGCCCCCCCCTAATTTATAAATGTGTTGACATCTTTCCAGAAAATAAAAAAAAGGAAGCTGCAAGATATGCCTTGCTAATTTAAGCCTGTGTTTCTCTGTTTGTTAATAAAGAAGGAAATCAAATAATTACTGGCAATAATAAGGAATAATCCCATAACTGATTAGAGCGGGGGGGGGGAAGAGATACGAATATACCACTTTAAACAAATCGGGTATAATAATGTTGCTGCTGGTAGCCCGCCATGCTGAGATCTGTCACAAAGTCTTAATTATAAGCGGCTCAGAAAAACCTAAGGAGAAGATGAATTTATAATACAAAAGAAATAAATTGTATCTTGGATGCCATATACATATTTAATCACTGGGCTTCAGATAAAGTAGAATGCATAATGTCATCTGCCGACAATAAAGCCTAATCTGTGCAAAGTTTTCCTTTCAGACTAAATGCTCAAACAATTTGTAGGACTTGAACTATAGTAAAGAACTAGGCAAGGAATTAGGGCATCCGCTGTGTGGCAGAAGCGGGTCCAGAGAAGAGAAAAGGCCTCAGTGAAGGCAATAGTCGGGGCGGATACAGGGACAGGAGTGTCCTCTCCCTCTTTAATAGCATTTTGTCTCCTCCCAGGGACCAGGTCCAGTCTGACCATGACTCCCAGCAGACCTCACCCAGGGAAGAGGAGTGGGACCCCACAGGGCACTCCGGAGAAACTGGGGGCACTGAAGAACCCACTCACAGTAGAGCAGCTCCAGTTATCCAGCCCCAAGGACACTTACCTAGGCACCCCAGTGACCCTGCACAGTGACCTTTGTCTGGATTGCTGGCCCTGTTTTTCTGCAGAATCGCCCTCCCTCCAGCTGTTCGGTGAGCTGGCGGGGGGAAGCACAATTCTGCTGGGAAACAAGGTGTGCACTCCTTGTGTGGTCACTTCCAGATGTTACATTGATCGGTCTGTAATTTTCCAGATTCCTACTGCATCCCTTTTCAACAAATTGGTTTCATCGGCTACCCTCCAATCCTTTAATTATAAGGTGTGTGTGTGTGTAGTTTAAAAATCTGCAATTTCATATTCTGAGTTTTTAAAGAAACTTTGCATGAATGCCATCTGGCCCTGGTTACTTGTTAATTTTTAATTTAAATCTTCATTACTTGGGGGGGGGGTCACCTCTTTTTGCCACCCTGCCTCAGATGTCTTCCCAGAAACAATGTTTCAGATGTTGGCATCTCCCCAGTGTCTTCTACAGTGAAGGTTGATGCAAAGAATTCATTTAGTGGCTCCGCAATCTCCCTGACCCCCTTCAGTACTCTTTTCCTTCTTTCTCATCTAAGGTCCTACCACCACCCTAGCCAGTTTCCTGCTTCTGGTGTATTTAAAAAAATGCTTGTTGGTAGTTTAATCATTTGCTCCTCAAATTCCTGCTTCTATGCCCAATCAACTTCCATTTTTTTCTCCTCCTTAATTGGGAAAGACTTTCACTGCTTAAAGAAGAGGTGGGTGACTTCTGGCCCTCCAGATGTTTTGGCCTACAACTCCCATCATCCCTCACCATTGTCTATGCTGGCTAGAGCTGAAGGAAGTTGTAGGCCAAAACATCTGGACGGCCACAAGTTGTCTGCCCCTGACTTAAAGGAAGCCTTCCTGCCTTTTATGGCTGCCTTGATGCTTAATCACAATGGCATCCTCTCTTGGACTTGTTCATGCCCTTTCTAATCTGTGGTATGCCTTTTATCTGTGCCACTGTTATAGTAGTTTTAAAATAGCTTCATGAAGTGAATTGACTCTCCCCTTCAACCTCTTTTTAACTAATCGCCTCATTTATGAGAAATCCCCCTCTTCCAAAATTAAATGCGACTCTCAGATTTTTCTAAGTAGTTTTCCACTCTCATATAGGTAGGTTGAATTTCATTATCTTGTGGTCACTGTTCCCAAGCAATTTGGCCAAATGTTTTTTAAATTATTATTTTAATTAAAAGATTTATACTGCTTCTCTAAAGATTTACTTACATCTCTAACTGGATCCTGAACACCACTCAGAGTTAAATCAAACCTCACCTCCCTGTTTTCCCCAGCTCCATGACTAACTGCTCTAAATCACATGCATTTAGCCCAGGGTTCTCCAACCTTCGGTCCCCAGATGTTGCTGGACTGGACTACAGCTCCCAGAATCTCTTGCCATTAGCCATGCTGGCTGGGTATGCTGGGAGCTGTAGGCCAGCAACATCTGGGACCCAAGGTAGGAGAGCCCTGATTTAGCCTATCTAGCCATGTTGTCATGTGATCTGAATGTATATTTATTACCCAATCAATGTGAGGACAATTAAAGCCATCCATCACCACAACACTTTGTTTTTTTTGGCTACCTCTCTGATTTCCTCCCCCCCCCCTTTCAACTTCACCACCAGTGATTTGGTTTGTGGTGGGGCAATACTATATCCCCAATAGTATATTAGTTTTCTTGGCCTGATATTGATTCTGTGTCGGAACTTGTTCCTCCTAAAGACTTCTAATTTATTGCCCTCTCTGACATATAGAGCAACACCACCAGTCCTTTCTGTAGGTTTAGGCTGCAATTCTATGCACATTTAACTGGGCATAAATCCAATTAAACTCAGCAGGGCTTACTTCTAAGTAGACATGCACAGGATCATGCTGTTTATATCTAGGGATAACTGGATACAAAATCTACAGCTGTGGAACTGATCTTCTCAGCTGGGAGATTTTGCAATTGTCCTTTCAGATAGCTGCAAAACAGCCCTGCTGAGAACAGAGAAGCACCACTATAATCCCATGGTTGTGTGATTTCTCACTACCAGCAGGACAGAAAGATTGCTCTAGTGCCATTTGCAGGTGTTCGGCTCCCCCCCCCCACCCCAGTGCCAATTGTGAGGAGGGGAAAGTAAGACTTGGGTGAAAGGACCAGGCAATACAGCCTCAAAGCAACGGGCATCATCAGAGGAGGATTAGAGAAAAGGGGGGTGGGGAAGATTATAGGAGATTATAAAAGAAACCAGATGAAGCAACAGAGAATCCCAACTACTAGAATAAGGGACATCTGATGTGGTCTACCTGTCCTTATTTCTCTTGCCCATGTACCTTAAGGGGTTGTCCTTAAATCTGGGGTACGCTGGGGAGTCAAACCGCCTGCACCCGTGTCTTTGTGGAGCCACCCTTCCCCTTTGCCAAGGCTTAAGTCCCTCCTGCCCTGGTTTAGGATTGATGCCCATCCTTACCTGTGCTGGGGGGGATGGGAGTTGTAGTCCAATACATCTAGAGAGCACCGGGTTGGGAAATGCAGTTCTAGCTTTTCAAGGCCAATGGCTCTCTGCCCTGCTGGCCAACTGAGGTTTTGTTTTCTGTAGCTGGCAATTTTGAAAGCTCACTGGAAGGTAACGAATGCTGGGGAAACGGCTGATTCATTTTTTGTTTGTTTGCACAGGCTGCTCTGTTGTGGCTTCTTTTCCCACAGTTCACAACGTAACAACAAACCATGGATTCTCTCCATGGGTTGTTCATGGTTAACAAACCATAGTTTGTTAGTGCAACTGGGTTCAGACAACACAATAACCCACATTTCAACAACCCACACTCAACCCATACAACTCTTGAGTATGGGTTATCGCATTGTCTGAACCCAGCCATTATCTCTTGTTTTCTGAGAAGGACAGTTGGTAGCCCGGAACGTTCTGGTGATGGGTTTCAATGGGAGCTGAGATGGCCCAAGAGGGCATAGGTGATGGGCAGAAATTATACATCTATCTCCTCCCACCCCATTGCCCCTAGATGGGGTGGGAGGCCAGAGATTGTGTGTGTAGCAGGAAGTCAGTCTGTGCTGGACCTGGATCTGAAAAGGAGGCACAGAGCTGACTTCACTCTCTGCAGGAAATGCTGTGGCACGGTGGGTTCCCCTGGACCTCTAATGGGAAGCAGCAATGTGTTGGAGGGTTAATGCCATGTGGTATAGTGGTGAGAGTGCTGGACTGGAACTCGGGAGATCTGGGTTCTAGTCCCCACTTGGCCATGAAACTCACTGGGTGACTTTGGGCCAGTCACTGACTCTCAGCCTAACCTACCTCACAGGGCATAAAATGTGAGGAGGAGGAGGATTATGTAAGCCGCCTTGGGTTCCTGGCAGGAGGAAAAAAGGCAGGGTATAAACATAATAAATAAATAAAGCCCTCATAGAATCGTAGCTCAATGCAGGAGAACAGATGTGGGCAGCCCAGGCAGTCACCCATTCATGCACTGACCCGGCTCATACCTGCTTAGCTTCAGCATGTGGCCTGCATTATGTGCTCCACCTGTAGATATGTGTAAATTAACTGTACATCACAGAAATGTCGTGTGATGCTGAGTTGCTGATCAGGGTCTCATTTCTCTAAAGCAGGAGTGCAGAACCTCAGGCCAGGAGGCCAAGTCTGGGCCCCTGGGGGGTCCCCCAAAGGACCATGCCTACTTCCCCTGGCCCCACCCCTTTCTCCCTGACCACCAATTATTCTGTGGGTTCCTGGTCCTAGTCGTTGTTGGCTTGTTTCCCTGGCCTGCTCTGATCTTCCAGACCTGCCCACAAACCCCTCCTGGAATAGGATACCTAGCCAAGCTGATACTTGTTTTCTGGTTTTTGTTTTTTTAAAGATCCAGAAGGAAAGAACACAAAACTCTTGTGTAGCTTCTGAGACAGAACAAGGCCAAGGATATTTTAGTTGTTAGCTGATTTCATTCCCGCAGGGGCTATTGCCCAAACTCACATGCAAGTGTTTGTAACAATACTCCCAAATGGAAATCTATGAAATCTATTAAATGGGCCCTTTAAATATAGAAAAGTTTCTTCCCTGGGGTGGGGATGATTGGTAGTTGAGAGGTGGCAGGGACAGGGGGTGCTTCACCCTTTTCCTGCTTCAAACTGCTTTTTCCCCCCGCCCCACCCGTGGCTTTTCTTTCTGCAAGGCTTTTCATTTAAACATTCTAAATGCATGGAAACTTCTGCAGTTTGGGCTTGGCAGATGTGATGTCAGGAGAACTACGCTGTGGTCAGAAAAGAGGCTGACCTCCTGGCCCATATAACACCCAAGGCTGCTATTTTAGTTCTCCTGGGAGGATCGAAACAGGAACCCTTGCCAACTGCTTGGGCCTCTGTGGATTTTTGGAATTGTCAAACTGACTGATGTAGGCTTCTTCCTGTCGATGCAGCCAGGCAGAGAAAGGTGCCAAGGCGTGAAAGTTGTCTGTGGCTAGCCCTAAGTGGAGCAGGAAAGGAAGAAGCAAGGCAACAGTCCAGCAGTGTGAAAGCAACACTTGTGGAAGACAGAATGATGGATTGGAGTGTGCATGATAGCAATCCTATATTCTATATTTGGAGACTTGGTTACTCATACATTGAGCTGCAGTTCTCATGGTATAATCACAAGGGTGAAAATTCATTGGCACAGTTATGCTACCTGCATTCTCAACTCCCTGGGTTCTTTCTTTTTAGCTTTCACACTTATTTATTTATAGCGTTTTTAGCCCACTTTTCAGCCACACACAAAAAAAGATCCCACACTGGCTTACTAAGATTAATAATAAGGCAGTCCCTGCCCCCAGGCTTACAGTACAACCTAAAAGACATGGCACAAAAGAAAAGGGGATTGGGAGGGAGGAGGAAAAAAAGCAAAACTCAGGAACCAGTTCTTAGTTTCAAAGTTCTTATAGGTGTTCTTTCTGGCAGGGAAGGGTGGAACAAGCTTCCTGCAGCTGTTCCTTCTCTGGCCAATGTATGAGGTTAGGTTGGTCTCCTCCTTGCCATGATGTCGATCCTGGGAGGCAGCTGGGGTGCAGCCTCCCAGTGGTCATAAGAACTGTGGTGGTGGATGGATAGCAAATGAGCCTCGTGGACCTATTTATTTATTATTAAATTTCTATACTGCCCAATAGCTAAAGCTCTCTGGGCAGTTTACAAAAGATTAAATCTTCTGTAATCTTTTGTAAAGATTACAAAAGATTGAAAGCCAGTGTGGTGTGGTGGTGAGAGTGTTGGACTAGGACTTGAGAGATCCGGGTTTTAGTCTCCACTTGGCCATGAAGCTCACTGGGTGACTTTGAGCCAGCCACTGATTCTCAGCCTAACCTACCTCACAGGGCTATTGTGAGGGTAAAATGAGGAGGAGGAGGAGGAGGATTCTGTAAGCTGCCTTGGGTTCCTTGCAGGAAAAAAGCTGGGATATAAATATAATGAATAAATGAATGAATACAGTAAAACCTTAAAAAAAAAAATATGCCTCTCATATTTAACTGATTTCTTATCAGAACATCTTAGAAATTCCTCTCCACACAACAGAATTTCTTTAACAATTATTTATTTATTTATTTTCAAAGTTCCGAGCTATGTTTTGGTAAGTATAATACATTTCCTTCATTTCTTGTCAGCTTTTCTGAGCCACACTCCCCCAAACAGGATACCACCTGGCTCTTTTTCATAGGTCCCGTCTACTTCTTACAATATTTCATGTTCATTTATTTGTGTCATAAGCTGAACATGTACAATAGTCCAACTTTCTTGTCTGAAGCACATTTTGCTTTTTCCTGAGTTTTGTTAGCAAAATTTCATCTTTCCCATTGCAGGCTCCTAGGTCAGTGAAATGTTCCAGCAAAAGTCATAGCCTGTCAACACAAATACTCCTGTTAGAAGGCCTTTGTTAGAATCAAACTGATTTAAACTTCATATGATAATACGTTTTAATATATTAATTGTTTCCCTAATAATAGCTTAGGAGAATTTTGCAGTGTATGAGAAAAATGTGGAAGTTCATATAACTCTGTTTTGGATAAATATTTGCAAGGTAGGCTATTATGCTGGTTGGTGCAGGAGTCTTTATTTATTTATTTATTTATTTATTTGATTTGATTTATATCCCACCTTTTTTTCCTACTGCAAGGAACTCAAGGTGGCTTACATGATCCTCCTCCTCTCCATTTTATCCTCACAACAACCCTGTGAGGTAGGTTAGGCTGAGAGTCTGCAACTGGCCCAAAGTCACCCAGTGAGCTTCATGGCCGAGTGAGGACTAGAACCTGTATCTCCTGAGTCCCAGTCCAACACTCTAACCACTACGCAACACTGGCTCTCAGATGCAAAGGCTTCTGGGGCACATATTTGACACAAAATGAATGGGATTTAAGTTGGTTATGACCAGGGCCGGTGCTACCATTAGGCCAACTAGGCGGCTGCCTAGGGCGCCGGGCTAAAGGGGGCGCCAGGAGCATAGGGCTGGAGGGAGGGAGGGCTCAAGTGGGAAGAGGGGGGCGCTAAATATCTGATCTTGCCTAGGGCACCAAACTGCCTTCCACCGACCCTGGTTATGACTAATTTATTTCAATGGGTCTACTCTAAGTAAGACTAACATTGGATACAGCCCAGTGTCTTTGAATTGCTAGTGCTAGGAACTGTCTGTCCAGAAGTACATTAGATGTTGGGGAGAACATTTCTAGCATTGCCTTTTCCCTGGCATGCTGGTTTTCTATGCACAGGGAAATGTTTGTTCTGGAAAAGCATTCAGTCATGTGAGCCCCTACCTGGAGTCTGAAGGGATAAATAAATAATGCCAACCTATGGGTGAGCCCTACCAGAAGGAGCCTGGAAGAACCACAGGTTCATGCACTACCTCTCCTTGTCCCCTTGGACCACTCAGGGTAATTAGTCCCTTCCTGTTTTTCAGCAAACCACAGTTTGCATTTGTATCTGAACTGACAAATGATGGTTTGTGCTTGCCCTGCAAACCAGGATCAAATCCTGCAATTGCAAAGCATACTTTTCTGGTTCAGATGTAACAGCAAACTATTGTTTGCCAAAAACCAGGACGTAACTCATTGGACAGTATCCGATGGGGTGCTTATGCTCCTGCTGATTCTTTTGCACACCACCGATTCCATTCTGCAAGCAGTGGGTCTCATTAATTCCATTGCGCAAGTGGGGCCCACTGCTTATACAATGGGGATTTAGTGCTTCCTAAAGGAAGCCCCCAAAATGAGCAGAAATGCTCATTTCTTAATCAAGACAGGTCAGCAGAGCTTCTTTATGCAACTCTGCTGACCTGCCCCATTCCAGAAATGAGCATTTTCATTCATTTCAGGTTGCCCCCAGAAGCGCTAAATCTCTGTTCGGCAAGCAGTGGGCACCGCTTGGAGAAGGGAATCAGTGGGGTGCAAATGGATCAGTGGCGGTGTAAGTGCCCTGTTGGATATGGCCCATAACTCTGAGTGTGTGAGAGGAAGAGGGAGTGGGCAAGCTTGAGGCTCTGTCTAGGCTTGTTCCCAGAGTTTACTGAGCCATGTTTTGCCATTACATCCAAACTGAGCTTGTGTAATTCACTTTTTTGTAGCAAGTATTTTCAGGATGATGGCCCATTTTGATTCCATTGGATGGAAGCCTTGTATGGCTCACCTCCATCAACTCAGTTAGCATCTACTTGAGCCGCATTTGCCAAGTTGCAGTGTTTGTCCTCAGTTTTTACCTAGTAGCATTGTGACTTGTTTCAGTGTATGCACAAGGAGCATAGCAACTTTTGAGAGGTCTGTAATATGGTTTAACCAGTTAGTAGATGGTGGCTTTATTGTTTTATGAATTGCAGATATTTTGTATAATTTTAATTTATTAAAGATTAGCTATCTGCTGCTATATTTGAGTAACTGGAGGGTAGTGTTATTGTGTCAACAGGGACATTGCCGTGGTGCACTATGAGTAAGATATTTTGAGATGGGCTTGTGTCTAGGGTTCTTCAGTGTTGTGAGTTCTCAGCACTGTCTATTATTTATGTATTATTAATAATACTTATACACAACTTAGTATAATAAAATCTCTAACAGCGCGATCCTATGAGGCTTCCTGTAACCCCACAGACTCGGAGGATTATGGGCATCCTATTGAGAGCGGGAGGAGTGCAGCGGATAGGATATTTGCCATGCTCCCCTTGCCCTCAAAAACATTGGTTTCCTCTCCTCCTGGATTCCTCAGAATCCAGCAGTGCCTTGCTCCTCCCCTTCCTGCCCCTGGGAATGCCACACCCATGGGGGAACTGAACACTGTCTTCTGTGTTCGGTTCCCTGCCAATGCGGGGGGAAACCGCACCAGCTATGAGGTGGGGGGCGCTCTGTGGCGCTGCAACCTTGGAAGAGATTTCCAAGGATGCAGGGGCTTCTACGCCCCATCCTATGCCCCCCCCCCAGACAAGGTCAGAGGGCCATAGGATTGCACCATAAGTGGTTTAGATGCAATAATAAAATCACAGCTTAAAATACATTTATTATTAAAAAAAACAATTACAGCTACAGTAACAATAAAAAAAACAATACAATCCCCCCCCCCCGCACAGTAAAATGGCACAGCAGCTTGACTGGATTACAATTAATTACAAGCCAGAGAAAGCCTGCTTAATCGTGCATTTTCAGGAGGCATTTAAAACATGCCTCATTTCCTGCCTCCCAAACCTCACAAGGAAGGGTGGGTGCCACTACTGAGAAGGCCTGCTCCCAAGATATTAGTGGTGACATTCTGCTGGTCACAGAACAACCCCACAAGGCCTCCTCTAAAGATCTGAAAAGTTGGCAGGGTATATATAGGGGCAGGTGGTCTGCTATGCATCAGCTAGAACTTTCATGGATTTGACCAATGGCAGTTCTGCTCTTCAGTGTTGGTGAGTTATAACTTTGCTGTTCCATGATCTTATCTATTCAGTCAATGTTTTGAACTACATTCCATAAATTTGAGTATTTATGAGCTTCCTTCATGCAGGCTGAACTCATATTGCCTTTGGATTACTCTTGTTTGTTATAAACCAGCTTTCCCCAACCTGGAACCCTCCAGCTGTTTGGGACTAAACTCCCATCAGCCACTGCCAGCATAGGCAATGGTTAGGAATGATGGGAACTGTAATCCAAAACTTCTGGAGAGGAAGGTAATTATAGCTGGATTAGCATTATCTAGAATTTTCTGAGACACTTTCCTTAATAATTGTATTGTATTATCTTATTGCACATTCTTTGTCATTAATTGTATTGGGCCTTTCTGTCTGATGACCTGCAAGATCCTTCCGAACCTCAGTAGACTAGAGCAGGACACAGGATCAGGCCTGCTCCCTATAAATGCTTCCAGTCATATTTCCAGTTATGGAAAGATACTAATCTGTTGACTCTACAATAGTCTTTTGAATTGTGCTAATAACATGGAAGTGCTGTTTTTTGTTTGTTTGTTTGTTTGTTTGTTTTTTAAAGAATGCTGAAGCTCAAGTCTACCTATGTCCTGCTGTGGGGATTATTCACAAAATGGCTCAGTTCATAAGCCACGTGTGGACTGCAGTGTCTTTGCATTAAATGGTCCTGTGTTGTCAAAGTCTGTTTCCGAGCAATTGCTAAATGGGAGAGAAAAAGTCTGAAGTGGAATCCACTGCTTGCCCCAAATAGCTCTTTTTAGGACCACGGGGGCCATCTGGAGATCGCTATAATCTGTTCTGAGTCTCTGTGAACCTGGCAGAAGCGGCTGTCTGCCATTTCCCTGGGGCTATCTGTTCACTCCTGTGGCAATTTTGTTCAGCTCTTTCAGCTGCAGACAGATGCTGTTCTTGCTACAGCTTTGCTTCCATGACAAGCCGTTTCCTGCAGTCCTACCACCGCCACCCCCAAATTCCAGGGCAGGAACAGAACGCTTTTAGCTCAATCCGAGCTAACCATGTAGATTAAAGATCATGGCTGCCCCCACCCATAATGAGGGCTTAAAACAGGGGGGGGCAGCCTTTATGGCCCTGAAGACACATGTAATGCTGGCTCAGTGGCCACACACACACACACACACACACACTACACACACACACACTACACACACATACATACACATACATACACACACACACACACACACACACACATACACACACATGCACGTGCACACACACATCAGCGATCCTGGTACAGATCACTCTGTCCTTACTGTTAGCCAGGGGAGGCTGGCGACTCCTATTTCGGTGGGGCTCCTTTTCCATTGCATGTTTTTCAGGTTTTATTTGGAGCTTCATAGGAGCTACCCATGGTGCTGAACTCCATCCCCAGAATAGGTTCACCACCATGGAGCACAAGCCTCCCCTGCTGTCAGCAGTGGCGGGGAAACAGCGATCTATGTGAGGGTCACTGGGGGAAGGGAGTGAAGAGTACAGGTGGAGGGAATTCTATGTTGGGGAGTGGGGGCGATGTCAGGGCACCTGTGGAAGGCCACAGTAAAGGCATTAGGGGGTACAGGTTGTGCACCCCTGGTTTAAATGCAGAGAGGAGGAATGCTCATGTGTTAGAAATTCTTGCACCGACAGTGCACTCCTGTTATGTGCAGGCAGTAAACTCAGGTCTCCAGAGGCTACTCTCAATAGGGCAGAGATGGTCCCATCAAGGTGATTCGAGAGCCGGGGTTAGATGGCAAAGAGTGGACTTCCCTACTCCTTACTCAGAAAAAAAAGTAGGGCTCTGATCACTCTGGAAAACATGCAGGAATGGCTTTAGGGATTGCCGCAGCCCCACTTCAGATGTTTAACTGAACATCAGTTTAGCAAACCTCTTCCAGGGTTGCAGAGAAGGAGCTGGTAGCGGGAGATGATGGGTGAGAATTTTTGTTTTTCATAAGAATTTACCAAAATTTGCAGAGTTCTTGATATTTGAGACAAAAAGAACTTGAGATTTTTTTTAAAAAAAAAAATCAAATGTGAGAGAAACCAAAAATGACAGATTCATCCTCCAGGCCCCGAGCATCGAGTTCTTTGCTTTTAAAAGGCTGGGTTTGAATCCCTGTATCTGTACCTATTGAATTTGGCTAGTGCAGATAGATGAGAATTCTATTTCAGTTCATCTTTGATACGAATTTGCCAAAATTTGTAAAGTTCTTTATATTCAGGAGAGAAAGAACTTGAGATATTTTTAAAAAATCAAATGCAGGAGAAAGGGAAACTGACAGACTTGACAATCCCTACTGGATAGTATGACTGGATTAAGCTGGGACAAGATGCAGAACAGGTAAACTAACCCTGATGAAGTCCATCCATTGCAGCAATCTAGCTTTTTCTTTTCTTTTAAGTATCAAAAGATAAATGCTTTGGGGGTTGTGTGTGTATGTTAAAAAAAAAAAAACCCCAACAAACTCCTTTGTTGCACTTCACAAAGACATGTTCCTCTTGACTTTGTTTCCATCTCTGCTTAGTCTTAAGTGGGGAATTGTCAGATTATTTCGCTGCATGCCTTGATATAAATCCATTTTGACAGCTGGCAAGCCACTGTGGGATTGCTGTACCCATTGTATGAAGCTCTGCCCCAACATCTAGACAGATTGAAGCTTTGGGGATTGCAAGCTAAAACAGAGAAGAGGGTTGGAGAGCTAGCAATTTGCACATGGGTGAACTGCAACCATCAAAACTACCAATGCAACTGTCAAACTACCACTGCTCCTATATTAAAGCTCAGTTAAACAGGACAAGATATAAAACAGCCTCAATGAGCTAAGCAGGTGATGCTAGTAGTGTGGAAAGATGCATTTATCAAACTCTCACTGTCTAAAAGTGGCACACCATAAAACAGAGGTGAGGTTTGGGACCACAGTAATCCAGAGGCTCCGTCTTTCCGTTGTTTTCAAGATATTACATTATGTACACTGATTTATAGAATGCTTTTAGAGTCCTATGGGTTGCTTTAATCAGAAAAATAGCCACAAAGGACTATGACGCTGCAGCCTGGAGGTTTGGAGCTTCTCAGACCCAACACTGGACTGTGGACTGAATGGTCTCATTGACAGAGGATCTTAGATAGAATATAGGAGTTGGGAAATTGAACTCTAGTTTTACAGGACTTATCACATGCTAAATATAAATAATAGAACCCATTTCAACAGCCTTTAGCAGGCAACTGCAGGTAATGAATTACTCCAAAATGGGTACAGGTGCAGCAGCAGCAGCATCTGAAATCTGAAAAGCCATAAAAGGGGGAGAGAGAGAGAGAGAGAGAAATCCAGTCCACCGATGTAAAATGGCTGTAAACTGTCTGCGTGCATCGACCCTTCTGCCAAAAGCTTTTAGATGTTCTGGGAAGAATGCCTGGAATTGTATGTTAGAATTGTTTAAAAAGAAAAAGATTGTCCTGGCCACTGGTTGTTGCCCGGGGAAATATCAGACTAGTGAATGATAAATTGAACATGCTCTGGAGTAAAGTACAGCAGGTAATGGAAGTTGATGGTGGGACTGTTCAGGGAACAGAAGCAGTCTGGCGCGAGGCTCTGAACTGGTTTAGCTAAAGGAGAAGAGGTGTGCTGTGACTGGTGTCTAGTCCAGACTTCCCCATTTTGGTGCCCTCCAGATGTGTTGGGACTACAGCTCCCATCTTTCTCCAGCCAGCATGGGAGCTGTAGTACAACTAATCAGGAGGGCACTGAGCAGGGGCAGTGCTAGGCACCCCCCCAAAAAAGTATAAATTTGCATATGCTAATTTACGTATGCTGTAAAGTCTCTCTGTGTGTGTTTAAAGGAGCCTGTCTCCTAAGGTCCACCCCTATTTGTAAAAAGGGATGTATGGACAAGGGAGAGGAGGGCACTGGATTTCAGGAAAAAAACTCAGGCAGAAAGATTCAAGGGGGGGCAGCAGGAAGTGAAGCACATGTGGGCAAGAAGCCAGCTAATCCAGGGGGATCAGATGCAACAGAGATCATCAGGGCCCCTGTCCCTTTGTTTCAGCAAGTGCCCATGGACAGCAGGGTGGTGGGGCAGATGGCCTTCCAGAGATTCGGGGCTCCAAATGAAAGATTTGGGGCTCCGGTGGGCCGCCCCCTAACACCACCTCTGGCACCAAGTTGTGAAAGGCTGATTTAGCCTTTCTGGCTCCTTATACAACAAGACACAGTGCCCAACGGTATTTTTCCATTTTACATCTAATCAGATTTAATTACATTTAAAAAACAAAACAACAACAACAACGACAGAGTAGTCTGCTACATCTAGAGAGAAACATGGGTAATTGTAATGTGTGTGTTTTCTGGTGACTTTAACATTTAAACACACACACACACGCCATAGGCTTTCTCATTTAAAATCAATTCTATCTTTTCTAGATTTGTTCTACTCCACACGATACACAGAAGGTTCTTTCTGTACAATATCGTCTTCAAAACCTCTGCTTTGTACAGCTTCAGGATACAAAATAGGACAGAACAGAAGTGCCATCTTTTAAGTACGGTAAGTGTTTGCCTCCTAGCTGCTCTCTGACTCCTCACAATCTCATGACTGCTAGATGTGTGTGTGACCTGTGGAATACGGCTCTTTGTTTAAGAGGTGAGCCAACGTGCTAATGCATTGTAAACACCTGTGTCTGTGCAGCCAGGCTGACGGAGCACACAGTTCTGCAGCAAAATGGACATGAATTTGCAAGTGATGCCGACACACCATTTGGAAACTCATGTTGCAGAATAAGTAAGTGTATTTCAACAAGCAACATTGGATGGGGCCCTCCTAGATATAAGCCAGCAACATGGATTTTGCATCTGAGAACTTTTTCTTTTTTTTACCCTGCCTCCATGATGTCCACACTCAGCCCAGTCCTCTGTTGTTTCTCTGTGCCAATTTAAAATTGTAACTCCTAGGGGTAGGGGCCTGTCAAAACTGTTCTTCGTAAAGTGCCATGTACATAGATAGCCCCGCCCCCTTTCTCCTGGCCCCACCCCCTTCCCCCCAACCACTGAGTGTTGGGTGGTGACACCTCTGTGGCGCTAGCCAGCTTTTGTTGGTGGTGGGTGGAACAACATGTGTTTTCCTTATAAGGGGTGAATCAATCAGAGGTAGGGTGATACTTGACCATTCCATTGCCAGCTGATTCTCCCCTGCAAATGCTCTCCTAGGCTGTTGTTAAGCAAGTGCAGCCACAGGAAAAACAGCCTAGGAGGGATTTGCAGGGAGAAATCGGCAGATGTGATTAGGGGTTCAGTATTATTACCCCCAGCAAGCGGTCCCCACCTGCCAGGGCCAGCCCTACCATTAGGCAGAGTGAGGTAATCACCTTGGGCAGTAGATGCAGGGAGGCGGCAGCAAGGAACTGGAGGGGAGAGCTGTGTGCCATGTGGCCTGCCCTGTGCCACCCAAGCTAGCTTGCTCCCTTCAGGACCAGTGCAGTATGCTGTCCCATGCTGTCCCAATCTAGAAGTAAGATTCAACTGCCAGCCCAGTCAGCTTTTGTGCATGGAGTGGGATGTGGTGCTGGTGCCATCTTATTCTTCGCCTCAGCCAGCAAAATGTCTTTGGCAGCCCTGCCTCCTGTGTTCGTGCTATCTTGGCAAATATGGGTTTGGGAAATCCTGTTTGGTGACATAATATGCAGTTCCATCCTAGAAATCCCAGCTTTCTTAAAAAGAGTCTTGCCAAGTGGCTAGTCCTTATGATTACAGACATAAAACATGGGAGGAGACAGTGTATCATGTAGTGTAATCAGGCAGTGTAATTCAGCACTCCAGTGGACGAGCGTCCAGCAATATTGCTGAAGAAAGAAAGCTTCTGGAGGACCATCAGATACAGGGCTTCCAGAGAAAATTCTTTTCTTTTTTAATGAAAAAGAAAATGGAGAGGGAGAAGACTTATGTAAGAGGCCCTGAGGCTCACTGAACCCAGGCTGGTTGGCTAGCCCAGCCGTGCTTCACTCCCCGCTCCATTTGCTGAAGCGTTGCCTGCACTGCTGTTCCTGAAGCGCTGCCTGCCGCACTGACATCGTGTTACCCATCAGAAGCAGGCGCAAAACCGATACGCACAGCTTCTCTTGAACACGCCTGCCCTTGTGCCCATCTGTTCAGGTGGCCCCATGCCTACTAGGGGATAACGCCAGCTTTAACATAGCTTAGGTGCTATGTCAACCTCGGCTATGCGAAGGGAACAGCCTGCACAACAGAGAGGACGGTGTTGCTCCGCCAGAAGATCCTCCTGTTTGCAAACAGAGCCAACTTTGGGCAACACGCTTCATTACACAGGAATCCATCTGTAGTTACCCGCAGGCATATACAAGCCATGCCGGCTTTTCTTTGGCCCAACGTGCCTCCCTTCTTTCGAATTCCGCATGCTGAACGAGGGCTGCAGGAGAACCAAGTTTATTCCCTTTTGCTGGTCCAAGGCAAACAGTAAACCATCTGTAGCGAAGTTAGATATTTTTCAAAGGAAGCTGGCTGGGGGCGGGGGTGGGGTTGTCATGACTCAGGAATCCAGCAGTGACATGGACTCTGAGGCCGGAGAGTCAGTGGTGCCGACAGAGGAAACTGCGGGCTGAGTTCCACTGCAGAGCCGAGACTCCCGAGCCTTGCTCCAGCACTGAACCAGCACCCGCTTCTACAAGACCCCCCACAATCCATGGAGGCGATGCACCAACACCGGCAGCACGCCAAGCATGTGCTCTTGGGAAGATGGAGGAGTGCTAGGCTACATTGCAGAGGCCTGTCCCTTTAAGGCTTCCATTTTGTAGGGAAGGGTGGAGCCTGGGCCTGCAGCATAACAGGCTTCAGTTGCTCGCTGGGAGCTCTCCCGGGTGCTGCAACTTCTGCCTCATCTCCTGCCTTGTCTAATGTGGTTGTTGCTGCTGCTGCCTCGCACTGAGCTCTGTGGGCGTCAGCTCAGACCAGAACGCCACAGTTGTATCCAGTGGTGGTGTTCCGTTCGCGGAAGGGTAACCACTGGCAGAACGGATCTCCCCTCCCCCTTGCAGCCCCCTATGTATGCCCCAAGAATGGTGGGGTGGGGGCAGGAGGCTGAAGTGGGGAGGAGAGGACTTCTGCTGGCTCGACTTGTGGATCCAACCCTGGGTCTCCTCCTGGCGCTGACTTTCTTCCCTCGCTTGCGGCTCTTTAACATTCCCAGGCAGCGCAGTGCTCACATCTTCGTGTCTTCTCTGAATGAAATCGCCAGAACGTCTCAAAAAAAAATCTGCCAAAGCTTTCGGAATGTCAGTGCGAGCGTTGCCTACTCCAAGTCATTTGACTGTTTTATGTAATAAGAAGGGGGCGACTTCTGTTCTACAGTAGAGCTGCCTCCACCGTCATAGCCCCCCCTCACAGACACTCTCTTTCTTTCTCTCTCACACACACTCGCTCACTGACTGTACTTGACAGCAGCAGCAGCAACCAGAAGTCACCCCAGCAAACTTCTCTGGCGGCGGCTGCCACCCCCCACCATCATCTGTTGGATGCTTCTTCATCTTCTAGAACAGTTTCCCCAAACCTGTGTCCCTCCAGATGTGCTGTACTACAGTTCCGATCATCCCCAGCTGGCTGGGGGTGATAGGAGTCGCAGTCCAGCACATCTGGAAGGCCCAGGGTTGGGGGAAACTGTTCTAGATTCTAATCCAGGCTGAGGATTAGAATCTAATCCTCAGCCTGGACAGACCCCATAGTACATAGTACAGCCTGAGGTTTTTGGACAGACCCCATAGTACATAGTTTTGGGGACGAGGGTCTTCTATGACACACACAGAGTACTAAGGGCTCTGGGTGTGATGCATGCTGACCGAAGGAGCCGTGTGACCCTTCAGACTGTGTGGGGATCATTGCCCCCCTGCCCCCATGTACTACTAACGCCCAAGCCCATGCTGCCAACGAGAGCAATATTAGCTATTTAATCTCCATTGAAAGCCTCAGATTCCCTCTGCCATCTGCCTTCTTCAGCTACTTGACTCAGACGCATGTCAAGCCCGCTGCTCCCCACACATGCTCATCTCCCTGGCAGACCGCACGCTCCGTGGACATACATATTGATACTCATGTATCAATTAATTGCTTTTGGTGTAGAAAACGTTTCCCTCCCATTGTCACATTCGCGCGAGTCCCTCCGAAATGCCCTCGTCCTTTATAGTCAATCTGGAAGAATTGGGTGGCTGTGTGTAATAGGGAAATCAATCTAGCCAGGGATGAGATACAAATTGTGTTCATTTCTTTGAAGAATCCTTCCTTTACTGGCAGGCAGAGGCAGAATTTTAATGTGCTGATTTAACGCACTGGCCATCTTAGCCGGGAACTCCGGATCTGCTCTCTCCTGTTCATGCAGTGATGCCGGGAGCACTTGGCCCGGGCCCAGCCAGTCCAGGCACAGCCAGGGCAGTTTCTGCAAATGAAAGACACTCTGCAGATTGTTGGGCTAATGCAAGATGCTGTTGCTCATCATTTATAGCTGAAGGGATTCTTTCTGTTTGCTTCTTTTCCACTATCTCTCCTTGTACATTTCATAAAAATACAGACGTACAGGTGGGAGCTGCAACAAATTGTTGTAGTGTAAGGTCCTTCTGTTTAGGGTCCAGGCTTCCAGCCAGCCATACCCTCTTCCAAGACACTCCATTCCATCCCCCCCCCCGATTTTCAATTCCCCCTCCTCCAATGGTTGCTGAGCATGCTTAGTTCTCATTGGGCTGTTTTGAGGTTCCCCCCTAAAAATGTTTTATGTACCTCCAAACCTAGGAGTTCCCCCAAGTCTGTTGATACCTCACTCTTGTACATGGATGGTGACATTTTGGCTACATAAGAATCCGCACTTGGGGAATGACTTCGATATCGGTATATAGCAGGGATAGGCAGCCCGGCCCTTTTGGATGTTTTGGACTAGAACTCCCATAATCCCTGACAATTGATTATGCAGGATGGAACTTGTAGTTCAAAACATCTGGACTGGAGGACACCCAGTTGCCTAGCCTGGGTATATGAGATATACGGTATGCATTTCTTTGTTAAGATTATAGATTTGAAAGTTATTTATTTAGCATTTACATACTTATTTTAAGATATATGTCCCATTTCATGGGCCTCTAGGAGCCTTCCTTGAGCTCTTGAAACAGGACAATCTATAAGACTGGTGCTGAGCTGTTTTTTCCCCTTGGAGCACCTCATCAGTGGCAAAGGGGGCCTGTGATGCAATCAGTTCCAAGCTTATCCAAGCTTTTGCTTGCTCCAGAAATGTTGAGATACACCGTGGATGGAATGGCCTGAAACATGCCTCATCCCTATTTTTCTCTCCAGTATGGCCATCTCTGCACTCAGCGAGCAGCCCCCTTTCTGTTGCAAGATCAGCTAGAGTGCCCCATGTTTATTTAGTCTGATGTATTCCCTTCCTTTCTGCATGCAGCACCCAAGGTGGTTTACAGCAGTGTATGAACACACAACAGGAATAAATTCCCATAAATAATGTGTTTCACCTCCATCCAAACTTGCCTTTTATCACATCTTGATCTGGGGGGTCTCAAAAGCTTGCACATTTTTTAAAAAATTAATTTTAATTTTTGGTGATCTTTTGGTTGGCCTAATAAAGATATTACAGCAGCATGGGCAATGGAAATAGTGAACTTAAAAAATAAAAATAAAATAATACATAAAATTAAGGAAGAGCAGATAAAAACAGATCCAATCAAACATAGCAGTGGCCAGTTAAGGTCAGTTTAAAACAAACAAACAAAAAACAAACCCAAGGCAGCAAAAAAGAGAAACTCAGCTCAACAAAGACCTGTCTAAACGTAAAGTCCTTTGCCTGTTGATAGAAGGTCATCAGTGAAGGTCTTAGAAGAATCTCCCTGGAAGGGGAGTTCCAGAGTCTGGGTGCAACCACTGAAAAGCCCTCTCTATTGAGTCCCCATCGAATGTACTACTTTGTATGTTGGTGAGATAGAGAAAAGGGCCTCTCCTGAAATCTTAAAATCCAGACGGGTTCATATTGGAGGATACAAAGGGAATATAGAGCCATATCTCTGTGTCCGATAATATGGGATGAGAACATAAGTGGAGCCCTTGTTCTGACAAAGACAAATGCCTAGTGGTGAGAGCGCTGGACTGGGACTCAGGAGATGCAGGTTCTAGTCCCCGCTCAGCTATGAAACCCACTGGGTGACTTTGGGCCAGTCACTGACTCTCAGCCTAACCTACCTCACAGGGTTGTTGTGAGGATAAAATGGAGAGGAGGAGGAGGAGGAGGAGGAGGAGGAGGAGGAGGAGGATTATGTAAGCCGCCTTGGGTTCCTTGCAGGAAAAAAGGCGGAGTATAAATATAATAAATAAATAAATAAAATGTCCTTTTTCCCACAGTGGCCAATCAGAGGCCTATGAAAAGCCCACAAGCAAGACCAGAATGCAATACCGTTTGTGTTCCCCAGCAACTGGTATTCAGAGGCATACTGCCTTGATACTGGAGGTAATATATGGCCATCATTACTAGTAGCCATTGATAGCCTTACTCCCTTGAATTTATTTAATCCCCTTTTAAAGTTGTCCAAGTTGGTGGCCATCACAACTTGTAGCAGCAAATTCCATAGTTTAACTATGCACTGTGTAAAGTACTTCCTTTTTCCTGTCCAAATCTCTGACCATTCAACTTCATTGGATGACCACAGGTTCTAGTATTATGAGAGAGGGAGAAAATCATCTCCTTATCCACTTTCCCCACACCATGCATAATTTTATACACTTCAGTCATGCCCCCTTTACTAGCTTTCCCCCTAAACTAAAAGTCCCTCCATTGCAAGAACTGTTCATTTATGCCTACTCTCTGCTTCCTGTTACTGATTCATAAGAGGACCTCTTCTTTTATCCCATGACTGCTAAGTTTGCTCAGGAACCTTTGGTGAGGGACTCAGTCAAAACCTGTTTGAAAGTCCAAGTATAAAATGTCGACTAGATCATGCTTGTTGACATTGTCAAAGAACTCTCAAAAGTTAGTGAGATGGGACTTACCTTTGCAGAAGCCATGCTGATTCTTCTTCAGCAAGACTTGTTCTTCTGTATCAGGCTGGAGAATATGTGGCCCTCCAGATGTTGTTGGACTGCAACTACCATCAGCCCTAGCAAGCCTAGCAATTGTGAGGGATGATGGTCGTTGTAGGCCAACAACATGCTGAGAGCTACACATTCCCCATTTTATCTTTAATAATGCTTTCCACCAGTTTACCCCAAACAGACATTAAGCTAATCGGCCTGTAATTCCCTGGATTCTACCCCACCTCCTACCAGCAGTGGTCTTTTTTAATAATTAGTGTTACATTGGCTGCTTTCTACTCCTACAGTACAGATGCCAATCTTGGGGACAAGTTACATATTTCTGTTGGAAGATCAGCAATTTCACTTTGGATTTCTTTAAGAACTTTCAAGTGGATACCATCTGGACCCAATCCTGGATTTGTTATTTTTTAATTTGTCAATAAGGACTAAAACCTTATCTCTTGTCACCATGATTTGCCTCAGTTCTTCAAAGTCCCTTCATGAAAACATCAGTGCAGGCACTGGTATCTTCCCTAGGCTACGTTCCACAGTGAAGACAGATGTGAAGAATTTATTCAGCTTTCCTGTGGTCTCCTTAACCTCCTTTAGCCCACCTTTCAGTCCCTTGTCCAGCAATGCAACCACTTTCCTAGATGGTTTCCTGCAGTGAAGAATACCTTAGCCTCACTGGCTACACCGCAGCAACAAGGCTAATGTATTTCTCCATACAGTGCAAGAATTCACTGCATAAAAATTATGGCATCAATAAACGGAACTTGCTGAAGGAGCTCAAGGTAATGAGGAATTTTTGAAAAGGCTCCTTTGGTCACTGTGTGTGCCGAATGACCTCTTTTGGCCTAGTTTAGCACAGCAGCATTTGGCATGAGCACGCACACTAGTGTCTCCGGCAGGTCACCTTTGAAATATTTCTTTGTGGCTCATTCTCCTGATAAGGCTCATTCTGCAGACTGTTGTTGCAAAGTATATAATCAAGAAGTGCCCTGTTAAGTATTTGGACAAGTATTTTCCAGCTTTTTAGATGCAAAGGAGAACTGCAAGTTCCTTATCTGGTACAGACTGGGGGGCTGCTTCCCTTGGAGAAGAGTGCTAGAGGGAACGATCCTACGGCCCCTAGGCATTGTCTGGGTGGGGGCATAGGGTAGTTTGGATTCCCCGATCTGAGGTCGCAGACAATACTCCCACCTTGGAGCTGGGAATCGGAGCTCCATCCCCCTCTGCTGCCTCCTTGCAGCCAGTGTGGAAAGAGCCACACCGGCTGCTCTCCGAGGTTGGGAAAATGACCTCGGAGAAGGGGGAGGGGGGCAGTTTAGGGGACAGGGAGGGGAGGAGACAGGAGTGGTCAGGATATGAGGTATCCTGTGTCCTCCGCAGCCTCCTTCCCTCCTCCTCTGAGATGTTATCACTAGCGAAAATACAGAGTGGGAGGAGCAGGGAGGTAAGGATCGCCTCCACTGCTCCTCCCACTCTGCACTGGATGCCTGTAAGCCTCCAAGTTTGGGGGCTTTCACTCATCTCCATAGGATTGTACCCTTAGAGCATGTGTCAATTGCACATGTACCAACTGTCTCTATTTACCAAGGACAGCTCCTATTTTCTGGTCCTTCTCCCTGGTATATTGCTGCTGCTGTTCCTACTTTTGCCTTTTGAGGATGCCCAGTTCAATTTTTGTTAGCGTGGGCAGTAAAATGTATTTCACCCCACAGACATTTGGGGGAAATTTTCTTGTTGCCATTTATAAGTTTTTGGTTTACACTCTGTGTTCCGGAGCTAGTTTTCACAACAACTGAACTCCAAGTTAGTTTCAAGTGATTCCACTTCAGTCAGGAGAGAGAGAGAGAGAGAGAGAGAGAGAGAGAGAGAGAGAGGCACTCCTCATTTGGCTTGGATCCTGAGGACTCCACTCACAGGATGTTCTTGCTTGTGGAAGGAATCCTGGAATAGAGGATTCCAGGGAAGCCCTTCAAGACAAGTACTACCTCTCATCTGAAGGTTGCCATTGAGTAATACTTAAGGTAAGTGAACCATGAACAAGTTAAAAAAACCAAACTTCCATTAACCTTACTGGGTGAAAGGCTGCAGACTGGATGTCGGAGAATATGCTAAGTCTGCAATGCTGTGCACGTTTACTTTGGAGTAAGCTCCACGGAACAAAGTGGGACTTATTTCTGAGTAAACAAACATAGATTTGAGCTTCTAGCCAAATATGAATATATAGTGGTCAAGAAACAGGCTGCAGAAGTGAATGCGAAGTAAATATGATTCCTTTTTGAAAGGAGATAGATCTCACAGACACACTCAAACAACTGTGGCCCTTTTGTTTAAGAGAAAGGTTGTGGATTTTATTTGCTGTTCAACACATTTCAAGATGTTGTGAGCTCTGGTGCCCAGTTGTAGAGCAAAATTCCAGAACAGAAAAAAACAGAACATTTAATGGAGGATAGAAATGTCAATAGCAAGAGAGCACATCTTCAGTCTTAGGCTGATCTTAACTATTAGACTTCAGTACAGTTGTAGTGGACAACAGTAAACGATGCATTCCATTATTTTCATGCCATCTATTCCAGCTACAACCAGAGACCTGATAGCGGGCTTTATGGACCCTTGTTGTGTGATCTAATATAAAGATTACATTAGGTACTGACCATTTTTACTTGGAGATAAATCTAAGGTCCGCCATTCTTCTTTTCACTGTGTTGTCATTTAGGGCATGGTGGAAGGTTCATTTGTTTCTCAGCAGGCTTACATCTGAGAAGGCTAGTGGGGATGCAGTTTACCAAATGGAATGGTTCCCTGCCCTTCCAAATGTTGCAGGTTGCATTTGTATAATTAGGTACATTTAGAAAATTAAAGAAAGTAGAAAGGGAATTAATAATTAAAACCCTATGAGTTCCATTTAGATTCTCACAGCAGTCCACTTGGGTAAGCGATTTATTTTTGAGGAAATCATGTTTCATCGCAATGATGGTGAGCGTGTGCAAGCAAGAATAGGTTCTTTTGTTCAGCCTTCCAATGACCGTGTCACTAAGCAACCTTCAAGAAGGTGTTTTTTTTTTAATCTGCTTTCTTCTTGGGCCTATTGAAAGCTGCTATTAGCTTCCCATAACTCAGAACGCAGCTGCATGTTTTATGAAATTGATAATCCCCCCCCCTATAATAAATAAAAAGTGTTCCCCCTGCCTGTGACCTGAGATGAGATGGTATTGCTGAACCTGGGTATCCAGAGTAACACCAGAGACCAGAGTTTGCAGAATGACAGAGCAGTACAAAGTCACTGCAGGGCGGGGGGGGGGGGCACCTGGCAACAGAAACCAAACTGGCATTACAGGAGAGAAGCTGAGGTCCAAACCACACTGTTGTGACAAGTCAAAGCAGTGGAGCTACATGGTAAACCATAATCAGGAGGAATGTCAAGGAAGCAGGAAATGAAAAGTCAAGGTGAGGACACATATTAAGGGTTTCAATAGCCAGAATCCAGATGCAAAGCTTCTTCTATTACTTTACAAACAAACAAAATGGTGCCAATGGAGGTTTTTTTCTCTTTTTCTTGCCTTGTGTGTATGTGTGTGTGTGTGTGTCTGTGTCTGCATATTTTCCTTTCATAGGAAGTGAGGCAGGTGGCTACCAGGAGGAGGGCCTTTTCTGCGGTGGCACCCCGGTTGTGGAATGAGCTTCCCAAAGAGGCTCGCCTGGCACCTACTTTGTACTCTTTCCGGCGCCAGGTGAAGACCTTTCTATTCTCCCAGGCATTTTAATCATCTTAATTATTTTAATCTTGTAGTTTTTAACTGTTATTGTAACTGCTGCTGCTGCTAGCTCTGCTGTTTGTTTTTAATCTGTGGTTTTTAATTTTTATATTTTATATTGTATTTTATGGTTTTAACTGTTGTAAACTGCCCAGAGAGCTTCGGCTATTAGGCGGTATAAAAATGTATTACCGTAACTAACTAACTAAATAAATAATATGAGGTTTACGGAGAAAAAGTGACTGGGTGGGACAGTTTAAACCCCTCCTATCCACTTGTGATGGTCCTAGTCCAGATCAGGGCTCCACATACTTACTTCAAGGTAAAAAAGTGAGGATCAGTTGCACCCTATGTATTTAACATAGTGGGTAGTTCAGTCCTGAGCAAACAATGCAGAGGAAGGATTAAGCCAGATGAATGGTCAAAACTTACCAAACATTCAGATTGCTTCATAACTATCACATGGTCAGATGCAGGGCCAGCCCTACCATTAGGCAAAATGAAACCATTGCTTCAGGTGGCAGATGCTGGGAGGCGGCAGCAAGGTGTTGGAAGAGAGAGCTGTGTGTCATGTGGCCTGCCTTGCACCCCTTAAGCTAGTCTGCTGCCTTCAGATGCAGTGGCGCATGCTGCCCTATACCCAGTATTGAAGTAAAATTCAATGGCTAATCCAGTTGGCTTTTGTACATGGAATAGGCGGGGGCACCATCCTGTTCTTTGCTTCAGGCAGCAAAATGTCTTGGGCTGGCCCTGGTCAGATTACATAGTGTCACAAAACAGGTTGCCATAAAACTAATCAAGGTAAGAGAAGAATCAAATCAAAAAGGCTTCCACTGAAAATTACTGGGAAAGCATTTCCTAATCACTCCTAGATCAGGCTTCCATTTGCATGTATTTTAAAGGGAGCGGGGGGCGGAGGGAATTGCATGTATGTGTCTTTCATACTTCACAGGGAACAGCATATATATTGTATGCTCAACTTCTCCATCTGTACATATAAAAGCCTCTTTCTCGTTTAATCAGAATTTGTGAGTACGTTCATACATCTGGAATTGGCCTTGAATTGGCCTAACATGAGGGTGTCCCAGGATCTATTGAGCAAAGATGTGCAACAAAATGGCAGTGGGGTAATGATGGCTTGGACCCAAGTTTCACTTTGGATTGTTGCAATTAGTGTGAGGGCAGTGTGGTCACCATGGTAATAGGGACCTGGGATCTGAGCAGATCCTGGTGGAAAGGTTAGAGCAGTGTTCTCCAACCTTGGGTCCCCAGATGTTTTTGGCCTACAACTCCCAGCATGCCCCAGCCAGCTATGCTGGCTGGGGCATGCTGGGAGTTGTAGGCCAAAAACATCTGGGGACCCAAGGTTGGAGAACACTGGGTTAGAGAGTGCTGCAGAACAGGGTGGTAATTATATGTTTCTGGGACTGCATATGGAAAAGACAGTATTTGAAGGGAAGCTTTGCAAAACTATTTTGTGACATCCAGATTCGGACATATTTTGGGGAGGGGGGAGATAATAGGCTGCAATATATACAGCAGAATAATACATTCAGGGTGCCATCCAATGAGGCTGCCCGTAACCCTCCGAACCCGGAGGATTACGGGCATCCTATGCAGCGTGGGAGGAGCGTGGAGGCGAAAGTCACTTCCACGCTCTTCCCATTCTGCAAAGCAGCTAGAGGGCCAATTTCGGCCATCCAACTGTGGCAATTCAGTGGAGGACGGAAGGAGGCTGCGGCACTGCCAGGATATATTGTATTTTGGTGGCGCTGGCCTCCTCCCCTCCCTGCCCCCCAGAACACCCCCAAAGACCCTTCTCCATGGTCACTCTTCTGACCTCGGAGACACAGCCAGCGCAGTTCTTTCCATGCCAGCTGCGAGGGAAAGAGGGCGCTCTGAGTGTGGATCCTTGAAGCTGGGAGTCTGAATGATCCTATGGCCCTCTAGATGCTGTCTAGGGGCCATAGGATTGCTCAGCCTGAATCATTCAAGAAAATGTATGGGAATGAATTACAGATAGATGCATTATTGGTGTGGATGTTATAGCTACGTTTTACACATGGGGAGCAGAGACGTGTGTGTGTGTGTGTGTGTGTGTGTGTGTGTGTTTTGGGATGGGGTTAACAGTAGAAGAGTTTGTGGTTCTAGTAAAATCTGAACAATGGTTTTCTAGATGCAAATCCAATACTCTTGTTCTTTTTAGACCAAACTGGTTCTCCTTGAAGCTTCTAACTTCAAGAATATTAAATGATTTAATAACATGGGAGAGATTTCATAAACATAAAAAGATTGACGTGCCTATTGAAAGTCAATGTGAATAAGACCTTTTTGCAAATACCTCCCTTGCTTAATGGTTTAGTAGATACCAGCCTGAGGCTTCAAAGCTGTATGAGATGCTTAAAAGGAATGGTGGTTGGGGCCATATAATAAAATAGAGACAAGAAGATACTACCATTAGGACCCAGCCAGCTATCCATTGTTGAAAAATTAGCAGTACAGTCACCTAGCAGCCAAACGTAACAGGGCATTGCTTTTGGAAAAAGCTTTCTGAAGAAAGAAGGATGGAAAGCTATAGTTCCCCCCAGCAACTGTAACTCAGTCTTATTACACAGGCATACACATTAAAGAATAAATTTAACACCATGAAATTCAGTATGAAACAGTAGCACTATGCAAGGGGGGGGGGGCAAATGATTATGGCTGACAGAACAGAAAGATTTCACTCTTCCAAATGTCCTAAGCTTCAGAGTTCCACATCAACAAATGACATGTGGGTATATATGACATGGAAATGCATGCATAGTCATCAGACTGTGCATTTGTGCATGTGAACAAACACTGACATGACTTGGCTGACTCTGCGTGTTGGTGGCTGAGATGGCTGTTTGGGGTTCTCTGGCTAGACAGTCTAGGAAAGGGATCAGCAACTGGAGAGCCCAGGGACAAACCTGGTCCCTCAAAGATTACCAGCAGGCTCCAATAGTTTATCAAGATGCCTCAGTGGAGGAAGAATACAGACTGTGGAGGACAACTGCACTGCAGACTGAACTGCCAATAGAGATGAGCAACTGGAGGAGAGAGAGGAGAACAAAGGGTAGGGGTGGGTGGAGAGCTTCCTTCTTCTCTCTGCCCTGACCCCTCTGTAAATTACTGAGGGTCTTCATTTATCCAATATATAGTAAGTTAAAAACTGGCTGTGGGTTGTGAGCCATCTCTACCAATTGGCTGAGTTGCTGTGATGTACCGTAATAGCATTCTCATGGATATTCTTATGCGTTCCCCACTTCCCTGACCAGCGAGAAGCTCCAGAAGCAACACTGATAAGTTTTCATTTCCTTGGCATGAGAGAACACTGGAAATTTATGGGGTTCTTGTAATGTTTGCTTTGTTTGCCAAAACACAAGCAGAGCCCCTTGGAAGTAAATAGACCTCCAAAAATGCCAAACCTGCAGCATTTTTCCAGAGAGCAATTTGTGCAACCCACTTCACCCCACCACAAAGCTCAAAGATAAATGGTTTGGCAAGCAATTCACCTCCACAGAAAAATCCAATACCACGGGGTGTAGCTATAATGTATGCATTGTATGTGAATGTAAAACCTGAAGATATTCTCCATGGGAAGTATGCTATTGAAAAGGCAAAATGGGACATTTTACAGGTCACTCCAGCTTCTTTCTGTCCCTCAGTCAAGCTCACGTGGAATTCTCTGCTGACATGTTTTCTGAATTGTAAAAAAACTGAAAGCAGGGGAAATATTATAGTAATGGACCCTTGAAGGGACGGCTCACCTCACCCATTAGAAAAACTCAGATTACAAGGCCAGACAAGGCTCTATCTTAAGCAGTAGCAGAGGCGGCATTTCACTAGATGTATGGAGGAAGTCCCCATCCCTCTGCTAAACCTTATGCATTCTACTCTACTGCATAGCCTTCTTATTCCAGACTGCATCAGCAGCAGCTCATTTTTATGTGCAAACAGGGCGGTGCCCCTCTTGCTTGCTCAGCCCAGGCCTCGGCAGCTGAGAGATGGGCAAGAGGCACAGTAAGAGCCCTGCCAGCCCCACTGGGCACCAGCCAGCAGTGCGTGAAGGCACCAGCTTGAGGAAGGCTGCCATAGAGAGTGGGGGACCACACAAAGTACCATTCCCAGGATTCCCTGGGGAAGAGAGTTAATGGTTAAACTGGTTTAACAATGGAGTGCAGATACACTCAGATGGGTTAAACTAAATAAATTCATTTCTGGTTATACTGCTGCCCTTTTGGTACCAGCTGAAGGTCAATCATTAAGGGGAAAGATATTGGCATTCTCTAGGGGGTTGAGAATGGCAGCAGTCTTGATGAATTCCAGTAGGAAACTGGAACAGGAAAAGCAGGTTGGTTTGGTTTGGTACAAGTTGTAGGACAGGTTGTAGTAGAGTTCATTAATCCTCACCTCTCAAGCACTGGCCCCATTCTCGAACTCTCCCCCAATTAATAAAAGTTCAGCCCAATTACTCAGGTTTTCATAGATTTCATAGATCATAGAGTTGGAAGGACGGAGCCTACAAGGCCATCGAGTCCAACCCCCTGCTCAATGCAGGAAACTAGAGGAGGGGTCTCCCATCCAAGTCTTAGCCAGGCCTGACCCTGCTTAGCTTTCCACGCTCAGACAAGCTGAGCCAGCGTAAGCCACAGGCCTGTATGCTCAAGCAGATGATATCATCGCTCCTGCTCTGTAAAAAAAAAAAAAAAAAAGTCCCTATAACTGCATTCCCCCTCCACTGTTGGGCAAGATCTGTCTTTGCCCGAGATCTTGGAGAGCTGCTGCTGAGCCAGTGATGTGGGTTGGAAATTTTTCCACAGCTTTATTTTTTCTGCAGAAAATGTTTCCCCTTTCAGAAATGAATGGTTTCATACAATATAATTGGTAACCTAATGAATTAAGACAATGCAGGTCAGATTGAGCAATTGGAAGAGAGACAATATGAGTCAAATCTACAATTAAAGTTGTCATCAATTCTTATTTATCTCTAGAAAGTACAATACTTCCGTTCAACTACTTTTGGGTATTAGAAAATGTTTTTATGCTTTTTTTTTTTTTAATGCAGCAGGTCATATTAACATGGTGTACTTTGCTTCATCTACGCAAAACAATGCCAGTCAGGCGGGACCCCAGGAAATACCCTAGAAGAGTGCATGATGCAGTCTACCTGCTGGAGCTAAGCAGGTGTAAGCCAGGTCAGTGCTTGGATGGCTGACTGCCTGGGCTGCCCACACCTGTTTTTCTGAGCTTCCAGATTAAAATGTATTCATCTTACTTATTTAGTTGGTGTATATTTTTACCCTGCTTGTCAGTGAAGATTGGTGCCCGAAGTGACTTACAATTAAAACCCAATTGTTACCTACCTCACAGGCAAGTTCTAGGCTCTTCCCTCCAGAGGGAGGGGGCAGAAGGAGCTGTCCGAAGAAGGACTGGTGGTGGTGGTGCTGATTGCTGGTGAAGATGCCAGCCCACCGAAATAGCCCTTCTGTAGCCCTGCAGCATATCCTGGCCCCTGGATTCAAGAGCTGCTTATTGGGAGAAGTAATATTTACTGATTTAAATTTTAAAAATCAAATCAGGCCTGGCCTCAGTGGTAGGCATTTTGGGGTGCCTGTCGAGGCCCATGTCCCAGTAATGGTCCACTGCCATTCCATGGAGGCTTGGAGCCTCCTATCCCTACTGCTGCCCCTGTTCTCGTGCCTTCTCCAAGTGAGCAAGCAGTAAGAGGTGTGAGGGTGAGCAGTAAGTCCTGTGTGCCTCTGTAGACATTATTGCGGATATTGGGCCCAGAAGGGAGGAGAGGCAAGTGAGTGGGCAGAGGCAATAGTGGTGAGGAGGAGATGGGCATACTCTGGGAGAGGGGCAACTAGACGTTGGCATAGGGGGCCCACAAGGGGGTCCACCACCGGCCCCAGAGGCTCCCAGCCCTGCTCTGCTTCCTTCCCCCTGGTTGTCGCAGCCTGTTCACCTCTCCTCTCTGAGCACGCAAGCAGTGAGAAGAGTGAGGAAATGGAGTGGTGCCCAGAGGGAGAGGGCAAGCCAGTAGGCTGCTGTGCCAGTGCTGAGGGCCCACTGAGGGCATCTTGCCTGAGGGGCCTCCCAAAACCTGGAACGGGAAACAGAGCCCACTGGGAGCATCTTTTCCAGGGCCCTTTTCTCCCTGAAGTCTGGAAGCAGAATGGAACTGTATCCCCAACGGATTTAAAGCACCGCAAAGTTTTCCGATTCAAAATTTCCCAGCAAACTCACATCACAAACTTTAAAAGCTTGCCCTCCCCTCCAAAAAAAACCAAACAACTTTTATGTGGCACCAAAATGTTAGTAACCACTACAACTTCTCCCCCACTCTTCCCCCCCCCAAATCATAGGAATTTAGAATTGGAAGCAGTCTTGGAGGCCATCTAGTCCTACCCCCCTGCTCAATTCAGGGTAAAAGGGTAAAATAGATGCTGGAGGGTAGAATAGAAGATATGACATTTCCACCCTGAGTGTGTGGTGTTTTGGGGGGTTACTCTGTGAGTGGTTTGTGTGTGCATGTGTTTGAAGAGTGTGTGTGTGTGTGTGTGTGTTTGTTTGTTTGTTTGTTTGTTTGCTTGCGTGCGTGCGTGTGTGCCTGCCTGCCTGCCTGCCTGCCTGTTTGCCTGCCTACTTTTGTGGATCTCCACCTCCCCATCCCAACCCCCTGCTTTGCACTTATAATCTTGAAGTTGTGTGCCTCAACTTGCCCTTTCTGTATGGGTTGCTGCTGTGGCAGACAAATGTAAGTGCAAAGGAGTACTTGGCTGGTGTAGTGTGAGTCAGGGACACCACCCTGCAACCACCTGCTTTGAACTCATGATCCATTTGGCTCCTCCTGTGATCCCCCAGCTTTCCTGCACGCTGCCTCACCAGCCCCAGTGGGCACCAGCTGCCACTGGTTTGCATTTTGTATCTTTGGGCATAGCAGACTTTTGTATGGCTATGGACATATTTTCCAGTAACTTGGTGGGACCATTACATGCTCAAGGGTATTGTAGGGATTGGGCCCGCTCTTCCTGCAGTGGAGGACCTAGAAACAGATTCGGAGGAAGAGGGGGAGGATGGGTAGTTGGAAGGGTGGAAAGAGGCATCTGGCTCTCCAAGGCCAACAGCTTTAGAGATAGACTCTACAGGCGGGGAGGAACGGGCAGTGTCAAATTCTGTGGGAAAGCAGTTTGAGCTCTCTGATGGGGATGGGGGGGCGTATGCAGCATCACAGAACAGCTGGCAAGTATCAGGTGCTCTGCAAGATTTATTTATTTATTTATTATATTTATATCCCCGCCTTTTTTTCCTGCAAGGAACCCAAGGTGGCTTACATAATCCTCCTCCTCCTCTCCATTTTATCCTCACAACAACCCTGTGAGGTAGGTTAGGCTGAGAGTCAGTGACTGGCCCAAAGTCACCCAATGAATTTCATGGCCGAGCGGGGACTAGAACCCGGATCTCCCAAGTCCCAGTCCAACACTCTCACCACTACGCCACACTGGCTCTTAAGTATAAGGACCCGCCTTAGGGGGGGGTGCCTGGGTGGCTGGTTGACTCTGTGGGGAGGGGGGAACTCCTCAATCCGAAATGGCTATTATTCTAACTAGCGTTAGGGGGGGGTGCCTGGGTGGCTGGTTGACTCTGTGGGGAGGGGGGAACTCCTCAATCCGAAATGGCTATTATTCTAACTAGTGTGTCCCTGGTGATTGAATCACTCCTTTTGTAATTCAAAGACTGGCCTGAATAAAGCTTTTCGGTTAGAAACCTGCGTGTGGATTTCTTCTCTGGAAGGAGGAGGGGGAGTTTTTCGCCCTCCACAAATATATTGAAAAAAGATGTACAGCAGAGCAGGAGCCTGAAATGGAGGCAAAATCTTCTCTTGTGTGCTAAAAATAAAAGAAAAATAAGATTGCAAGATTAAAGGAGACTGCAGGAGGAGATTACCTATGATGCTTTCCAAATGACATCCAGAGGAGGAATGCTTAAGGATTTTGTTTGATCCATATTTTTAAGGAAACTGACCTGACTTGCAGTTCCCCGGATTACTATGTGGACCAGAACGCAGTTAATCCTTTGGTTTTTGCACTTCTCTGACTGTTAAGATACAGTTCTCAGCACAAAAAAATGTTTTAAAATGCATATATTAATGTATAGCTTAGATTAAAATGTGTACAAAATGCATATTTTAGATTAAAATGCATACTGTCATGGGCTTGATCCTTCAAGGACACACTCTGCTTTCTGACAGATCAGTAAGACTCTTTTATTGTAGCAAATCCTGTGGTAAAAGTGTAATGGTTACACTCTTCAGAAATCATATAACTGATGACAATTGACTAGGCTCCCTAAGTAATTCTAAAACAATCCAAGCTTCTAACCATGTCAGAGATCCAGACAACTTGGTTTCCCTGTTGCAATCTCTATGGCTCAGAACACAGGGCAAGGGGCTTGAATGATTCCTGGCATCAGCCATCCCAGGCAATCAAAGACAAGGGTTCTAGAAAAACCGAAACAAATCTACACATGCAGAGGTTTGGTCCAACCTTGAAAGCTTCGTTGGAACCTCAGCGCAAAATGGGTCAAGACCTGTCAAATCCAAGAGTCAAGACAGGTCCAAGAGTACCCCCACACATGCAGAGATTTTGATGACCATCGCTTCCACTTTGGTATTTCCACACTACATGGGTCCAGGCATAGAAAAGTCTGAGAGTCAGGATCAGTCCAAGCTATTTGACAACTCTGGGCTATCAAGGATGAAGATACATAATCCATAGCAAACAAGAATTCAAGTTCTATGAAAAGTCTAGCCGTACTTTTCATGGCAGGCTCTTAACAATACAAAGTTCGAGACAAGAGTCCAAATTTGATGGTGAGTCCATGTGAAGCGTGCCTCCAGAGGCTCAGACAGTAGTAAGTCAAAACGGAGAGGATTTGGGGCAGTAAAGACAAGAATATTCCTAGCACAGGCTCCCAGCCTGGGCATCTGCTTAAAAGCAAAGGCGTGGCTGCGATAGCCCTCCTTCAGAACAACTAAATGACAAGGGATTTTAGCCCATCAGTGAGGCCCATGCATGCCCCAAAAGGGCATCTCTATTTTGCCCTCCTAAGTTGATGCTTTAGGTTCTCATAGAAGCTGCCAGCTTCCTTCCCTGTCAAGGACAAAGCCAGCAGCTGGACCGAAGTAACTTAACTCCCGCCTGCTTTTTCCTCTGAGAACACTGACAGAGATAAGCTCACATGGATTTTGATATTCCATAGGCTGAATATGCCCAAACCCTTCTGGACCACTTCTGATCAGATTCTGACCATATAAGGCCCACTGCAGCACTGGAGCTTGGCCACAACACATACAGAAGTTTGTATTTTGTGGCAAAAATAAAAATAAAAAATGGTTATGTTGTGTGGGTTTGTTTATTTATTTTTGTTCTTTTGTTGTTTTCTAAAAAAAATCACAGATTGGTGCAGAAACAGAATGGAACAGACTTATGAATGAATATGTGCAAAACTGACACAGTCTGGAAATAGGCTGATCGACCTGTCCCTAATCTAGTTTTGTGTTTTGAATCAGATTTGAAGAAAAAAAGAGGCAAACTGAGCTTAGAGAGTTGACATGTCAGCTACATAAAAGCAAACTCCAGATTTAAAAGGCTGCCATCATGCAACCATTCATTTAAAAAAGAAAGAAAGAAAGTGAATTGTTGAAAAGTAACAAGATACAAACATGGCTAGTCTATGTCAGGCAAAATGTTGAGTATGGGAATAGGAAGGACCAAATATTAGCTAGAAGAGAGAACTACTAACATTTGGAGAGAAAGGTTCTGCACCTAGGAATAAGTCAGGGACTATTCCCACAGATCCCTAGTGGAATTTGTGATGAATATGCCAGGTTTTATGCTGAGCTTTTTCACTGGAAAGAATTTGGATAACAGAATAATGAAGGCTTATTTGGACTCAGCCAGAGAAGACACGGCAAGGATTAGTGCTCCAATCACAGATAAGGAGGAAGGTGTTGTTATTAAAGAGCTTAGGAATGGCAAATCTCCCAGATATGATGGCATGTTGGCAGTGTTTTATAAATTTTTAGAGAGCAATTAACTCCTTGGTTGGTTTTCCTGTTCAATGGAGAGGAGGCAAATTCCACCATCCTTGGAGGAGACATCTATTTTAATGGAAAAGGGGTAAATTCAGCATTGATGAGAAAGGTCAAAATCCAGAGAAAGATTGGGAACTGAAGTCCACACAGCATCTGAAGGACACCAGGTTGGGGAAGGCTGATATATGTGGAAGGGGGTAGGGAGTGTCTTGGAAGGGGAGTAACGACGAAAAGAGCACATTTATATATGTTTGGTGCTCCTGTCCTTTTATTCCCAAGATTGGCGAACAGGTCATAGATAAAATGCAGGAAATCGAGGACACGCTGTTCCACACAATCCCTGCACATACTACGAAATGGTGGGTGGAAAGACCTTGAATTTCTTACAGCACAATCCTGTCTATTCTAAAATGCTTCCCACTGAGTTCCGTGGGATTAGAGTGCTTCCAGATGGAGAAGGGTCCGAACGCTAACCGTCAGAAGGCATTGCGCAGCTATTCCATCACTTCTTATTTAATGGATTTTCCCCAGCTAGTGAGAAAAAAAGACAGAAAACACAGGAGGGCTACGAGTGGGGATGTCGTCTGGACCCCCGTAAAAATCTGTGAATTAGGCAGGACATGATAAAAAGCCTCATCTGGAAGCACCCTTTTCCTCAGGTAAGGGTGTACAGAATTGCAGCCTGGACCACAAAAACGTCGTAATCAGTTTGTTGCTTGCCTGCCAAGCCGTGTGCAGCTCAAAACTGAAAGAGTGCTCAGGCACCCGCAATAACTCAGTGGCAAAGTAAGTGTTGGGGCATCACAGTGATGCAGAGATTGGCAGATTTAATGTGCACAGCCAGAGGATTTCAGAAGAATAACACGTTCTTGGAAAAGGGGGGTCCATTTTCTAAGCCATCTGGACAATCGCAAACAAAAATGGACAAAAACAGACAAGCAGAAGACTATTTATTTATTATATTTATATCCCACCTTTTTTTCTCTTTCAAGGAACCCAAGGCGGCTTACATGGTCCTCCTCCTCTCCATTTTATCCTCACAACAACCCTGTGAGGTAGGTTAGGCTGAGAGTCAGTGACTGGCCCAAAGTCACTCAGTGAGCTTCGTGGCTGAGTGGGGACTAGAACCCACATCTCCCGAGTCCCAGTCCAACACTCTCACCACTATGTGCTATATAATAGTTATCTTCATTATTTAAGTGGGATGTTTTGGATATGCTCCGTTAAAAGAATCAGGACAGGAAGGGCCAGGTACTGTTTGCAAGATTTATTTTTAGTGGGTTTTTGAAATTCACATTACATCACCAACAACAAATATCCCTAAGGAGCAGACCGGGGACAGGGGGAAGCAAACAGGGTTTGTGCATTTAAAAAGTAACAGCAGTAAGGTGGTATGAAAATTGGCCAGTGAAAGGACTCTCAACATTAGTTATAGGATGAGATAGTTTGACATTGTAATTAAGGTTTATTTTCTTTTTCAATTTTGATATGAGATCCTGAAAGTAAAATATAACTTGATCTTTGTATGCCAGATATTGTACCATCAGTATTATAAGACTGGTCCCGACAGCACATTGTTGCAGGGTTATGGACTTAGATGCATCATTGCTCTTAACAGGGTCATTATATACCTGTCTGGACACTAAGATCATCTTCAGAAGCCCTTCTACAGTTGCACCCAACGAATGAGGTGAGGCGGGTGGCTACTAAGGAGAGGGCCTTTTCAGTGCTGGCAAACCAGCTGTGGAATGCTCTCCCCAGAGAGGCTCACCCAGCATCTATGCTGTGGTCTTTGCCATGTGAAGACCTTTTTAATCTCCCAGGCGTTTTAGTCCTTCAGCATTTGTGCATTTTTAGAACTTTGCACTGCTTGCTGACTTTTACCCAGGGGTTTACTTGTGTTTTATTTGGTTTTAAATTTAAGGGTTTTTATATTCTGTTGTACTATGTTATTCTATGTTATGGTTCTAAGTTTTGTTTTGTGAACCACCCAGAAAGTTTCGGCTGTTGGGCAGTGTAGAAATAAAATAAAGCAAAACAAGATTCTAGGCCGAATAGGCCTGTGGTATCCTTAAGACCTCAGTGGCTTTGGGGAGCTCCTATTCTAAGGACCAAACCTGCCACCACTCCCTCCCTCCCTCCCTCCCTCCCTCACAGAGGCCCGCATGCCGCAGAAGCTGAAGGTCATGAAAAAGTGAGTGGTACAAAGCAGCCCTTCAGTGAAATTGGGTGGTATCTAGCTGCCATTTGGCACGAGAACTTTATCTCCCCCCACCATGGAGATCACAAATGTTCAAGAAACTCACCAGGGAACTCTACATTGCAATGATTGTATGGAGCCCAGTGACAGGATTGCGAGTAACATACACAAGACATCTGTGGGATCAGATTCGCAGGTCTTTCTTCCCGGGATATGGGGCATTGGCTGGGACCCACATGTTGGCACAGCTCCCCCGCAGCACCTGGGCTCCCCCCTCCCCCCCAGTATGCCCACCGCCATTTGGGGCCCTGGCAGCAGTGCTGCTGCAGCCACCTCCTCTCCTTGCTAGCAGGTTTGTCTTGCTTGCAGTCGTGCCAAAATGCTGTAATGGATGGGACGCCTGGCTCCCCACCCATTATAGTGCTGCTACCGCTAGTACACTTGTTGTTCATGAGCGTGTATCGGGGAGAGGGAGCTTGTGGCTGCCCCACCCGCTTCACCTCACGGGCTTACCCGGCAGTGGCAACAGTGGTGCTGCGATAGGCTGGAAGCTGAGAAGCCCTTTGGTCCCCGGCCCGTTGCACTATTGCCGCAGGATAAGTCCGCGTGAGTGAGTGAGCTTGAGGAGGAGGCTGTGCTGTGGTTGTCTCTCTCCTCCTTTGGAGTTAAGCACAGGAACTGTTCTTTTGATCACAGGTTTTTATTATGCTCAACTGTAAACATAAAATTAAATTCCACACTAAATTGGGTGGGACAGCTAATACCCTGGAAGACAGAGAAAAAAAAATCAAAGTGATCTCAATAGGCTATAACGCTGGGCTGAAAACAACAGAATGAAATTTAATAGGGATAAATGCCAAGTTCTGCACCTAGGAAAAAGAAACCAAATGCACAGTTACAGGATGGGGGATACTTGGCTCAACAGTACTACAAGCGAGGAGGATCTTGGAGTTGTTGTAGATCACAAGCTGAATATGAGCCAGCAATGTGGCTCAAACCCTCAAGCCAGTTCCTTATTTCTCAGAGCCAACGTCTTAGAATGTCTCACTCCTTGTCGGTGGTCTTCCCGCCATAGCAGATGTCTCACCCTTGGATCAGCCACACCCATTTCCACCTCCTCATCTTTGGAAAGGCTATGGGTTCCCACAGGTTCGGAAGCAACTTGACTTTCTCCTCCCCCTTCTGTTATCTCCAGTCCCTCCATCCTTAGTGCTGCGTTCTCAGATTCCCCATTCCTCTCTTCGTCTGAATCAGAATCTATTCCCATTTGGAGGCTCCTCTGCAGAGCTAATGGGTCCAATTCCCTACAGGCTGGTGGCTGCAGCAGCATCACTCACTGCTGGTGCTGGTGAAGTGTGTGTGTGTGTGGGGGGGGTAGCACTGGGGGGGGCACTGAGGGCAGCTTACCCAGCCCCCCTCCCAAAATCTGGAGCTCTTCCCATACAAGATTTGGATCTGGCTGTGTGTTCCAGTGCTGCTGAAACAGTGTATGGACCAGGTCAAATTTTCAGCAGAATCAAGTGGTAAATATTTTCATGGACGACACCATTTCAGGCTGCAGGGGAGGGGGTTGTATCTATGTTCGAATACTCTTAAAGGGATGGGGGGGTGCCCTGCAAATAGGAACAGTCCATGTCACAGAAATTAACCCTCCCCTTTGGCACGCTAGTTTTGAAGGTGCAGAGTCGTCAAGATGGGACAGCGTTCAAACATGTAATCTCCCACCTGCAACCTAAAGTTGTACAGTCGAAGGAACGCATGGCCGCCTGATTCTGCTGTACGTATCAACTGGCCTTCTGTGTGCTTCATACAGAGCTTCTGAAAAATGCTGCCGAGGGATGACGAATAAGCAGATGCAAGGAAAATATAACGTTGTTTTTCGGGGACTTGATTTTGTAGATCATGTGAATTGGCCCTAAGTGGTTGCAATGACACAAAAAAGCCCCTCCACACACACATTTCTTCAGGCAAACCTGCTGTGCATCTTTAATTTTCTTTTCACTACTGCTGACCATCTGTGTCCACACGCAACACACTTACCAGATGTGTGTGCATGTGTGCGAGTGTGTGTGTGTGTGTGAGTCCACACTGACACTGCTCCCTCTGCTGGTCTGACCACCATTTGGAAGGATCAGCAGATGCCTCTCAGATACACAGAGCCAGAGGCCTGCCTTATGCCAAAGTTTATATACCCTAGAGCAACACAACCTGAGACAAGGGGAATAGGAGTAGAATTTATTCACATCATAAAAAAAGTGACATGGCCAATGTGTGAGAGTTTATTGATCTTGCTTGCATTATCCAGAGCCCAGTCTATAAAGTAAAACTGGGGAATACAGCAAGTTGGTGGCTGTATACATTGTGGAAAATGTTGGCCTTTACGAGGTACACGCGTCTCATTCCATTTGACGCTGTTGAAATTCCGCCTGTGAGTGTGCAGGCAAGGTTATTTGTGGGGGCTGGTGTGGATGGAGGAGAGATGCTGGCCAATCAGCGGGAACTAAAATAAAATCATACCTGCCAAACCAGGCACTGAAAAAAGCCTTCGTTAGCAGCAAAGCACATGAAATGTTCTTCTCGTTTTTTGACTGCTAAGTGCAGCATTGATTGGAGCTCAGCAGCAGCTGATCCCTGGTCAGGGCTCAAAAAATGAACCTCTTCCTGTTCAAATACAAACAGGCCAGCACAGGAGTTTTGCAATGCAGAAGACATCATCCCATTGGATAGGGAATTGCCTGACGTCGTGTTCCCAAGCACACATACGTTGTTCTTTAGTGCATATCCGCACTGGCACATTTTCACAGGATTTGCCACCAGGCCTCGGCCAGCATCCCGTCCCTGATCTACACACCACTAAGGCCTAGTTCTGGCAACCTGGGGCCCTCCAGGTGTTTTTGGATGACAACTCCCATCAGCCCCAGGCAGCATGGCCAATGGTCAGGCGTTGTGGGAATTGTAGTGCAAAATATCTCGGAGGGCAGATGTTGCCTTCCTGCTCTATGGGCAGAGGAGGCTGGTGGCTGCAATGCCAGTGGGGCAGTGAGTGAGTCCATGCTGGGTTGTAGCCTGAATTTTTAAGGAGCTATCCATGGTGCTGAACCTGGTTTGCCACTAGGGTTCAGCACCATGGATAGCTCCTTTAAAGTTCAGACTAAGGCCCAGAGTGGATACACCGCCCCACTGACATTGGAGCCACCAACCTGCACTGTCTTATAGATTCTTATAGATCATAGAGTTGGAAGGGGCCTACAAGGCCATCGAGTCCAACCCCCTGCTCAATGCAGGAAACTAGAGGAGGGGTCTCCCATCCAAGTAAGAACCAGGCCTGACCCTGCTTAGCTTTCCACACTCAGACAAGCTGAGACAGCATAAGCCACAGGCCTGTGGGTAGGAAGGCCTGAGGCATTGGGGGAGTGGGTTATTCAGCCATCTTTTTGCATGTGACTACTGCTCCCTACAAGGCAACACTGCTGAACCTGGAACAAGCCCATGCGTCTCTCAGCCAGCCTCCTACCTCGGCTCTGGCCTAGCTCTCCACTGAAGTGGTCAACCTATCTCAATTGGCTGTACCCCCTCAGGCAGCACACGATTGAGTTCTGTGCCATATCAATGATTCCCTGCACACAGAAAGCAAAAATGTCAGGGAGATGAGTTCTAGCCTAGCCTTTCCCCGGCGATTGCAGTGTGTGTGCGCGCATGTGTTTGTGTGTGTGTGTGTATAGGAGCATTCGGTCTTGTGAGCTCCACCTGAAGCTTGATCTAGCACAGCCCAGATGGCTGCAGCCCTCAGTGAGAGCTAGACCTCAGCTGGAGAACCTAACTTTCCCACATACCTAGGAAAAGGGGGCCAAATGGCCCTTCCACCCTGGCTGTTGTCCCATTTCTGCTCTTTGTCAGGAGCTGCCTGGGCTACAACAATTAGGAGGAACCTTAAGATCTGTGTGTGGCTGCCCAGTGTGGTGATGAGCCCTGCCTGCCCGGCTGGCCGTTTTTCAGGTTTCAGCCTGAATGTGACCCCAGGGGGACCTCATCCGAGGAAGAGTTGCCTGGCTGAGGAATCTTGCCACTTTTGTATTGACAGGAGCAGAAAATAAAAGGTTGAAATGGAAAATGCAAGTGGGTTGCGCTCTACCCTAACATGGATTGCACCCATGCCATGGTAGCAGGCCCAAAAACAACGAAGGCTGCAGTTGATAATTAGTAATCAATAAACAAGAGTGCCACAATGCACACAACTGCGCAGAATTAAAGTACGGTATATATTCTTGAAAATATTTCACTATTGCCACTCAGAAGAAATGTCGTACACATTGACATACCGAAACAAAGATTAAACAGACATTTAAAGTGTAATCAAATACTGACAATAAAGAAACATGTTGTAGCAACCAACATATAAGGTGGTGAGTAGTAGGTAATAAATTATAATGAAGACACCAGAATACCACGAGCAGATACCAGATTATATAATATAAAAAATAACAGAGCCAATTAACAAAATATAGTCAATAATAAACAAAGTACAAACAAGTACTGAATGGTAAAGAAAAGAAAAGGGCCAATAACAAACAGAGTGTAATGTAATACAGCTTGCTATAATAGCAGTAACAAAGCACCACAGTGTGGGACAAAAAAGGCACAACAGAATCTCATAAATAACAAGTAACAGAAGTTGAGGCAAAGCTAACAATAAAGAAAGCAATAACAAACAGTGTAGGCAGGTATGTAGCAGTAGGAAAAACTACTATAAACAGACTGAGTACTGTATACAGGAATCCGGATTGTAAGGCCTGTTTTGTCAATCATGACCATCAGAACAAATCTTCTTAAAAGTCTGTAAACAATTATAAATTCATTAATTAACTGACTATCAAACTCAGGAATGGAGAACAAATATTTGACACATAAACTCCCGTATATAAAACATTGTACAGATAAGGAACACTCACCGCTGCTTACGGGCAATTACTGTGAGGGTAAAGAATAACATTGATTAACTTCCACATATAAATCTTATCATTTCGACTGAACCCGTAGCAGAAAATTCTGTCTGTATGAGAAAATAAACTATTAAGTATTTTGTAAGTAATTATATACGAGGTAGAAAATGAGAAAAACCAAACCTTTTACCCAGACTAAAAAATCCTGTGTTAACCCTAACCCTAAATTGAAATTTAACCCTAATTTTAATGTATTGGTTTAATCGCATGCATTCAGAGAGCATGCCGAAAGTAATCCCTGAGTGTATTTTTCTGGACCACTCGCTTTATCTCCCCAATCTAAAGAAAGCCCTTTTCTTTTCTTTACCGTTCAGTACTTGTTTGTACTTTGTTTACTATTGACTATATTTTGTTAATTGGCTCTGTTATTTTTTTATATTATATAATATAATTGTGGTATTCTGGTGTCTTCATTATAATTTGTTACCTACTACTCACCACCTTATATGTTGGTTGCTACAACATGGTTCTTTATTGTCAGTATTTGATTACACTTTGAATGTCTGTTTAATCTTTTTTTCGGTATGTCAATGTGTATGACATTTCTTTCTGAGTGGCAATAGTGAAATATTTTCAAGAATATATACTTTAATTCTGCGCAGTTGTGTGCATTGTGGCGCTCTTGTTTATGGTAGCAGGCCCAGCATCAGCATCCTCAGGCAGTGTGTTGAGGACCCATGAGTACTGTTGCTTGTGCCAGATCCGCACCACCACCACCACCATTCTCCCCAGCTTTGCTTTTACCATTTTAAATTTCCCACAATGCCCAGGAGTGATGCTATCTTGGGGCATTGTGGGAAATCTAAAACTATGGGTGCCTCACAGCTGTCTACTGCACATCATGCCATTGTTGCTGCCTGCCACTGCTGCTGGTTGGGGGCAGAGGGGAGGGATCTGCTGATGTGGGGGGAAGCCTTCAGACATCTAGGGCCTCACCATCAGACAGTACTTTGCGGGAGACGGGCTTGAACCCAGTGCTGGTCTTGAGTGGTACCATCGCTGTTACACCCGTATACACATATGGCCCCTTCATACAGACACCGAACACACAGTTAGAGGGTGTGTGGCTAGAATATGCATTAGCGTGCCGGGGCATGGCCGACAGGTACAGTCCTTGAGCACATGGGGGGGGGGGTATGTGAGCCCCTCTATGGTGTTGAAAGAATTAAACATATTTCAGGTGATTCTAAAATACCATAATGGGTTACTGTAAAATATAGTGTGTTAATTTTTCTTATTACTTTAAACTGTAATTGTGAACTGTTTTATAAACAGGAATTAATGAAAAGATAGTCGTTAAAATCTTCATAATTTCCAAGGAACTGTATTCATTTTCCCTGCCTTTTCAACCACCTCCATGGTAATGACTATGCTTGTTCTGCAAAACAGCTCAACTCCTCCAGATACATTTAAATTAATTCATTTGCCTTTTTTTTTTGTCAAAGAATTTGTTGGAAACAGATGGGGTTGCCGTGTCTTATGTGACCAGCTCCAGCTGTTTAACGTTGTCTTCAAGGGCAGCTAATTTATCCTTAAAGGCTTTTCTCTGACTTCTAAGGCTGCTGTTGTTTTGCCTTTCCACTGCTCACAGAGGCACCATTTTTAAAATACAAAGCAATTAACACCCACCAAACTATCCCCAAGTGCCAGCTAAAAGCCCCTCCTACCTTTTCCTCACTTCCTGCGGCAAACAGGGCCTCCTTACAGGCTCGAGCCTTATCCATGGGATTCTTCAGAGCCACTTTTTCTGTTCATACATGTTGTATCACTACCTTGGGATACCGTATGTATGAAAAGAAGAAAATCTCAAGACTGCATCAGTGAAAGACACAGTGAATGGTGCTAATATGAGAAGTAGCACAGTCAATTCCTTAGTAAATGTGCCTTTGGAATTACCAACACAATGCAAATACGTGTGGCCCAAATATCATGAAAATGGTATGTACCGGTATGTTTATAACAGTTTTTACAATGACTAGGCAACCTTCCTTTGTTAGGGAGATTACATGTAATGGTTCGGGATGGTCACGGGAATATTAGCTTAATGGGTGCACGGAGACAAGTGGGAGCTGCAATGATATGTTGCAGTGTGGTGTCCTCCTGTTCAGGGTGCTTGCTAGCCAGCCAACCATGTCCTTTCCCAGGGCACTCCATTTCACAGACACATCCTGGCTCTGCCAACAAACAAAATCGGAGTGCAGAAAAGCTAATGGTAGGCAGAGCCAGTGGATCATAGTAGGCGGAGCCAACTAGATCATGAGTTCAAAGCAGATGGTGGGAGGGTGTCTCTGATCCAAACTACACCAGCCAAGTACTCCTTTGAACTTACATTTCTCTGCTACAGCAGCAACCCATTGAACAGAAAGGGCAAACTGAGGCATGCAACTTCAAGATCATGAGCGCAAAGCGGGGGTGGGGGAGATCCACAAAAGAAGACACACACACACACAACCACACATGTGCACACAAACACACACTTCAAACAGATGCACACACAAAGCCACTCACAAAGCAAGCCCAAAACACACACCGCACACTCAGGGTAGAAATGTCATGCCTTCCATTTTACCCTCCACCCTAATACGAAATCGCCCCTGAAGAGCTCGATATGTTTAGCCTGGAGAAGAGAAAATTAAGGGGAGACATGATAGCAGTCTCCATATATCTGAAGGGCTGCCATGCAGAAGATGGAGCAGACTTATGCTCTGTTGCTGTAGAGAGCAGGACTAGAAGCAGTGGGTGGAAACTGCAGGGGAGCAGATTTTGGTTCGACTTTAGGGGAAACTTCATCACAGTAAGAGCTCTTGAACGATGGAACAGACTGCTTCAAATTGGCGAGCTCTCCTTCACTGGAGGTATTTAAACGGAGACGGGACAGCAGTCAGGGATGCTGGAGTTGCATTCTGAATTGAGCAGTGGGGAAGAGTTATAAAAATTCTATGATTCTGTAGAGAGGAGTGGGGGAGAAGTGTAGTGGTTACTAACATTTGGATGCCACATAAAAGGGTTTTTTGGGGGGTGAGTTTTTAACCGCAATTGATTGGCTGCATTTTTTTTTTAATGGTTCAATTCTCTATCCTGTTGTGCTGTGGGGGAAGGGGATTGTTTGTTTTTGTGGTGGACCGAACCTGGTCCGTTGCACGAGTTCGGTACCTTAGGGGTTAACCGGCACTGAAGTCGTGCCCGGTACGCGGCTGTCAAAACCTTTTCTCCCAGCCGCGAGTGAAATTGACAGAGAATCCCCTCCAGAACACAGGGAAGCAACAATCTAGTCAGTTTCAGCAAAGTTTAATGGAGCGGAACTAATAGACTACAGGAATTTCACAGTATAAACAGAACAGTCAAATCAGATCGGAAATGGAAGTATTCAATTTGCTTTCTAGGAGGCTTTGCTCAATGCAGAATATTACCTGACACCAGAGACTCTGACTCTAGGTTCTAACATAGCGGTTTGCTTTGCCGATCGCCGGGCATCCCACCCGGGGTTGGAAGTTGCTTGGTCCTAGCCGGAGCTAGCGACCTGACCTGTGCAAGCCTACACCATATTCCCAACAACCTCTGGTCCTTTGGCACATCCTTTTTCAACCCTTTATGCCCCCTCCCCACCCCTGCTGACCAGGTGGGCTGGGTCCACCCCCGCGGGGCAGTGGCATCTCCTGGTGTTGACTCCTCCTGGGTGTTTTGGAGCACTTTGGGGTACTTTGCAGCTCTTTGAGACTGCGCCCCCACCCTCTCCGGAATGTTATGTGCCCTATTGTGCAGATGTGGATTGTGCCTCCGTCTGCCCAGAACTGTGTCTCCTATGCCCTGGGTGGGGATTATGTAGCCGGATGGTGAGTGGAACGAGAAAAACAAGTCAGGGATCAGTGTGTCAGGGTTCAAGGTGTCAGGGTTTAATGTATGCTCTGGCTTTCTCTCCACAGTTTTATTGATTGTTTTGCTCTTTTATGACAAAGCTGTTTTTGCTTCAAGTTTGTTATGTGGGTTTACTGGGAAATTTTGGATCAGAAGATTTTGCACCGCTTTAAAATCCAGTTGGGGATCCAGTTCAATGCTGGTTCCAGACTTCAGGGAGAAAGGGGAACTTGGAAAAGATGCTCTCAGAGGGCTCTGTTTCCAGTTCCAGGTTTTGGGAGGCCTCTCAGGCAAGGTGCCCTCAGTGGACCCTCAGCACTGGCACAGCAGCCTATTGGCTTGCTCTCTCCCACTGGGGCCCAATCCACTGCGCCATTTCCTCACTCTTCTCACTGCTTGCATGCTCAGAGAGGAAAGGTGGACAGGCTGCATCAACCAGGAGGAAGCAGAGCAGGGCCTGGAGCCCCTGGGGTCAGCAGTGGGGCTCCTACTGGGGCATGGGCCTTGGCAGGAGCCCAAATATGCCAACCTCTGGTTGCCCCCCCCCCGAGTATTCCCATTTCCTATTCACCATTGTTTCCTCTGCCTATTAGCTTGCCTCTCTCCTCTGGGCCCAATCCGCAACAGCATCCCGAGGCACACAGAGCGTTCTGTTCATCCTCACGCCTCTCTCTGCTTGCTCACAGAGAGAAGTCGGGAGAACAGGAGGAGGAGCAGCATTAGGGGCAGGAGGGCCCGGGGATTGGCAGCGGACCCCTACTGGGACAAGGCCCTCAGCAGGTGGCCAATTTTTTTTACCCCTGATGCCAGCCTTGACAATGATGTTTAAAATTTTAAATCTGTAAATATTTATTTCATTTATATATCGCCCAATAGCCGAAACTCTCTGAGTGGTTTACAACAATTCACAAAAACACTGGCTTCCCTGTGGCCCCGCTTCCCCTCTCATCTCCCAGGGTGGGTGGGGGCAGTCCAACTGTCTGGAGCAGACCCTGATGTTGCCTTTGCCTGCTCCTGCCGCCCTCGCTCCTCCTTCTTTCCCACAGGGCCGCTGATGAAAAACTAAATATTAGTTTTTTCTGCTAGCCGTTCTTGAATCCAGGGGCCAGGAGATGCTGCAGGGCTACAGAAGGGCTATTTCGGTGGGCTGGCAACTTCAACAGCAGTCAGCAGCACCACCACCAGTCCATCTTCGGACAGCTCCTTCTGCCCCCTCCCTCAGGAGGGAAGAGCCTAGAACAGTGGTTCTCAGCCTTTTTTTTTTTTTTTTGCCCCATGCACCCTTTTCACCATATGTCAGAATGTCATTCCCCCCTTTCCAAGTTTGTCTGACTCAAAAGTTGCATTCCAAACAATATGCATATAATATTGAAAAACTTTTTTATTTTTTCTATATTGGAACATATACATTATAGTATAAATGGAATATTTCCACAGATAACAAGTGAAATATTTATCTTTATTTTTAATTTAATCTGTGCCATACAATAAGGTGTGATGTCCTGTAGATTATGTACAGTCTGTAGAATTGTAATTTGTAGAAAGATCAGTATTCCAACAGTTTGAGTCTGTGGTCCCAATTCCCCCCCTGAAACCCTAAAATCCCCCCCGGGGGTGGAATTCCCCACTGGTTGAGAAACTCTAGCCTAGAACTTGCCTATGAAGTCACAAACTGTCATGGCCCAGGAGGGACTGCCAGACACATAGCCACATATCTTAAAGATATTGTCCCTTTTTGCTGGGTTTTAATTATAAGTCACTTTGAGCACCAATCTTCACTGACAAGCAGGGTAAAAATATACATCAACTAAATAAGTAAAATGAATACATTTTAATCCGGAAGCTCGGAAAAGCAGGTGTGGGCAGCCCAGGCAGTCACCCATCCAAGCACTGACCTGGCTTACACCTGCAGCAGGTAGCCTGCATCTTCATACACTCTTCTAGTTCTAGGGTATTTCCTGGGGCTCAGCTGACTGCCATAGTTTTGCATAGATGAAGCAAAGAGCATCATGTTAATCTGACATATTGTGTTTTGAACCACCCAGACAGTTTCAGTTATTGGGTAGTACAGAGATGATGATGATGGATGATGATGATGATGATGATGATGATGATGATGATGATGCATAACCCCCCCAAAAAACATTTCCCAATACCCCAAAATAGTTGAACTGAAATATTATTGGAATAGCTGTGAATACTTTTAAGACCTGATAATGTGATGGTATAACACTCCCTTGACATGGTTTAAATCTGAAAGCACTGAAAACTGCATACTACTTTTAGTGTGCCTGAAGAGCTGTGAACCTAAATATATGTCGTTTTTACAGATAGTCACCTGAAAAGAGTTAATTACAACTTTGGTTGTAGATTTGACTTGTATTGTCTCTCTTTCAGTTGCTCAATCTTACCTGCATTGCCTTCATTCATTATGTTAACAATTACACAGGATTCATCGGAACACGCAAGCCCACTCACCACTTCAAGGTGACGATCCACTCTGCTCACCCCGTATGGGGAGGGGGCTAGAAAAGGTGCCCTAAACATAGTCTACCTCTTTCTCCCCTGACTGGATTACCGCGTCCAGTGGGGTCACCATTTTAGCGGTCGAAAAAGACATTTGAATTTTGGAACATGGAATATACGGACATTGCTGGATAACATAGATAGTGAACGCCCTGAGCGTAGGACTGCTATTATTGCAAGGGAGCTGAGACGGTTTAAAATTGACATAGCAGCACTTCAAGAAACTCGAAGGGCAGGAGAGGGACAGTTGAAAGAAGAAAAAGGAGGTTATACCTTCTTCTGGAAAGGACTACCTGAGCAGGACCGACGAATACATGGAGTAGGCTTTGCCATCAAAAATGAACTAGTGAACTCTTTGTCAGAAGTTCCTACTGGCATTAACGAACGCCTGATAACTCTTCGATTAAAGCTCGCCAATAACCAACAGGTAACTATTTTGAGCGCTTATGCACCAACATTAGATGCTGATGATGACATCAAGGAAAGTTTTTATAGCCAGTTGGACACTCTCCTGTCAGAGATACCTAAGGAGGATAAAATTATCCTCCTGGGCGATTTTAACGCAAGAGTCGGGCGTGACTTTGATTTATGGCCAGAAACTATTGGAAAAGACGGAGTTGGTAATAGCAACCCGAACGGACTCTTACTTTTGTCTATATGTGCAGAGCATAATCTCACTATTACAAACACGCTCTTTCGACAAAAGAATAAGCTTAAAACATCATGGCAGCACCCACGGTCAAAGCACTGGCATCTTCTGGATTATGTAATTGTCCGTGTTAGAGATCGCCGCGATGTACTTCTTACTAGGGCCATGGTGAGTGCCGACGACTGCTGGACAGACCACCGACTAATCCGGTCCACAATGGTTATCAACATTGCTCCCCAACGTAGGCTTCAAGGAAGGAAACCAAGGCGTAAAATGAACATCCAAGTCCTTCAAGATCCTATTAAGCAAACTCGTCTTCAATCACTTCTTAAGGAACATCTACCTACGGAACCTCCTGACAACATTGAGGACCATTGGTCTAAGCTGAAAACCTCCATTACTGCAGCTTGTGAACAAACTATTGGATATGAAACTAAGAAACATCAGGATTGGTTTGATGAAAATGATAATGAGATTAAATATATAATTGACCAAAAAAGGAAAGCCTTCCAAATATGGCAAAATGATATTAACTGTGCTGCCAAGAAAAAAACCTACGCTAGCGCAAAGGCTGAGGTCCAAAGAAGAACAAGAGAACTTAAGAACGCTTGGTGGAAAAAGAAAGCTGAAGAAATTCAACAACTTGCAGAATCTCATGATGCACGGGGCTTTTTTAAGGCCACAAGGGCCATTTATGGACCAAAAACCTATGGTACAAACCCTTTACAATCAAAAGGTGGCACCAAACTCTTAAAAGACAAAGAGTCTATTGCACTGCGTTGGAAAGAGCATTATTATGACCTTTTAAATCGTAAATCTAAGGTGGATACTGAGATTTTTTCGCAAATCCCACAAAAACAAATTAAAGAGGAACTTGCAATACTCCCCACTTTGGATGAAGTAAAAAAAGCCATTAATCAAATGAAGAACAACAAAGCTAGTGGACCAGATGGGATTCCTGCTGAAATCTTTAAAGAAGGGGCCCCCGAACTTGTACAACATCTTCATAAACTCATTGAAAAAATCTGGATAAGAGAAGAGATCCCAGAAGACTTCAGGGATGCCATAATTATCACCCTCTTTAAGAAGGGTGATAGAACAGACTGTGGAAACTATCGGGGCATTTCTCTCTTAGCAACCGCAGGTAAAATATTTGCTAGGATTCTCGCAAACCATCTTCTATCTATTTCAGAAGAGATCCTCCCTGAAACTCAATATGGTTTCCGCCCCTCTAGAGGGACAGTAGACATGATTTTTACTGCACGTCAGCTCCAAGAAAAATGCCGGGAGCAAAATCAACCCCTTTATATGGCATTTATCGATTTGGCTAAGGCCTTTGATACTGTAGACCGTACAGCTCTCTGGACTATCCTTATGAAAATGGGATGCCCCAATAAATTTGTGAATATCTTGCGACTTCTCCATGACAACATGACGGCAATGGTTTTGGACAACAACGGCTCTCATGGTGCTCCATTTAAAGTGGGATCAGGTGTTAAACAGGGATGTGTTATCGCCCCAACATTATTTGCCATTTTCATCGCCATGGTTTTACATCTTGTCAAGGGGAAACTTCCCACTGGTGTGGGAATTATATATCGAACAGATGGAAAGCTTTTTAATCTCATCAGACTGAAAGCAAAAAGTAAGGTAATTACAACCTCCGTTGTGGAACTTCAGTATGCTGATGATAATGTGGTCTCCGCACATTCAGAGGATGATCTCCAAACTAGCCTAAATGCTTTTGCAGAAGCATACGAAAAACTTGGTCTCTCACTTAACATCAAAAAAACCAAAGTGCTTCATCAGCAAGTGCAAGCTAACCCTTTGGTGATGCCATCTATCCAGCTTGGCGGGACAATACTGGAAAATGTCGATCATTTTCTCTATCGGCAGCTATCTTTCTGTTACAGCTAACATCGACAGTGAAATCCAGCATCGTTTGAGCTCCGCAAGTGCCGCATTTTCTCGAATGAAACATAGAGTGTTCGAGGATCGGGATATTTGTAAGAAGACCAAAACACTGGTTTATGAAGCCATTGTATTACCAACTTTATTGTATGCCTGCGAAACATGGACTATCTATAAACGTCACTTCCACCTCCTTGAAAGGTTTCATCAACGTTGCCTCCGGAAAATCCTGCGAATTACTTGGGAAGATAGACGAACAAATGTCAGTGTACTGGAAGAAGCAAAGACTACTAGCATTGAAAAAATGATCCTTCAACGCCAACTTCAGTGGACCGGTCATGTTGTTCGAATGCCTGACTGCCGTCTTCCAAAGCAGTTACTTTACTCCCAACTCAAGGATGGAAAGCGGAATATCGGTGGTCAATATAAGAGGTTTAAAGATGTTCATAAGGCTAATCTAAAAAAATGCAATATAAACATCGAAAACTGGGAAGCTCTGGCCCATGAACGATCTAAATGGAGGTTGGCCTTTCACAAAGGTTCCATGGACTTTGAAGAGCCCGAGTGCAAGGTGAAAGGGAGAAACGTGCTAAGCGAAAAGCACGTCAAATGAATCCTTTACAGGACCATCTTCTATCTGGTAACCTGTGTCCTCACTGTGGGAAGCTGTGTGGATCTAGAATTGGCCTCCACAGTCACTTACGGACCCATCGCTAGAGTCTACACAATCTTCTTTAGAATTTCCTCCTTTTATCCCGGAAGACAATCTTACTCAGTCACGAGTGATCGCCTGATGATGATGATAACAATTACATTGAATGAAACCATGCAATTCTCAAAGGGGAAACTTTTTCTGCAGAAAAAATTAAGTCATGGAAAATTTTCAGCAACAGCTCTCCAATGCCTCAGGCAAAGATGGATCTTGCCCAACAGTGGGAGGGGAATGCAGGGGTTGTTGTGTTTTGTTTTGTTTTTGCAGCTCTGAGGACTTCTTCTTTTCTTTTTTTTTCAGAGTAGGAGCAATGACATAATCTTCCCAGGCACCTGGGTAACTGTGCTGTAATTGTATTCATTGGGGGAGAATTTGAGGAGGGGACCAGTTTCTGGGAGGTGAGGATTGTACCAAGTCAAACCAACCCATTTCTTCTGTCCCAGTTTCCTGTCAGAACTCAAGATTGCTGCCATTCCCAACTCCAGAGAGATTGCCAATATCTTCTTCTCCCTGAGCGATTGATCTTTGACAGCTACCAAAAGGGCAGCACTATAACTAGAAAGGAATTTATTTAACTTAACCTCTCCAAGTGTACCTGCACTCCAAATTTAAACCAGTTTAACCATTACTCCCTTCCCCAGGGAATCCTGGGAATTGTACTTTGTGTGGTACCCCAATCTCTATGGCAGCCTTCCTCAAGCTGGTGCCTTCACGCACTGGTGGCTGGTGCCCAGTGGGGCTGGCATCTGTCAGTCACTGAGGCCTGGGCTGAACAGGCAAGAGGGGCACACTGCCCTGCCTGCACATAAAAATGAGCTACCCCTGATACGTAATATTCTGCTCCAAGGTCAGTATACTAATACAAAGAGCTTCAGGGCAGTATGAAAAAACTTTATGCTGCTGAACCTTGGTACTGCATAAGGAAGTACTTCCATTTGGAAAGGTGAACTTAGTAAAGATACCAATCATTCTCCTTTTACTTTACTTTTCTTTCTTTTTTCTTTTTTTGCTTTTAGGAAGACCATCTGGTCCTTTTCCATCACTAGTCATCATCTTTACATATTCTGTTGCCACTCTGCATCCCTGGAGAACATCTATAATTGCGCTGATCTTGTACTACTCCACTCCTAAGGTCTCCTGTACCATTTGTCCCTCACTCTTGTAAGAACTTTGCCTGCTCAGTCAAATAAAGAAGAGGATATACTATGGCCACTAGGTTTGGTCTGGCGATGCATGTTTGGAAATTAATTGCTGGCGCTGGCATATATTTTCCGTGCAGCCTCGTACAAGACAAGCACTTTCAAAACAGCCCAAGGGAATATGTTGACTTTCAGTGGAAGATAAATTCCATAAACTGTCAGTCCCTTTTAAAGTTAAACTCCTTTTGCTTCCTTTATCTCTTAGGGCCTTCCTGCCTGATCCCTGGAAGTGTACCATGATATTATTTTAGTCATTATGCAATACTCTTGCCAGTGACTTTGCAGTGACAATAGCACAATGCCGCTTCTTCACATAAAGGATGGGGGACAGCATTGCTGGGGCATCAAGAATAGTTAAGCTGCTGTTTCCCCCATATATATAATCTGGCTAAGCATTCCTGCACAGCAGTTTTGGAGCTCAGAAAGAAAACAGCCTCCAAATAATTAAATAAGTAAATAACCCCCCAAATTAATACTACTACTAGATATATTTTTTAAATATGTTAAGCAGTATATAAATCTACATGATGATGATGATGATGATGATGATGGTGGTGGTGATGATGATGTCGTCGTCGTCATCGTTTATGGCATTATTGTACATGCACTTTACCGAGTTTCATAGGCAAAAGTAGACAGATCTTTGTCCCCATGGCACATACAATCTCACAAGCTTGGAGGAAAGGGGAGGCATGCTCTTCATCATAAACAATTGCCAAGAGATGCTTGAGAGATTCACGCAACCACATGCCATACAGCAGCCCCATGTGCTAGTGGGAATCTATCCTATTTTTCAATATACAAACAATTGTGCTTTTTTGGGTGCTCAAAAAGCATGATTTTTTTTGCAACTACAGTAATACCTTGGATTGCAAGTAACTTGGTCTGAGAAATTTGTGCGACTTTTTTGTACATTTTTTTTTAAAAAAAATTCGGACTTGCGCAGGTGTGCAGACTTACGTGGGTCATAAATGGCAGGCCTCACCTGGGCAATGTCCTGAGAGATGCCAGTTGTCAAACTGCAGCAGGCACCCACCATGGGCATTGACCCAGAGAAACTGCAAAGAGCTTTATTTTTCACTTTGCTTTCTCTTGACAGCTGTCAAAAGGTGAGCTGTCCAGAGAAACCAAAGCCACAAATGATCTTTGCTTGTGAAAGGGGGTGACCAGTAGATCACCCCCTTCATGGCAAGATTCTCTAGGGTTTTTGTGGGAAACTGACTCTAGTCAGATTCCTCGCACTTTTCCACCCTTTCCTGTGACTCTAGGTGCTCGGGAATGTGGAAATGTGTGAGCCATCCCTTTTATGGGAGCACAGACGTTTAACAGCTGTCAAAACTCCAGTTCCTTTTAAAAGGTTTTTTTTGACAGGGCTATTCGGGGTTTTTTTAAGGAATATATGCAGGCATGGTAAAAAAAGGGGGGGAGGAATGGGAAAAAAGCACAAAAGGGCTCATGCTTGTGGGAGGGGGCACTGGTGGGGCAGCTGGCAAAAGGGCATCGGTGGGGCAGCTGGCACTGGCTGAGGCTAGCTTGACAAGAGCAGCAAAGGGTTTTTGCTGCTCTTGCTGAGTGGCTCGCTAGCTGCTTCCCACAACCCACAATGGGGTCAGTTGCCCAGGTTTGGAAGACATGACAACCCATCATGGGTCCAACAACCCCTAGAACAAGCCATGGGTTGTTGGGGTGCCTTGCTGCCCACAAACAAGGCACCCTGTGGGAAGTGGTCTGAGTTCACACAACACAGCAACTCACTATGGCTTATTGTCACCCATGATGGGTTGTCGTGTTGTGCGAACCCAGTCAGTAAGAAGTTCCGTGGGCTGTGCTACCCAAGTTTCATTTCCATAAGAGAGGAGAGAAGCACTGGAAACTTAACAGTATTTTATCCTATGTCTTATATTTACCAGTATACAAGTACAAGTAGAGCATAAGTGGGGGCAATGAACATACACTCCTACATGGCAGCAGATTTGCTACCCCACATCAGGTTCCTAGCGAGAGTGATCCTGCGCTCTGAGATGCCTTCAACCAACTCTCAGGTCTTGCTGTCTCTCTCTCTCTCTCTCTCTTCCTGCCTTTATTGACCTCATTCCAAACTGTTGTTTCTTCATGCACACATCTGACATCAGTCCTCTCCCACTAGCTGGAGTAGTGGTGGTAGTCACCTTTGCCAAGCTCTAATCAGAGTCTAATGGCTGTCTCATTCAAACAAACAGGGAGATTGCCCACTATCTCCCAAACATGAGCTCTCATTAAGACACGGATGGGAAACGGGTGGCACTTCAGATGTTGTTGGATAGAAACTCCCATCATCCCTCACCATTGCGTATGCTGGCTAGGGCTGATGGAAGTGGCAGTCCAACAACATCTGGAGAGCCACACATTCTCCACCCCTGCATTAAGGAAATATCAAGCAACCACCACCGTGGTCTGTTAACAAGCAATTCACTTAACAAAGGAATCCTCAGCCATCAGTCATAACAGTATCTGTGTCCACCTCTGTATCCTACTTTGTTAATCCAGCCTTCCTCAACCCGGTGCCTCCAGATGCATTGGGCTTCAACTTGCATCATCCCTGGCCAGGATGGGGATGATGGAAGCTGTAGTCCAACACTTCTGGAGCACACCAGGTTGGAGATGGGTGGATTAGAAAAATCCTATAATGGTAGCATGTAAGCATATCGTCCCAGAATATAATAGTGTTCACAAACAACTCAAGAGGTAGGAAGTATCTTTCGATGCCACATAAAAATGGAGTGTGGAGATGCTACACATGCCTGTGGCTCATGCTGGCTCAGCTTATCTGAGCGTGGAAAGCTAAGCAGGGTCAGGCCTGGTTATTACTTGGATGGGAGACCCCTCCTCTAGTTTCCTGCATTGAGCAGGGGGTTGGACTCAATGGCCTTGTAGGCCCCTTCTAACTCTATGATCTATGAATCTATGAATTTATATGCCTGTCCTGTGATATTGACAACTGCCCTGAAAAAAAGTGACATATTCTGTATACCAATGCATATCACGGCATACTGTGCCATGCATCTCTGGCTGCCAATCCCCTTGTTCTCTCTCTTTCTCCATCTTCCTCCCCTCCAACCCTGCATCATCATCATCCTCTTCCTCCAACATCTAAAAGCAGAAACACTGGCTCCAGCTCCCCAGGAAGCCTGTTGGTAAAGAGAAGTTACTAGGAAGACAAAACAAGGAGGGAATGTCACCAGCAGAAATGGATTGCGGTTGAACTCTTATTGTTGGAGATCTTGAGGAGGCCCAGGATCAAGGGCTGGCACTGTCATCAGGCATGTGCTGGCATCCATGCCCTGACGGGGGAGCATCCATTGCCAATTGGAGCCTTCAGAAATTGCTGCCAGACAGCAGCTGCTGTTATTCCTAATTGCTGTGGCTGCCAGCTCCCTTAGCCATGCTTTCCACTCTACATCTGAGCCAAAGTGATGATGGCAGTGAGGAAGAAAAGGAGCATAAGAACATGAGAAGAGCCCTGCTGGGTCAGACCAAGGTCCATCTAGTCCAGCATTCTGTTCACACAATGGCCAATTAGCTGCCCATGGGAAACCCACAAGCAGGACATGAGCACAAAAGCACCCTCCCGCTCATGTTCCTCAGCAACTGGTGTACATATGCATAATGCCTCCAGTAGCATACAGCCATCACGACTAGTAGCCATTGATAGCCTTCTCCTCCAGCAGTCTGCTGCACCGCAATCCCCCAAAATCACCTGGCCAGGAAAGAAGTGAGCTCCTTGCTGGTCAGCTCAGTTTGTGGCAGTGCTGTGAAGAAGGGGCCCGTGCTGCAGGGTTGTTGTTATTGTTGTTGTTGTTTTTGCCAAGGGCTCACAAAAATCTGGAGCTGGCTCTGATCTTGAGGGTGCAACGCTCAAGTCACTTACTACATAATAGTTTTGGAGAAGTACCACCTCGCTTCAGTGGAATGTGTAAGTGGCTTGAAGAAGGCTGATCCTGGAATATCTGCACTTTGGAAAACTAATAAATACATCATTGGAGCTGTGTGTGTAAGAGAGAGGGAGAGAGGAAGGGTGGAAAGCTTCAACACCAAACACTATGTCTATTGCTATTATATTCAAGCTTTTAATCAAAGCAGATTAACTACTAGATAATTTTCTTTCACCAGGGGACATGAGCAGCTTTCCTGATACAAGTAATATAGTTACTTTCTGGCACAAGAATTAGGCCTATAAAACTAGAGAGAGAGAGATGATTTATTCTTTATTCAGCCATGACTAGTGCTTGTCACTTGGCATAATTCAAGAATAAAAGTACATTTATATAAAAGGACAATAAAAACATCACATTTTATTAGGACAAAATGCAATAAATTCTCTGTCAAAGCTCTTGGCAGCCAAAGATGAGAAGCTGGTGCGTTGTTGTTGTTTTTTAAACAATAACAACAACACACACACCCAAATCATGGGCTGGGAGGCATTGCTTTCATATCTGGCAATATTTCAGGCATCTCGTTCATATTTCGAAGGAATCTCATCAGAACATTTAAATGATCTGTAAAGGGTAAACTGTAAATCCCATTTTTCAGTGTCTGCAGTACTGACATTAAAGGCCGCTCTTCCATCTATTACAGAATGTTGTGGAACGGGGAGGAGAGCAGCCATCCAAAAAGTGGAGTTACAAACAATGCTGGTTCCTGACTCTTGGAGCTTATTTCCATAATGACGCCAAAAATCCATGCGAAAGAGTACTCCTTCATTCCTGTCAGTCATGGCTCTGCTTAAAATTCCCATAAGCTGTTTTTTTCCTATCAAAGTTGCAGTTTACCCTATAGATGTAATCAGTTCCTGTGATTTATCAGCAACCTCCTAGCTCTCAGTACCGTGCATCTGTTAAGAATGTTTTCTTTCCTTGGGCTTTGGATCTTGATTGACCTGGTTTTGTTTGGGCTTTCTGTTGGATCACGCTGGCTCAGCTTGTCTGAGCGTGGAAAGCTAAGCAGGGTCAGGCCTGGTTATTACTTGGATGGGAGACCCCTCCTCTAGTTTCGGGTTGGACTCGATGGCCATGTAGGCCCCTTCCAACTCTATGATCCTATGATATGATATGACTGAGTGTTTCTCTGCAGCATTGTGCTTGCTGTTTCACACTGCAATCCTATGTGTATGTATGTATGTCCCATTGTCTTCAGTGGGACTTTTGTCCCAGTAAACTTCTATTGGATTGTGGTTTGATTATATATTTTTATTCTGGTTTTTAGGTTTGTGAGCCACTTTGAAGACCCAAGGTCAGAAAAGCAAGCAAAATATTAGGGCTTCTCTCCATGAGGCCTTTAACCCGCCACTTTACGGAGGCTTCTGCTTCCATCTTCTTTGCAGGATTAAGAGTGGGTCCTTTACATGTGTCCCCCCCCCCGGGGGTGTGTGTCTTTCTCTGCCTTTCTATATACAGTATTCCCTTACACAACCACAAGGTGGCACTGTGGTATACAGTATCTGTGATATAGCGGAATTGCAAAAATACACCAACTTCCCATAGCATCTTCTCACGAGATTAGGAAATAATACCTGACTTTCTTCATTCTAAAAAAACCTCACAAAAATGGCTGCAAAAGACAGGAGAGGCCCTGGAGGATGACGACATTGTGTAAAGCTCCCACAGACTACCGTGAGTGAGGAATCACAAGCACACAATAAATGCCTCGAGCAGAGAAGTCCTACGTATCAATGAATAAATAAACATGCAAAAGAAAATGTCCTTTAGCCAGGTTCCATGATTTCTTTTGAAAAGTTTGGGAACCAATTGCAAAGAAGCAGAATCATTTAATCAGCTATCCAAGGCAGAATTGTTTAATCTCATTTCAAAATGTCCGGTTCAAATGTTGCTGGGTTTGTTGGGGAGGGGAGTCCATATAGGGGGCAGCAGGTTTCACCATTATACCAAGAATGGGCTACCTCGCAGTCTCAGGCAAATAGGGACCCAGGCTGCCTTGGAATCATTTGAATAGGCATCTCCGGTACCCTAAATTCCTCAGAGGTAAGGGCGAATCTACCCCCACATTAATTGAGAGATTGGCTAGTTATTATTTGCAGGCCAATGCTCAACAAATCCATGTGAGATGTGCATCGAACTGCAGGTTAGTTGTGCATTTGCTCTTTTGCCAATGTGCACCTGGGCCAGGGCATCTAAATTAGAAACTAGGGTAATCATCACTTCATCTGTACTGCTGGGATCTGGCATGAGATGAGTCATGACTGACTTTCAAATGGAGCTAGCTTCCGACCACCACCACCACCACCACCACCACCTGTTCACTTAAGTGTATTTTTTTACAACCTAATGCAGGCTTGGAGGTGGGTTCAGAAATGTACCTCTGTGCCTCTTTCAGGATGGTGGATGGGGACCATGGAGCTAGCGTTGCCACTCACCAGGGCTCATGATGACGCTCAAACCCTGAGCTGCAGAAGACAGAGCCTGGAAGCTATGGGGTGATGTGCCTGCCAGATCAGAAGGTGGGGCCTGGTAGCAGAGGGGCAGCAGAGCCTAGTAACAGTGAGACCTGGTGGGCCACAGAGGATGACACCTGGCTGTGCCTCGAATACTTCAAGGTGGAGCCTGATGGCCACGGGGAGGCGAGGCAAAGTGAGTGGCAAAACTCAGCAAGCCCTGTGGAACATCAAAGAACCTCATTCCTTGACCCTTTGCCATGAGCTGTTATTCCTTCTTCTGGCGGCCCTGAGAAGGAAGCGTAGTGGTGAGAGTGTTGGACTGGGACTCGGGAGATCCGGGTTCTAGTCCCCCACTCAGCCATGAAACTCACTAGGTGACTTTGGGCCAGTCACTGACTCTCAGCCTAACCTACCTCACAGGGTTGTTGTGAGGATAAAATGGAGAGGAGGAGGAGGAGGATTATGTAAACCGCCTTGGGTTCCTTGCAGGAAAAAAAGTGGGGTATAAATAAATAAATAAATAAATTACAGGACATCACACCTTATTGTATGGCACAGATTAAATTAAAAATAAAGATAAATATTTCACTTGTTATCTGTGGAAATATTCCATTTATACTATAATGTATATGTACCAATATAGAAAAAATTAAAAGATTTTCAATATTATATGCATATTATTTGGAATGCAACTTTTGAGTCAGACAAACTTGGAAAGGGGGGAATGACATTCTGACATATGGTGAAAAGGGTGCATGGGGCTTCAAACCCTAGGAACCAGGGACCCTACAAAAGCAGCTGTTCAGCAGGGCAACTGCTCCGTGCCCAGTTTTGTTTGTAAAGATCAGCCTTCCCCAGCCCGGTGCCCGCCAGATGTTTTGTACTGCAATGCCCATCATCCGTGTCCATTGGCCATGCTGGCTGGGGCTGATGGGAATTGTAATTCAAGACATCTGGAAGGCATCCGGTTGGGGAAGTCTGGTCAAGATTACTGAGCCTGCCCTGCCTGCTCCGCAAACAGCTGAGCAGCAAGGCAAGCTCTTTGAAGCGGAGTACGTGGGGTGGCACTGTAGCCTGATGTGAGGCAATCCACGATTCGGTGATTTCAGTCACGTGTCCTGAATCCATTCAGCTCACATTCCCCTAGTCTTACCTGGAATATAATAAAGACAGAGCCAGTCCGAGATACTTGGGGCAATGTAATTTCTGTGAGCCACCCGTGTGAAGACGTGGCCCGGCCCATGGCTTTCTGTTCCATCTGACACATCCAGACTGTCAACAGAGGCAGCTCACGTACCATGTCTTACAGTACTCTAGCCTTGAGGTTATTGAAGCTATGAATGACAGTTGCAAGGACAGAAAAGGCTGTGGCCTGGTTGTAGCAGCAGGGCCAAGCAGGCCTTTCACAACCTGGGCTTTGTGAGGCCTGATGAAACTCTGACCTCTTGCATGGCCTGAACTATTATGCCATGCATCGTCTGATCTGACACAGGAGCACAGCCTGCTCCCTTGCAACCAGAGGGTTATATTTTTTCCAAGATTTTGTTTTATTCTTTACTTTCTTATCATTAGCCACCCTGAGCACCATTTTTGGTGGAAAGGCGGGATATAAAAATGTAATAAATAATTAAATATTAATAAACTGCATTCGACCACACCATTCCTTTGTTGATGTGCAGATCTGCGGACTGCGGATTTTGATCCAGCTTTGAAGAAAGCACAGGCCTGTGGCTTACACTGGCTCAGCTTGTCTGAGCGTGGAAAGCTAAACAGGGTCAAGCCTGGTTATTACTTGGATGATAGACCCCACCTCTAGTTTCCTGCATTGAGCAGGGGGTTGGACTCGATGGCCTTGTAGGCCCCTTCCAACTCTATGATCTATGAAATCTATGAAACTTCTAAAAGGACAGGCAGAATTGGATATATAGATATAATCCGTAGCCTCTCAGAATGTTTTGTTTCAGTTGTTCCTCAAAACCCAGTGAGCCTCTTAACTTTCAAATGCTTAAGTATTCCTTGCTGCCTCTGAAACAGCAGCTTTCTGCCTTAAATGCCACATTAAAATTCCTTCTGTAACTTCAGATGTCAATTTTATTTCTCAGCTTAGAGTAGTTTGAAAGTTTCAGATGCTACAAACTCAGATGTCTTTAAAAATTGTTCATTTGTGGAAACCAATCTTCTTATAAAGTAATAAACGAGGAGCTTCGGAGGAAGGAGGAGAGAAAAGGACCAGAACAGAGGGATTGTTAAAAGCCTTATCAAAGTGTTACAGATGGGCAAATATAAGCTCATACAAAGGGGGAGAATGAAACAAATTCTTGGTGATATGAAATTAAACTAGGAAGGAAGCAAAGTCTTATTCTTTCAGCAAAAGACTTCCTACCAAACAAATATATGCCAGGAGAAATGTGTTTCCCATGCCTTCACATCTACCTCCATTACTGTCATAATCTATGTAAGTAATCTTGCAGCCCAGTTCTCTGAGGGTTTTCTTAGGATGACCCACTGAGTTCAATAGAACATACTCCATTTTTTGCTGATTACCGCAAAACTTTATTGTTTGGGTTTGGTTTAAGCTAGTGGAGTGGGGTAAGCATTTTATACTCAGGAGTGAGTATACCCAGGAGCAGAGTGAATGTTTAATTCTCTTCAAAATACTCTGAGCTTTTCTACATGAGGCATTTATTATGCACTCGTTGTTTACAGGTTCTTTAGACAACGTGATCTTTCACTTCTGTTTTTTATGAGCATTTCCGGGGGCGGGGCGGTTAGAGCGGGGGAAATGGAGTAATATTTCTGAAAGTGAAAGAAAAGGTATTTTTCTACTTGTGTAATTACAGTATTCCACTATAGCACAGCACCACCTAGAGGTATGTAGTGGAAAAGCAGGAAAGGAAAAACTATTGATCTTAGATCTTAATCCTAAAACGAAACCAAATCTAGATACAGTATTTATTTATTTATTTATTACATTTATACCCTGCCTTTTTTCCTGAAAGGAACCCAAGGTGGCTTACATAATCCTCCCCCTCCTCTCCATTTTATCCTCACAACAACCCTGTGAGGTAGGTTAGGCTGAGAGTCAGTGACTGGCCCAAAGTCACCCAGTGAGTTTCATGGCTGAGCGGGGACTAGAACTCGGATCTTCCGAGTCCCAGTCCAACACTCTAACCACTACGCCACACTGACTCTCTATTATGTGAATAGACCGTTTCAGGAGTAAATATCCTATAATAGAGAGAGTGACGCAAATACATACTACAGTGATACCTTGGATTGCAAGTAACTTGGTTTGAGAGCGTTTTGCAAGACAAGCAAATTTTAAATATTTATTTAATTTTTTTTTACTTGATATACAAGCGACGTCTTGCAATACAAGTACTGTAGTACGGCTTAAATTAAAAATCTCTGTACAAATTTTTTTTGGGGGATTTCGTTTTGCTATAAGAGTGTTTTGGATTACAAGCACATTTCCAGAACGAATTATGCTCTCAATCCAAGGCATGACTGTATCTATTTCCAGACTGATCTTTATTTTCAGGTGCCTTCTGGTCTTGTGTTGGTTCATAACTGGTGGCTCTTGAGGGCCAAACTAGTGATGTTGCTCTGTGGCGTAACCCCACAATTCAGTTCCCTGGTGTATGTCTGCATTAGTATGTTTAGTGAGTATAGAATGTTGAACTGAGTGGGTGTGGTTTGTGATGTCTTGGAAAGGGTGGGGGAGGAGTATATAAGGAGTGTTTGAGTGATTTCAGAGTAGTTAGTTGAGAGTTAGGTTAGTTGGATTGTTGTCATCTTTTACTTCTTAGTTATTTGTGTCTTGTCTGTCAGGAGTTTTGAGAGAAATCAGTGCTTATCCGAGGAGTGAAAGTATTTAGAGTTATAGGGACTTAGGTTAATTACAACCTAAGGGAGGAGGGGGGAGGGAGAGGCGGCAGGGAGAGGCGGCTGGAGCACCGTCCGGATACATCATATCTTGGCAGCCCCAGTCTACTCCCTTCCCTGTCCCCTGGAACGCCCTCTTCACCCCTTCCCTGAGGTTGCTTTTATGATCTTGGAGAAGCAGCTGGGGGGGGGGCAATGTGAGCACGGATCCCCAGCTATTTTCTGACCTTGGATCTGAGATTCTGAAGAATCTTATGGCCCCCTAGACACTGCCTATTTCAGCCTTCTAGCTGAGGCGCTTCAGACGAGGAGGGAGGGAGGCTGGAGCGCTGTCAGGATACATCATATCCTCGCAGCCCTGGTCTCCAGGATATGACCTTAGGGACATGTTACATATTTTTGTTAGAAGATCAGCTATTTCACATTTGAGTTCTTTAATAACTTTTGGATGGATGCCATCTGGGTTTGGTGATTTATTTGTTTTGAATTTGTCAGCAAGGTCTAGAACTTCATCTCTTGTCACCTTTATTTGCTTCAATTCCACAGACTCCCTTCCTGAAAATGTAGGGCAGATACCCGTGCCTGAACTGACATCTTCTCCAGTGAAGACAGATGCAAATAATTCATTCAGCTTCTAGGCAATCTCCTTATCCTCCTTTAGTACTCTTTTAACTTCCTTGTCATCCAACAGTCCAACCACCTCCCTAGCCAGTTTTCTGCTTCTGATGTATTTAAAGATTTTTTAATTGTTGGTCTTAATGTTATTAGCGACATGCTCCTCGAAATCCTTTTTTGCATCCCTTATTTTTTACTTCTTATTTCTGCCCTTATTTCATTTCTATTATTTAGTTTAAAATAACCAAAGACACTGAAAGCTATTTATATCAAAACATACATTACAATAAATACTTTATATATTCTACTCAGAAATGTCAATTTGAAAACCTATTTGGCTTAAATGTCTGCACTTTATTCCATGGCATTTTCTATGCATATTTTGACAGGAAAAAAGTATTGCTGGCTGGGGAATGCTGGGTGTTGTAGGACATTTTTCTGTCTAAACATGCAAAGGATTGCACCCTTAGTTTATCATTTGGAAGAGTAAATAAGGTCTCACCCCATCCCACCCCACCCCACCCCATGTTTATAAAGAGGTACCTTATGAATTTGTTAAGTATGGTTGCATAGTTTTAGGCAGAATCATCTTTACAACTACTTTCATATTTCCTGTTTACGATGTGTAAAGTGTAATGCTCTTGTGTGTGCACATCCAGAAATACTCTTAAGTCATGATAGTTTTCAGCATCTTCTTGCAATGTATTTAATATTTGACATTTAAGCTGTTTTGACTGGGTGACGGGTTTTGTTCTGTTTTCTAATTGAAACGAACACACCCAGCTATGCATTCTGAGGCCATTGCCTCTACATATTTTTCCAGTACACACTTGGAATATCTTCCTTGGAGCCCTGATAACAACAACAACAACAACAATAACAACAACAGCTTCTTGATCATCAGAACTGCCTGTCAACCTGATTCAATGCCAACCATGCTTTTAACAGGTGCTTATGCATGACTAAGGCTGCAATTCTATACCCACTTACCTGGGAGTAACCACCACAGAACTGAATGGGACTTACTCCTGAGTAGGTATGTATAGGATTGTGCTGTAGGGCAATTATTTCATATTGAAATAAGGGACATATGCAGCAACATCTATCAAAGCCTTTCCTTAGATTATGGAAAAGAGACTAAATATAATTTGCTAAGAATCAAAAAGAAAATCTCCAAGCAGCCAGTGGGTTCCACTCTTATTTTTGCCTGTAAAGTAAAAGGGGAGAATATGCTAAGGTTGCAATCCTATGCACATTTACCGGGGAGTAAGTCCCATTGAACCCAGTAGGACTTACTTCTGAGTAGATATGTATAGGATTGCACTGTAAATGTACTACCCTCTGGTAACAACTAGATTTAAATGTGATCTAATTGTATCTTGTTTGTTTATGTTTGTCTTTGTGTTTGGAAAATTAATCTCTTTTTTTTATTGCCTAATGTACCCCATGAGCCATACACTGTGTATACAAATCTACATCTGAGTTACTTACTATACAGCAGGGAATCTTAACACAAAACTCTCAACGTGTTTTTTTTTTTTAACTTTCAATTTTACTTGCTATTGTTAAACTACTGGGAGTCAGAAAGAAACCCTGGCCAATCTACTACTAATCACTGAGACATCTACTAGTAGATCCGAATCTACCTTCCGCCCACCCCATCTTATATAACCCAACCCATTAAATTTAGAGACCCAAACTTGAATCCACATCTGCTCCTCTCTGTAGGGACTGGGGCCCCGCACCTCTGCAGACCGTGCCTAAAAAAGACATGGGAACGGATTCTGAGTCAGAGGGGGAAGATGCTGCTGAGGCGCCGTCAAGGGCGCAGGAGCCGGAGATATGGGAGAACAGCAGTGAGAGAGAGAGAGAGGTGGTCTAGTAATCTCCCAGATGGAGGCCAAGCAGGGCCTTCGGAAACCGTGGGAACGCAAGCTCTCACCCGCCGAAGAGGAGGAAGGGGTGGGAATCAGATCCAAGGGTTAGACATCAGATGAAAAGGGAGGCGAAACACAGTGAAACCCTGCGCTCTAAGAGACTGGCAGCCAGAGAGGCCACCCTGTGGAAAGACCCACCTTGAGGTCAGGGCTTGGTAAATGGCTCCTCGGCTTGAACTGGGAGGGTGGTAGCAATCTGAGTGAGTTTCCTATCAACTTTCTTTCATGCTTAGTGATCCTGTTTTATGCAAAGCCTGTGTGGAATTTATGTCTTCGTTGACTGCATGGAGAGCTTGTTTGTAGCCTGAAGCAACGCTGGCTTGTCTGTAACTTCTGCAAAATAAAGCTACCTGATTGAAATTACAGCTTTCCAGCCGGGCTTCAGAGGGAACCAGAGGCAGCATCCCACACTCTCTCCATTTACACCGGTGGTGTTGAGCCTCTTCCAACCTGAGGGCTGAATTCAATTTTGGAGAAGCTTTCCGGGGCCACATGCCGGTGGTGGGCAGGGCCAAAGGGGATGGGGCCAAAAGTGAAAGGGGGGAGGCCAAAAGTACAAAGAAATTACCAGCAAATTTTGGCTTACAGCTCTTACTGCCAGTAACTAAGCCTTAGCAGAGGCATTTCACCCTTTTAGAATTGGGGGAAATGGATGAAAGCCAGGAGATGACCCAATGATCAGTGGTTGGGGAAATGTGGCGGGGCCTTCCGGGAAACCCCAGTGGGCCAGGTTTGGTTCTCAGGCCGTCTGTTCCCCACCCCTGATTTATACCAAGCAGCCCACCATGCTCGGTAGATCTCAGGACCAAGTGTAAACCAAAAAGTGGGGTTTCTGCATGGTTGTGCTAGCATCTGGACGCTGACGTCAAGGAAACTTGTGATGATATGCCCCTCTGCGCCCTGTGGCTGTTGTATTACTTGCTGCTACTCCTCAGAACAATGAACATTCAAGCAGGAAGCAAAGTCCTCTTGGAGACATGAAACCTTTAATTAACGTCAATGACTGATAAATGCCAGTATGTTGAAAAATAGGTCCTTCACTTTTGATAATCACCTGTCCTGAGATTTATTGAGATACCCAAAATCAGATTAACAGAGCATTACAGGGTTCATTTTACTACAAACCTACAGATTAGTAATGTATTTTCTGATGGAATTTGGAGACTAGAAAGGAAGGGGGGGGGAGTCATTCGTTACAGTTTCTTCCCCAGGACAGAGGAGCTGCTCAACGGGGGGGGGGGGGGGGGGGGAGAAGAGTCCTGAATGCAAATACATATTTTTTATAAACAATCAGCAAGGATCATGTTTGTGTGCTAAGCAACCACCTTGAAATTGATCTGCCTTAGAGGTCCAAGCAATTGCAGTCTACCAGCATGAATGATTTATATGACACTCATGAACCAGGCAACTACATCAAGTTCTCCCCCCAAACCCACACAGAAAGTTGGCATGCAACAACACAACCTGCGTATTAAGTGAAGATTTATGATGTGTATAAACCCACACACACACACACACACACACACACACACACCTCACCTCATTATGCAGAGGTGCATGAATTATCTAACGCATTCAGTAGATAAGTCCCTGGACACATGAACAGACAGCGATGTCACAGGATTTATGTATTAATGCTGTTTGAAGTATGCATGGGGGGGGGGGGCTGGAGAGAGAAATAAGCGTGGCATTGGGCTTAAATCCAACGTCTTGCTAGTGGAAAGATCTGCCATCGCGACAGGTCTTTCTCTCCCTCTGTCCCTCCCTCCCCTGCAGAGGCCACTCTAGAAGGGTTCCCACCAGCCCCCTGGAGAAGAATTTGAGGGCTGTAGATGGGAGGAGGAATTGCCCCCTCCATGTTCTGCTGACGGAACTGCTTCCGTCAGTGGAATGACACCACTGAATCCAACCCCATATTAGTAGTCCTGTTTGTAAGAAATCTTGAAGGAACACCTTTCTTCCACCCTAAATGTGCCGCCGTGACCCCCAGCCTCGAGCAGTGTCCAGGATTCAGATGTGGAGGGGGAGGAGCTGGTCAGATCCAGGTCACCACTGTACCACCTGCAGAGGTGTGGGATCATACAGGCCCTGCTGAATGTGAACCTGCAGGGTGACAGCCAGGAGCCTCTGGAGCCCAAGTCCCCAAACCAGGAGCTGCAGTGAGCCTGACTCCTCTGAGGGACTGATGCTGACCAGGCACTGTCCATTCCCCAGTGCCTGTTCACCAAGATGGGCAGCATGCCAGGCAGGGAGTAATGGAGCATTTGCCCCTTTAAGGACCTTCACTTCTCAGCGATGGGATGAAGACTGGGAGGGGAAGTCAGGGCCAGGGAGAGTGTGGCGTCGAGAGCACATAATGCGGGCCGCATGCCGAAGCTAAGCAGGCGTGAGCTGGGTCAGTGCTTGGATGGGTGACTGCCTGGGCTGCTCACACATCTGTTCTCCTGCACTGAGCAGGGGGTTGGACTCGATGGCCTTATAGGCCCCTTTCCAACTCTACCATTCTATGATCCTATAAAGGCTTAGTTGGAACTGGGAGTCTGTAAGAGCAACTAACTAGTTCCGGTCAAGGTTGTGAAAGCCTTGTGTCTGTCCATCTTTGTTTTCCAGGACTGGCACTTGGGTCTGTCTCCTGTATATGTCCCTGTCTGCTAAGCCAGGGGTGAGCAGACTTTAGGGCTGCAGGATCTACTTTGTTCTTCACTAGAACCCTGAGATCCACCAACCAGAGCCAGGGGCAAAATAGTGGCTCGGAAAGGTGGATATATAGACTTGAGGAACGAGGTGCGTTTGCTCAGCCTAGAAATGCATGATCAGGACCAGAACCAAGCTCACAAATCCTTTCACACAATTCACCTTCTTCACCTTTTTAGTTGTTGTTCTTGTTGTTTTTAGACAATTGGGAGTCAGAAACCCTTGTCGATGTACCAGTAGATCCCGATCTATCTTCTGCCCACCCCTGCCCTAAGCTGTCTACTGGCTTTGCACTCCAGATCTTGAGTGCTATAGTCTATTGCATGAACCTCTTTCAGCCCAAGGACCGAATTCAATTTTGGAGAAGCTCTTGGGGGGGGGGGGAGCACATTCCAATAGTGGGTGGGATCAAGGGCAAAAGGGATGGGCCAAAATATCAAAAATGCCACCCTATTTTAGCTTGAATCATTTACTGCTAGTAACTAAGCCTTAGGAGAGGCATTTCAACCTTTGAGAATGGGGAAAACCATGCAAAAAACAGGAAACCACCAAATTACTGGTGGTCAGGAGAAAGGGGTCCTGGCCAGGGAAATGGGGTGTGGCAACCTAGGAAACCCTGCAGGGCAGGGGTGGTGCTAGGTACCAAAAGGAACTTGGGCTCAGGCCCACAGGACAAAAAAAGAAGTGAAAATTTGCATATGTGAATTTACATATACTTTAATGTCTGCAAAGGACCAATAGGGTTCCACAAAGATTGAGAGCCAGTGTGATGCAGTACTTAGAGCAGGGGTGGGCAAATTTGGGAGGTCCAGGGGGCATTTTTACCCCCCACATGGGCCACCCCCCACATGAGTACCAAAAAATGGGAGGGGGGAAATAGAAACAAAATGGCGTCCAGAGCTGCTATGGAGTACCCAAAGAGTCAAAATTAGCTTGCAAATGAGCTAATTTTGACCCTTTCGGCACTCTGTAGCAGCTCTGGACACCATTTTGTTTGCAAAACTTTTTTTTTAGATATTTGAATTTTGGGGATGGGGGGGCACAGGGGGGCCTGCAGGAGCTGCTTGCGACCTGTGAGCTGCATATTGCCAACCCCTGGGTTAGAGTGCTGGACTGGGACTGGGGAGACCCAGGAATGGATGACGTCCCCACTTGGCCATGAAGCTCACTGGGGTGACTTTGGGCCAGCCACTGATTCTCAGCCTAACCTACCTCACAGGGTTGTTGTGAGGATAAAATGGAGGAAGAGGATCATATACGTGGCCTTGGGCTTCTGGGAGGAAAGTCAGGATATAAATATAACGCATAAATAAATAATAATAATAATAATAATAATAATAATAATAATAATTATTATTATTATTATTATTATTATTATTATTATTTCCCTGGTGCATTTCATAAACCTAAATAAAGATATGGAAAGGAACCCCGCTACCAGATTCATAGCTCAGTGGCAGATGACAGGCTTTACATGCAGAAGATCCCAGGTTCAGTCCCTGGCTTCCCCGCTTAAAAGGATTGGACAGCAGATGGAAGGCATTTCTGCCTGAGCCCTTGGAGAGCTGCTGGGACAGATGGACAAAGAGCCTCACATGGTAGCTCCCTATGTCTTGGTTATCACTACGGCGGTCGGAACAACAATGGCTCTGTATGCAGGAGCGAACACAGCCTTCCTCAATCCGGTACCCTCCAGATTTTTGGACTACACTTCCCATCATCCCTGACTGACCGCTGGCCATTTTGGCTGGGGCTGATGGGAGTCGTGGTGGTGGCCGGTGGCCACTGTGCTTGGTGGGGCAGAGCCAAGGGGTCATGAGTTGATTACCTCCCCCCTGCCCGCCACTCCCAGGCAGAGATGCAATATAATATTAAATTTACCAGGCAGCTCTGCTGCTTAAATAAAGCATCGGAGCGGGGGGGGGGGGCTTTTCTATGCCTGCCCATCCATTCCGCTGCTTCTGCTGCTGCCTCCTCCCTCTTGACTTAGGCAGCAGAAACTGCAACACACAGCAATGGAAGGAGGGGAGAATTGAGCTATGACAGCTGCATGCCCTCGCTGGCACCCTGCTGGCCCATCCCTTTGGACCCACGGTCAAATCCAGCTGGCTGCCTGGCCCACAAAGGCTGTGCCTTTTATTTATTTATTTATTTTTATTTATTTTAATAATCTGCAGTTTCGGAGGAGCGTGCCTTTCAAGAAGGAAGCCATTTTCTTTCTTATACTGGGCGGGAGGTTGGTGGGTGGGTTTGCGCACCCACGCCACGCAGTTAGCAGAAAGATGGTGATGCTGACAAACCAAACCGGGAGTTCCTTCCTGACCTGCAGCAGCAGAAGCAGTCGGCCGGCTGGATAGAAGAAGCCGACATGGTGCGGTGTGCCCTTTCAGAGGCTTCCTTAAAAAAAAGAAAAGATGGGGGGTTCACAGGAGCAGGTCACCAAACACTCTGCCCTCTGATTTGCACCACCACTGGGTGAGGGCGCCAGGCTGAGCTTAAGCCCTTACCTGTATTTTCCCGCAGAAAGGCCATACCCTGACATCTGAAGCCATTTGGGGTTCTGGTATCAAAGGGTTCCATGGCAAGGCTGAGTTTCTTGACACCTCCAGCGCTGTGCTTGTCTAATTTCCCTTCGCCTTGTCCACACATTTCTTCTCCCCTGTGCACTGGTGACACAATGCAACATATAGATACAGACATTATGGCTGGGGAAGAATGTCAATGACCAGGGATGTGATTGCTGCAAAGACAGTTTGCAAGAGTCTACCCCCCCCCAAACCTAAATCCCCCCTTGACTTCTGAAGAATCTTGCTAGCTTTATAATGTTTAGAATGGGATGTTTCCCTCTCAACATCCCACCATATACCTTTGCTCCATGGGGCAGCTGGTGGTGGACTAGAATTACTGGTAATGACTATAGATGGGTTTTTAACGCTCCTAACTGGAGATAATTTTTTGTTGACTATATTCTAAATGAGAAGCCTGTCTAAAATTGTAATGTGTTTGTCCTCGTTGTCCTCCTCATCTGTGAGGCTTCTGAAAACAAGTCTGTTGTATGGTGTGTGTGTGTGTGTGTGTGTTTAAAAACAACAACAACTCTTAAATTGTATCTAAATTTATTTATTTTTTTCCTGTGACTTATACATGTATCTGCCACACAGGGCTAGTCTATCTATAAAATGCTATAATTATTTTCAGAAATTGTTTACTCTCTGGACGCAATATGTCATTCACAGCTGACTCAATATATCAAACCAAATGTCTCCAGAGAGTGGTCAGCAAAGTGCAATTCATTAGAAATGGACGTCGCCACAGCTAGTTTGTGGAACACCTCCCCTCGCCCATTTCTGTTGGCTTAGTTCCCAGATTTTAGCTAAAACAATGATGGTCACAGTGTCCTAACAATCATGTTCTCATATGGACTCAAAATTCATGCTGAAAAGAGCAGGGCTTTACAAACAACACCCTGATGTCCCTGCTCAGAAATATAAACTGACTGCCTTTCCACAGTTCCATGTTCAAATGTGTGACTGCCTCTCACAGAGGGTTCTTCCCCAGACAAGGCTCTTTTTGTGTCCTGCATCTTTCATGGAATTTTATGAAGGGTCCAGATGTCACCCTCTTCCGCTTCTAACCCTCCTGTCTTGTGTTTTCGCGCTGCTCCTTCTGTCTTCCACACACACACAAAAATCTGTTAAGGCAGAAAGAAAAGATGGAATAGCTGCACAATGTATTTTGATTGGTAGTGGTAGGAACCGTCTGTCTGGAAGCAGCCTAAGTATAAACAGAAGGTCAATTATCGTAAGACACAGAATTTAGAAGTCAACCATATATATATTTGGAACAGCAAAATTCATGCCCATCTAATTTAGCTAGTAGTTTGTATGGTCTAAATCGGAATATTTGAAAACTTGAATATTATTTGTGAGCTGAAAAAGCCCCACCTTTGGGGGCATTGTTCCATTCATGAGATATGCAGTACTATCAAAACCAAGAAGAATGATGGTGTGGCTAGTGGAAAAGAGGGTGAGCGTGTTGATTCTACTACAAGCGGAATTTTGGAAGCTCATTGTGTGGAAAAATTGGCACCTCATTTCAGCCTCCCATCACTTTCCTGCTCCTCCCAAAGAAGGATCAACAGTGGACCACAATTTCCTTCTCCCCACCTTCAATGATTGTTTGCACCCTTAGGGTGCAATCCTATGACCTTCTGACTTTGTCTGGGGGGCCATGGAAGAAGTCAGACTCCCTGCAGCGACCTCAGAAATCCCTTCCGAGGTCGCAATGGGGAGTCTGAGCACGGGGTGCCCTCCTGCTCACCTCACAGCCAGCGCGGTTCTTTCCGCACCGGCTGGGACCCAAAGCTGGAAGACCAACTTCGGTTCCGGCGTGGGGGGGTGTTCCTGGGGGAGGGGAGGGGCCTCTCTTTGCGAGGAGGGGTAAAATGTTTAGACGGCCGAAATTGGCCATCTAAATGTTTTTGAGGGCGAGGGGAATGCGGCGGCAATCCTATCTGCCCCACTCCTCCCGCCCTCCACTGGATGCCCGTTATCCTCCAGGTTCGGAGGGCTATAGGCAGCCGCAGAGGATGGGGCTGCCTGAAACCTGATTGAGAATCTTGAGGAACAAAGATACCATTTTCAAGAGTGGCAAAACAGCTTCACTGCTCTGTGAATATTATACAGCCTTCACCAACCTGGTGCACTCTAAATGTTTTGGACTGCAACTCTAAATGTTTTGGACTGCAACTGTTGACTGATAGCCACTGCTGGCTGGGGCTGATGGGAGTTGTAGGCCAAAACGTATGAAGGGCACCAGATTGAGGAAGGCTGCTATAATACATCATGCACTTTCTTCCAGTGCAAGCTCTTTAAACAAAACAGTTTTGCAGGTTTGATTCGAATGAGGAAAATCTGTTCGTGCAAGGCCCTTATTAGCTGGTGCTGTGTTGTCATGAATCCACCATCAACACCATCCATGAAATATTTGCAAAGTTTAAGGTGAGGAATGAAAAGGAAGAGCCAGTGTGGCATAGTGGTTCGAGTATTGGTCTGAGACTTGGGAGATCCAGGTTCTAGTCTCCAAGTGGCCATGAAGCTCACTGGGTGACTTTGGGCCAGTCACTGCCTCTCAGCTTAACCTACCTCGCAGGGTTGTTCTGAGGATAAAATGGAGAGGAGGAACAAGAGGATTATGTAAGCCACCTTGGGTTCCTTGCAGGAAAAGTGGTGGGATATAAATATAATAAATTACAACCCCCTTCTCTGTATTCCACTACCACTTTTATCCTTATGAAAATAACATTATACATGTGTCTGTGTGTACTGTGTATACACCACCTCCAACTCCAGACCCAAGAAGGGACTTGCCTAAAGAATGCAGAAGAAGGCCAGGACTGACAACTAAACAGGGCCGATCCATGACGCAGTGTGAGGCAGTCGCCTCAGGTGGCAGATGCTGGGGTGCAGCAGCAAGGTGTTGGAGGGCAGATCTATGTGTCCAAAGCAGCCTGGCCTGCTCAGCGCCCCCTAAACTAGCCTGCAACCCTCAGGTGTGATGAAGGGTAAGCGGTCCTACTGTCAACGTTGAAACAAGATTCAGTGCCAGTCCAGTTAGCTTCTGTGCATGGAATGGGGGAGGGTGCCTTCACCTCAGGCACGGTGGTGCACCTCGGGCTGGCCCGTGGGGCCAAAGCCCAGGGGAGCCCCAAATGACCAGCAGGGAGCAGCAGGTGATGAGGGCAGCAGGAAGTGGAGGCTGGTGACTCCAGAGTCAGTGGGGTGGTGCATCCACTCTGGGTTGCAGTCTTCACTTTGAAGGAGCTGACCATGGTGCTGAATCCCCATCCCTGAATAGATTCAGCACCATGGATAGTTCCTTACAATTTCAGGCTGCGCTCCGGAGTGGATACACTGCCCCACTGACCTTGGAGCCGCCAGCCGCCACTGGCATCAGGGCAGCAAAAGCAGATGCCATCTTATTCCTGTAGTCATGATGGTACTATGATTTAAGAGTTTAGAATGCAAAACTGCACATGCTCAGCCTGTGTGTGTGCGAGTGTGTGTGTTTTAATCAGGGCTGGCAAATATTCTAACATATCAGGAATGTAGAAGCAGATGTAAAACATGGAATGGTGTGTGTGTGTGCGTGTGCTGGGGGGGTATTGTTTCACAATAGAAATAATACAAAATGGCTGTTTAAGTCCCCCCCCCCCATAAGATCATTAAGTCCAGCTTCTAAAACTACCTAGCCGCACCACCATGCAGGCAGCAAAATGTCTTGGGGCAGCCCTACCGCTAAACACACATTCGATTCGCTGCTGTGTATGACAGTCACACAAATTATGAAGCTGGGAGGAAGCCGGGCTCACATTGCGGATGAAGAGCCTGCTGTGATGTCTCTTTTGATGCTGTCTTTGCCCCAGCTTTGTCGGCTTTTTCTGTTATTTGTTCTTAGGCCGTGGAAATGCCCATCAAGTCTCAGAGCTCTCTCCAGGCTGGGCTGTATTTAAGTGAACAGTTCTCCGTTCTCAGGGCCCGAATACAGTACAGTTTCTCTTGGAAAGACCATTGCTGCTATTCTCCTCCTGGGATTCACCCTACTCTGAAAGCAACCAGGACATAAAACAAAACAATCACGAGGGCAGCAATGGCAGGCAGGGATCAGGCCTGCCTAAATGCAGCTATTTGGAGAAGGGGAGTGGGGGAAAAGATCAATGACTTTTTCTTGCTTCTTTTTTTCCCCAGCCTCCCCGCCCCCCCCCCGCCCCCCCCCCCCCCCCCCCCGCTGCTCTGTTGATAGCAATCTTGGCTGTTAGTGTGACTGAGCCAAAAATTAAAGCCTCGTTTTCTGAAAGATTTGACATCCATTCTTTCTAGCATTGACTCTGCAAATGGAATGACGACAAAGGGGAGTTGTTATAAACAAAGCTTTGGGGATAGCTTCCCCCCTGAGCATGCTTTTGCCTTAATTACAGTCTGCCAATACTTGCATGCCATTTGTCAGTGATTTGGATTGAGCTGTCTTTCTGGGCCTTGCTCATTATTCACAAGAGCAGTCAGAAGGAAACAAAATTCTCAGTAGCTCTTTGCTGCCCCTCTCTGGTGCAAAAGTATTTCATTCCCCGTCGGTCTAGGTCAGACTTCCCAACCTGGTGCCCAGATGTGTTGGATGATAACTCCCATGCTGGCTGGGGATGATGGGCTTTGTGATCCACGACCCATCTGCAGAACACCAAGTTGGGGGAGACTGGTCTACGTGAACATCCATATCTCAGGACGGAATCCTACATGACAAACTGCATTTGTGCATTTAACAGTATTTATGCAAGCTGCAGTTCACATGAAAGGGCCTTCTCACTTTAGCCGTGTCACGTGAGGAGAGAAGAACTCAAGCAAGTTATGCCCACGAACAAAGACGCCCATTTACAGAAGGTGCTGCTGTGATATTCAGTGGATTCCCCCTCTGACATGACACTGTCCGTGTGAGTAGACCACTTGCATCTCCTAGAGAAATTTACTAAACACCTATGGAAATTTATTTTATGAGGAGTTTAATAAATGTAATAATAAATAAAATACATAAATGCACAAATCAGCAACTAACTTTATCATATAAATTGACTCAGGGTATAATCCTATGCATGTTTAGACCGAAAAAGCATCCTACAACTCCTAGCATGCTGCAGCCAGCTTGGCTGGCTAGGGCATGCTGGGAGCTGTAGGACTTTTTTTGGTCTACATGTGCATAGGATTGCACCCTCAGACTCTCAGTAAAGAATGCATACTGTGTTGGCTGGGTCTCCCCACCCGACTCCACCCCCACGTGTTTAACACCATTTTGGACAATCCTGAAGGCAGCTAACCATTAAAACCCCGAAAATATAATTGTGTAAAAGCCAACAATAAAATAATTTGAACACAAAAAACACTTTGCTGGCCCGATCCGAGGGTGACTTAGGCACACCTAAGGGTGCAATCCTATCATGATGCCCATAAGCCCCCAAACCTGGAGGCGTATGGGCATCTAATGCAGAGCAGGAGGAGTGGCAGAAGAGATCTTTGCCTCCCCATTCTCCTGCCCTGCATTTTCCATTAGACAGGCTTTTTCACTCGTCTAGCTGGAGTGTCTTGGAAGGGGAGGGGAGGAGATTGGAGCGGCTGCAGGATACCTCGTATCCTGGCCTCTGCAGTCTCCTCCGCTCCCCACCCCCTGAAATACCCCCTTTCCCCCCTCTCCAAGGTTGCTTTTCCGAGCTTGGAGAGCAGCCGATGCAGTTCTTTCTGTGCCAGCTGTGAGGGGGCGGGGCCCTCCGATTCCCAGCAACAAGCTTGGAGCACTGTCACTGACCTCAGATCTGGGAATCCAAACTATCCTATGGATTCTCAGACACTATCTAGGGGCCATAGGATTGTTCCCTCCACTAATTGATTTCAAGGGGCTTAGAGGTGTCTAATTCTGCATAGGTAGTAAGAGCAGCCCTTAAAATGTGGCTAAATGAAAACATCTTACAGTGGGGCCTAAAAAAAAACCCTGACTCTGGAGGCTGCAGGCAGTCGTCCCCTTCAGGTAGAATGTTTCAAATATCTGGGGCCACTATAGAGCAGGGATGGGCACAGGATCAGTGCTAGGTACCGAAAAGATCTGGGACTCTGGCCCACAGGACAAAAAAAGTGTACAAATTTGCATATGCTACTTTACATATGCTCTAAAGTCTGCCTGTGTGTGTGTGTGTGTGTGTGTGTGTCTGTGTCTGTAAAGGACCCTGTCTCCTAAGGACACTCCTATTTGTAAAAAAAATAAAAATGCATATGCTACTTTACATATGCTCTAAAGTCTGTTTGTGTGTGTGTTTAAAGGAGCCTGTCTCTTAAGGACACCCCTACTTGTAAAAAGGGGTGTATGGACAGGGCAGAGGAGGGCATTTGATTTCAGAAAAAAAACTCAAGGCAGAAAGATTCAAGGGGGGCAGCAGGAAGTGACACCCGTGTGGGCAAGAAGGCAGCTAATCCAGGGGGATCAGATGCAACACAGATCATCAGGGCCCCTGTCCCTTTATTTCAGCAAGTGCCCATGGACAACAGGCTGATGGGGCAGATGGCCTCCAAGAGATTCGGGGCTCCAATTGAAAGATCTGGGGCACCAGCCTTAAGGGCTGCCCCCTAACACTGCCTCTGGATGGATGGAAGGTAGATCTGGATCTGCTAGTAGATCTTTTGGTGATTTGTTTAAAAATAGCAGCAAGAAAATGACACCCTAAATTATACTAAAAAGGCTTCAGTTAGTGGAAGCTGGGGCTCTAGAAAAAGAAAACTCGAAGAAGATTCTGCAAGGATGTAGTGTGCCCCTACCCTTGCTACAGAGAAGGCTATACTCCTCCCAGCTGTACATACCTGAGCTGGGACGGGCTTCCTCAAGTTCCCACAGACAATGGAGAAAAGAAAGACGTAGGCATAGAGGTTGCAAGGCAAGTAGCATGATCCTATGCATGTTTACTCAGAAATGTCCCCTTGTGTTCAGTGGGCTTACTCCCGTTATGTGTGTTTAGGATTTCTGCCTTAAAGCCATTCAGCCGTAAGTACCGCACCAGCACCTTGAATTGGGCCCAGAAGCCACTGAAATCGAAAAGCATTGGATGAATAGTATATTTTTAACAGTCTAGCCCCAAAAAGAAGGCACCCGCCTCCCCCCATTCTGCACCAACTGCAGCCTCTGCACATTTACCAAAGCAGCTCTGGGAAGAATGCATTGCAATAATCCTTGAGCTTACGAGGAAATGGATAATGTTTGCCAAATTCATCCTCTTTTGATAAGGCCATGGTCCTTTGGCTCAGTGGCCTTCAGTTTTTCCAACTATATGGGTTTGGAGAGCACAATAACAAAACTGCTCCATAAAAAGGATTAAACTTGTGAATTCAGTTATTTAATCCTTTATATAAAGTGGTTTACTTAGTGTGTTCTCCAAACCCATATTCGGAAGCAGCCAAATGCTCTCTTCCAGTAAAAGGGTTCAGCTACTAGTTGACGAGGTTTATTCATGGTAAGACAACAAATAGTGATTTATAAAATATTGTGGATATTTAAGCTATACCAGGCCTATAGTAGTAGTAGTAGTAGTAGTAGTAGTAGTAGTAGTAATAATTATCATCATCATCATCATCATCATCATCATCATCACCATCATCACCATCCCACCTTTTCCCCAATATTGGGACAAGGCAGGGCAACCCATCGCATTCTCACAGGTCCAGACTATTCCCAAAGGCCTGCCAGAACAAAAAAGTTTTTGCCTGCCTGTGGAAACATACCAAGGAGGGCGCCATGCTAGCCTCCCTGGGAAGGGAATTCCAGAGGATTGGGACAGCCGAGAAGGCCCTCTGCTGGGTTCCTGCTAGGTGTGCCTGAGATGGTGGTGGAACCAAGAGAAGGGCCTCCCCGGAAGATCTCAGGGTACGGGCAGGCTCATAAGGAAGAATACGGTCTTTCAGATAACCTGGACCCGAGCCGTATAGGGCTTTATAGGTCATAACCAGCACTTTGAATTGTGCTCGGAAACAGACTGGGAGCCAGTGAAGCTGTTGTAACAGAGGAGCTGTGTGCTCCCTGTAGCCAGCCCCAGTCAGCAATCTGGCAGCCACTCTTTGAACCAGCTGAAGTTTCTGAACACTCTTCAGAGACAGCCCCACGTAGAGCGCGTTACACTTATCCAAACGGGATGTAACTAAGGCATGTGTCACTGTGGCCAAATCATTCATCTGGCTGCACGGCAAGAAAAAATGCCTTCCAGAATTATAAGCCTTGGTAGCTTTAGAATAATTGGTTCTATATTTTTTTCCAGCCATAGATGGCGGCTAACACGTTATGGGCAGTATCAAACAGGGTGCAACCGCTAACGTAACTTACATGTCGCTAGCTACATCTAGCGCGATGCCAAAAGTGTTAGCTGGCGCGCTGAGTTTTCTGGGGCAACGTGGTGTGCCAGCTAACGCTATTGGCATTGCGCTAGTTGTAGTTTATGCTAGTGTGCAATGTCATTTACATTTGCAGTTGTGCCCCGTTGGATACTGCCCTATATGTGGGGCTGCCCTTAAGGCTGCTCCAGAAGCTGGATCTATGCAGACTGCAGCAGCTTGTTGGCACTGCACTGGCTGCCTATTCACTACTGGGGCGGGTTTAAGGTTCTGGTACTCGTGTACAAAGCCCAAAATAGCTTGGGACCAGGTTACCTGAGAGAGCGCCTCCTCCTGTACCAACCTGCTCAGTCGCTGAGGTCATCAGATGGCATGCTCCTGGTGCTTCCTCATGGACCTTTGGCCTGACTGGAGTCCACCAGGAGAAGAGCCTTCAGTGTGGCGGCTCCATTTCTGTGGAACTCCCTGTCTCTGGAGGTTAGGCGGGCTCTGACATTGTGCTGCTTTTGGCACCTGCTGAAGACCTCCTTGTTCCGGGAAGCCTTCTCTGCTCTTGACCACCATTGTAATGTTACTTTGTTTTCAATGTATTGTTTTTTTGTTTCTTTTATCTGTTTTTATCTTTTTATTGTTCACCGCTGTTGTTCATACCTACGTAGATATGGAGCAGTATACAAATACTGTAGATGATGATGATGATGATGATGATGATGCACTCACATTTTTGGACTTACTTGCAAGGCTGGCAAGCATTATCCATTCCCTTGAAGCTCAAGGACCATTGCAATGTAACTTGACTAGCTAACATTCACCACAGTAATTCTGTATCTATTCATAACAGGGAAATATTAGCACAGGGGTTCTCAGCCAGGGGGGAATTCCAGGGTTTTTTTGGGGGGGGGGAATTGGGACCACAGACTCAAACTGTTGGAATACTGATCTTTCTACAAATTACAATTCTACAGATTGTACATAATCTACAGGACATCACACCTTATTGTATGGCACAGATTAGTAAGTCAGACAATCTTGGGAGAAAGGGAGCCTTTGGAAAGGGGGGAATGACATTCTGACATATGGTGAAAAGGGTGCATGGGGCAAAAAAAAGGTTGAGATCCACTGTATTGGCAGGCTCAGGGAAACTCCATGGTTTGAAGAAGTATATTAAACAAAAAAAAGGGGGGGGGGAAGCCCTAGCAAACAGCTCAATGAGGACTGAGCATGCTCAGTGGCCACAGAATGTTTGGTGTCTGTTTTGGGTGGGTGGGGGGCGATGGAAAACCATCGGGAGGAGAAGAATGGAATAGACTATCCAGAAAAAAGTGCATAGCTTGCTGGCTGAAACTCCAAACAGGAGCACTTCACTTTGCAACATTTTGTTGCAGGTCCCACTTGTATAACAAATTAAACCTGTGGGCATGATCCAGTCAAAGGCCCATTGATTTCACTGAGAAAGTTCAGCATATATATTGCACTAGGAAAGTGTTTAATTTTGAGGCTGGTGACTGCTATTTTGGTGGGGGCTCCTATTCCACTGCAGGATTTGGCGCTTTATAGGAACTATCCATGGTGCTCCATGGTGGTGAACCTATTTTGGGAGGGAGTTCAGCACCATGCATAGCTCCTATAAAGCTCCAAATAAAGCCTGCAATGGAATAGGAGCCCCACCGAAATAGGAGTCACCAGCCTCCCCTGACTTTGAATGGATTATGTCCTGTATATCAAGATGGAGGCTGAAAATAGGAAAACCTCATGGAGATGTGTGATATCAAGTTGTTTTGCTCAATGGCAGAGAACATAATTTGTTTATAGAAGGTCTGCATCCTCTCCCAGCAGCAAAAAGCTCTTTTCTCCAATCAGCAACTGATCAGAGATGAGTTTTGCCTGCTGTGTGAGAAAGGGAGCCTTTGTCACAGTGCAGTAGGGGATCATCTCCTGATTGGAGAATTTTCCAGCCAGGGAGAATGGTTGAGGCCTGGGGAGAAAACAGGACTGAATCACTCAGCATACTTTTGAGGCTTGTCCTACTTACTTGTGAGATATGTTGCTCATGCTTGCTTCCAAATACACATGCAGAGTCTTGGTACTTAGGAAGTTATTTGAAAGTACTGCAGAATGGTTTAGTTCTGCTTACTTGTAAGTAGACATGCAGAGATTTATACCATTTATGTCCAGGTAGACATGCAGAGGCTTGGTGTTTGGGTTATTATTTGAAAGTACTATTGAGTGATTCAGTCGTGTTTACTTCTGAGCAGACATGCAGAGGTTGTCCTGCTTACTTTTGAGCAGACCTGATGCTCATGCTTACTTTGGAGTATACATGCAGCTTTGTCATGCTTACTTCAGAGCAGGCTTAAAAGTGGTAACATTTTGTCCCCGCCCACTCAGCCTTTGGCCCCACCCACAGATAGGGCACACACACACACACACACACACCCTTTTCCCTATTGAAATTTGGCCCTTGGACTCAAAAGGTTTCCCTGCCCTGGTTTCCACCATCTGGATTTGCCATTTATCCTAATTGCTCTGCTTTCGAGTATTACACTGTTGTGTAGTTCAAGTAAAGACAGTCTGAGACACCTGTAAAAAGCCATGCCCAACATACAGAGAGGGGATTTCATAATTTCCTGTGCTCTCGATCTCACAGTGGTTCATTTTCCTACAGAGCAGTTCCGTCTTATTACGTCCCACCGTGGTCAACGAGGCTTACTGCCACTTGCATAGTATTGCAGCCCGTTTCATAAGACACTTGTAAAGTGCGCGCGCCTAGAAATTTCTGGAAACTTCATTGCAAAACGCGCCTCTTACTGCGCCTGCGAAAAGCTGGTTTCATGAACCATGCGGACGGCCAACGCGCGCACGCACGACCATGTCCCGCCTTCTTGCTGATGCCATCCATCCATCAATCTCCACTCTTTGACCTTGGAGCGCGCGGTTGCCGTCCAAGGACCGATAAGGCTGTTCCCGGAATCTGCCAGTTGTGGCAGAACAGTTTTTGTTTCCATTGTCAACGGCAGGAAGGGAGGAAATTTGTAAATAACTCCAACATTGGAAGTCGCGCATTGGAAACCGGCACAGGGGCGTATTTTTCTGGACACTGTTCTCTGGCTCTGTGGTTCGGTTCGGGCGCTTTGCGAGGGCAGCTATAAAGAAAAGCGAGGCCCCCTCGCTCACGCCCCCTCGTACCCACGTGGGTCGGAGACCTCCAGAAAGCAGCCGCAGTCGCCGCGCGCATCCCTTTTCCTGCTTGGCTCCTTTTGCGGCCTTACTCTTGCTACCACCATGCTGACCGCCGCCCGCCTGCTGGTTCTGCGCCACGGAGGGGCCGCCCCTGGGCCTGCTCAGGTGAGACATGCGGGACGGAGGGAGGGAAACGGAGGCCGCCCGGACGGAGGGAGCTGTTGGTTCCTTCCCAGGCAGGAAGGCTCAAGGACGCTGGGAGCCCCCATGAAAAGAAGACCCCGTTATCTTTCCTTCAACATCTGGCACTTAGAAGTAGACTGTCTCTAAACGTGGAGGGTCCACCTACTTCGTAGATTCATAGATCATAGAGTTGGAAGGGGCCTACAAGGCCATCGAGTCCAACTCCCTGCTCAATGCAGGAAACTAGAGGAGGGGTCTCCCATCCAAGTAATAACCAGGCCTGACCCTGCTTAGCTTTCCACGCTCAGACAAGCTGAGCCAGCTGAGCCACAGGCCTGCTCAGGGCGGGTAGCTAGCGCTACTGACAGGCGTGTGTGCTGTGAATTTGACCGATTCTTTTATAACGGAGGCCACCTGGCGCCCACGCCCTCAAGATTTATTTGTACTACAACTCCCATCAGCCCCTGCCAGCATGATCAATGGTTATGGGTGATGGGGTTTGTAGCCCAACGCATCTGGAGGGCCCCACGCTCCCCATCCCTGCTTTATAAGGAAACGAGCAGTACCTTTGCCGCATTAGGGCTAAAGGTCCATCGAGTCCAGCATCCTGATTCCGACAGTGACCAAGCTGCAGTTTCTTATCGTGCCCACAAACAAAGCATGAAGGCAAAAGCCTTTCCCTGCTGTGTCCTCCCTTCAGTCATCTGATCTTCATAGGTACAACTGCCTTTGAACATGGAGGCTCCATTTTGTTAGCATGGTTAATATCTGTGGGTGGGTCTTTTCTCTCCCATTAATTTTTCAAATTTCCCTTGAAACCTGTGTACAAGAGCAGATGCTCTAGAGCAGGGCTCTCCAACCTTGGGTCCCCAGATGTTGCTTGCCTACAACTCCCAGAATCCCTTGCCATTAGCCATGCTGGCTGGGTATGCTGGGAGCTGTAGGCCAGCAACATCTGGGGACCCAAAGTTGGAGAGCCCTGCCTAGAGGGACATGTGAAACAATCTTTATTTAAATAAAAGGGTGGTTTTTTGCTCTGATTGTTAAAACCTGAGATTAAATTCTTTGGGGGTAGGGGAGGGCAGCAGGTCAGATGTGCGGATAGTTTCTTTCCTGACTTGAGGCCTCAGTCATTTCTAGTGACTTGCAGATTCCTGTACAATTAAGCATTGTGTGAGAGAGCACATGTACCTCTGCCAGTTTTGAATTCCATGGCTTTTGTTTCAGTGAACTGTTAATTTGGCATGTCTGTGAGGTAATGGTTGGGACCACTGGATTAAATGGGGAGGAGATTCTCTTTTGGTCTCCATTAATATGTGTTGAGGAACTTATGTACTTTAGTTAGTAAATACAGTATATTAACTACCCCAATAAATAAAAGCAAAAAAAAAAATAGTTACATATTTTTCAGAAAGAGAGAATGGTAAAGGCAGCCCAAGTTAGTTTGAGAGAACGATTGACCTACAGCTTGTACAATGAGACTGGCTTCTGTTGAAGTAGTAAATGGAAGATCTCCTGGGACTGAAAAGTAACACACCTGAGTTAAACATGCTGTCTTCTTTGAGTACATTGCCTGTACAGATAAGAAAACTGTCTCTGGAATGCAGAGTTGTTCAGCGGTGTTTCCTTGATATAGCTCTAAGGCAGCCCCAACTTGAGGCCCTCCAGATGTGTAGGACTACAATTACCATCACCCCCAACCAGCATGGCCAGTGCCCAATGGCTGGTTGTGAATAATGGGAGTTGTAGTCCAACACATCTGGAGGGTACCAGCCTGGGAAAGCCTGCTCTAAGATTGCAATCCTGTGTATGTTTACTTGGGAATAAGTCCCACTGAGCTTCCTGGGACATAATTCTAAGTAAGTATACATATGGCCAAGATATAAATCTAGCAGCTTTATGCCCTGCTTGCTACAGTAAGCCAGCATGCTTGCCAAGCTAAAGCACATTTGCTTAACCCAAGTAGGATGATGGTAGAAGATGCTCATTCTCACTGGGAAATACAGTAGTTCTTTACAAATGCATTTTATCAGCTTTGTTTGTTTTATAGGTTATCTGGAATGGTTTAAGTCAAGATGGCCTCCGAACTGTAACAAGCAGGAAATATGCGTAAGTAATGTAGCTGAACAAACCAGCCATTACTCATCTTCTGTTGTTGAAATTGCTTCTTTAGAGTTCTGAAAAAATCCCTTCCACCAGAGATAAAGAGGGGAAGGACAGTAAAATAAAAGCAAAAGTGGAGGTGTGAATCGGAAATTTGGGGGAAATTGATTTTTCTGTTGGAAAATATGCCAAACATGTATTTTCATCTGTACTAGTTGACCCTGTCTTCTGCACCACTTGAAATAAAGTAACTCACTGTTGGGAAATGATCGTGTACGCACACACACACACAATCAAGAAAAGACAATAATCAAGAAGACCATTTCAATGTGAGCAGACTCTGTTTTCCGAAATCCATGAAGACTGGCATGAAGGTTTAGGATTGGAAGTGGTGGCTCTTTGGGGCAATGGATTGTGATTGGAGAAAAACTTGAGAGATACTAGAAATTTCAATAATGTTATTATGTGTATAGTACCATCTGCATCCATAGTACTTTATAAAGCACAAGGGGGTAGGTTGCTGCTTACAATTGTAGGGGCTTACGGTCTATAATTCAACACAAAGGAGGCAGAAGAGGAAGATAAGAGAAATCGAGACAAAACATAAACTGGAATAATAGTTTCAGTAGAGCATGGGAGTTGTGCCCAAGGCTTCCTTGAAAATGTAGCTTTTGAAAATAGATTTGAATGAAGAGAGGTGAGCATCATGCAGATGTTCTGAGAGATAATTTCATGCACAAAGGACACCAGGAGAGAGAGGGTGGAATATTTTGAGGGAGTAGGAGACCTTTGTACAGTTGTGGGTGGTGGAGCTGGACAAGCAAAGGTCAAAGGCAGGGGATGTATTGGGATAAGAACAGAGAGACGTGGGGGGGGGGGCGGAGGCCATGAATGACTTTGAAGGCAAGGAGCTTGTGTCAGATCTGAGAGCAGACAGGAAACCAGGGTAGGGGTTTAAGGAGGGGCACTGCAGTGGTCAGAGCGAGTGAGTCGCATTATTTTAGCAGTAGAGTGCTGGATACAGATGAGGGGGCTGAAGTGAGACAACAGAAAACCAGAGGGGAGGGGGCTGCAGTAATCAAAGTGAACCAGAACATCAGCTGAGGGGGCAGAGAAGAGAGGCTGTGGTTTTGCAATGTTGTGATTGACTTTATTAGGGGTGGGCAACTTGTGGCCCTCTAGATAGTACTTTGATCTACAACTCCCATTATCTCTTCCTGTTGTTGTTGTTGTTGTTGTTGTTGTTGTTATTAATTTTATTTCTATACTGCCCCATAGCGGAAGCTCTCTGGGCAGTTTACAACAATTCATAAAAACAATAGTCCACACAATAAAATACAGATAACAATAATAACATACAATTTCATTACAAAAGTTTAAAACCAAATCTAAAACCCAATTTAAAATGGCAAATAACTGAACAAGTTAATAAATTAAGCTTGCAGTTGGCATAATGCCTGCCCCCCCCGTGCTATTTTGACCTGTTAAATGCCTTGGCATAGGGGGCAGTCTTAACATGGCGCCGAAAAGATAGGAAAGTTGGCGCCAGGTGGGCCTCAGTGTGGGGCTTATTCCACAATTGGGGGGCCACCATAAAGGCCGTCCTCCTTGTTGCCACCAACCGCGCCTCCCTCGGAGGTAGCAGTCGGAGGAAGGCCCCAGAGGTTGAGCATAGTATCCAGGTAAATCATGGTTGGGAGAGGCGTTCCATCAGGTATATCCTAAGCCATATAGGGCTTTATAGGTTAAAACCAGCACCTTGAATTCGGCTCGGAAGCATATAGGCAACCAATGCAAGCGGGCCAGAGCTGGTGTTATATCTTCGGACCTTCTGGTCCTGGTTATTAGTCTGGCTGCCACATTTTGCACAAGCTGCAGCTTTTGAACAGCCTTCAAGGGCAGCCCCACGTAGAGTGCATTGCAGTAGTCTAGCTTAGAGGTGCTCAGAGCATAGATTACTGAAACCAGGCTATCCCTATCCAGACAGGCGTAGCTGGGCCACCAGTCGGAGCTGGTAGAAGGCACTCCTTGCCACTGAGGCCACTTGAGCCTCAAGTGACAAAGATGGCTGCAGGAGCACCCCCAAGCTACGAACCTGCTGCTTCAAGGGGAGTGCAACCCCATCCAGAACAGGTTGAACACCCATCCGGTCAGAGGAACCACCCACTAGCAGCATCGCAGTCTTGTCTGGATTGAGCTTCAGTTTGTTAGCCCTCATCCATTCCATTGTTGCAGTCAGGCACTGGTTTAGCACATCCACAGCCTCACCTGCGGAAGATGAAAAGGAGAAATAGAGCTGTGTGTCATCAGTGTACTGATGGCAATGCAGTCCAAAACTCCGGTTGACCCCACTCAGTGGTTTCATGTAGATATTAAATAGCATGGGGGATAAGACCGACCCCTGAGGAACCCCATACTGAAGAGTCCATGGGGCCAAGCAGTATTCTCCAAGCACCACCTTTTGGAGCTGGCCTTCCAAGTACGAGCGGAACCACTGCAATGCAGTACCCCCCACTCCCAACTCAGACAGCCACCCCAGAAGGATACCATGGTCAATGGTATCGAAAGCCACCAAGAGATCCAGGAGTATCAACAGGGTCACACTCCCCCGTCTCCTAACATTGTGATTGGAGAAAAACTTGAGAGATACTAGAAATTTCAATAATGTTATTATGTGTATAGTACCATCTGCATCCATAGTACTTTATAAAGCACAAGGGGGTAGGTTGCTGCTTACAATTGTAGGGGCTTACGGTCTATAATTCAACACAAAGGAGGCAGAAGAGGAAGAGGGTCAAGCCTGGTTGTTACTTGGATGGGAGACCCCTCCTCTAGTTTCCTGCATTGAGCAGGGGGTTGGACTCGATAGCCTTGTAGGCTCCTTCCAACTCTATGATCTATGAAATCTATAAGAGAAATCGAGACAAAACATAAACTGGAATAATAGTTTCAGTAGAGCATGGGAGTTGTCATGCAGCTAACATAGGTCATCATACAGGGCGACCAAAGCTGTTTGTGTGCCAAAACCAGGCCTGAACCTCGACTGAAATGGATCCAGATAATCAGTCTCATCCAAGAGCACCTGGAGCTGGTTGGCCACTACCCGCTCTAGGACCTTGCCCAGGAAAGGAACATTTGCTGCCGACCTAAAGTTAGTAAGATCTTCCAGGTCCAGAGAGGGTTTCTTCAAGAGCGGCCTCACCACCACCTATTTCAGGTGGCATGGGACCACTCCCTCTCTCAAGGAGGCATTGATCACCTCTCTGGCCCAGCCAGCTGTTCCCTCCCTGCTAGTTTTTATAAGCCAAGAGGGGCAAGGATCCAGTACGGATGTGGTTGCACAAACCTGTCCAAGCACCATGTCAACATCCTCGAGCTGTACCAACTGAAATTCATCCAAGATCACTGGACCAGGCTGTGCTCTGGGTACCTCGCCTGATTCAACTGCTATAACATTGGAGTCTAAGTCCCAGCAGATGCAAAAGATTTTTTCCTGGAAGTGCCTAGCAAATGTATTACAGTGGGCCTCAGATGGGTCTGATGTCCCTGGGGCCAGCGTATACTAGGCCCCAGACGACCCTAAACTGCTCTGTTGGGCGGCAAACAGACGATTGGATAGAAACAGTGAGATGTTGCTTCTTTGCGGCCCTCACTGCCCCTAAATATACCTGGCTATAGGCACAGACCAGGGCTCCATTGCATCCACTAGGAGTTTTTCTCCATCTGCACTCAAGCCGTCTCCTGTTTTGTTTCATCACTCTCAGCTCCAGGGTGTACCACAGAGCCGTACAAGTTCTACTACAGAGAGGACGCTCAGGAGCGAACGTGTCAACTGCCTGGGTCATCTCTATTCCAGAGATTGATCAGGAATTCAACAAGACCACCAGCCATATCAGCCGGAACCCCCCCCCCCCCCAGGACCCTCAGGAAGCCATCTGGATCCATTAGCCTCCAGAGGCAGACCATCTGTGCTGGCTAGGACTGATGGGAGTTGTAGAGGGCCACAAGTTGCCCACTCCTGTTTCAAATGACATAGTGATTATGGATGGTTCGTTTTGTATACAGTTACAACAGCCTTCCCTAACTGAGTGATCTACAGATGTTTTGGACTACAACTCCTGTTGGCTTCAGTCAGCGTGGCCAATGGTCAGAAATAACTGGGAGTTATGGTCCAAAACATCTGGAGGGCTCCAGGTTGGGGGAGGCTGAGTCACAACTACTACTTTTGGGCATTCCCCATTGGTTTAGAAATACCAAATGCTCTCTCTTTAGCTAAAGGGTAAAACCATGCCCTTCTATTCAGTATGTACAGTAGGTGAAATTGGAACATAGGAAGTATTACATAGGAAGACACCAAGTGTCTTATCTAATTCAGCATTCTGTTTCTAACAGTGAACAGCTAAATGCCTCTACAAGCAGGGCATGAAGGCAATGACACTCCCCTGTTGTTTGTTCCCAGAGTGTGGTATTCTGAAGGACCTGCAATAAAATGTTGCCATGTGGAGTGCTCCTTTCACATTTGCCAGACAATATGTGTACATTATATTAACTGGATGCTTTGGAAGAAGGATGATTATGCTACTTGTTGAGCAAGTGAAAATAGGCACTGGCCTACATGCTGACCTCCTTTTAATATTTTTTTTTTTAAAATCCATCCTAAATTTACTTTTCAGCTCTGAAGCCATCAAAGGTGCCGTCATTGGTATTGATCTTGGCACAACCAACTCTTGTGTGGCAGTCATGGAAGGAAAGCAAGCCAAAGTGAGTAAGAAATCATTGTTGATCTAACATATGACATCTGCTTTTCCAACTACTGCCATTCCTACCTGTTGAGTCTTTTCTCTTGCGTAGGTGCTGGAAAACGCAGAAGGTGCCAGGACCACCCCTTCTGTTGTAGCATTTTCAGGCGATGGTGAGCGTCTGGTTGGCATGCCCGCTAAACGACAGTCCGTAACTAATCCCCACAATACCTTCTATGCTACCAAGCGGCTAATTGGGCGGCGATATGATGATTCAGAAGTGCAGAAGGATATGTAAGGATTTTCAAAAACTTTAAAAAAATAAAATTGTGTGAGTTGCAAACATAAAAAATATTTACACTTGTCGAGCTATGTTAGCTCCAGGTGTCTTTAGACTTGTAGTGGTATCATTCCAGAGGTGGCCTAAAACCTAATTGAAATATGTGAAGGCTGGTCTAGGTGCTGATTTGTGGGTGTAACTGAAAGTAGAGCTTGCAAGTATTGCTAGGGGGACATGTAGAGAATTATGACAGGTTTGTAAAGAACCACATGCTTGTTCATCAGGATTTAGGTTTTTTATAAATAAATAAAAAGTGTGGGGGGGGGTTCATGTGAGATGGTGGTGTGTGTAACCTGCATCATTCTAGAGCAGCCTCCCCCTCCAGATTTGTTGCACTGCAACTCCCATCATTTCCAGTCCCCAGCACATCTGGCGGGCACCTGGTGGAGGGGGGCTGCTCTGTGTTGAGGGCTCTCACTTTCTTCTATCTGAGAAGAGGGGAGAATAAAATGGCCTCATCTTGAGTACCGTGTCCAGTTCTGGGCACCACACTTTAAGAAGGATGTAGACAAACTGGAAAGGGTTCAGAGGAGGGCAACAAAGATGATCAGGGGATTGGAATCAAAGCCCTATGAGGAGAGACTGAAAGAACTGGGCATGTTTAGCCTTCAGAAGAGGAGACTGAGGGGAGATATGATAGCACTCTACTTGAAGGGTTGTCACACAGAGGAGGGCCAGGATCTCTTCCTGATCATCCCAGCTGGCAGGACAATAATGGGCTCAAGTTACAGGAACCCAGATTCCACCTAAACATCAGGAAAAATTTCTTGACTGTCAGAGCAATAAGACAATGGAACCAACTACCTAGGGAGGTGGTGGGCTCTCCCACACTGGAGGCATTCAAGGTGCAGCTGGACAGCCATCTGTCAGGGATGCTTTGACTTGGATTCCTGCATTGAGCTGGGGGTCGGACTCGATGGCCTCATAGGCCCCTTCCAACTCTACAATTCTATGATTCCTTACAGAGCCTTCTGTTAAGCAGGGCTCCCTTTTTAAGCTTGCATGGGAGGATGGCATATTGCAGCTTCAGAACTAAAGGCTCCACAGCTGGAAGAGAGCAGCTACCATTAATGCAGCACCAGGGAAACACAGTGCAATGTTATAATGGCAGCTGCCCTTACTTTATCAGTTAGCCTTATTAATGTAGACTTTTAATACAAGGGTTTGGGGATGGCTCAGTAATTACAGAATCCTCATACTTTAAAATTCTTCATGTGCTAGCTTTGATATCTCAATAAGGAGCAATACCAGTGCAGTGTTTGGAATGATGCCTGTGATGGAGTTTGTTGCTATAGATTCTAACCTTTTGAAAATGCTTACACTTTCAGCAAGAACGTTCCTTTTAAAATAGTCCGTGCTTCTAATGGCGATGCCTGGGTAGAATCTCACGGAAAGCTGTATTCCCCAAGCCAAATTGGAGCCTTCATATTAATGAAGATGAAAGAGACTGCAGGTTTGTAGAACATAAGTGGTCATTGGCCAATCAGGATCTTGCAGCCTAACCTTACTCGCAGGGTGCTTGTGAGGGGGAAAATGTATGCCACACTAAACTCATTGGAGGAAGGGCAAAATACTTTGCTCACTTAGATTTATTCCAGTCCAGGTTCCAGGTGGCAACTGGCTTGGTTGCTCTACTGGATGATTTGTGCTGAGGTCTGGTTAGTGGAGTGCAAGCCTCTTGGCTTTTCTGCGCCTTTTAGTGGTGTCTGACACCACCGATCGTGGTATCCTTCTGTCCCAACTGTCTTGCCCGGGCTTAGGAGGCACAGTATTATGGTGGTTCCAGTCCTTCCTCAGTGCTTTGTACCAGAAGGTAGTGCTGGGTCATTTCTGTTCTGCCCCGTGGCCTTTTGGGTGACACAAAGCTCTATTTTATCCCCCATGCTCTTTAACACCTGCATGAAGCTACTGGGAGAAGTCATCTGGAAGTTTGGCCTTCAGTGTCTGCAGTATGCAGATGACACACAGCTCTACCTCTTTTCTACATAAGAATCTAAGGAAGGCAGCAGGACGCTGAGTGTTGGACTGGGACTCGGGAGATCCGGGTTCTAGTCCCCGCTCAGCCATGAAACTCACTGGGTGACTTTGGGCCAGTCACTGACTCTCAGCCTAACCTACCTCACAGGATTGTTGTGAGGATAAAATGGCGAGGAGCAGGAGGATTATGTAAGCCACCTTGGGTTCCTTGCAAGAAAAAAGGTGGGGTATAAATATAATAAATAAATAAATAAAAAGTGTCTGGCTGCAATACTGGGGTGGATGAGGGAGAACAAGCTGAAAGACCCACAGACAGAAGTTCTGTGGGTTGGGAAGTCAGCAGACCTGGATAGCTGTGTGAATCTGGTCCTGGGTGGGGTTGCATTCCTCTTAAAGGATAGTCTGTTGGGGGTGCTCCTGGACTTGTAGGTAACAGCTGTGGCCTGGAGTGCTTTTTTACAAGTTTCGGCTTGTGTACCAGCTGTTGACTATTTGGAATGGCTGGACCTGGCCTCAGTTACCACGTACTGCTTACCTCCAAACTGGACTGCTGCAGTGCACTGTATGTGGGACTATCTTTGAAGATGGTCCGGAAGCTGCAGCTACTGCAAAATGCAGCCACCTACATGCTGCGACCAGGAAGTCTGAAATCAAATAACACTGATTTTGTACCAGCTGCACTGGTTGCAAAAAAGCTTCTGGTCCCACTTCAAAGTGCTGGTCCTTACATTTAAAAAACTAACGGATTTTATCCATACAATCCTGCCTGTATTTTAAGATCTGCACAAGTCCTATTTGAGTGCCTGCCATTAAGATTGGTGGCCAAGCGATAGAGCTGCCTTGATGGTGGTCCCAAAACTGTGGAACTCCCTTCCTGTTGACTTGTCTTGGCCCTTCTATACAGGAATTCAGGCGAGCCTTGAAGACCTTCCTCTTCAATTACATTTTTAACTGAGATTATAATTAGCTCATGTGGTTCAGAGCAGCTTCTCAAGGTATTCTGTATGCTTGCCAATGTGGCTATTATATCTTCATATTTTGCCTTTGTACACCGCTTTGTGAGGGCATAGCCTTAAAAAGCAGCTAAAAATAAATAAGTAGTAGTAATAATAAATAAATAATAGTAATAATAATAAAAATACAAATAATTCCACAACAAATCTGCTGACAATCTTTGTGTGGTCTGAAGTGCTACTCATATTTCAATAGTAGGAACCCACCAAAATTGGAATCTGGTTTGAATTGGCCTATTTTAATAGGTGTTTTCTGCTTGCTTCCTAGAAAACTACCTGGGCCATCCAGCAAAAAATGCTGTCGTCACAGTCCCTGCTTATTTCAATGATTCTCAGCGGCAGGTAAGGTTGCTAAATTCTATGTTTCCTTTGCCTCTTGCATTCTTCAGCAAAGGTTTGTTTGGAATGATTTCCCACATTTGTTCCTCCATGGAAATGTTATGTAAGATCTCAAAATGTATTATGCCTTACTATGCTTGACAAAGAATTATCCCAACAGCAATTCTGTGGAGGAAAAATATTGTACCAAATCTGGCCTTTTGTGTGAACAAATGATGCTTAAAATACTGCTCTTTTCTTCCAAGGCTACTAAAGATGCTGGGCAGATTGCTGGACTGAATGTTTTGAGAGTGATAAATGAGCCCACAGCTGCAGCACTGGCCTATGGCTTAGACAAGGCTGAGGACAAAATGTAAGCAAATGGCAATCTCATGCAGTTTAACAATGGTACTTTATATCTTCTGGAAACTTGAACTCCATTACTTTACATTTCCTAGTAGATCAAATATTTAATATTTTATTTTATTAAATTTCTGTACCACTCAATCCATAAGAAATATCTGAGTGTTGAACAAAAGACAATTCAATAATAAATTCAGGTCTTAAAAAATAATGGTATGCATATACTGGTTCACACAGATCAGGGGAAGTTTGCGTGCAAATAAATGTTTTGAGCAAGCGATGGAAAACTCACCAGATGATGGTGCTTGCTTGATACTAGTCGATAGAGTGTTCCATTAGAGAGAGTTTATGGCTTTGGACCAGGCTATCTGAAAAAGCGCCTTCTCCAATATGAGCCTCCCTTGGTCCTAAGATCTTCAGGAGAGATCCTTCTTTCGAGATGGCTGCCTTCAGAGGTGCGTTTGGTGACCACTCAAGAGGGGGCCTTTTTGGTGACCACTCCCAGGCTGTGAAACTCCCTCCCAAGGGAAGGTTAGGTTTGCTCCCTGTCTTCTGTCCTTCCACAGGCAGACAAAGATTGCTTTATTTAAGACGGCCTTCAGCCTATAAGTGGGTCTGGTGGGTTGGGTGCTGTTTTTAATAATATATTTTTTCTGTAATTGTTATGTTTTTATTGTATTTGAATGTATTGCTTTAGTCAATTTTAATTGCTTCTGTAAGCTGCCTTGAGTGCCTTTTTTTTTGGTAGAGAGCCAGCGTGGCGTAGTGGTTAGCGTGTTGGACTGGGACTTGGGAGATCCGGGTTCTAGTCCCCACTTGGCCATGAAGCTGCCTGGGTGACTTTGGGCCAGGCCCGGTCTCTCAGCTTAACCTACCTCACAGGGTTGTTGTGAGGGTAAAATGGAGAGGAGGAAGAGGATTATGTAAGCCGCCTTGGGTTCCTTGAAGGAAAAATGGTGGGGTATAAATAATGGTGGGGTATAAATAATAAATAAACAAACAAATAAATAAATGAGCTTGTTGCGGCCATGTCAAATGCTCCTGTCTTTAGTAGACATAAGACTAACAGTGTGTGGCAAAAAGAAATAAATTTGACTCCTCTAGCTGGCAGCTTCTGAGCGTAGCTGCTTCCTGAAATGGTTTTAATAATAGGGCTACTTCCTGCAATTTTCAGGCAAGCAGTGGAATTGGAAGACTTTCTAGTAAACTTTCCAATTAAGCACAAATGATGTCCTCCCTGCATAACATAGCGAAGGATAATCTCTTGCCAGAGATGTAGGACAAACACCAAATCTGGCAACATTCCCTCTTCCATGCAACTGCAACAAGAGCCTTGATGCCAAAAGCTTGGCTGTCCCTATTAAAAATGAACCCATTATTTCTGGTACCTTTTTTTTTTTTTTTTAATATAAGAGACTTCCCAGTTTTGGCCAGTTATTTATCAGAAATAAGATTCAACAGACAATCCAGTCATAATGAATGCACTCTAAAATGCTAAGATTAAAAGTTGTTGAATGGGGCAATAAACACTTCACTTGATAGCCTTTGATGTGGTCCCCATGACACTTCGACTGAGTGCTGATATGTGCTTTTCTTTCCTTCTAGTATTGCAGTCTATGACTTGGGTGGTGGCACTTTCGATATTTCTGTCTTGGAAATTCAGAAGGGAGTCTTTGAGGTCAAATCCACCAATGGTGACACTTTCTTGGGTGGTGAAGATTTTGACCAGGCCTTGTTGCAGCATATTGTAAAAGAGTTCAAGAGAGAGGTAAGCAGGTTGTGTTTCATATTCTGTTCAAAAGGCAACCTCCAAGCAGCTCTTTCGTGTGTAAGTTTAATCCAATTTGAAAAAGGGAAGACTCTTGCACAGATCTGTCAGAACTGCATTTGAGTTAAGTAGCTGAACCCTTGGTTGGTTTTCAAAACAGTAAAGGGGCACTCTTTGCGGTCCCTCGCCACTGGTCTTATTGAGATCATTAAGATCATATTGCAAATAACTCTTCTGTGAAACATATCTCCATCTCATGAATGTAGCGTGGAGATGGCAGCATGAGTAAACTGAACATGACCTGTTTAGCTCAGTTTAATTATCTGAGGGCCAGTGCACATTTTATGGTGGTAGCCATGTTTGCTGCATTCCTTCACGGGAAGTGTGATGGGGAGATGCACATCTTTGAATACTTGGGGACACATGGTGAACATGTGCTGAAGAGTTGTTTGGTTATGGCTCCCGGGCATGGATCTCCTTCATGATATATGGTGGCCAGTATGCTTTCCATCAATGCCCAGGTGTGTGAAGCTATGATGGATTTAGAGCAGGGGTGAGCAATATGCAGGCCGCATGTGGTCCCTCCCACCCATCCACCCTCAGCGCGGCTCCCAACACATCCTGAAATGGGGGGAAGTTGAAAAACAAAAACAAAATGGTGCATCGTAGCTGCTACGGAGTGCTAAAATTGAGAAATTTAGCTTGCAACCAAGCTAAATTGGTTTGTTTAAGCGCTACTGTGTGCTGTGGGGCGTTTTGCCACCACATTTCAGCAGCAATTGGCATTTTTTTTTAAAAAAAAATCTCTCTCCGCTCTCAGTGTGGCCTGGGGGGTGGGCTCCATGGGGTGAAAATGGCCTCCAGACCTCCCACAGTTGCCCACTCCTGATATAGAGCAAAGGCACCTGAAAAAATGCTTTTGTGCATGTATGTGAAGCAGTCCAGAGCAGTAGCTGTCTGTCTTTATCAGTTCAGTGGATGGTCAGTCCCAGTTTTGTTTAGTCATGTCAGAAAATGTTTGTTAAAGAGCCAAATCCAGATTCATAAAAATTGCTTAGTGGGACTGTATATGTAAAGGCTGGAACTCATTCAAGGGATGTGCAATGAATGGATTGCATGTTGCTACCTGTATGTTGACATTTAGCAGTTAATACAGATACTGCTAAATTTAGGTGAGGAGTGATGTAATTGGAATGCAGTTGGGGTGGGACTGAAAATGGTTGCTTGGCACCTCCGAGGGGGCTCTTATATACCAAGATGGAACTACAGTCTGGGACCAGTAGCTGGAGTGAAACACAAATAATTTCCTCAAATGTGCATTAAAAAAAAAGCATTCCCAGCATAACATATCAAAGATCGTATAATATACTGTGAATCAGTAATTTGTCTCAAGTCCGGTAAAACCTATGTGTTACATCACAGAAGAGTTCTGGTAGTTCTGTTCTAAGTGTCGATACAGTCACATGTGTTACTTAATACTATTAGTGCTATAGTGCAGAGAAATCTGATCCCGAAGGGCCGGTTTGAATAGTGAGTATGCAGTGAGTTGTGGATTTTTTTATACCATCTCTTTACCCCAGTTTTAGAAGACTGTAAAATGTATACACTTGTTCTTTTCTCTTTCAGACGGGTGTCGATTTAACCAAAGATAATATGGCTCTACAGAGAGTGAGGGAAGCCTCAGAAAAAGCAAAGTGTGAACTTTCTTCTTCAGTCCAGGTAAGGAACTGAAAATGATTTCACATTGTACATCAGTCATTTCCATTACCAGCTCTTGCACCTTATTTATTAGTTGGTGAGAGCTAATGCAAAACGTCAGGTTAATCATTGCATTCGGACCAGTAATGCTCATGTTGTGGCTGGTTAAGAGTGGTTGGTTCTCCCTGTTACCGTATTGTTCCAAGTATAGGCCACACTTTTTTCCCCTAATGTAAGTCTTTAAACTAGGGGTGCGGCCTACAATCGGGATGTTGCAAAAAAAACCCAAACCCAATAAAAATACCGGGGGGGGGGGAGTGCGGCCTATACTCGGAACAATACGATATTTTAATACGGTATATTTTAATCCTTATTGTAACAAGCAGCCTTGTTCAACGGATGACCCCCCACTCACTCACTCCCCCCCCACAATCAGTCCCCCTTTCTCTCACATTCTCAAACACGCACTCACCCCCCCCTCACATCCACACACAGACACCCCCCCTCAAACTAGTTCACACCCGCCCCGCACTCTCACACACAGGCGGAGCCCGCTGCCTTTGCAGGCAAGGCGCCGGAATGAATCCTCCGCTTCCCTGCCCGAGCTCACCTCAGCCGGCAAGGAGGAGGAGCGAGGCCGTCCCCCGGCGACTCCAGCGGCCTCCTGCACCTCAGGCAGAGTTTGCTGCTGCCACCGCCAGCTGACTCTTCACAGGCCATGATAGCCCAGTGTGGGCAGCTGAGGGTGCGGAGGAGGGTCGCTGCAGCCGCCTCCTCAGGAAGAAGGCGGGAAAGGCCTTCTGAGGGCGCGCTCACTCGCTCGCCCCGGGGCCCAGGTGCTGGTGGTGGCACAAGCGCGGCTGGCTCGAGCGGCGCAGAGAACTGCTCCGCGCCGCTCAGAAAATTGAAAAATTAATCAGAAAATTGAAAAATAGCACCAAACTTTAAGGGTGCGGCTTATAATCAGGAGCGGCCTATACTCAGAACAATATGGTATATCTGCAACATGAGGCAGTTAGCTTGGACTTCTACAGCAAGTGCTGCTTTTGATTAAGAAATAGCAGTCAAATTCAGAACCCAGAATGAGGCAGGCTTGGTGGGTCAATCAGGTCACCATGGGCAAATTTGGCTGCCACCTAAGCAGTATCCCTGAGAACACCCATGTACTTTCTCCCATAGAAGTGAATGGTTACCAGCATTTCTCTGTGCACAGAGGCCAATATACAGGGCTTAGAACTAAACAAGAGAAAAGTAAAGTGAAACCTGCTTTTCACCCCTGAGGATCCTGCGAGGGGTTGTGTAATGTATCTGCATAGAGCCAATATACAGAACTTGAGTTGAGCAGAAGAAGTTTTAACATGGCAGACCATTTTATGAATGAAGCTGCAATCTCACTGACATTTACCAACTTTGGCACTCTTTCAGCTGGCAAGATGAGCCACTGAATGTACCACTTTTTTGAGGCTGATGTCTGTTGCAGCACTCTAGCACAGAATTAAACCTATAAATACTCAGAATGAATAAGTGGCAGGGGGCAGGGGGCCAGTAGGGGAAGCATATCATCAGTGTAGACATAGGAACTAGTTAATAGGTGTCTCTGATACTCGTAGCCAAATTTTATTTTATACTTCAAACAGAAATAAATACTAGTTGTGGGTTTGAAGCATTGCATTTTTCCCCCTAACAGAAGTCCTGCAGTTTTGAATCCTGGGGAAATGTGATAGCCCTGCAATAGAAGCATTGCTTTGGGAAAGATTCCTAGAGTGCTCAAATGAGTCGCAACTAGGCATGAACTATACAATAAAATGATGATCTCAGAAGGCGTTAAATGTTAGCTGCTGCCAGATCTGCCCTTTTCACAGCTCCAGGGAAATTCCTAGTTACTGAGAGAAAGGGTAGCAAGTGATTCTTGGATGCATATTTTTCTGGCCAAAAACCTATCAGAGAATATGTGTCACATCACGTAACTAACTGAAGCTCACGATGTCTACAAGACAGTGTAATCTTGTGTGGGGAGTATAGTATTTTTCAGTCAAGCTTTGCTGTATTGTAACACATATCTACTATTTGATCAGAAATAGTTCTTTCTGACCATAAAGAAGGATTTCTTTCAATTTAACACTTCTAATACATATTGACTGTCATGCATACTACAAAGATTGGTTTGAGGAAGTCCATCTTGGTGCTTGTCTGGATGGAATAAATACAAGCAGCAACTTAGTTGCCTCCAAAGACTTTGGGAAGAGTCCAGTGCTGTTCAGATCAAGTTGGTTGCTGTTGGTGCTTGCCTTCTTTCTAATGCTTGATATTAAACTTCCTTGTATTGCAGACAGACATTAACTTGCCATACCTTACAATGGATGCTTCGGGACCAAAGCATTTGAACATGAAGCTGACTCGCTCTCAGTTTGAGGGGATTGTGGCTGATCTGATTCGGAGGACAATAGCACCTTGCCAGAAAGCCATGCAGGATGCTGAAGTCAGCAAGAGTGACATTGGAGAAGTTCTCTTGGTTGGTGGCATGACCAGAATGCCAAAGGTAGACTAGATTCCTTGTGACTTGATAGACTTGGACCCCATCGTCTTGGAACTGGTCGAGTGCCCTTTCAACTTTCCTTAGCTCTTCTAAAAACAGCAAAAGTTAATGGATGGTTAATCAGTGGAGAGGGCTGGTGTAAAACTAGACATTACCCTTGACACAGAGTCTTCGCCTGTGCAGCTCACGTGCATGTTAAACTTTGTTAAATCTGAAGTTTAGATAGCTTAGTTGCTTTCTCAGATTTAGCAGTTCTTTGAGACCTTTCAGCTGTTCTCACGCTTGGCAGCACTCCTCTCAGTGCTAAGTGAGAGGGCACCTGAGTGGCTTCGCCATGATTCCTGAAGGCTCTGGGATCACCCACTTTAGCACTGCGGCACTGGAAGGGTGCTCCAGCCTGAAGGCCAGAGCCCTCTCTGGAGATTGGGGGGAGAAAAGAAGAGCAATAACATCATGGCATGGAAGACCCCTATTTTCAAGGAGAAGTCTTCCTGTTTCCAGATTTTCCTATATCTCCGGATCTGTTGTTGCACCCTTGCCTGTGCATAAATGCTTTGACTAGACTGCTGTTGCCATATGTCTGCCATGCAAGGTTCAGGCATAGTACTTTTTCTAGGTGTGGTGATTATGTAAATGTCATGCTGCAAGGCCACAGCGCAAACATTCCATAGGTTTTTTTATGGTTCTGTTTGTCTCCTGTAAGCGATCGTGGTGGTCTTGCGGATCTTTACAATAATGTATATGAATTTCAGAGCTGCTGCTCCTTATCGGTACCGGACAGCGGTGTATAAATTCTGGCAATCTGCCTACTGTAAGGTGAATTGCAGCTGCAGTATTAATTGTTGTGTGATCCTCCCCCCCCCCCCCCCGCCGCCATATGTAACCGACATGCATGTGTGTGTGTGTGTCCATTCAGGTGCAACAGACAGTACAGGACATGTTTGGTCGCGCTCCTAGCAAAGCAGTTAATCCTGATGAGGCTGTTGCCATTGGTGCTGCCATCCAAGGAGGTGTGTTGGCAGGTGATGTAACTGATGTGCTCCTGCTGGATGTGACTCCCCTTTCCCTGGGAATTGAGACTCTAGGAGGGGTATTCACTAAGCTCATCAACAGGAATACTACTATTCCAACCAAGAAGAGCCAGGTGAGAGAGCATTCTGGATGTTGTTTTATCTGAAATACTCCTTTTTGTACCCTTGCGCTGTCTTAGCTATGCTGTTACCCCCAAACAAGATTCCTTCCTATAATCCTATTCTTTGCCTATGAAAAGAGCATCTGCTGCTGCTTTATTCGTTTTAAGGCATTTTTACCCCACTTTTCAGCCAAAAAGGTTCCCAGAGTGCCTTACATACCGTCAATTAAAAAAACAACAGACAAACCCAGCCACAGGCTTACAATTTAAAGGACACTACTCAAAAGGAAAAGGGGATGGAAAAAGGGACTCAGGCACCAATTCTTAAAGTTACAGAATAGATCTTTTAATTATCAACTAGAATCAGTTCAGGGAGAGGAGGAGCCTGATGAAGCTGGCCTTTCAGCAGAGCTGATGGAATGGCTACTGCCTGGTGACAGGCTTTTGCTTAGAGCCTTTAGAACAGGCTTGTGGAAACATTTGGAATTTTGAGAGAATGTCTGGGTGCTCTCACAAAATGGCTGCCATGGGGGGGGGGTTGCCCATTCATAAAATGGCTGCCATGATGGGCATGGCTGGTCCGAGAACCCTCATTTCCCAGAAGGTATCTCACTTTGCAGCATGCCAGCCTCCCAGTTATTTTTTTTAATTAAAACATCCTAAATAAAATAAAAATCAGGAGCATCAGGGAGCCTGGTGGGCGCCAAGAGAGGTGTCCACTGGCACCCTGTTGGAGACTCCAGTGTTAGAATAATCTGAAAGGACTGAGGATTTTTATTTGAAGTATTTTTAGCCCACTCCTTAGCCACAAAGGCTCCCAGAACAGCTTACATGCAACCAGTTAAACAAGATGGGTTTTTTTTAATCCTTTCAGTGCACCAGGCTATATGACTATGCTGCTGCTCCACTGTGGCAGTGGCTGTGAGTCTTACTCATGGTGTAACTGGTAGATAGTGGCCCACTATATGTATGAGCTGTGGGGGCAGAGGTTGAAGATCCAGTGGGAACATTGATTTCTCTTACGCCTCTAACATATATGGTACTTTTTCTGGAATTTATTTTACTGTGTGCATGTCTCTGTTTTGCTTTCCAATAGCTAACAGGGCAGAGACTGAGGCAGTGTAGTACTACTTGCAAGAAATTACTTTGCCGCTTTGGGCTTAACTACCTTAAGTGTTTTTATTTCCTCACAGCTGCTGTTTAGTTATATAACATAACACTGCTCTTATACATCCACAGGTATTTTCTACAGCTGCTGATGGACAGACTCAGGTGGAGATTAAAGTCCATCAGGGTGAGAGGGAAATGGCTGGTGACAATAAGCTACTTGGCCAGTTTACTTTGGTAAGTTGGATGTCTGTCTTACACATATTCCTCTCTACGGTAATAGCTGTGGAAAGTCCTTTCACTCTGCATGCTAGCTTCAAGAGTCATCTCTACAGAGAAACACAAAACTTTTCTGGAGAGGACAACTGTATTTCGTGACAACAGTTCCTCATCTTTTTAAGCCTAGCCCTCTAAATTATTAGCACCTTCTCTCACATTTGAAAAACAAACTCCTGTAGTTTGTAATTTGCTAAAAAATGCAGGTATTTAAAACTGCCCTAGAAAGTGTTACCTCCATTTTGTTTTTCTAATGCAGACTGTAGAATCTCTGTGCAAGCGCTGCATCTGTACAGGGTCTACTATACTAAATTTGTAGGGAGGGAGTGTGTAGTTATAGCGCAGGAAGCTGCCTTATACCGTTGGTCCATGTCATTCAGGATTGTCCCACCCCACACTATAGCAGCTCTCCAGGGTTTCCTAGCCCCATCTGTAGAATGTTAGGGATTGAGTCTCGGACCTTCCGCATGCAAAGCAACTGCTCTACCACTGAGTTACATTCCTTCTCCAATTTAGCAGTGGTCTACAACTGGGTTTTCTGTCACCCATAATAAGAGCATAGGAAGCTGCCTTATACTGAGTCAGACCTTTCATCCATCTAGCTCAGTACTGTCAACACTGACTGGCAGCAAAGGCTCTCCAGGGTTCAGGCAGGAGTTTTTCTAGACCTACCTGGAGATTTTGGGGATCAAACCTGGGGCCTTCTGCAAGCAAAGCAGGGGCTCTACCTCCGAGCCACGGCTTCTCTCCCAAATAGTGTTGGGGTCGGCTTGTGGTATTTGTGGCGGTTGCCCAGAGTTGATAGGAAAGCATCTTTTCATAAGCTTGCCCGATGTCTTGTAAAAATGTTGCGTAGTAGATAAAGACTGCTTTTGTGTGAGGCTGCTTTAGTGAATACATAGCTGAATCAGCAGTTGAACTCTAGAATACCTTTTGTGCCAAAGCTTACTAGTAATTGGGCCATCCTCTGAGTTATCAATCAGCGAAGCACTTTGTGATTCCAGGTTGGGATTCCACCAGCTCCAAGGGGAGTACCCCAGATCGAGGTCACCTTTGACATTGATGCCAATGGAATTGTTCATGTGTCTGCAAAAGATAAAGGCACAGGACGGGAACAACAAAGTGAGTTCATGGACAGTTGCTTCTTTAAAGGGAAGGGAAACCTGGATGAGCCAAATGGTTGCTGCAGTCTGTGGTGTTTGGGAACAGTAAAGGGATTCTGGGACACGCTGCCTCAAAAGCCTTGGTTGGAGGGTATAAATCTAAAAGAAAAGTGATGTGAGCACATAACTTCTATCAAGCTAAAACATGACTATCAGTTAGTCATCACCAACTGGGCTTTAATTTTTCTGTAAGATCTCTGAGCTTTGGTTTTTTGCCAGAACCAGACAATGTGTGCTGTGATGCAATCATCAACACATCATTCCGAAAACTTATGTGGAAGATTTCTGTCTGAGCACAACACAGCTGGCAAACTGGTCCCCCCAGGCTTTGAGATCTGTTAGGGGATATAGTAATTGTTCCTAAAGACGGCAACAAAACATTACAGGTAGTAGAAAATGCCAATTATGTAAGAGGCATGTAGCTCTTTTTAAAAAACACACAACCCTAAAAGGTGGGTTATAAATGCTAGAAATTATATTGCAGTGAAGGTCAAGCGGGCTTCTAATTTTTGTGCTCTGTATTACAGTAATACCTTGGATTGCAAGTAACTTGGTTTGAGAGCGTTTTGCAAGACAAGCAAATTTTTAAATATTTATTTATTTATTTATTACTTGTTATACAAGCGACGTCTTGCAATACAAGTACTGTAGTACGGCTTAAATTAAAAATCTCTGTACAAATTTTTTTTGGGGGATTTCGTTTTGATATAAGAGTGTTTTGGATTACAAGCACGTTTCCGGAACAAATTATGCTCTCAATCCAAGGCATAACTGTACTCTGCATAATGAATTAAACACTGCATAATGAATTAGAATGCTGTGGAACTAGGCCTCTCAGCTGATCAGGATGCTCAAAATGTATTGAAAGATTAATCTCATCTGGTTAGATACATTTAAATGAGAGTACAAACCATTGCTGTTGAATGCTGATTTGTTAACCTAGAACAGCCTTACTCTACCTGGTGCCCTCCAGATGTGTTGGACTACAAATTCCACCATCCCCAGCCAGCAGCCCAGTGGAATAAACCTTATCACAGGGCTCTCCAACCTTGGGTCCCCAGATGTTGCTGGCCTACAGCTCCCGGCATACCCAGACAGCATGGCTAATGGCAAGGGATTTTGGGAGCTGTAGGCCAGCAACATCTGGGGACCCAAGGTTGAAGAGCCCTGCCTTATCGAGGGGCTAGTTGTGCCAGTAAACGATGGAATATATTCTTACCACTCAGTGATCCTTGATGTGTAGTCATGTATCCCTGATTCATGTGTGTTGGGTTGGTTACAGATAGTATACTCTAAACAGAATATCTTCTCATATTTATGTAGTTGTGATCCAGTCTTCTGGCGGTCTTAGCAAAGATGATATTGAGAATATGGTGAAGAACGCAGAGAAATATGCAGAAGAAGACAGGCGAAGAAAGGTAACATTGCAGTGATGGTTTCCAGCTCACCAGTCTGAAATCTTCATTCCCTGTGCAACTATACTGTTAGCGCTTTGGAGCAGGTGTCTAAGGAGCCAAACAAAAATCAGTCGACAGCTACCGCCGCTTTTGGAGAAAAACGATTTTTGTGCTAATACCAGGTGCAACTAGAGATATGAAAGCCTTGAAAAAAAGCCCTTTGTATAGCTGCAGAAAACTCAAAACTTACATTTTCCAGCTATTACGTTGTGGTATTCAAATTGCAAATGTTGTGGGATGTTTACACTGTGATATAATTTCAGTTAACATCTACAGAAACTCAGAACTTGACAACTGGAAACTATGTGCGGTTGAGTAGTTGGGCACAAGCAAACTATGTATCAGTCATGCCATACTATTCAGTATGGTCACTGTTTTTAAAGTGGCCAAGAGCAGAACAAAAGTGTAAAATAGACAAGTCTTTAGGGAAATTGGTATTGCTCATAGAGTCTCACACTCATCTACCCAGGTACTTTTCTGGCATTCAGTGGCAAAATAGTTGTCCTTAGCACTGAAAATTCTGTTTATAGGTGTGTCTACATAACTTATATTTTGCAGCTTCAACATAAATGTATGTTCCCGGGCAGGCTAGCAAAGTAGTTTGAGACAATAAAAGGACCACACACAAAAAAGAAAGTAATAAAATAAAGCATACAAACACAACAAACAAAATAGCAACAGTCTATTCAGATAAACAGTAAAGTGAAAACTGTTCCATTAGTAGATATGAAGTCTGGGGAAACAAATATGCTCATACGATCTATTTTTTTCAAACCAACCAAATGGCTAGAACACTGAACTAATTATCTGAAGGTTGTCAATTCATAATCTCATTACATCAGCATTCCCCAACCTGGTGCCCTCCAGATGTTTGGGACTACAACTCCCATTGTCCCCAGCCAGAAAGGCTATTGGTCTTGCTGGCCGAGGATGATGGGGTTGTAGTCCAACACATCAGTGTGGCGGGGCAAAAGCTTGAGGAAGGCTTGTATAGATATACTGCTTATAAATAAAACTGGTAGCATGTAAACATCATCATAGGTAGGAGACATGCCTGCTGTGTTTAGCTAGGTACTGGCCTCTCTTTTAGGAGTCCATTCTCTGTGCACATTTGTGCGCACATTTTAGCTACATGGTTAGGGCTCATGGAGAATATGTGTAGAATTCAAATCTGTGAGGTCATAGAATTGGAGCCTTTCGTTGCATCCAAACTGCAGTTTGAAAAAATATCCTAAGATTTGGCAGGAGTCACTTGTGCAGCATGTCTTCCTTTAGGCATGCAAGTGATGCTGTGTTCTTTGTCACTTTTGTGATCCCCATTGCCACAGGGGCTTTATGGGCACAAACTGGGTTTTGTATTCTACCTGATCAAAGTTGTTTTATCTAGGAACGTGTTGAAGCTGTAAATATGGCAGAAGGAATAATCCATGATACAGAATCCAAGATGGAAGAGTTTAAAGATCAATTGCCTGCTGATGAGGTAGGTGTTCCCCTGCTGCCTTGTGGTAATTTTCCTTTGTCTTAATCTAAAATTAATGCATATGGATTTAACAGTATGCCTGGGCGTGTACTGAATTTGCTTGCCTTGTCAGTTTGTTCAGAACATGTAAAATTAATTCTTCCTAAACTATATGATCCTTCATAGCAATTTCCTGTTTGTGCTGATTTATCACTGAAGATATTAAGCAGCCTATGATGATGATGATGATATGATTTTTTAAAAACAATTTTTAAACAATTCATGGCTTTTATTTCAATCCCAGAAAACCTTTAGCAGGGAAGATAAATGCCAGCTTCCTTCAAAGCAACTAAAAAGAAAATGAACTTGTGATCTTTGGTTATGGGGGTAGTATTCCTTATGTGCAGAAGTGCTGGAAAAGGCACAAAGGGGCTGTACTCCAGAATGTTCAAATTACTGGCAGGGGATGCTGTTCTGCCAATAACTGGTGATGTCACATCAATTCATATTTCATAGATCATAGAGTTGGAAGGGGCCTACAAGGCCATCGAGTCCAACCCCCTGCTCAGTGCAGGAAAGTAGAGGAGGGGTCTCCCATCCAAGTAATAACCAGGCCTGACCCTGCTTAGCTTTCCACGCTCAGACAAGCTGAGCCAGCGTGAGCCACAGGCCTGTCTTATGTTCACAAGCACACAGCTGGAGGGTCTAGCACAGGTTACACAGGCGCAAGGCATACTCTTCCATCGCTAACAACCTGCTCAGTCCCTGTCTTGAAATCATAAATGTTGGTGAATTGTACTGCTCGCCTCCAAATAAGGAATGGAAGAAATAACTATGCTGGGAATCTTACAGGGAAGATTTTAAAAAGAAAACATTTCTCTTCCCCCCCCCCCCCCCGGCTTCAAAATTTCCAGAAATTTTACATCTCTAGATAAAAGACTAGAAAAAGGCCGGGTAGCCATATATGAACATCTCATCTTAAAAGAAAATATTTCATAATCCAGAATCATTCAATTTTTCTAATTTGGGAGGGTGCGGAGAGAAAGATCCTTGGTGGGAGGAAATGGAAAACCTGTTCAAATTTGGAAATGAAAACACCGCCCCCCATTTGTCCATATTTTGATCGGCCTTCACATTTCTAGTCCATGCGTAGGCAACCTGGTGCCCTCCAGGATGGTTTGGATCAACACCCATAGGATTTGTGGTCCAAAACATCTGGAAGGTACCAGTTGCTTACTCCTGGCCTAGCCCAACTACAAATTATTTTTGGTTATTTTTTCATAACCTAAATGCCTTCATTCTGTTAATGGTCTTCATAAATAGGCTTAAAATTCATACGTTTTTCTCCTACCTGCCCACCTTCCAACCTCCTCTTGCTGCTTTTGCTGCTGCTCTGATGGTGGAAGAAGTGGGGGTGGGGAGGGGGAGAAGTTCTTTTCTCCCCGCCCTAAGTGCCTGGCACTGCTATTACAGCAAGCCAGGCACACTGGAAACTGTAACCGTCCCAGTACCCTTGGTTTGCTGCTGCTACACTAGGCTGGAGGAAGACTTCCCTGCTGCCAGCAGAGCAGTGGCAGCAGCAAGTGGGTGTGGCAGGAGGAATCTGACATGGCTGAGCTCCTGGTGATGTCACTGAGGGTATGGCATAGTCTGGCTTGTATTTCAGCTCGGAAGAAAGTGTGGTTTGCCTAGTCCAGGCTAGAGATGTAATATTTCCAGAAACTTTTGAGGCTGTGGGAAAATTTGACTGCTAGGGTGGGCAGTGTATGGCTGGCTTAGATGAGACAACTGTGCAGTGATCACCTGCCTCAGTTGACATGCTTCTGCCCTTCAAATTGACATCAAAGGCTTCTGTAGCACTGTAGTTGTATTTGGAACAGTTGGCTAACACCCACCCACCCCCCGATTTATGGAGGAATCTGTCCATTCTGGTTGCCAGAAGTAGGAATGACAGATGGTACAGAGGCTGATGCAGAACCATATTCTCATCTGCATCTCCACTCTCCCACAAGCAGGAGGGGGATGCTATTTTGGAATAACCCGCAACTTTAGACGTCAGTTATCTGCAGGAAGAGCAACTTATTACTGGAATTGTGATTTACTAGCTCTAATGCGTTGAGGTGAAGGAGGGCAGTTTGGTTTCAAACCTCCCCCCCCTTTTATTGGTGAAGATACCAGTAAAATCTAATGTCAGCAGTACAGCCTTCTAATATGTGGATCTACCCAATGGGAGCTGACCATGCCTTGCTAATGGCCATATGGGTTTATTGAGGTCAAGACCTACTACCTTTGGCCAAAAAAAAAAAGCTGAAATGGTGACAGATGTGTTTTTCTGCAATTGCTTTTTATAGTGCAACAAGCTGAGAGAAGAAATTGCAAAAATGCGCGAGCTGCTGGCTCGTAAGGATAGCGAAACGGGTGAGAACATCAGGCAGGCAGCCTCCACCCTGCAGCAGGCGTCCTTGAAACTGTTTGAAATGGCCTACAAAAAGGTAGGACGACAGCATGCTGGGGATGGGGGGGGGGCTGGTTTGAAATCCCAGAAGTCTGTGTGCTCCGGGTATTTAACAAGGAATGGCCTAGCAAGGAAAAGTAACTCAATACAACCACTAGGTTGTAATTGTGAGAAAGCTATTACTGGGCACTGCTAATGCTGCTGTGCACATATAAAAAGGGACCATAACTGATCTTAGGAATGAGAAGTGGCTGTTACTGAATGTGTTCTTACATTCACCAGTTTCAGATTGCTGGGTGACCACCTAGATACTGACCACATGTTTAATTTTTGGCATATTTTTTCTTCTTTATTGCATGCAAAGCACCTCAGTCCAGGGGTGGGGAACATCAGGCCCGAGGGCCAAATCTCGCCTTCCAGGGTTCCCCAGATGGCCACGTCACCTTCCCCTAGACCTCACCCCTTTACCCCAACTACCTGATCATTTGGTGGTTTCCCAGCTTTTGGGCAGTTGTGTCGCCCACCACATTCTAAAAGGTTGAAATGCCTCTCCTAAGGTTTAGTTAACTGGCAATAAGAGCTTCCAGCTGAAATATGCTAGTATTCTTAGGCCCATCCTTTTTGTCTTTGGTTCCACCCACCACTGGAATGCGGCCCTCAAGAGCTTCTCCAAAATGGAATTTGGCCCTTGGGCTGAAAGAAGTCTCCCGCCCATGTCTTAAATGCACGCATCTTGGGTGCTGGTTGAGGACTCCAGGCTCCTCAGCTAAGTTGAGTGGGGTAATTAAGAAACCATTTCCCTACACAGCCACCTTGGCTTTGCCATAGTGCCACCCAATGGAGCAGTTGGGCTCCTGCACCCTGTTGCCTCCTGCTCATATAGCATCACAGGACTATTGTGACTCTGGCTTAGTGCTCTTGTGGGTTAAATTGCTTGCACATGCTTGAAGTTAGATGGTGCTTTTAAAGCAATCCAGCCGTGAGAGACTGGGTCCCATGGGTGGTGGAGATTAACAACTCTTACCATTAGTACTCAACTGCTTCCAGCCTCCTGTTAATCTGCTTGATTCTGGCATCAAGTGTAGTGTAGTGGAGAGGGAGATCATTTACAGGTCTGGAGCCCATCAGCTCATTTGTTTTGTTCATCTCTGAAGGGAGGCAGGAAGAGGCAACTGGCTCTGTCAAAGAAGGAAACAAGCAGAGCCGTCCACCCCACCCCATATTTTTCCAACACTGGGGAGAGGAGGGTGGGAGAGGGAAACACTGGGACAACTTGGAAGCCAACAGCTGGGGAAATACAGGTTTAGAAGTCTCTTAAATGTTAAACTACGTTCTGTGAATTATGCTGATGCCAAATCACATTTATGGTTTCAAATACCTGAAGGTTGGCAAAAGACATCAGACAAGACAAGCCATTTTATTACTAGTAGAGGAAGTGTGAGTGGTGATTGCTTCTAGATGGCCACTGAAATATTATTGAGCTAAGAAGCCTGTTAACCTAGGTTAGGTTGTTCTAATATCCTTTATTGGGAAGTAAAAGCCTAAAAAGTGTGTCTACTTGAAAATAATGCCTTTTTAAAAAGTAATTTACTGAAGGGAATTGATTATATTAACATGCACATTTCATCAGTAGATTGACAGCTAATATGATTTGAAAAAAGTATTACCCCGGTGGGTGAGTACACTGGAGGTTTCTTGTGCTGGTTACCAAAACTAGATTTTTGGTTGTCACTGGTGACGGTAATTTTGGACCCTGGAGGGCATAGTGTCTCTCTTTACACAGTGTGTTCTCTTAGCTGCCATTTTGTTGCCTGCTGGCAGGTCCTTCAATATCCCCACCCCTTCATGGAGTCCTAGAACATGACCCCCTCCCCTTGTGCCTGAATCAACTGCTCATCCATCCCCCTCACCTTATGTAATAATCTTCCCCCTATGTTTAGCCAGTGACGTTAAGTCAAATCTGTTTTAAGTATGATACGCTCATTCATCTCCAAGGGCCTGAGGTCCTGTTCTAGGAATGTGGCATTCTTCCCTGATGGTATTAACAGGATCTCTTGATTTGAGAGTCTTCAAAATGGTGTTGGAGGTTCACAATTAAAACAAATGGAGTGGTTTTCAGAAGAGAGCAGTCAGTGCCGGGTGGCTCTTGACACAAGAAAGAGTTAAAACACACACACACACACACACACACACACAACCTGGTCGCAAACAACTCGCTGGACTAGAAGAGTTTCATGGGACTGTGCCTTACTGAGCTAACAGTGTGTACTTCTTTTCTCCCCTTCAGATGGCATCAGAGCGGGAGAGTTCTGGGAGCTCCGGGACCTCTGGGGATCAGAAAGAGGAAAAGCAATAACTTCCATAGACTGGAGCAGGAAGAGGACAATGTTCCAAAGCTTAGGAGCCAAAGCACCTTCCTGAGCAGCTGTGGGCAAATTTATGTCTTACTGTGTTTTTGCAGTATTCTATACATAATTTCCTAAATGTATACATTTAGTGATGGTGTCTACTAGTGAAATTATCACCTGATTTAAAAGAAAAAAAATAATGCAAGACAGCTCCCCATGGTCAGTGACATTTTCAAGTGCATCCCGAGGATTCATGGAGGTCTTCCGAGTAGAAGGGGGTAAGCACAGTGGTAATCTCTGAAGATTCAGAAACGAACGATGCCACAAATGCAGGGTGGGGCTAGGATTCCTGATGATGCCAGGATTGTGTAAGTTCCACCCTTAGGAATGGATGTTCCTTTGGGGAAGAGGTTTCTGCTTCAGTGTGAGGGGATTTTAATGGGGCCTGGGTTCAGCAGAGACCGGGCAATCTGCTTGGGTAGAGAATGTGTAGATCTGCACCTTAGGGTGCAGTATCCTTGTCTCAAAGGAGGTGAATTGTTTTAATATAGCTGTAACTATAAAATAAGGCTACGCTGAAGTGCCATGCACTGCTTGTCTAGGCTTTTCTGCTCTGCCCAGTGTCATTTTCTCCTTGCAGAAAAACTGCTTCCCTATTAATAAAATTGTTCTTTCTTGATCTAGCCTGTGTGTCTAAAAATAAATGCTCAATTTCCATCTCTCCTCCCACGCCATGGTGATGCTACCTGCTACTGAGTATATGAGATGTTGCACATGCTAGAGACTTCACACTCAGGTCATGTGTTGGGAGGATCCTGTCATTGTAGTACAGTGCATACACTTCACCTTTCTCTCATCTCACTGCACCACTTAGACAAGTTGCTCCTGAGGAAGCCAGGTGCCATCCAAAGGCAGTATCCAGTGCTGCTAAGTGGTTTACTATGTGGATCCGGGACATGGGATTTCTTATCCCTCTTTAAAAAATACATTTCCCCAGGCACCTTATTCTCCTATTCCATTTAAAATTATAACCATTGTGCAGAGCGGGAGCAAAATTGACAGAATAGCTACAGATAAAGCTTTTTCCCTTCCAAAAAGAAGCTACCTGCCAAGGAAGTAGGCGACCTACATGCATGTGTGTGGCAGCCATGCACCATGGCCTTATGCATGTTTTGCTGAAGTCAGTGGAACTTATGCCAGATAGGTGAAGGATTAACCCCCTTAGGTGTGCCTACCTCTCTGCTGGATTCTACGTAATATGTCTCAGGTTTGCCTACCTTGGAAGGTTGTGAGGCTTAAAAAGTGCTCAGATGGAACGAAAACATATAACAATAGACCTTAAGCATCTTATTAGCTAGCAATTGTGGAACACAGCAAAAAAAATCCTGTTTCCAGTTTAAGACTAAATATTTTGAGCAACCAGTTGGTTTGTAAACATCACAATCTATTTAAGTCTAATAGACAGCTTCCATGCTTCTTCCAAGAGCACAAATCAGCTACACCCCATCCCTGAGGAAGGTACAGATTGGAGTTGAGGATTTGCCCCAGGCCAATCAAAAACCTTATTGAATAGGAAGTCAAACCTGAGTTTCCTGTATCTATGCCCAATACTTGTGTCTTTGCACTATATTGGTTCATAACCAGCAATTGCTGCAATATCATGCCTTTCTAATGTAAAAGTCAACACTGGATTTTGGTGTGTTAAGCCAGTTCTTGAGTCTAGCTCTAGCAAATGGAGATTCAGCACACTGAAAAATCAGAATGACCAGAACATTCTGGGAGCTACTTTTTCATGGGAGCTTATTTCTTGGCACTCCTGCACCATTAAAGAGTGAAACGGGCATGGAATATACAGGTGTGATATGCAGGTAGGTGTAATGAATGCTACACCCAAATGAGCTAATGCACACCCTGAGTTCATTTAACTGATTAGGCTTGTCTGCTCTTCTTACTTAATGCTTTACCCAGAGCCCTCGTAGCATCTGTTTTATCCCTGAAAGAGTTGCTAACACATGGGCAGGACCAACCAGTTGTCTTCACAACTGAAAACACTTGACCATGGTGCTGTCAAATGTAATCTGTATATACATGGGAAATGGTTCCCATGGCCAGATCACACATATCTCCAGGAACTGAGGAAGTTGGGACTCTGAAAACACAGTCCTGGTGACCTCAAGCCTGGGCAGGGCTGAATTCAGGAGCACACCCAAGCCGTGAGCCTCAGTCTTCAGGGGGAGTGTAACCCCATCGAGCACAGGTTGAATTCCTATTCCTTGATCTGCTATTTTGACTGACCAGGAGCACCTCTGTCTTGTCTGGATTAAGCTTCAGTTTGTTCACCCTCATCCAGCCCATCACTGACATTGATCAGACAAGCATTTAGAACTAGAACAGCCATCTAGGATTTAGATCAGAAGTGGGCAAGTTCCAGGGCTTGGGGAGGCACATTGCTCCCCACCACTATCACCAAAATTCCAGTAATTCTGCTGGGGGGTGGAGGGGTGTCCTGCCTCTCTGCAGAACTGGGCTCCTGATAACACTAAACAGCTATTTGGCAGGCAGCTGGGAGCCACAGTCTGCATCCCTGTGTGCCCTGTTCCCCAGCAGAATTACACTCCCGACATTCCACCACAACCCAGTCCCCTCACAAATGGCCATGGTGGGCCACATACTGCCTACCCCTGGCTTAGATGGAGAGTTGGGTATCATCAGCATACTGGTGGCACTGGACCCCCAAACTGGACAAACTGTCCATCTACATGTTTCATGTATGTGCTGTTTATATGTCATCCATATGCAGTTTTATGTATATGTTAAATTTAAACAGCATGGGGGACAAGATGGACACCATAGGCCAACAGTGACAGCATTGAACAGGAATTGCCCCAGCACTACTTTCTAAAATTGTCCCTCCAGGTCCCATCTGAGATGCCCCAGAAGGATACCATGGTTGATGGTATAAAAAACTGCCAAGAGGTCCAGCACAACCTAGTAATACACCCCCCTTTGCAGTTTCCAGCAGAGATCGTCCACCAAGGAGAGCAAAGTAGTCTCTGTCCCATAACCAGACCTGAAGCCAGACTGAAATAGATCTAGCTAATTCATCTCATCCAGAAATCCCTGGAGCTGAGAAGCCACCACATGCTCCAGTACCTTGCCCAAGAATGGAATATTGGAGACTGGCTGAAATTATCCAATATGGTGGATTCAAGGAGGGTTTTTAAAGCAAAGGTCTCACTCTGTTAAGACAAGACGGAATCACACCATGTTGTAAAGAGGCGCCGGCCACTTTTATAAGTTAGGAAGGGTGAGGGTCCAGCACACAAGTGGTAGGCCTCGCTTCTCCAAGGTTTCTCATCCTCGGACTATACAAATTGAAAAGTATCCATTATAACAGAACAAGCAGAGGCACTGATGGGCAAGATTGCCCACTGTTCCATCATGGCAACACCCCAACAAATAAAAAAAACAGGTGGGGAGAGGTGGCATTGTGTTCTTCTGTCTCAGGTGGAGTGATGCTTTTCACCAGCACTGTCAAAATGGATACTGTAAAGCTGGAATAGGCGCAGAAAAGGGTAACCAAAATGATCAATGGGCTGGAGTAACTCCCTTATCAGGAAAAGGTTTGGGGCTGTTTAACTTAGAAAAAAGGTGTGTATAAGGGTGTATAAAGTTATGCATGGTGTGGAGAAAGTGGAAAGGGAGCTTTTCCTCTCTCATAACACTAGAACCTGGAGTCAACCAATGAAGCTGAATGGTGGGGGATTCAGGACAGCTAAAAAGTTCTTTACACAGCACATAGTTAAACTACGACATTTGCTACCACAAGATATGGCCAGTGTGGGAACAGGATACCGGACTAGATAGCACTTTGGTCTGATCCATCATGGCTCTTCTTATGTTCCCCACAGGGTGGCCAGCTTGGAGTGCCAACTCTCTAGGAAACACCCATGCAGTCAGCCCCATTTGTGTGGCAGTGGTCCTTTTAAATATTATAGGAGCACTGTGGGGTGAAGTCACAGACATAGCACTAAAAGGGCACCTGGTTGGTTCAGAACATGGTTCAGTTTGATAGCTAGACTATTAAAGATCAACTGGTGGATGAGACAAATTTATGGAGAGGACTATTAGCACCTGTTACTCAGGAGAGCTAGAAGGAACCTTCATGCCCAGAGGCAGTGTATCTCTGAATACCAGATACTGAGGAACAAAATAACAGATGGTTGTCTTTGTGTCCTGCTCATGTGCTTCTTGGAAACATCTGGCTGATCACTGTTGGAAACAAGTGGACTAGATGGACCTTTAGTGTGATCCAACAGTGTTGTTTTCTTATATAAATTCATGGCACACCTATCAGCAGCTATCAGCCTTGTTGAGAGCCAGATGGAAGCTAGAGACGTGATGCTGGCTCAACTCCAAGCATTCGTGGAGGGCAAGGATTATTTGAACTCATCTCAGCCTGGGTTTTGGGACTGAAACATTGCTCATTCTGGTGGATGAGCTATACCAGAAGGAAAATAGGCAAAGTGTTCTCCTGTTGATTCTTTTGGACCTCTCAACAGCTTTTGATACCCTCTGCCCTGATAACCTTCTGGGTTTTCTGTCTAGAATGGGAGTTCAATGCCCAGTACTCCAGCTCCACTTCTGCCTGATCGGCAGAGTCCAGAAGGTGGGGCAGGGGGGAAACTTGCTCAACTCCACAGCACATGCCACTGAGTGCTGCAGGGCTCCATTTTGTCCCCCATGCTAGGTTTGATCTTCATGAAATCACTGGGTTATGTTGTCCAGTGTGTGTGTTGTTATTTTAATGGGCCTTGTTATTCTGCATTATTTTTTCATTGCAATATAAGCTAGCTTGAAAACCTTAAGGTAGGAAGATAAAATATAAATATTTTAAATAAAATAAGCAAGCCTCCATATTCAGAGGCAGTGTAGCTCCTGAGGGCCAGATATTGGGGACATAGGGAAGGTTATCTCCATGTTGTCCTGCTTGTGGGTTTCCCAGAGGCAACTGGTTGGGCACTGTTGGAAATGGGATATTGGACTATATCAGCACTTGATCTGCTCTAGCAAGGTAATATTTATATCCATGCTAAGAAGGTCTATGGATGGAGAACTTTAGGCCCTCCAAGATGTTTCATAGATTTCATAGATCATAGAGTTGGAAGGAGCCTACAAGGCTATCGAGTCCAACCCCCTGCTCACGTTGGCCTCCAGTTCCTATTAGCCCCAAGCAGCATGAACAATGCTTTAAGCCATCCGCATCTGGAAAGCCACAGGTTCCTCACCCCCTTTCTCTGACCTCACCATCTTAAAATAACCCGATAATGTAATTCGCCCTCACTGTGTTGGGAGTGCGGGAACGAGCACTAGAGCAACCTACCCACGTTCAACCAGTTGTTGTTACAGCTTCTTGGTTTACCGAGAGGAACTTCGGGAAGTGCCTAATCCCAGCTTCGTGTGCTAAGCTAACATCGAATTTTGGTTCCTGCCAACACAAGAGCCCAGCCCGAATTGCCGGTGGCACCCCCACCCTGTACAACTCTTTGACTCATGGCTCCTCTACATATTCCCCAGGAAGGTGTGCGAGTCCCCTTTAAAACATTAGCTACCAGACGCGAATAACGTTGCTGAGGCGGACAACGCGAGAGCGGCACATCCGCCCTGGGTGACCCCTGCAGGAAACTACACTTCCCGGCATGCAAGGCGCCGTAAAGGAGTGATGGGGCATCCCGGAGTCGCTCGGAGAAGCCATCCAATGGGGAGAAAGCTCCGGAGAGACTGTAACCAACGAGAGAAGGAGAAGTGGCGGAATGCTTAATCCACCGCCTCACACATGCGCGTTTCCTTTCTTTTCTAGTGGAGGACCGGAAATGAGGTCAGAAGCCCCATGTGAGGCGATTGCAACACATGCAGCGCGGAGGAGAAGAGAGAGGGAGGGGGAAGAGCAGGAGAGGCGGAGGGGGAAAGGAAAGGAAGGAAGAAGCCGGTTAACGACGTCACAAGCGCCGTCGCGAGGAGCCTTTTGCTGCCGTCCGGAGAAGGAAAGGAAGAGAGGGGGCAGCGGCGGCGAGGCCTGAGGTGAGCGCGCGCGCACGCCAGGCAGGCCGTCTGTCAGTGAGTGGAAGCGCGGAGGGAGGGTGGCCGTGGTGCTGCTCGCTCTCCTAGGGCGAGGGCGTGAGGAAGACGGTGCGGCCCTGGCCGGGATTAACGGCTTCACTTTCTCCCCCTTCTTGCCCTTTTTTTCTTTTCTTTCCCCGCTCCCATCTCCGTATCTTCTCTCCGTGTTGCGGCCTTGGTGGTTGACTACAGCCGCAGGAGGGGCGGTGGAGGAGGAGGAGGAGGAGGGAGAAGATGGCGGACGATCCCAGCGCTGCCGACAGGAACGTGGAGATCTGGAAGATCAAGAAGCTCATCAAGAGCCTCGAGGCGGCGCGCGGGTGAGGAAAGCCCTCGAGGTGGCGGCGGGCAAATGGCCTAGTTCTCACGCGCGGGGGCAGGGAGGGAGCAGCCTTGCATGTTGGGCTGTAGTAGGTGGCGGCGGCGGGGTCGCTATCTTTTGCACGTCCCTCCCCAATCCCTCAGCATTGGAAACCAGAATATCAGGGCGGAGGCCAGGCTAGAAACCTCCTCCCCCGACTCGTTATTTTTCTCTGTGTAATGTGTTGTTCCTGTATAGAGGAGCATTGAGCCATGTGAGCCTCCCCGCACGCACACCTAAAATCCGAGAGCAAGCACATCAAGGAAAAGAAGTCTAGTCTTTTCTCTCGTGGTAGTTTTCTGTGTCCAAGGGAGTTTCTTTTTCTTGGTATAGTAGAGCGTTCCATTTTGCAAGCCCCCACCTGCAGTCTGGTGTGGTACACCTCAGACACAGGTTGGACACCTTCAGTGATAACTAGGCCTGAGCTCAGTTCTATCCATACCTGAGAGAGTCAGTCAGTCTCTCGTTCTCTCTCTCTCTCTCTCTCTCTCACACACACACACTCACACACACACACACCTACTTACCTACCTACCTACCTTAGCCAGCCCTGTTTTCTTCTTCCCATGAAATTGGGCTACCAGCAGTCCTTAGGTGAAGACAGAGGTAATGTTTTAAGTGTACTGGTGGAAGATTTGAACACCCATTCTCAACTCTGAAAATGAATACCTTAGAATACAGTGAATGTGGATTCAGACCATTTCACCCCCAGTTAAAATGTTGTATTTCTCGCAATCCCTTGATAGCTAGCACTTCTCTTTCCCCTCCCTTCTCTGTATTCTGCTATATGAAGCAGGCATTTCCAAATGAGTCCCTGTCTCCACAAAAATATTTTCCACTGTTCATGCATAACAGTGCAGAATGTATAGGTGGGGCAGCCCTCCTTCTTTTACTTAGCCTTGTAGTGTGTCTGGCTGGCTTGTTCCATCTTCACTGAATAGCATGCTAGGGCTTGCTTGGCAGTCACTCTCATCAGTGAAAGGGGTGCGAGTTAAGAAAAAGTAGTTTCCTTTGTTTAGAGATCATATTTGGGCCAAAAATGCAGCATTCTGGTTATACCTGTGAATCCTGTCCCGCATGAAGTTGATTTCTATTCTCAGTGTATTTTCTGTGCGGAAGAATATTTTTGAACCTTCATATCCTAATAAAGGCAGTGGTAATTTTTTTATCAATAAGCCTTCAAAGAACAATAGGGCGGGTAGGTGTCTACAAATGAGATTGCCATGTGGCAACCATAGGTGCCTATTTTCCCAGTGTCCCTCCCCTTCACTTGCCTACTTTCTCCATGTGTTGAACCGAGTAGGGAGGAGTATCTTGCTTCCTGCTGGCTGGGACAGGCAAGATTTTGCATCTGTCTTCTTCCGCATGCAGAGAGGACTTGGGAGGGGGAGGAATCCTCACTTTGGGAAGCAGCAAGACCCATGCCTTCTGAGTGTCTACAAAGCTGGCTCAGCAGGGGTCACTCTCACTTAAAGGATTAAGTGAGAGAGATCCCTCTCTTTTCCTGAATCCTATGTGTGTTCCAAAGCAGTGTTCTCCAACCTTGGGTCCCCAGATGTTTTTGGCCTACAACTCCCAGCATACTGGCAGTTGTAGGCCAAAAAACATCTGGGGACCCAAGGTTGGAGAACACTGTTCCAAAGGACTTCCATTGGTGTAGACTCAGTGATCATAAATAATGGCTCACTACAAATGCCAGCCAAAACTTGTGCACCCTGGCAAAGGGGCTACCCATCTCTAAATGCTTCAGCTCCCAAACAGGCGTGATGAGATTACTGACTAGATTCATGGGGAAACTTTATGTTTGCCATTTTGGTGTCTTCCATAATATAATAAAATCTATTTTGTTACTAATTTTATTTGTCCCTTGTAGGCTTGTATGTAATGTGCTGAAAGCATTTACTAGAGCAGGTAGTTTTGGTTTAGGAAAAAGCATGTGAACCATATGCTATGTTGTATTAAACTCTTGCTCTCATTTTAGCACTATCTAAAGCTAGTATTTGATTCATTCATTCATTCATTATATTTATACCGCACCTTTTTGCCTGCAAGGAACCCAAGGTGGCTTACATAATCCTCCTCCTCTCTATTTTATCCTCACAACAACCCTGTGAGGTAGGTTAGGCTGAGAGTCAGTGACTGGCCCAAAGTCACCCAGTGAGCTTCATGGCCGAGCGGGGACTAGAACCCGGATCTCCCGAGTCCCAGTCCAACACTCTAACCACTACGCCACACTGGCAAGATTTTTAGACATCCAAATTAAGGACTGACTTGCTGTAGTGGAAACTTAAAAATTATATCTATCATTAGACCAGCCTTTGCCAACCTGGTACTCTGCAGATGTGTTGGACTGCTACTCACATCATTCTCAGGCTGGGAATGATGGGTGTTGCAGTCCAACACGTCGGCAGGGCACCAGGTTGACAAAGGTTGAATTAGACTTTTTCAGTGACATGTTTTTCTTGGGATCCTGTTTAGCGCATGTCCAGCCTCATCGCTTCGGAGACTTGGGATACTGTGTAATATTTGCTAAGGGAGCTGGTCACCCTGTAACACTTCATTATGGATTTCATGTGACTTGTTTCAAGCATGTAGTTAAATCCCAGTGGTATATGTGATCCAGTAGTCCGATTCAGTGGCAACTCCTTATGTCTAAATAGAACTTCATTATGGTTCCTTTCTACCGGTATATACTAGCATCTATCCCTCTTACAGAGAACGAGAGAAACAGTTTATAAGCAACCCTTTCCCATATTGAAGGGCAACCTGCAACCCACATGCAGGAGAAACCTGTTCCTGATTTCTGCTGGCATTTAATGTGCTGCAGCTGAAAATATGTGTTTGCTATTGAACATAGGGCAGAAGGGTAAGACATTTGAATCATTTAAAAACTGTGTGTATGCAGTGTACTGGAAGTTAGAGTGGAGATTCTGTTTGACTGCAGTGGAAGAGGTCAGGATCCAATGTGTTGTGGGCATTGATTTTTATAGGTGAGCTCAGTCTTCTGGTGGCAGCCATCTAAAAAGCTTTGCTGAAGGTTAAAGCACTTTCTGCATGTGTACTTTGCTGTCTGGATCCCACCCACTTTGTGTAATTGCTGATAGGAGAATTAAGGCACTGCCAGTAGTTTGGATACTTTTTCCAGATAGTAAACCTTGATAGCAGTCAAAAAGCAACAGGAGAGGCCTGCTTAGCACTGCTAATGGTTACATACAGTATTTTAGGCTGCTGAAGCGTTACACTGACGTTCCTGGAGAATGGTGTTAACAATCTCCAAGAAAATAAAATAGGGTAGTAGGGATTTGTGCATGTGTTCAAAATATAAAGTATCGGTGAAAAGTGGTATGTCAAGAAGTAGCAATTAGGGGTGCTGTTTTTCAGTAGGCAAAATGTGCCATAGCACAGACAGATTTGAGATAGTAACAACTTCTGGAATGCCCTATAGGCATTCCATCTATGAATCCCATCCCTCTAGGGCAGGGCTCTCCAACTTTGGGTCCCCAGATGTTGCTGGCCTACACCTCCCAGCATACCCAGCCAGCATGGCTAACAAGGGATTCTGGGAGCTGTAGTCCAGCAATATCTGGGGACCCAAGGTTGGAGAGCCCTGCTCTAGGGTGTGGCATTGCTAGCTCCATTTGGCCTAATTGCCATGTGTCACACTCTTGATAAATGTCACATTCCAGTAACTTGCAGGGTTAGATTCTATTGCTAGTGTACGGTCAGTCAGTCAGGCGATCACTCGTGACCGAGTAAGATTGTCTTCCAGGATAAAAAAAAAAGAAAATTTACAAAAAGGAGATTTTAAAAGGAGGAAAATTCTAAAGAAAATTGTGTAGACTCTAGCGATGGGTCCGTAAGTGACTGTGGAGGCCAATTCTAGATCCACACAGCTTCCCACAGTGAGGACACAGGTTACCAGATGGAAGATGGTCTTGTAAAGGATTCATTTGACGTGCTTTTCGCTTAGCACGTTTCTCCCTTTCACCTTGCACTTGAGCTTCTTCAAAGTCCATAGAACCTTTGTGAAAGGCCAACCTCCAGTTAGATCGTTCATGGGCCAGAGCTTCCCTAGTTTTTGATGTTTATATTGCATTTTTTTAGATTAGCCTTAAGAACATCTTTAAACCTCTTATATTGACCACCGATATTCCGCTTTCCATCCTTGAGTTGGGAATAAAGTAGTAACTGCTTTGGGAGACGGCAGTCAGGCATTCGAACAACATGACTAGTCCACTGAAGTTGGCGTTGAAGGATCATTTTTTCAATGCTAGTAGTCGTTGCTTCTTCCAGTACACTTGACATTTGTTCGCCTATCTTCCCAAGTAATTCGCAGGATTTTCCGGAGGCAACGTTGATGAAATCTTTCAAGGAGTTGGAGGTGACGTTTATAGATAGTCCATGTTTCGCAGACATACAATAAAGTTGGTAATACAATGGCTTCATAAACCAGTGTTTTGGTCTTCTTACAAATATCCTGATCCTCGAACACTCTATGTTTCATTCAAGAAAACGCGGCACTTGCGGAGCTCAGACGATGCTGGATTTCACTGTCGATGTTAGCTTGAACAGAAAGATAGCTGCCAAGATAGAGAAAATAGAGAAAAGATAGAGAAAATGATCGGCTAGTGTAGGGACTAGGCAGGGATAATACTTTAGAGTTAGACCTGAGTTTTAAAACGTTACTTTGAGCTTTAGTGTCTGCTACTGTTCTCTTGCGAACAATATGCAAGATTGTTCCATCATATCATCACAGCTATACTCTCCCCTTACAGCTACTCTCATTACAGCTATACCATGGATTGTTCGAAAAGTATAGATGAACTTGCCCAATTCTTTGGAAAGCTTAAAAAGTAGCAGCTGGACAATAAACCTTCGGTCTCTGGCATTCTGCTTTTTTTTTTTAGTTATGTTTCTAAGAACATTTGGCAGATACTAATAACTTTTCCAACTCTGTGGCTTTTAAAAAGCCATGTGTAGCGCAGTGAGGATGAACACACATATTTGTATTGCCAGGGGTGAGTTTGACTAGCAACTTAGATACACTTTGAGTTTGAGGAACTGTGCCCCTAGCCCTTGTTTTAGAAATGTATTTGAATGTTCTAAGTAAATGCATATCAGAACTGTAGTGTCTGAAGTTTAACTAAGAACACACATTGTTGAGTGTGCTGTGTTTTGTGTGCTTTTGTCTCCTTACCATGTAATTTTCTAAAGCCTAGCAACTTGAGTTAGGGTCGAGATTGCTGCAGAAGCAAAATGGTCTCATGACATAATGCATTTCTAAATGTGGAGGTTTTGGTTAAATAGGAAATTTAGAACATTATAGGTGAGTTGAGTTTCCAGCTAATCTGCTTTATGAAGTCATCTACCCCAGGCAGCCCAAAACAATACTCAGCATTATTAGGCTGTGTGTGCAGCATCGGATAATTATCATACCATACTGATGTTTTGACTTCTGTCAGTTTAAACTGTTGGCTAAGCAGAATAGCATTGCAAGCTTTCTGTGAAATGTGTGCATTGTAACAGATAAGACTAGAAATTCTCTTTTCCACTCTCCTGGGGAAATTTGTTTAATTTTTGAGGGCCAATGTGGAAAAATTGAGCAGAACTTATCGATTTAGAATTGGAAGGTGTAGAAAATGTGTATTAAAGAAATTAGCACTGTGTTGTATTCAGGAACATAATAGGTTGGTTTCCCTGATTTTTGTCAGTTCTCTGCTCCAGTGGCAGTCCCTTATTTATTTATTTATTATATTTATACCCCACCTTTTTTCCTGCAAGGAACCCAAGGCGGCTTACATAATCCTCCTCCCCCTCCTCTCAATTTTATCCTCACAACAACCCTGTGAGGTAGGTTAGGCTGAGAGTCAGTGACTGGCCCAAAGTCACCCAGTGAGTTTCATGGCCGAGCGGGGACTAGAACCCAGATCTCCCGAGTCCCAGTCCAACACTCTCACCACTACGCCACACTGGCTCTCTTTTATACATTATGTGCCATTTCTGAGGATCTCTGAACCTCAGGATCAGCTGGGGGCTGCACACAGGACTGCAACTGTTTGGGCAGTATCCAATGCTGCCCATGCGCTAGTAGGACCTACCACTAGCGCAACAGGAAGCTAACAGTTCCTAAAGCATTCAGCAATGAGCCAGTGTGGTGTAGTGGTGAGAGTGTTGGACTGGGACTCGGGAGATCCGGGTTCTAGTCCCCACTCGGCCATGAAACTCACTGGGTGACTTTGGGCCAGTCACTGACTCTCAGCCTAACCTACCTCACAGGGTTGTTGTGAGGATAAAATTGAGAGGAGGGGGAGGAGGATTATGTAAGCCGCCTTGGGTTCCTTGCAGGAAAAAAGGTGGGGTATAAATATAATAATAAATAAAATGAGCCAAAATTATTGTTGCTGGAACAGGGAAGGTCAGCAGAGTTTACAGAAGTTTTGGCTCATTTCTGGGGTTGCTGTAGGATGAGTTAGTTTCCTGTTGGGATTCTCAATCTGTGGGATTTGCAAATGGGGAATTTGCAAACATTGTCTCCCCTTCCAGTGGGAGCCTCTGCTGGATCGCAGTCCCTTCTGCAAATGGGCATCTCTGGAGCCAACCCACTATTTCTAAGCCCAAATACTGTATTCCTGAGTTCTTATGACAGTGTGCATGGTTTCCATTTTCAACATTTTTTCCCAGCAGAAAGATACAAGATATTTAGGCAGAAAGATGTGCCTAAATACTTTACGCCTAAAGTTATACAAGTTTTCTGGAAAATTCTGCATTGGAAAAATTTCTTATATCCTAAATCAGCTGGATCTTAGTATGTTTTGGAGTACGTGCACTTGTGGCCTTTAATTTACCTCCCCCTTCTGCCCTCTCCCCACCATTTACAAATGAATAGTTAGAGAATGTGTGTTAGAGAAAGACATATTTAATAGTATATGCCTTCTGGATATTGTCCCTGGGGAAAAAAGTAAATTGCTAATCTGAAGGTAGTGACTGGTTCATTATCATTCATTATGTTTCCTAAAACAGTGCAATTTTAGGAATGAGAACTTTTCTTTATGAAAAACTTTCCACCCTGCATCACTGCCTCAGGCTTCAAGCGTCAGGAAAACAAGGAAGAGCTTAGTGTTATCAGTTGTGTATATATATTACTCAACCTTGGCTTTAAGGCTCCAGTCAGTAACTAAGGCAACTTCTCTGTCTAGAAGTAATAGAGATGGTTTTGTGGCTGCCCAGCACCACATATGTAATTCTGCTTTCTTCTCCTTCTTCTTGAATCCAAGGTTAACTATTTTGGAGCCCAACTAGATTGAAGCTGGATGGAAAGTTAGGCTGCTATCCTTTAACCCTTGATTTGGAAATAGTGGCAGAAGAGGGGACACGTTTTCTGAAAGCAGCTGGCAGCTTACCATGGGTTAGATTCTGCCTGCAGACTAGCAGCTACCAGTCCCAATTTAGAGGATGGAACCATGTAATGTTTGTTTAAAGTTTAATAGCCTAGTTCTACAAGCACAGCATCCCATACAGTAGGGCCAGATAGTGAGGCTAGCCTCACCACTGCAGGAGTAGCTTCTGTACTAGCAGCTGTTTCTTTCCATTGCCCCATAGCACACTTGTGTTATACAAGAACAGTTCATTCAGTTCTAGCATGGAGGGAGCATGGTCAGCTCCTTTGTATGTTCCTGCCAGTGCTTAGTTTTCCTGAGATATTTTGAGACCTCACATAACTCAGAGATGTAAAATTTACAGGCGTTTTGCAGGCATTGGACATCTTCCCCCTTTAAACACACACAAACTTTTGAGAGAACCTGTAACATCTGCATTATAACTTTCAAAACTAACTACGGTAATACCTTGGATTGCAAGTAACTTGGTCTGAGAGCATTTTGCAAGACAAGCAAAATGTTTTAATAAATTTTGACTTGATAAACAAGCGACGTCTTGCAATACAAGTACTGTAGTACGGTCAAGAAAAATGAAGACTTTACACTATCATTTTTTATTGCAGCTTAAATTAAAAATATATGTACAAATTTCTTATGGGGAATTTCGCTTTGATATACAAGTGTTTTGGATTACAAGCACGGTTCCGGAACGAATTATGCTTGCAATCCAAGGTATTACTGTATTGAGAAATGTTCATTGTTTACTTCCCTAAAGTCGGGTGTATAGCTGGGATTATTTTTTTAAAATTAATTTTTGGTGAGATCGACTAGCCTTGGGGGGGGGGGGTTGTCGGAGTTTGGATGCTCCTTTACCCACAAAGTAGTTTGTGGGTTTTACTCCTATAAGCCATGGGGGTGCGGGTGGTTGGACTATATGACCTTTGTTTCTAGTCCTATGATCCTTCCATTCCTGTATCTATAATCTGGAACTTTAACCTGTTAACAGGAATTGGTTTATTTATGCCCCCCTGCACAAAAATGTCTGAAATTGTTTAGTAGATCAAATCACCTATTCCCCTTCACCAGCAAAAAATCTCTCCTTTAAATCAATTCATCTCTGGATTCATGCATTTGTCAATTAAAGAATCAGCATAACCATTCACAGAACAACAATATTTTAAACAAACTTGGAGGCTTATGAGTGCAGAGTGGGAGGAGCAGCAGAGGCGATCTTTGCCACCCTGTTCCTCCTGTTCTCCAATTCAGTTAGACAGCAATTTTCAGCCATTTAGCTGAGGTGCTTCTGTTGTGGAAAAATTGAGCTACTGCTTTGTGTTTTGAAGAGGTTCTTAGAGAGGAAAGTTTATTAGTGAATTCACAGATGGCATCTGAGCACAGTCAGGAATGCCAACAAGAACACAAGGGAGACACTTCCATTTATACTGAATAATATCATGTAGAGGTCAGGTGACAATTGAGTCAGTACAGGAAACTGAGACAATTCAAAAGGAGACATTTAAACAAAAACAAAAGATCAGGTATTGCCCATCTTACAGCCATCATGCTAATCAGTAGTCTTTCCCAAGGTGATAATGGCTCACAGTACTTTTAGCATAAGAAGGAAGCCTAGGCAAATCAATAGGTGGGTGATTTGCCCTCATGGTTGTTCTACAGAAGGTCAAGGAAAGGGTCTGACATGTCAGGACATGTTTCTGTAAGGTAGAAGGAAAGGTCTGACTTGCCCTTCCAGGCCTTTCTGTTAAACTGAAGCCTGGACAAATTTTACTTCTACACTTCAGAGGGGGGGAGAGAAGGAGGCCGAGGGGAGAGAAGGAGGCCGAGGGGAGAGAAGGAGGCCGAAGCGCATTGTATCCTGGCAGGCCCGGTCTCCTCCCCTCCCCTTTGCCCAGACTATGTCTCCTTTAATGTTGGAGAGGCAGCAGGCACAGCTCTTTCCATGCCAGCTGGGAAGGGGCTCAGAGTGTGGATCCACAGCTTCAAGGTAAGAGCTCAAGATTCCGACCATAGATCTACAAATCCAAAGTATCCTATGCCCCCCTAGATGCTATCTAGGGGCCATAGGATTGCTCTCTAAGATGTTTAGTTAGAATTGTCCCATTGACTTCAATGGAACTTCCAACTTCTCCTGTTAAACTGATTTTAATACCCACTCATCTTCTTTCCCACTTACCCTCCAATACAAGCCTTTTCTTTAATTCACTAGTAACAGGGAACATTAACAGTGCATTTTCATTCCCAACAAACACAAGCATTCCTTTAAATGTATTAAAGGGGCAGCCTTTATTTGCATACAACCCTAATGTGCTCAGCTCAAATTTGTTCTCATTCATTGTTAGAGCATGACAGGCATATCAGTTTTTCTTTCTCCAGTACATAGATCTTTTTTTTAAAAAAAAAGCAATGGATGTTGAGTGGCTAAAATTCCTTCTATTGTTCAGATTCAAAATATACCGAAGCTGATACAACATTAAAAATCTTATTTCTGATTGCCTACCCATAGTGACCTTTTTGTTGTAACTGGTAATTAGCGACACCAATTAGAAGTTCTATTTTAAAGAAACCACTAGTATCCAGCCTTGGATAAGAGGCATGTAGATCATTGAAATTATAGGCAAAATATTTTATATATACAAAAGCATTGGCAATAAGTATTTCTTCCCATATAGGCAAAGTTTCATGGTTGGCCAAAAACTAATAGAATATGTGTCACAACTGTATATGTATTATAAAAATATTATGATGCGATTCCTGTTTGAATAAAAGCTTTTTAAAAGTGAGTTGGGGTTCCAATAATTTTCCATAAAGCTTTCCTTTTTAAATAGTGACCTTTATGGAGGTTTATGTCTATGTAGAATAAAGCAGACAAACTGGAGAATAGGTGGACCATACACATGCAAAGCATAGGACTTTTTTCTGTCTGAACTTGCATTGGGTTTCACCCTAAATAGGTCATATATTGAGTCCAGCTTACTATAATCATTACATTCACTGTTGAGAATATTACTATAAGACCTAAAACCAAAACAAATACTACTTTAATTTAATGACATGATCACTTCTAATCTCATCAGATCCCCCATTTCACTATTGTTCAATACACGTTTTCCTCGGCAAAAATCAGTTTGAAGAGGAAGCTCCAACGATAACTGATCTGTAATCCAAATATAATTTTTTTGTGATCTTCTTTATTTTCTGGCACAAGATCCAACGATATTTATGTAGAAGAATGACCCTAAACTTGCTCAACTGCTACCTTCAATACGTTAAATATTAAGAAATTACATGGATTTATTTATTATATTTATACCCCACCTTTTTTCCTGCAAGGAATGCAAGGCGGCTTACATAATCCTCCTCCATTTTATCCTCACAACAACACTGTGAGGTAGGTTAGGCTGAGAGTCAGTGACTGGCTCGAAGTCACCCAGTGAGTTTCATGGTCAAGCGGGGACTAGAACCCGGATCTCCCGAGTCCCAATCCAACACTCTCACCACTATGCCACGCTGGCTTGCCTGCCAAATTTTGGGTTGGGGTACATTAGACATAGTAATATAGAGCTATAGCACCTTGTACAGCTCACTATCTCCTAGTTGTTAGCCTTATGTAGTAATTTTTGGTTTCTGATCCTTTTCCACGCACTTTCATGTATCTGAAGTACAAGAACTGTCTTACTGTGCTTACTAGTTTAAAATGTTGCAAGTTTATGAAGTGCAGGTGTTTGGGGCAAAAATAAAATGTATTATTGCTAGTTGGCAGCTACCTGAATGCAGCAGTTGTGCTCTTGTTTTCCAGATTACTTCAGTGGATAGTGCTAGGACACTCCTGCTCAACCTCTTGGGAGTTATCCTGTGGGGGACTGCACAGTTCCATACTGGTTTCTATGTTCAATATCTATATAAGGCTGCTTGGAAAGACCGTCTCGAGGTTTGGAATGTGGTGCCATCAATGATACCAGCCCTATTATACTCCTGTGACCCATGGTGTTCAGTGGTGTGTCTCTAGAGCAGGGCTCTCCAATGTTGGATCCCCAGATGTTGCTGGACTACAGCTCCCAGAATCCCTTGCCATTGGCCATGCTGGCTGGGTATGCTGGGAGCTGTAGGCCAGCAACATCTGGGGACCCACGGTTGGAGAGCCCTGCTCTAGAGGCTGTGGTGAGCTAGTTAAGGGCAAATAAACTTAAGCTGAATCCAGACAAGACTTGAGATGTTAATGGACTGTGTGATATGAGGAGTTGAGGGTTTCTCCTTTTCTGAATGGAGTTGCACTCCTCCCGAAGCATCAGGTACAATGTTAGGAGTATTTCTGGCTTAGGTTTATTCTGGTCCCTAAGCTGCATCTGTGGCCATGGTGCCTTTTTCCAGCTTAGACTGTTACATCAACCATGCTTGCACCTGAAGCAACAGGATCTAGCAATTGTAATACACACTTTGGTAACTTGTCTGCATACTTACCACAGTGTGCTTTACATAGAATTGCTTGTGAAAACTGGAAGATACAAGGAACACAAAAGGTGCTACCAGGATTAGCTGTAGAGGCACATAACACCTTTTCTAAAGAAGCTCTACTAGCTGCTGATTCACTTCTGGACATAACTTAGAATGGTGGTGTTGATGTTTTAAAGTGGGCGAGGAGAAAGGCAACATGTATTTCAATCACCATATGACTGCTTGGACCAGAAGTTGCAGGGTGGTTGAACAAACTGGTATGTACCTCGCAATTAAGTGCCACTTTGTCCTGTCTTTAGTAGGGCTGCAAACTGTTACATGTTATCTGCCTTCTGAGAGCCCAGTCTCACCAGCTGATGTAGTTGCTTCATAGAATCATAGAAAAGTAGAGTTGGAAGGGGCCTACAAGGGGCCTTCTTTACTCTTCCATAGAGGTGCTGTGTTTACCTGTGGTTCTTTACCCTTTCTGTCAGCGCTGATGGCAGGAGCCTATCTGGCATCATACTAAAAGCTCTTTCAGAATGCATCTTCCAAAACTGACCCTTCACAACAAATCGCCTAGCCCTTCTTCTGCTCCATTCTTGGGTGTGTTCCTTAAAATGTTTTCTTTTATACAAGCCGATTTTGCTTCACTTTTTTGTGGGCAGTAGGCTGGAACAGGGTTGAGCAAAAGGTAGGTTGGGATCTACTGGTAGATCTCAGAGTGATTTGCAGTAGATGTGCCTGTATTTCTGATTGTGTGGCGTAGTGGTGAGAGTGTTGGACTGGGACTCGGGAGATCCAGGTTCTCGTCCCCGCTCGGCCATGAAACTCACTGGGTGACTTTGGGCCAGTCACTGACTCTCAGCCTAACCTACCTCACAGGGTTGTTGTGAGGATAAAATGGAGAGGAGGAGGATTATGTAAGCCGCCTTGGGTTCCTTTCAGGAAAAAAGGCGGGGTATAAATATAATAAATAAATAATAGTGTGGAGGAAGGGGGGGCTGGCTGGCCCGCCACACCCCCACCCTTTCCTACTCCAAAGGAACCAAGACCCCCAGAGATCTCAAGGTGCTGAAATGAAGAAAGTGGGGGAGGGGCGTAACCAGGAATGGATTTTTGTGTGGGAGGATTGTCGGCTCTGTTCAGTTCTGGCACTCAAAACAAATTCCTGGATTCAGAGTCCTTTAATTCTACATTGTGAGGGACCGCTGCTGGTCCTTTTCCACAAGTTCGGGAGTTAAAGGGTTAACCAGCAAGCGCCAAACAGGATGACCACACTGGATTAGGACTGAGTCAGAACACCATAGGAGGCAATTGACCAATTGTTTACAAAAGTTTAATTGAGCGAAGGAGGTCAGGGAGATAGGGAGAGTTTACAGTAAATAAATCACTGGAGGTGAGAAATATCTTCCACTTAGGAGTAAATGAGGCTTGCAAACACACAGGCAGAATCTTATACAAAATAAAAGAACCTAAGCTTAACCTATCTGACACAGGAGAATCTACCTATCCTGTTTCTAGCAATTCAGTCTAGACTTATAGCAGAATACCAAGCGGTTGAGCTTACACCTGGAGCCCTGGTTGTTCTTTTTACACTCACTTCCACCCCTCCCTCTGGTGACAGGATGAACTGGTTTGACTCAGCAGGGGTTGTGTGGAGGTTCTTGGTACCTCACTGTTGCTTTAGAGTATTCTGCAGGGAAAGACCATTGAGGTGGAATGCAAATGTGTCCCACTGAGGTGAATGCAAATGCCCCCTCTGAGCTGAGCCTCTCAGCCCCAGGCAGAGATTATGCAGGTGACTGGGGCAGGTGTGTGAGTGTGGGGCTGGTCAGGCTTTCTCTCCACATAATGTCTTTTGCACCACATCCTGTTTGGTGGATCTTGGGGTTCTACTATAAAATGAAGTCAATCCTGCAACCCTGAATCACTCTGACACGATGGGGAGGTCCTGTGTAGCATTGATCCCACCTCCTCTCTGCCAAAGTATAGGGTACTCATATCCGCAAGGGACTAATTAAGGATGCCCCAGGATTACCTGATGTGGGAATGGGGAATGCTCGAAGTAACACCATTGTTCAAAAAGCATGGCCTCCTCACTGTGCCCTGATGGAGTGGGGAAAGGAGCAAGTGGGGTGCTGGAGGATAAGAATGAGTGACTATACTACAATTGCAAGGAGCATGCCTGCCTGTTCTGTAAACTGACAAAATATGTATATTCTCCAACTGTAACAGTACTTCCAGTTTCAATCCAGGAAAGAAGTTTATGCCCTGGATTAGACAAAGGTGGGCGCTAATTTCCTTCAGCTGCCCAGAACTATGAGGAAGCATTGGGTGGTAGTTGTGTGATTGGGAATGCTTTTCGTAATTAGCTCAGGGACTGTCTGACAGCCTGAGCCCATCAGAGAGTTTCCCTTGGCCTGTGCATTCCTGGACCATGACACCCAATACATTTGAGGAAGAGAGCCACTTCAATTTAAGAAAAAAAGAAAGCTAAATTTCAGTCCAGATTGCTTTCCCCAGGCTTTCGAAGTAAACACTGTAATGTGAAAATTGATGTGAACAAAAGTCAGCCTTGAAAACTTTACTATGTTCCCTTGCTGAGAGTGGAGCAGAGAAAGCCCCCTTATCTGCAGGCAACATGGAAATGTAGAATGCTTGCAGGCTCTTAAAATTTCCTTCTGCCACACGGTTGGTGAAGGAGAGATGGATTGCTCCATCTCTCCCAGTTTCTATGCTGGCCATGGAGGAAGGGGCTCCCCTTTCTCTGCGGCCACCGTGGAAACCAAGTGGACTGGCAGAGGCTGGATCCATCCTTGCCCCACTAGCCTGTTCACTTGCCTGCATGGAATTTATTGTTCCCCTGTGGCTACCAGGTAAGTTGTTAAATAACAGACTGATAAAAGTATAGAAAAAGTTATAGTGTAATGTCTTTCCCTTATTCTCAAAAACATTCTGGCATTGAGATAAATGTCACAGTAAATCATATCTTAGCTCAAGTTAGACCTCAGGTATGTGAACTTGATCCTCTGTTAGTGAAAGATTGCCTACCTCTGGTCTAGAGTGGGATTTTCACTGTGGGTGTTGAATCTTAAGCATTCCTCACTTGAGATCTGAGCCAAAATAAGAGTACAAGACCACACTGGTAAGCTGTCAGCTCAGTAACTAGTCCTAGTAAAATGTTTGCTGTCTGAATTGACAGTCTCATGCAAAAAGTCACATAAACCTTGGCTCAAGTTTTATAAAACCTTTCATTTAAAAATTGAGTAAAGTAGCTGAGGGTACTGCATGTTCTTAATTTAATGTCACTCAGTGATAGCTCCTTGGGGGTGGGATTCCTCCAATCCTCATTTCCCCCCCTGAAGAGTCAGCCATGTCTGAATCTTGGTGTATCAGAAGGGGTGCGGGTGCTAAAGCACCAAGATTTTTTTCATGCATAAGGAAGCCGAAAGTACCTGGATTTCTTACTCCAAACATAGAATCATAGAATCATAGAAAAGTAGAGTTGGAAGGGGCCTACAAGGCCATCAAGTCCAACCCCCTGCTCAATGCAGGAATCTAGGTCAAAGCATCCCTGACAGATGGCTGTCCAGCTGCACCTTGAATGCCTCCAGTGGGAGAGCCCACAACCTCCCTAGGTAGTTGATTCCATTGTCTTATTGCTCTGACAGTCAGGAAATTTTTCCTGATGTTTAGGTGGAATCTAGGTTCCTGTAACTTGAGCCCATTATTCCGTGTCCTGCAAACTGGGATGATCGAGAAGAGATCTTTGCCCTCCTCTGTGTGACATCCCTTCAAATACTGGAAGAGTGCGATCATATCTCCCCTCAGTCTCCTCTTCTGAAGGCTAAACATGCCCAGTTCTTTCAGTCTCTCTTCATAGGGCCCTGTCTCCAGTCCCTTTATCATCTTTGTTGCCCTCCTCTGAACCCTCTCCAGTTTGTCTACGTCCTTCTGAAAGTGTGGTGCCCAGAACTGGACGCAGTACTCAAGATGAGGCCTAACCAGTGCCGAGTAAAGGGGAATTATCACTTCCCGCGATTTGGAAGCTATACTTCTATTAATACAGCCCAAAATTGCATTTGCCTTCTTTGCAGCCACATCGCATTGCTGGCTCATATTCAGTTTGTGATCTACCACAATTCCAAGATCCTTCTCACTTGTAGTATTGTTGAGCCAAGTGTCCCCCATTCTGTAACTCTGCATTTGGTTTCCTCTCCCTAGGTGCAGCACTTGGCATTTATCCCTATTAAATTTCATTCTGTTGTTTTCGGCCCAGCGCTCCAGCCTATCGAGGTCACTTTGAATTTTGTTTCTGTCTTCCAGAGTATTAGCTGTTCCACCCAACTTTGTGTCATCTGCAAATTTGATAAGCATTCCCCGTACCTCCTGATCCAAGTCATTAATAAAAATGTTGAAGAGCACCGGGCCCAGGACCGAGCCCTGTGGTACCCCGCTCGTTACCTCTCCCCAGTTTGAGAAGGAACCATTGATAAGCACTCTTTGAGTCCGATTCTGTAGCCAATTGTGGATCCACCTGATAGTTGTTCCATCTAGCCCACTCTTAGCTAGCTTACTAATCAGGATATCATGAGGCACTTTGTCGAAAGCTTTGCTGAAGTCCAGATATATAATGTCCACAGCATTCCCACAGTCCACAAGGGAGGTTACCCGATCAAAAAATGAGATCAGATTAGTCTGACAGGATTTGTTCTTGACAAATCCATGCTGGCTTCTAGTAATCACTGCATTGTTTTCAAGGTGCTTGCAGACTGACTTCTTTATAATCTGCTCAAAAATCTTCCCGGGGATTGATATCAGACTGACTGGCCTATAGTTCCCAGGTTCCTCCTTCTTGCCCTTTTTGAAGATGGGAACAACATTTGCCCCTCCTCCAGTCGTCTGGCACTTCACCTGTCCTCCATGATTTCTCAAAGATAATAGACAGTGGTTCTGAGAGTTCTTCTGCCAGTTCCTTTATTACTCTAGGATGCAGCTCATCCCTTGAGTTTACAATATAGAAGAGAGGTGGACAACTTGTGGCACTCCAGATGTTTTGGCCTACTATTCCCATCATCCCTCACCATTAGCTATGCTGGCTAGGGCTGCTGGAAGTTGTAGGCCAAAAACATCTGGAGGGCCGCAGGTTGCCCATCCATGATAATGAAATCACACGAATGCACCTTGTTTCTTTGTGGCACAATATATTCTGAGTTATTGTGCAATGCATTTTTCCATTATGTCAAGAGAATCTGTTAGGAATGAAAAGTATTTAGGATTAATTTCCACTGCAGGATCATACAGCTAAAAAGCCAAGGGAAAAAAGACATTTAGGCTGGCGGCAAAAAAAACCATTCTGTGCTGTGTCACCTGTATGGCTGCATCTTTAGTATACTCACGTAGACCAGGGCGTGCCGACTGACTGCTTTGGGGGCAGATACAGCCCTCTAGGCATATCCCTGGAAACCCTTGCTGCTAGATTGTTGTTTTTATTAACACTTATAAAGCACCAATAAAGTTCTAAGTAGTATAAAGATATTAAAAAAATAAGCCAGTCCCTGCTTGCAGGCTCACAATCTAAGCACACACAATATGAAGGGGAAAATGAATGGGGAGGAAAGCAAGCATTAGAGCACTGCACTTTCTGGCAGGTATGAACTGGAATCCAACATTGCACAAGTGGACATTTGCTTGTGTGGTGAGACTTCCTCTCTCTCCCTAAATATCTTCTCCCTAGCCCTCCAGAGCAGATTTTGACTGAGTGCTGCATGGAGAACTGCCCCCATTCCTGGTTCCACTGACAGAAGCCGTTTTGTCAGTGGAACTACTTCATTAGATTTCACTTTTTATTCCAGAGTAATCGTGAAGGGGTCAGTTTTTAAGTCCAAATAACTTACCTACTGCTAAATCACTTTTCAGAGAACAGTCGCCCCAAAGAATGTAGAAGTTGGCTGTCCCTCATCTAGACTTATCCCTTAGCAAAGTGCAAGTTAACATCACACTTTACTCAGAGTGGAATGCAAAACACTAAAGACTCCCCCTGCCCTTGCAGCTGGGTAACTGCTATAGTGGCCTAGTAGCCAAAATGGATGGAGATGTTGTTGCATCTGCCGTTTATATAGGCTTCCTTGGCCAGTAACTGGCACTCATTCTGAGAGTCTAAATCAGTGATGGCGAACCTATGGCACGGGTGCCACAGCTGGCACGCAGGGACTTTTACCTAATGCAGTGTTTGCAGTCCAAGACATAAAGTGTTTAAAATGTGTTAAGCACGTTTAGTTTTCTTGTTTATCTTGCTCATCCTAGTACAGGTTGACTTTTACTTTTACTAATCCAACACCTGTAGAAGCAGGGAAAGGACCCGGGGTAAAGCTTGCCCCATACAATTTCAGTCTGGCATATAATCATATTACAAGTTGAGAATCCCTTATCCAAAAATACATGTGCCTAATTTTTTTTAAAAAGTTTGTATAAATTCCCTTCAGGCTATGTGTACAATGTAGTACTATAATAATTTTTTTAGTTGATTTTTTTTCCAACAAAAAACTGTTTGTATCATTGAAAGCTCTGTTATTGTGTTTTTCTTTAAAGACAAAAGATGTTAATTAGTTCGGACAATTGTATGAGTTGTTTTTCTAAAACTAAAACCTGCAATTCAGGTTTAATTGCAGTGTTGGCACTTTGAAATAAATAAGTTGGTTTTGTGTTGCAGTTTGGGCACTTGGGCTCAAAAAGGTTCGCCATCACTGGTCTAAATGATACTCCATAACCCAGCTTGCATGGACTGAAACAACAGATGGCCTAGTGCAGCCTTCCCCAAACTGGTGACCTCCAGATGTTTTGGACTACAACTCCCAGCATCCCTGACCACTGATGATGCTAGCTATGGCTGATGGGAGTTGAAGTCCAAAATGTCTGGAGGGTTCCAGGTTGCGTGAGGCTGGCCTAGTGACAATACTGCCCTTTTATGTAAGAGAACTCCTGATTGCATGTACTATATTGAAATATTAGTATGCTGTAATGAAATTGTGTTTGATTTGAAGGCAGCATAGGTTTAAATATCTCATCATGAAGCTCCTTGGGTGGTTGTAGGTAAGTCCTCATTTGTGAAGCGATAAGAATAGTGACTTACCGTACTTCACAGGGTAGTTTTATCCTTCAAAGTGCTTCATATCCACATCTTCTAGCCACCACACTATGCCACAAACTGCCAAGAATTCTGCAAGTTAAAAAAATCTTAAGTACCGTAAATTATCAGTTTGCAGACCCATGTATTTTTGCCTAAAACATAGTGATTTTTTGATCCTAGACAAGTGAAATATTCTTAGTGGTACTCTCCAAATATTTTTTTACCATTAGCCATTGTTGCAGTTGCATATCTCTTCAGCTATTTTAATATAGCCATATCCAGATATCTGGAGCTCTAGTTATTATCAACCCATAGTATTTGATTACTGAAGTCAACTGAGGATTCAAAATCTTCTGAATAATTGACAGTATCCAGAGATCAGTTTTTAGAGCAGTGAAACTACAGCATTCTGAAAGTTAATCTGAATCTTGATTAAGGCAGTACAGATCTGATATCAGTCCTCTTCATTGCAATTTCTCCTGACTACTTTGCTTATTCAACCAGCAGGTGGCAGAAGTGTGATCTACAAGCTGTCAGTTGGGGTGTTTTTTGTGTTTTTTTTAATTGTTTGAGGAATTGAGCAGGCTGTCTTTTATAATCAAGTTATTTGTATTGCACTCTTGTTCTATTAGTGATGCGGAAAGGGGCTTATGTGTGAAGTAGCTGTAACTTGATGTAGTTACTAAGGCATGTCTGGGTGGAAATGTGAATTGGATACAGGATTCTTTCATTGAATTATAGGGGTAGATTTGGAATTTGCCAAAAGCTATGCGAACTAAGTCCAAATGTAAAGCAAAATAGTACAGCTAAAAAAGTTGGTATTGAGAATTAGCAGTCCAGAAAATCACTGAACCCTCTTCTCAGGGGTCTGATCTAATTGGCACCAGTGATGCATTACCACTTAGTATGTAATGTGTTCTGTACATCATCTGAAATGCAAAATACATTTTAGCACACTACAGTATAAATCAATGTTCGATTGACTGTACAGGCAGGGACATCTTACATGAATAAGCAGTCCCTCCTCCATATATTGAAATCATATGCCTGGACACAATTAAATTGGTTAATGCCTACATAGGGTGAAATCCCGTTAGCTCTTTCCCCTGATGGAAGTGCTTCTGTTAGTGGAACCAGGAGAAGAGCGATTCCCTGTCACCCCTGCAGCTCCTGTGTACACCCTCAAAATCTGCTCTAGAGGGTTGGAAGACTCTCAGGAGCAAATTTTGGTGGAGGACTGCAGAATGGAGGAGAGCAGGAGGAAGTTCTATCCGCCCACAGTTTTATGTGTGTTGTAAAGTTGATAAAAGCTGACTCAAGTGTCTTTAGACTAGAGCAATGTTCTCCAACCTTGGGTCCCCAGATGTTTTTGGCCTACAACTCCCAGCATGCCCCAGCCAGCATAGCTGGCTGGGGCATGCTGGGAATTGTAGGCCAAAAACATCTGGGGACCCAAGGGGCATGCTGGGAGTTGTAGGCCAAAAACATCTGGGGACCCAAGGTTGGAGAACACTGGACTAGAGCATCAAATGAACATCTCTGAAGTAATTAAAGATGTTAACAAGGAACACTTTCCTGGAGGCTGGGATGATGCAATAGATCATCTTTGCAAATAAGTTCTTAAAACTGCATACACTCCCTCACTCATATTTGCTTCCTCTCCATTCCGCCGTTCTTCCCACGCTGCCGGCAAGAATGCTGTAGCATCAGGGTGGATAAAAATCAATGGGTTTTTTTTTAAAAAAAAAAAAACTGATTTTTTTTTTTAAATCGGATTTTTTAAATTTATATCAGATTTTTTAAATAAAATGCTTTTTGAGGGAAAATCTATCTAAAGATAGTTTTCTATTTAAGATACATTATAGTCCAAAGGTTATTCATCATGAAATAAGGATTCGTTTTTAATTATGTAGCATGAGGCTGTATATTCATGCAGTGCTTAAATTTTTTGGTAAATGAATTCCATTAATCCATTCACAATGTCATGCTCTTCCAGAGGTTTCTGTAAGATTACTGGGCAATTTTTCTATCTAGAAGATATCACAGATGCTTGGTTTTACAGTTCTCAAAACTGTGAATTTGTGTCTGCAGAGATCACATGCCTCTTCTTCACAGCAAAAATCTTATAAAATAAACATACAGAATTGAGAAAAAGACCTTAATCCCTTTGTTCCTTTGCAAATCTATGTACACAGAATCAACCCCTTACCTCTTAAGTGCTAATAGTATAACCAAATCAGTATTTTTATATATATATATAACTGTAAAACTAATCTGAAAAGTTGTTATTCTAAAAATGAAACCGTCATCTGGTTGTAAATATTAAGATTATACCAGCAAGAATGAGTCTTTGGTAACTCTGAGTTGTGTAAAATATGTGTTAAGTTTATAGTGAGGAAGAATGCACTTTGGGGGGGAGTCACATGTTTAAATCCAGACTTTCTGAGTTGTGATTTAAATCGTGATTTAGATCAAATTGATTTAAATCAAATCCACCCTGTGTAGCATTATTAAGGTTGCCTCGCCTACCTGATATAAACTAGGAAATGCAGCTGTAGTTGTGTTGATGTGATCATTCCTTGAGGTTGATGTAGTGCCAAAAACACTCTTGCTGCTGCCTCACCTAGCCTTGAAGGTTTGGGAAGGAATGTTGCAATAGTACCTTGATACTCCTTACCCTGGGAATGAGGGATGTGCTGCTGCTATGGCTGCCTGTGTTACCTCTCTGAACTTTATAAAAGTGTTGTGGGAGATGGTGGATGCTGCTCCAAAGATGCTCTATGTGTTTTCCTTTGGGTTTGTTAGCACCATGGTGCTTTTCCCAGCTGCAGGAACTGGTGCTGCCAGTTGCTTGGGACCATTGTTACTTTCCAGAGGTCACTAGCTAGATGCATCATTGGTAAGCTTAATACAACAGAATATTTCACCACTTATAGAAGGGTGCTTTTTTAACCACTTTGGGAGGCTCAGAATTGTAGGTGAAACCTCTAGTGAATTTCCATCAAGCCATGTTTCTGCATCACTAGTCTTCTATAATAGTCTCCCCTAGAGAGGATTATGAACAGGACAGGAAAAATCGCTGATGTTTGGTCTCCTGGGCACCTAAAAATTTAATGCTGGCTCAGGGAATTTGAAGTATTTTCACAATGTGTGCAAACAACTTGCTGCTACAAATCACTGCACCAGGAACTGTAGGCATGAGGAGACTGGCTAGATGCAGGAGGGAAGATGATGGTGGAATTCTGTTCTAATGTTGAATGTTTTGCATCCAATGATGAAAATGCAGCTTACATATAGGAACAGGTCTACCCCTTTCTCTGCTCATGAGAACAGTGAGGGATGAGAGGTTGTAAGAATAAGGGACCCTTGGTTGCCTACCTTCTGTGACAGAAGCAGAGTTCTAGGAATTGACATAATTAGTGCATTCCCCCCCCCCATAAACTTGTTATATTATTATTTATGTTGTTCTTTGTTGCCTTTTTAAAACTATATTCGGGAGATCCGGGTTCTAGTCTCCACTCGGCCATGAAGCTCACTGGGTGATTTTCGGCCAGTCACTACTGTCAGCCTAACCTACCTCTCTGGGTTGTTGTGAGGATAAAATGGAGGACATGTTCTTGGCTGCTGCTTGAAATTTCTTCTCTCCCAATACAAGGATTACTAATTCCTATGGTGATCTCTGTGGGTTACTGGGCTGATTAGTATGGTCCATGTAAGCTGGGAAGGAGGTGGGTGGGATACAGGCTGGGCTTGTTAGAATTGAATAAACTGTAAGGGCGGAATCCAGATTCTGCCTTCTGTCAGCAGAATGGAGAGGGGGACAATCCCCCCCCCCCGAGCAGATTATGGGGGACTGCAGAAGGAGGAGAGGAACAGGAAATTCTGTTGGGTTCCATCCTAATTATTTTTTTTTAATGATCGCTAAAGCATGTGGAGGGCTTGTCCCATTTTCAGACTTGGATTCCTTGCTGCCACTGCAAATCCTCCCCCAAATGTGTCACCAAGGAATTCCCAGGTGCCAAACATTCTCATCTGACTTGTGCATGGGCTTGCTCTGTGCTAGAGTATGAGCTGCTGTTACAAGGCAGGTTTTCTGTCCTGAGTTTAAAGGCAGAGAAGTGTAAATATCCCATTTTCAAATTGTTCTAGTATTTGGAGTGCTTAAACTATGGAGGAGTTTGCACATAACTGCAGCCTGTGGGTTAAACAAACCACTGGGTTGTTTAGCCCCTAAACAACCCATCAGTCCAGGTTTTCACATCATGCTCAACAGCCTACAAATGAGCCAATCATAGGTAGTTGAGTAAAAGTGGAAGTGGCAGGCACACAGGAGGCAGCATGCTTGCTCTCTGCTGCTCTTGCATGACAACCCATGGGTTGTTTAAACCATGTGTTGTTACATGTGAACCAGGTCTATGTGTGTCAAAAAATATAAGTTTTCAGAAAATAGCATTCATAGAAATATGCTGCCTCCAAGGACTGTTTGAGTTGTTCACTCTCTTCTGCTTTGAAAGGAACCAGCTAGGAATTTTAAGCTGTTAATGTCTCCTAAAGCATACATATTTCAGTGAGGTAAATACCTGGAGGTTTAGGGAGATAACTTCTCAGTTGCTTCTGATAAGACTTTAAAGGTAAAGACACCATCTCTGAACAACAGGTGTAGATTGAAAGGGTCTTGTTGGGTCACAATGATTCAGAACATTCTGAAGTGGTAATGAAAGGTTAAAAATATTCTTACTGTAAAAAAATGTTAGGAACTTCCTGATAACTGTCAGATAATTCTTACCAAGATAAGCACAAAGGAAAACAGAGCTAACTTCGATCTCAAATCTTTATAACAGCTAGATTAGTATGTTCTAAGAGGTATGCTTTTGCTTCCCCTGCTTTAAATTCAAGGGCAGTGGTGACAGCAGCCTAATTTCTAAGCCATAGAGCAGGGCTGGGGAGCCTCCGGGTAATGGGCTAAATGCAGACTGCCAGGATCTCTGGACTCCCCCCCCCCCCAATGCACTCTCCCTGGCCCTGCTCTGCATTATTGATATTTACTCCCCAGCTACAAAGCTGATGGAGAGAACCTTGCACAAGTTGGGGAAGAAAAATGCCATGATGCAAGTGTAGTTTTCCCCCTCAAAGTCTTTTCTTCAGCTTCTCTAGCCAAAAAGTTATGACTTAAGTCCCATTGATTTCCGTGTGTCTGCTTGAAGCCTTACTGAGTCTGGATCCAACTGCTTTAAATTCAAGATTGCTCTGTAAATTTTATAAATATGCCAAATAGTACAATTTTATATGGTAATTTATGCTTAATATTTTGTTAACGCAGTAAAATAGTTTTAGGTTTGATTAAATATTCTATGTATTTCAACCTCCCCTTTATTTCCAAAGGATGTTGCAAATAGAGGAAAGAGAATAACCAGTGTGGAGGGAAGTCCCCAACTTGTGTGGTTGGTTTTGGACACACGTTTTCTCTTCCACACTTGAAGCCACACACGTGTGTTAATTTGTTTTCCTAAACCTAGTGTCATTTCTTTCTCTCTTAGCAACGGCACCAGCATGATATCATTGATCATTCCCCCCAAAGACCAGATTTCACGAGTGGCAAAAATGCTAGCCGATGAGTTTGGCACAGCATCAAACATTAAATCTCGAGTGAATCGCCTCTCAGTCCTCGGCGCCATTACATCTGTACAGCAACGGCTAAAACTTTATAACAAAGGTAAAAAGTTATGCTGGTCACACTGTGAATAATTTGAAGCTTGGTTGGATATCACCTAAGGTTACACTCTGTTGTTGTGTTTTACAGTACCTCCGAATGGTCTGGTTGTTTACTGTGGAACAATTGTGACAGAAGAAGGAAAAGAGAAGAAAGTCAACATTGATTTTGAACCTTTCAAACCAATAAATACATCATTGTATTTGTGTGATAATAAATTCCATACAGAGGTAAGTGGCATCCTCCCCACAGTAACGCACTCGTCCACGATGCACCTGGCCAACTTGTATACATGAGACTGGTTATTTAATCAGTTTACTGGTTTCTCGTGATTTTTTGGCTGCATTGGTATTTGGTAACCAAGTGTTAATTGTATACACAGTACATGGTACTTTATTTCAAACTTTGAATTCCTGTTTCTATTCATGTACAATGATACTGAGCATGACCATTACACCAAGTGTCCAGTACTTTTCTGAAGGAAGTCCTGTTGTTCAAATGGAAGTTCACTCATGCAATGTTGGATCCAGCCCATGTGTGACCGATTGTTTCATATACTTTAATCCAGAAATGATTCTGATTGTATTGGATTATTTTTCCAGATGAACACACCTGTTTTGTTTAGAATTGTTGTAGATTAGTAGTAGCAAGGGTACACTAGGCTTGAGTATAGGCTTGAGATGTCAGTTCATGTTGATAGATTATGTCAGTGATGCCCTATTCAATTTACGTTGATATACCAGGTTGGTCTTGAGAGGATTGTCTTCATCTCTGGAGGAAACCCTCATTAGCAACTGTTGTAGGGAAGAGGTGCACAGATTTGAAAACCTGTTCCCCCTCTTGCTGCATATATACCGTAGGTTCCAAAGTGTGAATAGGCCCAGTGTTCATACATTTATTTATTTTTTTATTTATGCATTTATTTATTTTTACCAGTTCAAATTGATAAAGATGAACTTGCTTTTTCTATATCGATACAAATAAACAATGTTATGCTTGCCCATGGTTCCCTTTCCTTTTCCTTTCTTCGGGATGCATATTTCTGAAAGAATTATTTTGCCAGGATGCAGCCAGCTGCTACTGAAAATCCTTATGACCATTAACAATTACTTCATTTTATATACTGTGCCAGTCAGTGGATCTGTGAAAGCCTTTGAATTGCTTGGATTGTAGCGCACCCTTGACACTGTTTCTAGCTTGATATCCCAAGTTACCAAGCTGGGTTGGCAATTGCAGCCTGGGGCATGTTGCACCTGTGTGTTGCTGTCCTGGCTTTTAAGCTTTAATGGTGCACCATTTTGCTACTTACCTGCAGATAGGTGTTTGCTTTAGGTGAGTAGTTAATTGCAAGATTGGCACCAGAATGCAAACCTCAGATACGCTGCATCTTTACGGATAAATTCACCCATCAGGCACTAGTTTGAACTTCATCTCTTTCGGTGCTTCTCTCCTCCCCTGTTCACAAAATGATGTATGCCTTTTAGTTGTGCTTCACTTGAGCTTTGGGTAGAAATGTTTTTTTATAGAGCTTGTCCATTCGCTTCTTAATCAAGCTGGCTTCTGATGATTTCCTCTTACCTAGCTTATGTACTCTGAACCAAATTGGTGGCAGTTCTAGTAAGTTTAAAAGGAGGCCTCACATTTGGCAGTAAATAACCATCCATTAAAAGAGTGCATTAACGGTAATTCAAAAAGACTCTAAATGAACCAAATTAACTTGTCATTTTAATGAGTTTGGAGGGAGACAAAATAGATTCTTGGAATTTGGAGTCTGAAATGGATAAGCACATTATTTCAAGAGGACATTTCTCCAGCTGGATTTGTTGTGTAGATTTCCCTTCAATGTTAATATCATGGATTTGTTTAACACCTACTTCTGCTGTGTTGATTTCCAGGCCCTTACAGCACTACTGTCAGATGACAGCAAGTTTGGCTTCATTGTAATAGATGGTAGTGGTGCACTCTTTGGAACTCTTCAAGGAAACACCAGAGAGGTGCTGCACAAGTTCACAGTGGATCTCCCAAAGAAACACGGTAATGTATAAAAATGTGACAGATCAGTGTGTCTCCAGAAAAGAGAATTTGAAGGAGGTGTAATTTGTAAGCTGCTCTGTGATTTGCGGGCTGAGAGGTTACGTACCTAAATAGCCTTTTCTCGAATATGTTATCTAGGTAACTTCAATACAGTAAGCTATGCTGGCTCGGGCATGCTGGGAGTTGTAGGCCAAAAACATCTGGGGACCCAAGGTTGGAGAACACTGCAGTAAGACATGGATGGGCAACTTGTGGCCTTCCAGATGTTCTTTGACTGCAGCTCCTATCAGCCCTAGCCAGCATGGCCAATAATGTGGGATGGTGGGAATTGCAGTCCAACAACCTGTGGAGGGCCACTGTGTTGCCCACCCCTGCAGTAAGATGTTGGTTAAAATAGAGTGGGCCAACTTTTCATTGTTTAAAGAAGCACAGGCTTTGCCTTCAAATAATTAGGGTTTTTCCAAGGATGCAACTGAAAGCTCTTAGGGCAGAATCCAACAGGGTGCTTAAACCCTGCTGATTTCCTTCTGCCCTGCCAATTCCCTTCTGCAAATGCTTGTCCCTGCCAATTCTATTGTGCAAGCAGGACCCACTGCTTATGCAAGGGAGATTTAGCGTTTCTGCTCATTTCAGGTTGCCCCAGGAGTGCTAAATTGGTGTTGCACAAGCAATGAAGGTCGCTTGCACAATGGAATTGTGGCATAAGAGAATCAGAAGGGGCGTAAGCACCCTGTTGGATTCTGCCCTTACGTGCCAGCCAAAGCACTGCTATACAGTTGTGTGAGAATGTGGATTTTTTCACTTGAGCCAGTTCCTGTAGCAAGAGAAGCAATGATGAGACCCAAACAATTGAGTAAATTCATTTTCAGAACTTAGTTGTATTCAGAACACCCAAGATTTTCAGAACACTCTACTTTTGCTAAAATTGTTTTAAGATTATGTCATTGTTACATGCCAGCATATGTAAAATGTAGTCATCTTTCCTGAATGATTTTGGTTAATTATTGTGTTGAATAATTGACCTGTTCAATATATTTGGCCACAATCCTATAAGGCATACTTAAGTCCATTGAGATCAATGGGCTAGCCATCCTAAATTCTGCATTGTTATGACCTTTCAGTAGTTGTAGCAGTGTGATTCTGAAGGATGCTGCCGTTGTATCAATAAAGCAGTGTACTAGAGCAGAAAGCCTGAGACCAAATTAACACGCCCTGTTCATATTCTGTGCAGATAAGATGGTTATTAAATAGGCTTGGCTTCATCTTATGAGCCCTGTTTGTGGTGGCTTCACCCAACAATGCAGTTGTAATAATTGCAGCTAAGTCACAAATCATATTCTACATTGAACAGGTGCCTGTGAATTTTAATATGGGAGTTATTTTTGTGTAAACTTGGTTATGGTTTGACAAACATATGTGGTCCAGGCACTTAAAAGGAGAGAAAATAATAAGTACTATTCATTTAAGTTGGTCGTAGGGTTGGGGGGATACTTGGGAATGGAAACCCATTTTCATGAATATATCTCATCCAATATTGATACATTTTACCTCTGTCTCTCAAAGGAAGAGGAGGTCAGTCGGCCTTGCGTTTTGCTCGTTTGAGAATGGAGAAGCGGCACAACTACGTAAGAAAAGTAGCAGAAACGGCCGTACAGCTGTTCATTTCTGGCGACAAGGTGAACGTGGCTGGTCTCGTGTTAGCTGGATCAGCTGACTTCAAAACTGAACTAAGTCAGTCAGACATGTTTGATCAGGTAAACGGAAGTGAACTCACTGGCCCTATGTGGTTATGTAAAATTTGTATACCTAATGCCTCTGCAGTAGCAAGTTGGCGAGGGCAGCTGTATTCCTTAGATACTGGAGTAGAAGAGCAATAACTCTGGAAGGAGGAAAGGGAAGGATATGTGCAGACATTAAAGTCTGACCCATCGACCACTGGAATAATTTGGATAGTCTCCATCCTGATTCTGGATGTTCACCAAATACTGTTCATATATTTGTATTCTTTGCACAGCAAAGACAGTTTGAAACTTTCATCTTGAAATAACACAGGAGTTGCCCTTGTTAGGAGTTACTACCGATCTTCATTAAAAAAAAGTTCCATATGTAGTGTCTTTATTTGTATCCAGAGGATCTGAATTCAACATTTTTCAGGCTTCTAATCTACAACTCCTCTAAGATCACTGATGTCTTTGTGTTTATAGCGGTTGCAGTCCAAAGTACTAAAGCTAGTTGACATCTCATATGGTGGCGAAAATGGATTCAATCAAGCAATTGAATTGTCCACTGAGGTCCTGTCTAATGTGAAATTCATTCAAGAAAAGAAACTAATAGGTATGAATAAAATATGAATAAAATAGGTATGAATACCCATCCAACTGATGTGTCCCCAAAATTTTGTATAAGTATTATTACATAAAACAAGAAGATATTCTTCCACAGTATTTCAGGAGAAAATATTTCAAACAAGGATGTGTGTCTGTATTATTGGCCATCAATTACTGTAAATATAAACCATCATGTCTTAAGATGTTCATTGTACCTTGCTTTTAAGAGTGGTGTTTCATACCAGTTCTCCAACCTTTTAGAAATGAGTTACATATGTGAAAATTCTTGCTGAAAGGAGATTTTTAAGTAGCTCAGTACTAGATTAAATTGGAGTGAATATTTCTATTGCACATGCAAGCTGGTATAAACTTTTAGGAGTTTTATTGAATTACTGTGTTCTCATCTGTCGATCCCTCATGGTACCTTACCTTGACCTTATCCACAGAAAGCATGATTGCCTCTGTTTTAGTTGGTAACTATATCTGTTTAGCAGGAAAGAAACTGCGTTGGACCCAGTTAGCGATTAGGGATATATCCATAGAGGAATTGAGTTACTCTGAATCAGGTTCTAAGAAGTGATGAAACCTTCAAAAATGCCAAGTCAATAGACATGCAAGGCAGTCTTCTTTTTTCTGTGCTGTGGCTGGTTGTGGGTTATTTAATCCTTGATGAGCAGCTTGCATATGCAAGCTGCACTTGGGGGTTGTCATGTCATACAAATCTGGCGAGCACGACAACCCCGAGCAAGGGTTGCATATTCAAAATGGCGGCCACTCACACTGCACATGCCACAGCCTCACGGTGGTCTGCCGTGTCATGCTAACAGCCCCTATATTTCCTATCTTAGGCTGTTCTTTCACCTGGGCTACCTGTTTAATCTGGTCACTCAAAGCTACCAGTGAAAATCATCATCCATAACCACCATACTGCTTGCAAAATGGAAGTTTGTGGTTGTATTATTCCTGAATTAGATACTAATAAAAGAGTCCTGTTTGTTTCCATTGAACGGGCATATTGGAGATAGTTTTTTAGGTTACTGGTCACTTGTCAGAGCCTTCCCTTCTAACATAGTGTTCACAGATGTGGTAACTATGAGTGTCATTGCCAATGAGTCAGCTGTCCACATCCTGTCAGGGTGATTAATCTCCATCTTCCTGAATGTAACCAACAATGTCTCCCTCATGTCACAGTAACTAAATTAAGTTATCTTTGTGTTGAAAATGGCATTGATATAAAAGATGCATGGCATGTTCATTTCCGTCTCTCTGGTTTGCACTAAATTTAGGCCGATACTTTGATGAAATCAGTCAGGACACAGGAAAGTATTGTTTTGGTGTTGAAGACACTCTAAAAGCCTTAGAAATGGGAGCAGTAGAGATCCTGATAGTTTATGAGAACCTGGATATAATGAGATATGTTCTCCATTGCCAAGGCACAGAAGGTACGTGGTTCCCCCTGCTCAGATATTGGGATTTGAGGGATTAGCATTCATTTATTTGCATGGATTGATGTAGACCACTCTAAAGCAGTTTTCTTCTTAGATATGCCCTTGCTGATGGCATTTATGGAAATCTATAGATTCGCAAAAGACATCCTCTGACATTAGTTTTTACAGACATGCATCTAAAGACCAGTGTTTTGAAAAACATGGAAAAGTCACTAAATAATTGGTTTTATAGATAAGCCTGTGCCCCTAGATACTCGCTTAAAAAACACCTTGAATAAAGTAAGATAAGATGGGTGTTTAACCATTCTTAAGTGACACCATTGTATTTATTTGAATTTACCTGTATCTACACTTATAAAATGTAATGCCTGCAAGTAGACCTGATTTTACTGTAATGGGTGCAGGGGCTATGATCTGACTCTCTACAGCAGGGCTCTCCAACCTTGGGTCCCCAGATGTTGTTGGCCTACAGCTCCCAGCATACCCAGCCAGCATGGCTAATGGCAAGGGATTCTGGGAGCTGTAGTCCAGCAACATCTGGGGACCCAAGGTGGGAGAGCCCTGCTGTACAGGGTGTTTACCTACACTAGTTCTAAGGTGGCCTGGCTGAGCAAGGATAACTGTAATGTTGCATTCATACAAATGTAAATGTGTAGTCTCTGTACATAGCACAGGAAGAAAAAGGGACTGATTAACATGTTTCCTTTCCATCTGTACTGAACTGTAGAAAGGAATGGGCTCTATTCAGTTAGTAGACATTACAAGTGGCAGTCGGGGGAGAAATCTGCAACATTCGGTTATTCCTCACTTTGAGCCATGTTCCCAGAAAAAAAGATCAGCCACTCCCACCATCTCACACTCAGCTATATTGGGCAGTAGCAGTTCTTCCCTCAGCAGGCAAAAAGGAAGAGAAGCTGCTGTCAGAATGAGTGGCCCACCTTGGGCAGCAGCAGCACCCTGCATTTAAAAGCAAAAAAAAAAAAAAAGCAATGGTTGGCAGGACACAAGTGTTAGTAATAATGAGCTCTGCAACCTTGCCAACTTCCTTCTGAACTGAGCATTGATGGAAAATATTCTGTCTCTCCTAGGTTTCCAAATGGGTAAAGGAGGAAGTGAACACATGTTCCCTCCTTAAGAGGATAGTTGGCCCTGACTTAACCTGGCCCTGACTTAACCATGCTTGCATTTAGCCAGTAGTCTTCTCCCACATCCCTGGCCTTGCTTGGCCAAGATGACATTCTAGTCACTCCTTTTCTCCACAGAACTGTGTCTGATGTTTGGGCTAAAGTTCATGCCACCCCACAAAAGTAAATAGAATTTCTAGTCCTAGTAACATCTGGCTTTGCACTAGTTTATGTACTTAAGCAATCTAGCGTAATTGTCTTTGTGAGAAATGGAACTATTATGCCTCTTCTGATTTTTTTCCCCCTCCCACAGAGGAGAAGATTCTCTATTTGACACCAGAACAAGAAAAAGATAAATCCCACTTCACAGATAAAGAGGTATTTATAAAAAGCCACATTTTTTCTTTAAAGTTCTCCATGAAGCAACCTTGGTGGCCTGGAGCAAGTCACTATTCCGTTAACCTGCCTCTCAGGTTCACTCTGAGGAGAAAATGGGCTAATGCGTGTATGTTACCCTGAGTGCTTTGGAAGATGTGCAGGACACTAATAGGATACATTTCTTACAAGTTTGCTCTTCAGAGCTCAAGAGTACAAGGAATACTAGTCCCCTCTCCTTGATATTCAAATACGATAGCTAAATTATTGAGTACTTGGCTGCATTTCATGGAATCTGCAGTCTGTGTTCATGCTACAGCAGCAGTGGAAACAGTTCAGAAAGCAGGGGGATCATAGAGGCACCCCTACATTAGTATGCACATCCACCATCGTTGCTCCCTTTCAAATGCTCATACGGTCACAGAATCCTTCCAGCTGGTGGTAGTGGAATGAAGCAAAAAGGAAGTTTCTGTTCTTCATTCTTGCCCCAGTAGGGAAAACCAAGGACATGGAGCAACTTCCTTGGAGTGAGTTGCTTTGGAAAACAATTGTTAGCAAAGAGGACCAGCCTAGCAGCCCTGGCCCTGCCTTCATCACTGTTCTGTGATCATGTGGGAGAAGGTGGCCTTTTAAATACTATGGCCCCAAGCCATTTAAGGCCTTAAAGGTGATAGCCAGCACTATTGGGCTGGCTCTGAAATATACATGGATGAGTTAAATGAACAAAGTTAACTTGCTAAAAATTCATCTTGATGCCACTGGCCTCACATACTGTGTAAAGGGAGCGAAAGGGATTATCATGCTGGCCACTTTTCAAGTGCATGACTCTATTGGCAACAGGTTATCTAGTTCCTAGTGGAGTAAAAAGAAAGTTGGCAGATTAACTACTGATTTGAGGTACAGAAAATACAATTGCTTACAATTTCTCTTCAATTTTCATCTTTAGACTGGACAGGAACATGAGCTGATAGAAAGCATGCCTCTGCTTGAGTGGTTTGCTAACAACTACAAGAAATTTGGAGCCACGTTGGAAATTGTGACAGACAAGTCACAGGAAGGATCTCAGTTTGTGAAAGGATTTGGAGGAATTGGAGGTAAATGGAAAGGGGAAATGGCAGTGTGTATGACTGCTTTATGCCTTGCATTGATGTGGTGCCAAAGAAGAGTAAAACGTGCCCAGAAGGACAGGAATCATTTGGTAACATGAATGGTGTGATGGGCATGGCCACAGTTGTGCAACTGTGTTCATTGTGACCTGCTTCTCCTCCTCCCTGAAGCTCTTGGGGATGGTATACTCTACAACTCTCCAGAGGTTGTTCCTCCATGTACAGGGCCCTGGTGATATACAAAGATTTCACATTGCTGAAAGGAAGAAGGATCTGTAGTACAGTTTTATGAAGTGGCCTACCTTAAATTGGAAAACGCCTTTATGCTGTGGAATATGTGAACATTTTACTGGAACTGGCCCATCATATTTCTTTTATTATAATATAAACTCATGAAATAGAGAACCCTAATAATGCAACTTGTTCCGTACAGCCATGCCTTGGATTGAGAGCATAATTTGTTCCGGAAACATGCTTGTAATCCAAAACACTCTTATATCAAAACGAAATTCCCCCCTAAAAAAATTTGTACAGAGATTTTTAATTTAAGCCGTACTACAGTACTTGTATTGCAAGACGTCGCTTGTATATTAAGTAAAAAAAAAATTAAATAAATATTAAAAATTTGCTTGTCTTGCAAAACGCTCTCAAACCAAGTTACTTGCAATCCAAGGTATTACTGTAATTTGATTTGCCATATCTAATGGTTATATTTCATTTTCTGAGAGGTTTTCCGTCTACCTTCTCAATCTCCATATGGTTTAAGTAATTTCCATATCTCTTTTTAATGCTGTGCAAGAGTTCTTCATTTAGCATGAGTAAAAAAAATCACTTCTAGAATTAATATATTTAATTCCCCCCCCCCCCCCCATGCCACATTTGATCCCAGTGGCAGACTATATCCAGTTAATCGAGTTCAAGACTTTCCTCCAGAACATTTTACCATGTTCTTAGTTCTTTGGCATGACTACAAACAATGATAATCTGTGTCGTAACCCATAATTTCAGCATCCTACATTAGTTTGGTAAATAACATTGTTAAATACCTTCTAAATATCAGTTTATACAGGTTTTCCTGCATGTTTTGAGATGATTGTGGTCCATGATGCATTTATATGTCCGCACACTCTAGTCTCACACTCTCTAATTCCTGTAGTCCTTTGTTCCTTCCCCAAGTTGCTCTAACATGCTTCAGGCTTTTCAGGATTCTGTTGGATTGCTGCTCACAAATGAGTTTGTCTGTACAGAGAAGAAAAAGGAGTAGCACATGACTCACTGCTTCCATTTGAATTAGAGAATCCCTGATTTATGTGCAGGCATCAGAGAAAGCACTACATAGAAGCCCAGTTTAAACATGCAAGAAATCCCTAAAAAGAAGCAAATTTCCCCCAGTATTTCAACCAGATAATCCAGGCTTACTCTAGATCTGATCTTTAGAGCAAAGGAGCTGCTTCTTCCTGGCTATGGGCTTTCACTCAGGGTGTGCTTACTTGGAAGTAGGCTCCACTGAGATTAATGAGACTTGCTTCCAAGTAAATATGGCCATGGATAGGAATGTTGGAGCAGGCAGTGTGTTGATTCTGTATTCTCCATGATTATTTGAAATATTGATATACCGCCCTTCATTACGAAATCACAGGGCGGTGTACAGAATTTAGTGTTCCCATTGAAAATAGCTTCGTCTTTAATTGATGCCATTCATTGTTGTCAAATATGTAAAACACGCTGATCAGTGTGTTAAGGAGATCAAGCATGTCAAGTTAGCAGCATACTCGAGACTCAAGGGACAGGCTGGCATAATGTATATCAGCCTTGCCCAGCCTGGTGTCCTCCAGATCTTTTGGACTACAATTCCAGTCACCCCTACCATTGGTCATGCTGCCTGGGGCTGGGGAGTTGCCCTCCAGATGTTTTAGACTACACCACATTTCCTTTTACTGCTGCCTCTTTTGCTGCACATAGGGAGGGGGCTTTATCTCCTCTTCAGAATGAAACCCAGAATTGCAGCTTCAGTTGCTTTGGATTGTGACCACTTGCTTGTCCAGGCTGGGCTAATTCCTCATCACTTCTGACGTTAGGTTGGTTGTGTCAGCTAAATGCCTGAACTCCTTGAGGAATGTAGCTTCCACTTTGTGCATATGCTTGATCCTGCCTTGCAGCTTTAAATAGATATTTCCCAGAAGCAGAAATTGAAGTACCTGCCTGCCCTCAACTGTTACTAACCATTTTAAATATCTGTTAATATGAATCAAAGCTACTAATTAGCAGGGATGTTGAAGAGTCCTTGGTCTCGAGTCACGAGTCGAGTCACGAGTCTTTGGACCCGAGTCTCGAGTCCGAGTCCTTGGTCCAAAATGGTGACTCACGAGTCACAAGTCATTCCCAAAGCTGACTCCACGAGTCCCTATTAAAATCAATGGGGGTTTTCCCAACAAAATAAGGCTACTTCAGATGTGTGGCTTAAATTAATTCTAGGCACAAGTGTGCCTTCTTATTTCAAAACTCTGCAACTGATTTTGGCAAGAACAGACCAGGCAGAAAAACCCAAAATAACCAGGCAGGCAGAGGAGGCAGGGAACCCCAAAGCAGGCAGGCAGAGGCCTTTGTCTTGGACAATTCAACTGTTGAACTGGTCAAGAAGAGACCAGGCAGGCAGAGGAGGCTGGGAACCCCAGACAGGCAGGCAGAGGCAGCCAAACCCAAAATGTCTGAAAGGTTGCATTTTAGAAAAATGATTTTAAAAAATAAACTTGCTGTACTTCCTAAAACTTATCCATGTTGCATTTGAGGAACATGATTTTTTTCTAAATGTTTGGCCCCCATTCTGGAATGGTGAGATCTCATCACAATTCCACCCTCACTGAACACCCGCTCCACTGGTGATGAACTTGCTGGAACCAGAAACACACTCAGAGCAGCCACACAGAGTAATCTCAGGTCCTTCTTCTGCCTCTCCCAAGTACGCAACACATCAATCAAAATAAATCTTGACACACTGTTGGGGCTACACTCCTGGTAGCCGTCCATGGTGGCCGAGCAGCGGCACACCTCGCTTCCATGCGCTCTTCGCCGGCAATCACGCTCCTCTCCACTCCTGGCACAGCCCAGGGATGTTGAAGAGTCCTTGGTCTCGAGTCCCGAGTCGAGTCTCGAGTCCCATTAAAAATATTGGGACTCGAGTCCGAGTCGAGTCAGAGGAGGGACTCAGTCCGACTCACGAGTCGAGTCCTCGAGTCCGAGTCCCCATCCCTGCTAATTAGAAGGGGGAAGGAAATGTATGCAGTCTGGTTGAATATTGGGGTACAGAGAAAATTGATTTTGTGCTAAACCCTTTCCATAAATGGGAACTGTTGATAATGTCTTCCTTTAAACATTTATTTCCCAAGGTATCTTGCGGTACCGAGTGGACTTCCAGGGAATGGAATACCAAGGAGGAGACGATGAATTTTTTGACCTTGATGACTACTAGGTAGTCGACCTGGGTCTGGCAAAATGTGCCTCACCCCTCCAGCATCCAACCCAAGGAGAAAACTCACGATGGAAAACAAAAACAGATCCCTGCCTTAGAATTGGAGTATTTCCAGAACTTTATCCAGAACACCGGGTTTAAAAAAAAAGAAAGAAGCAAACCCTACTGATTTGTCATAGTGTCAGTACAGCAGCAATCTACTAAGTTTCTATAATGCCATTTTGGACTAATTTAAAAAAAAAAATCCCAGTTTTTACTTTTACTTAATGGTGAAATTGGTTGCTCTTGTATTTTATGAAAATGATTTTTTTAACCTTCATGCTACATTAACTGCTGTCAACCTTCACTTGAAAAAATTAATAGAAAGATTATACTGGTTTGTTTCTTATTTTGATTGGAAGCAATTTATTGCTGCGTTTTGCAGTGACACGACCCATTTACATGGCGTTCTTGGCTTAGACTGCAGAAGAAGAACCTTAGGGAGATGTTGCTCCCATTGTTCTCAGACTACAATGGTGGAAGTAAAAGGAATAGAACTCTATGGCATGCCTGCTTGAAAGGTGTGACTTACAAATTCAGACAGTCTGGGAAGTCACCCATTTCATTCTTAGACTGCAAAAGCACTGCTTGTATAAATCAGGAAGTATGTTTCACGAATGGCAATTGAAATGCCAGGGTCTCGGCAAACTTGATTGGGATTATGAGTTGTGTGGCCTTCACTCTTCGCTCTTGTCAGTCAATAATAAACAGTTTCCACAAGCAAGCTAATACTACTTTTGCTTGGTTCTGTTCTTTACTAGGGATTGGGTTTTTTAGTTTTGCTTTGGGACTGCATAAGCTGCCTTGGTGGATCAACGTCAAAATTTCGCAAACTGCTTTAAATGCAAGTAGCTAGCAAAAAATGTGACTGACGTAAACCTTGGCACTGGTGGCTGTGAAGCTTCTGTAGAAATTAGTAAGGTTTTTTAGAAGCTTGGTGCCAAAGGTTCACATTCAACACTGTGGCATAGCTCATGCAAGGCATATAGCTCACTTTCCTGCATTCCCCTGGGACTGGCTGATTTTCTAAAGGATACTCTGATATTTTAGTGCCTAGCTCTGTTCATTTTCCTCTTGTCATTCTTGTATTGGTCAAACGCTCCCCAACTTGCAAATTTTGCATATCGTTCCAGTAATCCTGTCTCACTTGAATTGAAGGGAGAGTGTCTTAACTAAGCCTTCTCATCACAGTGTATACTTAAAAGAGGTCCAAAATGACTTTCTGTCAATGTGAGCAATAGAATTTGTATCTTTTTATAACTCAGCAAGCAGGCAGTGTGTGTGTGATTGTCCACAAGATGTGTCCACATTGGGTGGAATCTCTTACAGAAGCCCTTTGTGAGTCTGAGTATGCAATTTGATTTGCAGAACGCCTGATCACAAGCATCCGTGTGCTCTTCAAGGCAGTGCACTTTGATTTTGCCATTGTAAATGGGTCTGCTATGACATGACAAGAGCAGAAAAATTGGGTGTAAATTTACATTTTTGAATATACTGCTTGTTTCACATTTAGGGTATGCAGCTCCTTTTTTTTTGGTAGTTTTATTTTTACTATTTAAGTTTGGAAATGATGCCAAATTTTTGTATCTCTTTAATCAATGTGTTATCTCTGGTGATATATATTGCATTATATATTGATGTATATATCAATATATACTGATATGTATTACACTTACACAGACACATTAAAAGGGTGAGAATCCTAGCCTTTTGCATACTACATAGCCTCTTCAGAGAGCTCCCAAGCAGTGATATCTTGGTGTTGTGATGTACAGAAATGGAGAAGAGTATTAAACCATATTTAAGAATATATCCTGGATTCTTGATTTTGTTTTCCTTGGGGGAGGGTTGCAGCATTGGCTGCTGTTCATCAGATAACTTTGAATTGTCTGGAACAGAACACTAATACTTTCTAATGGTTGACTGGTACTTGATTCTAAAAAAATGCCCTAGTATATGTCAGTGGTGCCTTAAAACACCAGCATGCAGCGTGCTGCCAAGTTCAACATCACTAAAGGCTGGATTTCATCTCCGGAGCAAATGCTTCCTAATGGTTGCTTAGTCCTCCCAACAGAATAACCAGTTTAAGTATGCATCTGACAAAGTGGGCTCTGACTCACAAAAGCTTATACCATGATAAATTGGTTGGCCATTAAGGTGCCACAAGTGTCTTCAGGTTTTTGCTGCAGTTGACTAGTATGGCTACCCTTTTTGGTAATTTTCTCAAGTAATGGGGCCTAAAACCTTCACAGTAGTTCTTCCCACTAGCTTTTATACATGACTGTGGTGTTTTCTAGGTCATGTTGACACATTTTCAGATGCTCTGCTTGATAGCAGTTTGGTAGAGAATTACTGCTGTATTTATCTAAGCATGAAAGTGAAAATAGATAATTTGACTTGAGACATAAAAGCATAATCCAGCTCAACAATTACCTCTGTGCTTTTCTGAATGCCCAGATTTTTAGAGGCAGTAAGATCTGGGCCCTTGACTGCATTCATATGCATAGGCACTTCTGTTCAGCCACTGAGTCCTATTTTTAAGATAGCGAATCTCTAGCTATCACAGATCTGGATAGTTAAGCCCTCTGAGATTTTCCTTCTCGCCCTTTCTTTCCACAGGAGGAACTGTGCTGTTGGACGGAAAGCTGTGGGGAGACATGGGGTGCTAGTCGGGGATATATGCCAAGAAATGGAAAACTTGGGTGGAAGATGACCCAAGATACATGGGTTAAGCAACAGGGCCCCAGAAGTAGACGCCTAGAGATGTGGACCAGGGATGACTTTTTAAAGTGTTTTTTCCTAAGGACCTGATGTGTTTTTCTGAAAAACTGAACATCTTTGAATTCTGAAATATTTCCTTTTACAATGATGAATAAAGTGTTTGAGATAAGGTGTTCACATATTGCTACCCAGTTTGTACGCTTTCAAAGTGATTTCTAAAGACTGTAATAAGACACCGGAGATATAAAATTTCTGGAAATGTTGAAGCAATGGGGGAAAATACTTTAATCCTCCCTGTAAAATTTCCAGTATAATTATTTCTTCCATTCTTAATAAAATCATTGATGGAATGTATCCTTTACTGATAGACATTTAGGGATGCTCCAAGTCATACTTAGTTTCCCAACATGTGACTAGAGTTGCCATACAATAACATGTGAAGAAAATGTGTATTCTTGATAGTTTGGGGTTTGCTCTATAGAGTCCTGTGTTTCTGAGTGTGTTCTGGTTAGATGCTGTGTACAAAAGGGGATAAAAGGTCACTCTTCAAATAATAGATTGTAACTTGGTTTGCTCATAAAATTGTATATTAAATTTAAAAGAATTCAGACAATAATGACAAATTTACTGTATATTTTTCCATTTTTCTTTGTAAAAAAAAATTCCTGCAAGAAACAGGAAAAGGCATGATTTCAAAATTTCCAGAAATGTTACATCTGTACAGGAGCTTGAGGTAGATAATTCAAAGATTTTAGGGGAAATGGTGAGGAGACAAGAGTAAGAAAAGTACGTAGAGTTGTGCACTGACCACAAGATTTGACTTGGACCCCAATTTGGCACTTTAAAAAGCAGCCTGATTTTACTCAGACTGCTTTGAAGGCCAATGTTAGGCTTGGGTACCAATACCGAGTCAAGATCCAAAAATCTAGGCTTTCTGCCTCCCATTGACTACCATGGGGATTTACAAAAAGAGCTAACCTGCCAGGTTTCTTTTTTTATCATTTTTTTATTTTGAAAGAAAAGCAAAACCAGACAGACAAAAAGCAAAAAACAGAGAAACAATACAGTACAAAAACTAAACTAGAATGGACTTCTGAATCGGAAACCAGGTTTCAGAAGGATTGGTGCAGGGTCTAGGGAACCTCAATGATTAAGAACCAATTTAAGGCTTTTTCCATGCTGAAACCTTGAGGCATTGGAAGAATGGCCCCTTGCCTTCCCCCAAAGCACTGTGATAGTAGCCCCTGGTAAAACATGCTCTAGGATTAGAAGATGGATTTGTCAGTCAACCATAACCCCTCCCTACCGCCCTGAGTGTTTAGAGAAAAAGCAAACTTTTAGGGATGTTGGAGAAATTCGCAACGGACTCAGATGAGTTTAGAGATCTATGAATCAAACCTGTGGATTCTGCAGTGGACCTGCTTTCCCCGAATCGCACAGATTCCACGGACTTTTTAACTTTCTGTAATTTTACACAAATTTAGTTGTAGAAAAACACAAAAAATAAAGCCGACCAAAAATGCACACTTCCCCCTATAGACTAAAGCGTGAAAATGTGCATTTGGGGGGGATTTGCGCAAAATCCGATTCCGTCAATGAGTGGACGATAGAATGAAATGGTGATAGTGCCTGACAATCCGCAAAATGCAGATGGAACGGATTTAACAGACTCTACTTCCCTAAGCAAAAGATGCTGTTTTTGGGGAGACACTGCCTGCCTTTCTGAAGCCAAATCACGAATGAAGCCTCATGCAGGGTCCAGTTTCAGTTCTGGTCACTTCAGAGGGAATCCTGCTTTCTCTCAGGAAGCACTTGAAACTATGAAGGGGCCCAATTCATCTCGGGCTATGGTCAAATCAGATGCATATTTTAGCAGTGCTACGTTCAATATATTTCTGAGCTGGTGTTGGCTGCCTAGTTACTGAATTCCTCTGAAGGCAAGATCTTGAGTCATCAGTCTTGCCTTTCCTTCCTGACTGTCATTTTCACGTCTGGCAATCATGTTCATAGAATGAGGCTTTCCTGCCTTCTTGTTCCTCTGAGCCCCCTACACCCCCAGAACATCTGTGTGTTACAGGACCTTTTGGGATGATGGGAGGAGTAGTAGTTGTGAAACCACCACCACCCCCTTTTTTTGTGAACAAAAGTTTAGATCCAAGTCAGAATACCCATCATGCTAACAGGCAGACTCTTGAAACTGGTCTCAATCTCTTTGACAAGCCTTTCATATGTTATTCCTCAGAGGCTGAAAACCCATTGCAGTCATGATCCTCTGCTAACCTAACTGACATCAAATACGGTTGCTCTGTTTTATTCCACTTCTGTCATCACTTAGGGTAATAAAAGAAAGTGCAAATGTTTCGATTTTGCAGAATGTCTAGCAGAATAGGAAGCAAGCAAAATCTTGGGCATAGAAAGTGCAGCTGACTGGCAAAATGTTCCTAGCTGCATATGCTTGCACATCTTCTAATGAAAATATGTACGATGTCCCTAAAATAAGGCTCTGTATCAGGGGGCTGGAGAATGACCAATATAATGACATTTAAAAAATAAAAAGGGATCCTGGAAATTACAGGCCAGTTAGTTTAACATCTGTTCCAGATAAATTGGTTAAAAGCATTATTAAAGATAAAATTAGTAAGCATATATAGAAAGACAATCCCTGCTGAGAAAGAATCAAAATGGCTTCTGCAAAGGTAAGCCCTGTCTCAACCTTTTAGAGTTCTTTGAGGGTGTCAATAAACGTGGACAGGAGTGATCTGGTAGATTTTGTTTACTTGGACTTCCAAAAGGCTTTTGACAAATTCCCTCACCAAGACTCCTGAGCAAACTTAGCAGTCATGGAATAGGATGAGAGATTCTCTTATGGATCAGTAACTGGTGAAAGCAAAGAGTAGGAATAAATGGTAAATTCTCCCAATGGAGGGATGTAAACGGTGGGGTCCTACAGGCATCTATTGGGACCAATGCTTTAAAAAAAATTTTTTTACTGAGTTTTTCCAAAACCAATTACAATAATTGCAAATAATAACCAAACAATTACAAAAACAACATGAACCTTGTGCACCCCCCACCCTCTTGGGACCAAGCTATATTCCCCAAAAGATATCAAATATTATTCTATATTCCAAAAATGTAACAAATCTTGACATGGTTCATTGCCCTTCCCCCTTATCAACACATAATCCAAATTTTTTTACCCCAAATGCTTACAAAAGTGTTTTTCTCCAATTGTCCTTTTTGACATTTGATATTACAGGTTAATTTATCATTTCACGCGATATTCCATATTCCCATACCTCTTTGTACCACTCAGTAATTGAAAAGGCATGTTTAACTTTCCATTTCCTAGCTATGATTAATTTAGCCTCTGTTAACAGATTCACAATCAGTTCTTTAGTATTTTTAAAGCAAACTACCCTTTCTGTTATTGATAACAATGCTAATTTTGGGCAGACCTCTAGTTCCATTCCAATTATTTCCGAAATTTCTGCAAACACTTTCTGCCAGAATTCCAGAACATGTGAGCATATGTATCTTTTTCTTTACACCCTCTCCAACACAGTGCGGAGCAGTTATTATCTATACAATTTAATCTTACTGGAGTTAGATACCATCTCCATACCACTTTGTAAAAATTCTCTTTTATCCTAGTTGACAGAACTCTTACGATACGTCTGTTCCAAATATTTCTCCAACTTTGTTTCGATATCTCATCATCAAATTCATTGTGCCATGCCACTTTAAGAGAATCTTTGTGTTCTTCTGCTTTTTGTAACATTGAATATAAAACCTTTGTTGTACCACTTGTTGAAACATTACCTTCTATAGCTTCTCTAGTCAAAACTATCTTTTCAAAATTAGTTAATTATCTTTCACTATCAAATCTTGTCCTCCACTTCTTTAACCACAGTTCCAGTTGCAGTAAATTTAATTATGAAATTCTTCCTCTTCCTACTATTTCTAATATATGTTCTCTAGTCTTCAATTTTTCCACCCAATCCATTAATTTAATCATATTTTTCTTTCTTAGTATAGTTTCTAAATGTCTTACATTTTCTGGAAAGTCTTCCATTGCCACTACAGGAGTTAATGGAGATACCTCTGGTATGAAAATTTTCCTCTTACTGTTCCAACTCTCTAACATACTCCTCAAAGGACCAATGCTTTTCAACTTGCTCATAAATGCTCTGGAATTAGGAGTGAGCGATGAAGTGGCCAAGTTTGCTGATGAACCAAATTATTTTGGAGGGTTAAAACAAAAAGGGATTGTGAAGAACTCCAAAAGGATCTCTCTAAACTAGGAGAATGGGTATCAAAATGGCAAATGCGGTTCAATGTAAGCAAGTGTAAAATGATGCACGTTGAGGCAAAACATCCCAACTTCGCATATAAGCTAATGGGATCTGAACTAGCAGTGACTGACCAAGAAAGAGATCTTGGGGTTGTGGTGGTCAGCTTCATGAAAATGTCGACCTAGTATGTGGCTGCAGTATGATAAAACTGCCAATATCATACTGCCCTTATACAAATCTATGGTGTGACCACATTTAGAATACTGTGTACAGTTCTGGTCACCACATCTAAAAAAAGGATATTGTAGAGTTGGAAAAAGTGCAGAAAAGGGCACCTAAAAAAATGATCAAGGAGCTGGAGCGACGGTCCCCTACGAGGAAATGTTACAACATCTGGGACTGTTTAGCTTAGAGGGGACAGTGGAGAAGGCATTTTTCTCCCTCTCATAATATTAGAACCCAGGGTCATCCCATGAAGCTGGTGGGATATTCAGAACAGATAAAAGGAACTACTTTACACAGCACATAAACTATGGAATTCGCTACCACAAGATATAGTGATGGCCACCAATTTGGATGTCTTTAAAAGCGAATTAGACAAATACATGGAGGATAAGGCTATCAATGGCTGCTAGTCCTGATGGCTGTATGTACCTTCAATATCAGAAGCAGTATGCATATGAACGCCAGTCTCTGGGGAACACAGGCAAGAGGGTGCTATTGCACTCATCCTACTTCTGGGTTTCCCACAGGCAGCTGGTTGGCCATTGTGCAAACAAAATGCTGAACTAGATGGACCTTTGGTCTGATCCAGCTTAGCATTCTTATGTGTTCTAGAAGTAAGAATGCAGATGTCCCCACTCCCCAAACCAGGCTGAATATACAGCCCAGTTGGCAATTCTATGTTCACCTAGCCCCCCATGTATCCTCCCCTTCCAAATTAGCCAAAGAACAAATAAAAGCAGAACTCACACCTGACTCTCTTCTTCCTCTCCCTCTAAGGTCTTGACAATAAAGCCAAGTACCATGATGTCATAGTGGTAGGCTTATGATGGAAGCCAGCCTCTCTTCTTGCTCAGTAGTACTGAGTACTTTCTGAAGGAAGAGGCCAGGTTGCTGCTCTAAAGCCAGGTAGGTGTTTTTCAGATAAGGGTGTGGTAGGTTGGGTACTGTGTACAGGGGGAGTTTGGATGTGTTTTCAGAAGGGTGCTAGCCACAGTTTCTAGAACAAGCTGCCATACAATGAATACCCCCCCCCCATCTGATGGGAGAGAATGGATAATCTCATAAAGCTGTTAGAAGGTATAGAGTTTGTTGGATTGTGTCCTCAAGTCCCCAGCATACCAGAACTTTCGATGGGTTTCTCATCAGCAATTACATAGCTGTGCGCTCAAATATATTGAGTTGGATCTAGACATTTGGTTATATCCAAGGTTACACTAGCGGAAATATTACAAGAGTTGGCGTTCTGTAGTGGTTGTACAACTGCTAGCAGAACAACTAGCACAAGCAACACATAGCCTAATGATGTAATAAGTTTTGGAACACTTTGCACAACAAGCTTGTGGATGTCTTGCACAATGCACCCTGCGCAAGTGGAATCCAAGTATTGGATTTGACACTTGCGCAAGGAAGCAAACAGGGTTTCTACAAGCAGTAGAAGCGTTGTACTAGCATAATGAAATAACTAGATTTTATTTATTTATTTATTTATTTATTACATTTATACCCCACCTTTTTTCCTGCAAGGAACTCAAGGCGGCTTACATAATCCTCCTCTCCATTTTATCCTCACAACAACCCTGTGAGGTAGGTTAGGCTGAGAGGCAGTGACTGGCCTAAAGTCACCCAGTGAGTTTCATGGCTGAGCGGGGACTAGAACCTGGATCTCCCAAGTCCCAGTCCAACACTCTAACCACTATGCCACACTGGCTTTATGCATAGAATCATAGAAATCATAGAAAAGTGGAGTTGGAAGGGGCCTACAAGGCCATCGAGTCCAATCCCCTGCTCAATGCAGGAATTCAGGTCAAAGCATCACTTGAACTTATTCTTAATCTGGCTTGATTTAATCAAGTTATGACGTACCTTAATTTGTAATAGTAGCTGTGACAGGGAAGTTCTTGTCCCTTTCTGTATGTAGAAATATGTGCTACTTTTGAGCTTAAAGCCAGTAATATTTGGTAAGCCAATTTGGTAATATTTGGGAGAACCAGTGTGACGTAGTGGTTAGAGTGTTGGACTGGGACTCGGGAGATCCAGGTTCTAGTCCCCGCTCGGCCATGAAGCTCACTGGGTGACCTTGGGCCAGTCACTGACTCTCAGCCTAACCTACCTCACAGGGTTGTTGTGAGGATAAAATTGAGAGGAGGGGGAGGATTATGTAAGCTGCCTTAGGTTCCTTGCAGGAAAAAAGGCGGGGTATAAATAAATAAAAATAAAATTTAGTCATACTCAGATAGATTCATTGGGTTGGATCCAGGATCTGCCTTCTGTGAGAGACTGGGCTCTGATCACATAAGGTCCACCCAATTTGGGGGGGGCTTCCCCACACCACAGTTCACCCATTCAGCAAGGTCTCCTCACTCCCTGTGTAGCATTTTCAGGGGGCTGGAGGTGCTACCCTGGAAGGGAGAGGACAGGAAAGTTCTTGATCCAACATAAATCTGGATCCAACCCATTGAAATCAGCGGAACTTAAGTTAGTAATGACTAACGTAAGTCCAATGAGTTCTACTCAAGTATGACAAAGTCTGGATCCAACCCTGTTACCTTTAGACTTTGTACTTTTTTTATTCTTTAAACAAAAGCAATGCATTTATTTGGCTATAGCATGCAGCCCATAATAGTCCAGGAACTCACCTGCAAGAACTTCCTTTCTGCAGTAGTTTCTTAAGTGGTCCAGTTGCTGTTTTCCCATTCCCATAACCTGGAAAGAAGTAGGTACAGCTCCTGAAAAGCATTGTGGGGGCAGATTGTACTGAACATATAGTTATGAAGGAGGTTTGGTGGAGAGAGAGAGAGAGTGAGAATTGAACCAACTCCAGTGAGAAGGTGTAGCTTGTATTGAAACTTTTAGGTGTGAGGGGGCATTTTTAGGAGTTCTGCATCACCTTGCTTGCTTTCTGAGACCCCCGCACACACACACACAACAACCCAGAGCCCCTCCAACAGCCAATGCTAGCAAGGATAGCTGGGGTGTGTGGCTGTACATAGTTGATTGAGTTTATTTCTTACATCCCACCATTCCTGCAAGGAGATCAAAGTGGTACACACTGTTCTCCCCAGCCCCATTTTATCCAACCCTGTGAGGTAAGTTAGGTTGAAAAAGAGCGACTGGCCCAAGATCACAGAGTGAGCTTCATGGCTGAGTTGGGATTTGAACTCAGGCCTCCTTGATCCTGCTCCAACACTCCTACTTCAACCCCACTGCTACCTCCCCCCCCTCCCAATAGTGCCGTAGACTTGCAGGTGGTGCGATCCTGTTTTGAAAGAAGTGGTATGAGGTCTCTGTATGTGCACAGCTGCGCGAGCCATTTGCAACGTATGTGACAAAATGAATGGCATTTCTATACTTTCTAAGGATGCTTGGCAATACACTGAACTAACCGTTTAAAATCGTGCATTTACAACTGCAGTCTAGATCAGATTTGTCTGTTGGAATATAGTCATCAGACCTTCAAGAACAACCATTTAACAATAACAAAAAAATACTAAATATCAATACAAAGATAAAGTAACAGACTAATTTCAATTTACAGTTTGAGAACTTTGGGAATTTTCAGAGGCTGGAATTGTTTAATGCACAAAGATCTCTCTCTCTCTCTCTCTCTCTCTCTCTCTCTCTCTCTCTCTCTCTCTCAGCCAATATTTTATGTTGAAAATCAGGAAAATAGGTTGCAATCCTAACCCACTTCCCTGGGAAATAGGAACTCCCTTGAACTCAACAGGACTTCCTTTTGAGTGGACATGCGTAAGATTGCACGGTTAATTTTCTCAAAATTAGAGATTAAGGAAGTCTAACGTGATGCTTATTATTGTACCAGACATGACTGGTGAAAGCATTTTGTTGTTATTTGAGGTGAACTTACTCCTCCTGAGGCAAAATAGATGACACCAAATCGAAGAGACTGTATTTGACAACTAAGCTCAGGGTGTTTTTTAGGACCCACAGTAGCTCTGAGATGATAAATCTCCAGGAGGAAAGAGTGAAATAAATTTTGATTAATCTCCACCTACCAATTGGAAGGCTGAGAGTGTCCAATTTAGAAACATTGGATCTAGCTTTTGCTTGGTTTGTCCTTTATTTTTCATTATTCAGACATGGGTGAATAGTGCTGGAATAGTTAGGTTTGCTTGCTGCTCATACTAAATGGGAGCCAAAACTCTCAAACCACAATCAGATTAGATACTGTGAAGGACCAGCACCCGGGTCCTATGCGTGAGTTCGGCGCTTAACGGGTTAACCGGCACTGAGTTACAGCCCGTACAAGCAAGTGAAACCGACTAGGAGGTTTGCGTACACAAGAGGAAACTAGAGCCCTTTAAATGACCAAATAAGGCTTTATTTATTTACACAAGATACGGAGCAGAACTAACAGCTTTCTAGGAATACTATAATGTCAACACAACCTGAGGTGACCTCTACGTTTATCAATGAAACAGGCTCCCAGGCTAGCGCCTTGGGATTAGTCAGTTACCTTAGACTAAAGACTTTACGCTAGTCAGTTTCAGCCTGGCTCCTGGTCGGCCGATCCGGGGATGAGAACAGCTTACTCCAGCTGCCGCTTGGAGGATGAACCTTGTTCCAAAGCACCCTGTGTTCCCAACAACCCCTCACAGGAAGGGAGAGGGGTTTTCTACCCCTGAGTTTCCCGCTCTTCCCACCCTCCAGGTCAGGTGGGGGCTTATGCCTGCCCCTTCGTATCAGGTGGGCTTATTCCTGCCCGGGAAGAAGGTGAGGTACTGGGTACTTTACAGCTCTTTGAGACTGCCCTGATAGTTTGATGGTCTTGATGGTCCTTTCTTGGGTTTTGTGGAATTCCACCGAGACTCTCCATTGTTGGGGATGCCGGTCTGTCTGGCTGCTTCCCTGTAACTCAATCCCCCCTCCTCGCCCCCCTCCCCTGGACGGAGACTGTGTGTGTGTGTGTGTGTGTGTGTGTGTGTGCGCATGCATACTCGTATCAGGCTTTCTCCACAGATACATACATACCTGTGACTTCCCTGCAGTCTTCTTTCTATGGAAAGGGATATGCATCTGTGGCTTACAACTAATGGAATATGGGTGAGTGAGGTGTGCTTATCCACCAGTTGAATACCTCATGCTGGGAGTTGCAGCCAGAAAACTCCCATAAAGATGAGCCATAGTGATAAGCAGGGGTGGGCAACTTGTGGCCCTTCCAGATGTTTTGACCTATAACTCCCATCATCCCTCACCATTGGCTACACTGGGTAGGAATGCTGAGAGTTGTAGGCCAAAACATCTAGAGTGCCACAAATTGTCTACCCCTGAATGAACTGGGTAGTTTGGCACTGAGTGGATTAACATGCCCCAAATTTCAGATACATTTCTCTTCACCATTGGTTATCCTTGATTTACTAATGTTCTTCTCCTTGACTCCTCATCTTTCTTCTCTTATTTTGATCCTCAAGTCTGCTTCACATCATCTTTTCAACTCTCATCATGCTTGATCATATATCAACTCTGTATTTTTCTTTTCACTGGCTACCCCTGCCTGTGTTTATTAAAACAAAAATAAAAAACTCCCTTCTCTTACATAGCACGTTCTTGTTCTTTCTGGTCTCTCCTTTTTGATTTCTTCATGAGGTACCCTCTCATTCTTTATGCTCTGCTTAGGTTTTGCACTCATGGATTGCAAAAAAAGGGCATCACCTGCCAAAAAGGGCAAAAAAGGGTACCAATTATAGTGTTTAGAGTGTTTGACTAGGACTGGGGTGGCCTGTGTTCAAGCCCGACCTGCCATGAAGCTCACTAGGTGACTTTGGGCCAGTCACTGACTCTCAGCTGTGCCTACCTCACAGGGTTGTTGTGAGGATAAAATGGAGAGGAAGAGGAGGATCACGTACACCACCTTGGGCTCCTTAGGGGAAAGGCGGGATATAAATGTAACAAACGAACAAGCAAAGCAAGCATGCTAATTTATATGTATAGACTGAAATTTAGAACTAATTGCTATAATTTAAATATTTATTTATTTATTATTGTATTTATACCCTGCCTTTTTTCCTGAAAGGAACCCAAGGTGGCTTACATAATCCTCCTCCTCTCCATCTTATCCTCACAACAACCCTGTGAGGTAGGTTAGGCTGAGTGCCAGTGACTGGCCCAAAGTCACCCAGTGAGCTTCATGGCCGAGTGGGGACTAGAACCCGGATCTCCGGAGTCCCAGTCCAACACTCACAACTATGCCACACTGGCCCAACGTTTACTTAAATAGTAGAAATGGTCTACTTAAGTAAACTGGTCTCACCATAGGAAGGTCCACTGTGACCAGCTGAACAGTGTACCTGTTCAGTCTGCTGTCCAGGTGCCCCCCATGCACCATCTTCCCCAATTAAATCACACTCCTGACAGCCCACCTAAACAGTTGTTTGGCGGACTGTCAGGAGTGCGATTGTGCTGGGGAAAGAGAGTAATTCCTGCATGCCCTCTTCCGCAGCACAATTGTGAGCACAGCAACAGCATGGAGGACAATTCGGGGCGGGGGACACTCTGCCCCAGAAGAAGGCAACCTGGTGCCCTCCAGATGTTTTGGACCACAACTCCCATCAGCCCCAGCCAGCATGGTCAATGGAAAAGGGCTGTGAGAGTTGTAGATTGCCCACCTCTGCTCTAACCACTATTAGAAAAGTGCTTAGTAACTTTCTGTCTCCTCTTCCTGGACTGCCTGGTGATAGCTGGATACAACAAAGTGCAGCTCGTCACAATGTCTGCCAAGAATCTCCAGCCATTCTCGAGGCACCCAGCAGCCTTTGCTGTGTCACCACATTTCATCCCCAATGACCTTGATCAGTCAGAGTGGCACCTGAAAAGTTAATTGTCACCGGTTTCTATCCCTCTGCTTATTAAGGCAAACATCCATCCAACCACTCCTCCCCCTCTTGTCTGTGCCAGGATCTGCAGAGGAGCCAGTCAGATCTGTCAGCCTGAGTCACGCTGATGGGACTGATAAAGGACCATGACTAGCAGGCGGGGAGCCAGAGCTGACAACTATGGAAGCTGATGGATGTTTGGGGAAGCAGCTCTCTGCTAACAATGCACTTTGCAGCTATTGAGGCTGGGTGGGGCTGCCCTTGCCCATCTGTGTGTCAGTTCCTTGGTGAGTGGGCTTTTGTTCTAAAGGCACCCCTACTTAACCTAGATCAGCTTTCCCCAATGTGACTCCCTACAGATGCTGACCCAGATGGAGAAACCTCTCTGAAACCCAGAGCACCATGTTTCAATTGACAGAAATGGGTGCATTAACCTTCTGCTGTCCTCATCTCTCAGCACTGTTTTTGCATGCCACCATTTGGCATCATTATATGGTCTGGGGCCTGGTTTACACACACACACACACACACACACACACACACACACACACACACACACACAGCAGAATGAGGTGGCAAAATGGACTGTGCCAATGGCAAGGTTCTGGGAGAGGTTACATTTTTGAATGCTCCCTATGTAAAAAATTCTAAAAAACAAACCCCCCACACCTCTTGCAAGTAGCAAACTAGCACAACTAGGAGTCAGGGATGTTGAAGAGTCCTTGGTCTCGAGTCACGAGTCGAGTCACGAGTCTTTGGACCCGAGTCTCGAGTCCGAGTCCGAGTCCTTGGTCCAAAATGGTGACTCACGAGTCACGAGTCCTGAGTCACTCCCAAAACTGACTCCACGAGTCCCTATTAAAATCAGTGGGGTTTCCCCCCAACAAAATAAGGCTACTTCAGATGTGTGGCTTAAATAAATTCTAGGCACAAGTGTGCCTTTTTATTTCAAAACTCTGCAACTGATTTTGGCAAGAACAGACCAGGCAGACAAACCCAAAATAACCAGGCAGGCAGAGGAGGCAGGGAACCCCAAAGCAGGCAGGCAGAGGCCTTTGTCTTGGACAATTCAACTGTTGAACAGGTCAAGAAGAGACCAGGCAGGCAGAGGAGGCAGGGAACCCCAAACAGGCAGGCAGAGGCAGCCAAACCCAAAATGTCTGACCCTAACCCAAACCAAGGAGTGGGCTGGGTTAGAACCTCCCCCCACCTCGCTGCCCTGGATATGCCAGTGTACTTTTTAATTTGCAGGAAATATTTCATTTGGAGAAGGAATAATACAGGCTTAAGACAGGGCCATTACAAGGTTGGTCTGAATTCCCCAGATTGATTGATAGATTGCCAGGCCTGGTGCCAGCCTTTTTGGGGCCCTAAGCAGGCAGCCCTTGATGGGCCCCCAGTGCCAACCACCTCGTGCATGCTCACCTGGCTTCCCAGGTGACACTGTAATGGCCTGTCAGGTAAGCCAGCAGTGAGCGGGCGAGCTGAGGTGGGCAGCTGCAGGAGTGCCACCACCAGGGTCCCAGGTGACTGCAGGTGGGGCCATGCAAGGTTTCAGCCCCAGAGGGCGGTGGCAAATGCCCAGCTATGCCAGCCCTGTTGGTTGCTGAAGTGAAGGAGACTCCCTTTCCTTCACTAACTGTGTGACAGGGACAAGCTCAAAAGGCTTGGTTGGCAACCCTGCTCACAAGCCCATACATCAGGGATGGGGAACAGGTGGCCCATCAGATGTTGCTGGACTGCAATTCCCAGCATCCCTCACCACTGACTATGCTAACCAGGGCTGATGGGAATTGCAGCCGAACAACATCTGGAGTGCCACACATTCTCTATCTCTGCCATACATCATGATAAAAATGTCACTTTCATTAAACCGTTGGCTAAGCACAGAGGGCAGATATGTAGGAAAAATAAGTGCAGGAGTATTTTAATGAACTGATGGATAGAGGGAAATTTAATGCAAAGTTTGCTAATCTTATGACCGCCATTGGAATCCCACAAATTGGAATAGGTTAACATACCAGTTTTCAAATAGGAGAATATTCACAAATGATAGTGGCCTTTGTTAATGCTACATTTACAGCTTTCTATAGAAATACTGACATTTTGTCCTCAGCATGGCCATCATAGCTATTGTGGTTGGCTGTTTTACAATTGTATTCTTATGCATAATCAAAGTCCAAGAGATCCTAACAGACAGGATAGTTCTCCCTCTTTTGCTTGTTTTGTCCCGTGTTAGGTTGCTGCTGGTTCCACTTACCATCAGCCTGGCCCTGGGATTTGTATGCAGAGCCGTAACAGCTTGATAAACCAGGGCAGGGCACATGTGTGCTGATCATAAACCTTTCCAGAGTCGCCATCTTACAGGCCCAGTTTTTCATTGGTATGCCCTGAAAGATTACGCTAGTTTGAATGAGAACTGAAATATTCATAATTGAGTCCACAATCAGTGAAATAAACTGTGGATTTATTGCCAGGACAGAGAATGGATGGGAATTACTCATAAGAATGGACTATGCGTATCAGGGGTGTTGAAACTTTTTCAGCCCAAGGGCTGAATTCCATTTCAGAGAAGCTCTCTGAGGCCACATTCCAGTGGTGGGCGGGGCTGAAGGCAAAAGGGACAGGGCCAAAAATACCAGCATATTTTAGCTTAAAGCTCTTACTGCCAGTAACTAAGCCTTAGGAGAGACATTTCCACCTTTTAGAAGGGGGGAAAACACTCTGCAAAAGCTGGGAAATCACCAAACAATCAGCAGTTGGGGGAAAGGAACATGGTCATCTAGGGAACCCGAGAGGGCTGGATTGGATCAGCAGGTGGAGTGTGTTTGGCCCCCAGGCCCTGAGGTTCAGCCCCCAGGCCCTGAGGTTCAGCCCCCAGGCCCTGAGGTTCAGCCCCCCTGCATGATATTGCTTAACCAGTCATGTAAGAGGGAAAGGAGAGTATATACCTTTGCTAAGTGACTCTAGGAGAGGTGGCAGGTGCTGTGGTTTTCTGGATAAAAAATAAGTTGGGAAAAGTAGAACTGATGTCACACTGAGGCCTTCTACAACAATCCCTGAGGTTTAGGAACAGGACAGGAAAAAGGAAGTACTTGGCACATTGTGTAGCTTAGCTGTGGTATTCACTGCCACAAGATGTCTGCCACTTGCTTAGGTGGTTTTAAAAGAGGAATAGGAGATACTCTTTCAGAAGCTAGCTAACACATCAGGATGCTTTGCTAATGACAATTGGGGAAGTTAATCTATTCTAGAAGTATCTGTTGGACAGACAATACAGGAAAACAAAGAATGTCTGGCAGACTTGAATTCCGTTTAGGGAAAAACTTGATTTTCCAGAAAACTTTTTTTCTTTTCATTTTAATATTTTGAGGCAGCCCTCCAACAGCAAGGGGCTAATTTAGATCTGATATGGATGTACAATGCAGCTGGATGAAAATAGTGAAGGAGATACCCAACTTTGGAACAATAGTAATGACATATTAGATCACACTTTTTTTTAAAAAGAAATATTAATTTGTACTGCAAAGAACATATTTCAGGCAGCTACGCACATTAATTTTCTAGCACAGGAATTAGTCCATCTGTAGGTAGCCCAATACACTCTTTTTTGCTTTAGGCCCATACTTTTGAGTTGACAATATTCACAATAGTTTCCCAGTGTGTGTACATGGAACAAATAAGTCACTCCCATGTTTTGCCACATATGACACTGGAGAAGGGGCCAAAGTTCAGTAACAGAAAAGCAGCAGGGGATGAGGTCTATAGGAGCATGAGAGGGCAGGATTCAAATTAAAAGAAGTTGGTTGGGGTTGACAGGAATTGTAGGCCAACAATTTGGAATTGTCTCTTAAATATTATGACGTCATCCACTAGTAGTCAAACCAGTGGTATTTTAAGGCTGAGAGGTGTAAGGAACTATATGATGAAAGACACGATAGAAGAAGTATCAATAAATTAAATAAGTAAATCAAGTGTATTTAGAACCCGCAGGCGAAATACTTTAGATGAGGTATTTTCTTAAGAAAACAGAAATGTGGGCCTAGAATTAAGATATAAAAAACAAATGTAAGATATTTAAACTAAACTTTGGCTGAGTGCTGACGCTACTCACTAAAGGCAAGATACAAAGCCTGGCGGTGTAATCCCACTCATGTCTACTCAAAAGTAAGTCCCAATGAGTTCAGTGGGGTTTACTCCCAGGTAAGTGGGTATAGGATTGCAGCTTGAGTTGCTTTGATCAAAGAGTTATAATCGCATAGTTACCGTAAGTAAGATTCAGCTTTTCCCAGACAGAAGCAAAGCTGGGTCTGTCTCTGCCCTAATTCCACAAATTCAGCATGGATGTCTGGGATAAGTGATATTTCAGCCTAGTCAAAGGCAAATTAAAAAAAAAAAAATCAGATTAAAGGCCAAAGTTGTAAGACAAACTTGAAAGAAAGAAAACAAAAGGTCAAGGTGAGGGCTGGTGACATAATTTTAAACCAAACCCAGACGCCCATTCTCAGGGAGCCCCACAGTGTAACTTGAGCATCTAACTTTCAAAACTCTAAGATGCACACTGATTTCTTGAACAATAAAGAGCATTGTGGCACTTTAAATACTTACACGTTTATTGTGGCACAAGCTTTTGTCTGGTGCATCTGAAGCGGGCTCTGGCCCATGAAAGCCTAGGCCTTTAAGATACCACAAGACTCTCTATTGTTTCTGCTGTAACCGGCTAACTTGGCTACCCCTCTGGAAGTAATTTCCTGAAGGAACTTCATAGGTAATAGGATTACATCTCTAACAAAGAGGTAAACAGGAACACTCTGGGTGGCAGGTTTAGCTACCAAGACTTACACAAAAGAAGGGCTCTGAATTTTATGGGCCATTGATTTGGGCAAAGGAGTCATTGTAATAACCAGGAAGAACCTTTTTACACTTGGCAAAAATCATAGAAAGGATGTTAATTAAATTCTAACCTACATTTTTCCTATAGCAAGCTCTCCCTCCACCCCCCACTGCTGTGAGGCGGATACACCAGATCAGGGCTGCTGTGATGCTCATGGTATACCAGACAATCATATTTCTACAACTGTTTTTCTATACAGGGTGCATCTCGAATTTATAACAAGATATACTTTTATGACTTGGAGATTAATTTTATCCTTTAAACTGGCAAATTATAGACAGTCCAGCCGTTCACCATATTAGTAAGCAAGTGCATATCACCTCTTAGGGATTTAATGCAACAAAGCCTGTGAGCATCTAATAACATTGCTTAATTTTAATGATAACATGTGGAATTTAAAAACAGGTTGCTAATTTCTAATAGTCATTAAAAGCCCATAAAGGCCATATATAGTAATTTAAATTTCCAGAGTGGAGATGACATTTTAAGCATTATATTACTACAAAGCAATTTACAGAGGAATCCTATGGCCCCTTGACAGTGTCTAGAGGGCCATAGTATTTTCTGGAGTCCCAGCTCTGACCTCGGAGCTGGGACTCTGCACTCAAAGCGGCTTCCCTCCCACCTCGCAGCTGGCATGGAAAGAACCCTGCTGGCTGTGTCTCCAAGGTCAGAAGAGTGACCTCAGAGAAGGGGTTTAAGGGGCGTTCTGGGGGCCAGGCAGGGAAGGAGACCGGCACTGCTAAGATATGACATATCCTGGTGGCACCTCAGCCTCCTTCCCTGCCCCTCTAAAGCACCACAGTTATAGACAGCCAAAATTGGCTGTGTAGCTACTTTGCAGAGCAGGAGGAGCATGGGGCAACCTTCGCCTCCGTGCTCCTCCCTCCCTGCATAGGATGCCCGTAATCCTCCGAGTTTGGAGGGTTATGGGCATCCCCATTGGATTACACCCTTAAGAATGTAAAAGCCATGATGAATCGGACCAAAGGCCTATCTAGTCCAGCATTCTGTTCACACAGTGGCCCACCAGCTGCCTGTGGAAAACCCACAAGTAGGCAGTAGCATCATCCTGCTCATATTCCCCAGCAAATGGCGTACACAGGCATACTGCCTCTGATACTGGAGGTTAATATATAGTCTTCATGAGTAGTAGCCATTGATAACTTTATCCTCCATGAATTTGTGGTCTAATCCCCTTTTAAAGCCATCCAAGTTGGTGGTCATCGCTACATCTTGTAGTAGCAAACTCCATAGTTTACATCTTGGTGGCCATCGCTACATCTTGCAGTAGTAAACTCCATAGTTTAACTATGTGCTGACTGCATAAGTACTTCTTTTGATCTGTCCTGAATCTTCCCACCATTCAGCTTCAGAGGATGACCCTGGGTTCTATATGCTTGACAATTTTATCTTTGATATTACATTCTACCAATTTACCTGGAACAGACATTAAGCTAACCACCCTGTAATTTCCAGGATTCAAAAATTGGGGTTACATTGGCCACTGTACAGTCCTCGACTACAAAGGCTGATCTTAGGGACATGTTACATATTTTTGTTAGAAGATCAGCAATTTCATATTTGAGTTAAGAACTCTAGGATGGATACCATCTGGACCCAGTGAATTATTAGCTTTCAATTTGTCAATAAGGTCTAGAATTTAAGTTCTTGCCACTTCTATTTAACTCAGTTCCTCAGAATTCCCTTCCTGAAAATATCAATTCAGGTCCAGGTATCTGCTCTATGTCTTCTGCAGTGAAGACAGGAAAAAAGTACTCATTCAGCTTCTCTAAAATCTTATCCTCCTCCTTTAGTACTCCTTTATCCAATGGTTCAACTGCCTCCCTAGTCAGTTTCCTGCTTCTGATGTACGTATTCCTTTTTGTTCTCATATGGGCAAGATTTCCAGTTTCTGAAGCCTTCTTTTTTTGCTAATTCCTTGATGCTGCTTGATAATCATGTTGGTGACCCCATTAGACTTGCTGCTACCTTTCCTGACCTGTAGTATACATTCTAGCTGAGCTATTATTGTGGTTTTGAGTACGGTAACTTACAAGCATTTTGAAGAGATGTAACCCTCTTGACTCCTCCTTTCAAATTCCTTTTTACCAGTTCCCTCACTTTACATAAGTTTCTTCTTTTGAAGTCAAATGTAACTGTGTTGGATTTCCTTGGCAATTTCCCACTTAAATATAAATAAATTTTGATAGCACTGTGATCACAGTTTCTAATCAGTTCAACAACACTCATATCTCATACTAGGTCCTCTGTGGCACCATTTAGGATCTCCTCCCCTCAGGTCAGCTCCATGACTGGAGCTGCTCTAGGAGACTCTGGAGACTGCTCTAGGGTGCAGTCATTTAGGGTACTGAGAAATTTAACTTGTGTCATGACTGAACATGCATTTATCCAGTCAATGCAAGGGGTACTTGAAATCACCCATTACTACAATACTTCCTTGTTTGGATGCCTCATCCTTATGGGGCAGTGGGCCTGAGGTTCCCTACCCCTGCCCTAGTAAGTAATGCTCAGGACTGCAATCTTAGGGTTGTATTCAATGTTAGTCCTACTTAGAGTAGATCCACTGAAATGAATGAGACTCACATTGGATACAGCCCCATGTCTTTTAACCACTACGCTGCATTAGTTCTGGGAAATCAGAAGGTACTCACTCACATATTTTTTAACCTGAACATTTGAATTCAATGACTGCCAAGGTTACTATAGATTTTTTTTGGTCAAGAATAAGATGTCCAAAATAGGAAGAGATGTACAAAAGGCTATATATTTTAATTTGACTGCTGTGGGAATATTCTTTCTTTGCCTTTGTTTTCACGGCTCTGCCCCAGAATCTGTTTGCAAAGCTGGTGAAAAGACTTATTTCTGGAACTATGGTTGCTGCATCTCTTAAGGCTCAGACCCTGACATGTAGGGGTGGAATCTGGTGGGGGCAGAGGAATAACATCTGCTTGGTTAGGGAAAGAGCCTGGCTGGTTTGGTACCTCAGGGTGGAGCCTGAATGCCACTAAAGGGTGGAGCAACAATGGACAAAACCTCTCACCAACCGGAAAATAGTATCCTTCATCATGAGATTTAACTCCGTTGCCTGAAGCCCCTGCAAAGGAGGCTAAATCCCTGAAATCTCAGGTCAAACTGTGGGACCAGATAATCTTATCTGGAACACATTCTGTTAAGTCTAAAGAGAATGCCTTTTCAGTGCATGCAAGGGGGCTTTGCCTTTCCCTCACTAGCAATAACTGGGGAATGGTGGTTGCTCATGTGCTTTGCACGCAGAAGGCCCCAGGTTCAGTCTCTGGCATCTGCAGGTAGGGCTAGGAAAGAATCCTGCCTGAAACCTAGAGAGCTGCTGCCAGTCAGTGTAGTCAACAATACGGAGGGAGACAGATGGACTAGTGGTCTGACTTGGTATAAAGCAGCTTCTTATGTTGATCCTAACAGCCACCAACCCAGAGATAGACCAGATGGACAATCCTGTGTATTAGACTGCAGGCATGTGTGTGGGCTCACATGATTGAACACTCCTCCATCCTAAAATGAGACAAAAATTCCTACACATAGAAAACTATCGTATCAGGAAGAGAGGCTAGCCTGGTGAGGCGTTTCCATTCTTCTTGGGACTGAAATTCTCAGAACCCTCACCTTTGGCTTTGCTGGGCCCTAGGGCTGCTGCGAATTGTAGACCACATGAAGCATATTATTCCAAACTGTTTCATCTTCACTGGCTTCAAGTTAGTTTCTGGGTTCAGTTTGAAGAACTACTATTGCCCCAAGTCCTGCATAAGTTGTTGGACTGTAACTCCCATCAGCCCTAGTAATTATAGCCAATGGTGAGGTGTGAGGGGAGTTGCAGCCCAACATCTGGAGGCCCACAAATTGATCACCCTCCGGGACTAGAGTATACAGGGAATGTGTTTGTACGAGTGAGACTTTCAACACAGGAGCCTCCACCTGCCTCCTGAAGTGTCTGAGGGAGCAGGGTTGGGAAAGGCCCGGCTGCCTGAGACCTAGGCCAGTTGTTACTGTTCAGTGTTACGACCATACTGGGCAAGATAGGCCAATGTTCTTGGCCTGAGCCAGCTCCATACGTTCCTAAAGTCTGGGTCAATAGGCCTCAACGGAGGATGCCATGGGCCGTGAAAGAAACACGCGGCTGCTTCCTCCTTCGAGCAAGTTCCAAAAAAGAAGAGGAGGAACAAAAAAAGAGCGGCGCTTTGCATGCTGGGAAACGTAGTTCGTTTGCCGCCGTAGAAGACGCCGAGTACTATACTTTCGGCCTCTTTCCCGGCGCGGCCGCCGAGCATGCCGGCCTTTGTAGTCTTTTCCCGCCGGTTACCGCAAAGCCTTTCGGGAGCGGCGCTTCCTCTGGTAGTGGTTGCCGTTCCGCTGCGGCTGAAAGGGAAGCGACGACGACACTGCCGCCGCCGCCGCCGTTGCAACCGCCACCGCCTGCTACCTCACTTCCTCTTCCGAGCGCGCGGCCGAGGAGGCGGCGGCGGGTCAGTCGGTCGATCTGTCGGAGCCGGCCTCCTCACTGGGCAAAGGGGGGGGTCGCTACGGGGTTTCCTTTCCCCGCCGAGGAGGAGCCGCCGCCACTACAGTCACAGCCGCCGCGATGGAGCCGGAGTCGGTGATCGAGGACAAGACCATCGAGCTGATGGTGAGTGTGAGGGGCTCGGACGCCCCCTCCCCCACTTCTCCCTCCTCAGGCCCCAGAAGGAGGGCGAGCGAGCGAGCGAGCGAGGGCGAGCGAGCGAGGCCTCAAGTGAAGAGGAGACGCCACAACGAGGGGGGGGGGAGAAGAGAAAAGGAAGGGGAGGCGCCGGCGCGGTGGGAGCTGGTCTTTGTAGGCCTCGATTTCGGCAGCGTTGACTCCCCACTTCTTTCTCTCCTTCCCGTCCCCGCAGTGAGCGAGGAGGGGGCGGGTCTTGCACTTGAGACGCTTCTCTTCTTCTCTCCCCTACCTTTTATTGAAAGGAAGAAATCCGTTTTTCTTCTTAAAAGAGCCGCATCGAAAACCTCTCCCCTTCTCTCACCCCACCCCCCAATTTCCCGGTGCCCATTACGTGCACATTTGGATCGGGAGGGGGAGGGGTCTACACCCAGCCTGGCTGCATCCCAAGCAGCCAGGACAAAGCGACGCAGGTGTTGGGGCCATGCAGGTGTAGGGTCTGTCTGTCGCTCTCCGTCCCTCCCCCCACTTTCCACCACAGACTGAAGGTGACATTCGCCTGATTTTTCTAAACTCGCCTTGGGGATGCTCTGAGCGCACAGAGTAACCTTGTGATACCAGATCCTAGTTTCACCAAAGACTTGCGGAGCAGCTGTTTTAGTTGAAACGAGTTTCTTCTATTTCCAGGCCCTTTAGGACTGCAGGTTTTGATCGATCAATTGGGGTGATTAATCATTTACAGCTTTTGTAGTGTGTTAGATTCATCCCCTGCCCCCCACCTCTGGTGGACAACAAGCAGAGACCCTGGACCTAAGGACTGGAATGGCCTACTTGCCATGCAGGCTTGCACAGATGCACTGGTTAAAAATGGCGTTTCCTCCTTGCAGTGTGATAACTTAAGATTTCATAATCGCAAGTGACCACCTTCAAGAGAAGCTGCCCCCTTCCTTTAAGCGCATCTTTACTGAATGCAATATGTATGCATAATCAAATGTAATTGGATTTATTAAAATGGATAGACATGAAAATACTACGATGCAGATGCTGAATCGATTTTAACATTTTTAGTATTGGTTGATAGCCTTAGGTTTCTTTGGGTATGGTAGTCTCTGACCACCAAATCAAGCCCTGCAGATGTAAGAAATATAACAAGCTAAGATTCTTGTTACTTTTTTGTACTTAGTGCTCCTTTTTTGAGAGCAAAAGACTAACCTGCAAACAACAGTTTTGACAGTTTTAGCTGGAGTATGGAACTGTACATCATAGGGTATTGTAGAGTTCTGATATATGCATGTGTGGATACATAGTGTTCTGAAATGAGGCGTATTTAACCTAAGTATGTACTATGGAATGAGACTCTTTGCATAATATTCCTGTTTCCAAATGAATTAATTCCACTCATATCTTTCTAAATAGGAATCCGTAGTATCACTTGTACACCATCTAAACATCCCTGAGAGACTCTGGAGTTATTTTATTGGCAGATAAATAGAATAATGCAACAATTTGCATTATTTTGAAGGGCTTTTAGATGGATCTGTTTTGAACTGACCAATTTCAATATAAAATAATTAAATTTACCATTTTTATCACACAGTTCTTAATTTGCTCATGGAGGGATTCTCTTGAGATCATCCTGGCTTATGTATATATATATATAGTGTGTGTGTGAATTACAATAAAAGCAAATGCTTAGATGTATTATTTCATTGTAGGGGATCTGCCCATGAGGGGTTCCCTATTTGTCATAGTAGAGGGGGACAACTCTCCATATATGGTATGGTGCTCTCAAGTTGGAGGCAAGACCTGAATCTGATTTTTTCAGCCCCTTTCCTGTTGTCGTATAGACAAGCAGCATTTATACTGTGAAGAATCTGGAGCATAAATATTTGTTTAGTTATTCTGTTTCCTTTTTGTGTTTGAATGCCAATAACTTAAGCTCCTTTTTTTGTAATTCAGAAAGTACTCAACCAATGTAAAATTATAACTCACCTTATCTTTATTTTGCAAGAATGTCCTGCATTTTACTCATTAGAGCATTTTGTTTTTCTATACTTCATATCATTTAGTAAAGGTCCAAGTGCAATACTGCTGAACTCTGCATTGTTGGAAAAGCACACAGTAGACAAAATGGCCACAGGGCGAATGAAAGGGGTGACATTGCTATAGCAAGCCAGGAGGCCCAATAGTAAAATGAGGTTATGTAGAAGCTTTTGAAAATTAAAAAAAAATGGGGTTAAGTGATTTGGTAATGATCAAGAAGTGGAGATGAGCTATACCTGTGATGTTTTATGTAGCCTTCTGTGTAATAAATGTTTTGCTGAACAATTGACTAAACACTGCTCTTTGTTACAATATGACAGCAATTGGAATTTGTTTATGCCATCAAGCAAACGGCCAGTTTTTGGAAACATGTGAATTCTCTCTAAGACTTCTCCTCATCATGGTCCAGCAATACAGGCCATGATGCGTGCTCTTTTTGCATTTCTTCATCCATTATCATTGGTTGCTATGATCCCTATTGATCTATTCACGGTTCATGGCACTAGTCTGCTATACTAGTACAGGGGCCACAGCTCAGTAGTAGAGCATGTACCCAGTTCAGTGTGTGGCATCTTCAGTTCAAGAATCATGGGTAGCAGGACAGGGAAAGACCTCTGCCTGATACCCTGGTGAGCTCCTGCTAATCAGTGCCTGTATTCCAGAAGTGACTTGAAGGACACGGTTTAACTTCTCTTCTTTCCAGACAGCTGTGACAAGGGAGGTGGGAAGCATGGTGTCAAGCCCTGAGCTGCTGCCCCAGCCATAATTTGGTGGGTGGGGAGGTTAGTGTGCACCACTCCTCACCCTTTTAGTTGCCTGGCTTTTACAGCTACTGGCATTGTTCTGTTTTATTTCCCACCCTTTAGGAAAGGGATAAGCAAACTTTTTTTTCCTGCCGAGGGCCACATTCCATCAAAGCTAATCTCTCAGGGCCTACATGTCAGTGGTGGGTGGGGCCGAAGCCAGTGGTGGGGCCAAAGCTAACAGTAGGGGATGGGTTGCCCCTTTTCTCTCCCTCTTTCTTCTTTCTCCCTCCCTCTTCTTTCCCGTCCAACTGGCTGCCAGCTGAAGGACAGATCGCTCTTACCAGAGGGCTGAATTGATGGCAGGCAGAGAGGGCTTTTGAAATTAGATTGAGGGCTGCAAGCAGCCAGCAGGCCACAGGTTGCCCACCCCTGCTTTAGGAACTGTGCGCTAGCGCAACTCCTGAGGAGGAGCAGTAGTCATAAGGTCCAGTTCTCTTCCTTCCTCCTAGTCTCCTCTCTGTTTGGACTGCAACCCCAGCTGGAGCAGCCTGGAGGCAGATTGGGTGAATTGGAGCTGGGTAATGGTTCTTCCCCACTCCCAAGTGATTTTGTACAGATGCCCCCCTCCCCCAACCAGGTACATTATTAAATGTTATGAGTATGGGGAAAACCCAGTAAGTGAGTCATGACAATGCTATGGGGAAGAGTTCATAGGGCTGTCTTGCTCTGAAAGCTTTAAAAGTCTTTCCTGTGCATTGCCTGGAGAGGCATAGCCCCTTGAGAACTCAAAAAAAGATTGTGCGAATAAACCCTCACAAATAGCACTGTGAATTCAAAATAAGTGAGTTGGCTTTCAGGTAGTTTATAGAATGTTCACGAGGGCCTCTTCTGCTATTTAGTTCAAGTCGATTTAAGGTGTTGCCTGTAAGAGTATAGTAATGTGGCAATCTTTGGACAGACCTCTTGTGATTTCTGCCACTTGCTTCATTGTGGTAAGATTGTTCTCAACATATATTAGAGCCCAAATTCAGAACAATTAGAGAATATTAACATCAGTAATGCACTTACACTGCGTTTGCATTTCTCGAAGGAGCAAAAATTCTGTTTACAATATGAAATGTGACCCTGGATGACGGCATTGTTTTTTCAGCATTTGTCAGTTAGCTCAAGCATTTGCTTTCAATAATTGAATGATCAATATGAAAAATAATTTGTGGAAGCATTTGGAATATGACAGTGTGGTGCCAGTATGTATCTGTACAAATGTCAAGCACTGTGTTCTGTAACTTTGAGGATGTACTAGTACTTCTTTTTTAAGCATCTTAGACTTTACAGCGCTCTGTCATAATATTTCCTATAAAAATAAGCACGGACAGGTATAATGAATCAAGCAGACAGTTTCGGCCAGCATATTTTCACCATTGCTAATCTTAAGCATTGATGTCAAGACGTTCCAGTACAAACAAGTGTAGGCTTTGTTTCACTGTCTTTGCATTTTACAGGTTAGCTTGCACATGAAAAAGGTGAAAAGCATACATTCTGAACATAAGGATCAAGCATTATTTGTTGCTACATATACTAGCTTATTTCAAGTGCATTTGCCTATTGTCTCTTTCTCCAGAGTTTAGGTTGAAAGTGTTGTAAAGGGTTGTCACTCGATTAATCGATTATATTTACAAATTTTATATTATAATTTCCTCTCTAAATTTTTTTTGGTTCTTAGGCATACTTTCCAGGAAAGGAAGGACACCTTTTTAAAAAAGTTGTTGCAGTATTGAAACATGAAAAACTGCAAAAAGAGAGCGAACAAATACCACATAAGTTTACATTGAGCTGTCATCCTTTTCCATCCTTTAACACTTGAGAGCAATGGCCAAGCTCTTTGTAGGCTAAACAAACAAAAATCAGAGGTATAATGCAATACCTCTATCTATACAGAGGTATAATGCATCTATCAATAATGCATCTATCTATGGAGTTTCCATCTCACCTCTGAAAACAAGCAAAAGAACTGCCCATTGCCCAATTGGGTCGCACCAAACATTTGTGTTTCCAGCTGTGGCCAGCCACAACCCACCCTCAATAAAGAACAGAAGAACTGCTAGTATCCTGTTCCAGCACTAGCATGCCAGATGTGACTGCTCCCCCCACGCCCCCAATGTCTTAAGAAAGTCCTTGCTGTAGTTTGTATCCAAGCAAATCCCTTCCCATTCACTTCCTGGAGCCTCTCCAATTTGAAAATTGGAGGGGTGCTGATGGGGATGGCATGCAGCACTCTCATGCTTCTTTTAGCTCATGTGAATTGTGCTCCTCTGCCACCTGGTGCTCCTATCAAGACATGGAGGGTTGCTCCAGAGGCCCCTGCATCAGAGGGGCCCTGATAGGAGGGCTGCTTGTCATGCTTCGCAACAACTTGTATCTTTTCTTTCTTTTTCATTTTCTTCCTTTTTCTGCAAGTTTGTAGCTCATTCTACATGAAGGCTGTGGCAGAAAGATGTACAGTAATACCTTGGATTGCAAGTAACTTGGTTTGAGAGCGTTTTGCAAGACAAGCAAATTTTTAAATATTTATTATTATTTTTTTGACTTGATATACAAGCGACGTCTTGCAATACAAGTACTGTAGTACGGCTTAAATTAAAAATCTCTGTACAATTTTTTTGGGGGGAATTTCGTTTTGATATAAGAGTGTTTTGGATTACAAGCATGTTTCTGGAATGAATTATGCTCTCAATCCAAGGCATGACTGTACTGGCAATTTCATAATTTGCAGCAATATATACTTAAGCAAATAGAGAAAATGGACTGAATTTGTTAGTATGTTTCCATTTTAATCTCAGGGTTTGGAAATCACCAGGCCTCCATTTTGTCAGGACAGCAACAGAATTCTGTGAAAGGAATACCTTCGTTTATCTAGATGCCTTGCCCTGAACATCTTGCTGTATATGTGAAATGCAGTATTGGAGAATGAAGACTGTGGAAAGATATGTAAAACACTAGTCTTCAAAGTTCTTATTTACTTGACGGTTGATGGTGTGTCTACTTATGATCTGATAATTTCCTTAAACTGTGTGGAGCTGTTGCACAGCAAAAGTGAAATGGCCAGAACTGTTTTAAGGTCCGCTGTAAATAAATGAAGAACCATACCTGAAGTGCTTTCATCCCTGTACCCGCCATCATGGTCCCTCCCTGTCTAGCAATCCAGCGCCTATAACTTCTTTTTAATTTTGCCATGTGTAATAAATGTAGCCCAAATCCAGAAGGGGGCTGAATTTTAAAGTTAAATCTACTATGAACTACCTTGCTTCTGTACATTGCACATCATGGAATAGCACATGCCTGGTTAACAACCATGGGAGAGAGCTGATAGTTGCTATACATATGTGTGTGTGTGTGTGTGTGTGTGTGTATTCGTATTCCATTTTGCAGCTACACTGCCATTTTGTAGGTTTCTCAAACTGGTGAATAGTGCTGTCTTTGACAATGTTGTACTAAAAAGCTGCCTGCTGCATTCTGTATCACCTTTTAAATTATTTTTTATGTCTAATCCCATGTGGGGCTTTGCAGGTAGTCAAGTATAAATATAATTGATGTTAATTGTGTTGTGTGCCCCTGAGAGAAAAGATGAAGCTTCTTTCATTTCTATCTTTAATTCTTATAAGTAGTTATGGCTAGCCATTACTGGTACTTGGAAATCCAGAAGCAGATTGGAAACAAAATGATGTTGTGAAGTATCAAACAATCAGTGGGTTTATTTTCTTGGGTGATCTCTGTTAAGATTTAAATTTGTCTGGAGTCAAGATATTTGCATGTTTTCGTGTGAAGTTCTATTTCAAGTTTCATGTTATAGTAAAATTTATTCATCTCCAAGATGGCCATATTTAGTTATGAGATGGCAGAAGATTCCATGGTTCATTTTGTTGTTGCAATTAAGAATTCAGCTTAATTTCTGCTCCAGTATAAAATAACTTGGGTTAGGACTTAAATATTTATTGGTATGAGGCAATGACTCAGTTCACACCGTGATACGCCACCGTGGTTTATCCAAGACACGTGCTGGCCACCATTTTGAATATGTAAGCCATGGGTGTCAGTTATTCGACGGTTAAACAACCTTCGGATAACCCTATAATGTTGTTTAACCCTCAAACATTGATCTAGTGTTGTCTGCGGGCTGTTTAACCCTCAGACAACCCATGATACCTGGTTTGCATGATGTGACAAGCTGCGGTGTGCCCCTGCCGTGGCTTTCATATTCAAAATGGCAGCCATTGTGTGTCTCGGAGCCCTGTGGTTGAATTAACCTATGGTGATGTATCGTGACATGTGAACCAGTCCATAACAATGAGCCTGACTGGGCTTTTTCGGAAGCTATTAATGTTAGTATGGACAGGGTAGTTGGATACTTTGAATTTCTGTATCAGAGAGAGATTTAGAGGAAAAGGTGACATTGTTTTTAGATAGTAACTTTGACAGTGATAGCCATACATGTGATGCAATGAGAGAGAACAAAAACACAATGTATAGAAATAGTTTTGATTTTCCAATTATGACTGGATTACTTCGGCAAAGCTGTTCATCATGCATTAGGCATTTGTTGGCTATAGTCATATCTTGTTTGAATTTTATAGTAATAGTTTCAGGTTTGATGGGCAGAATAGCCTCACAATTTGAACTATACACTAGGATATTTTATATCTCCCAACATAAGAGCCATGCTGAATCAGATCAAAGGTCAATCTAGTCCAGTGTTCTAGATCCAGATGTTTCCAGGAAGCCCAGAAGGAGGGCATGAGGGAAGTAGACCCCTTCTTTGTTCCAGCCAGTAGTATTCAGAGGTATACTGTCTCTGTTCTTGATGGTTCCACTTAGATCTATTGGCAATAGCTATTAGCATGATATTTATCCTCTGTAATTTGGGTTATCTTTTTAAAAAAGTCATCTAAGCTAGTTACCATAATCACATTGTGTGTGAGTGAATTCCACAACCTTATTATGAAGAAATACTTCCTCTTGTTTGTCGTGAACCTACTGCCAATCAACCATGTTTTTTGTAATTTCTCTAGCTAAAATGTCCCTCAAAATGAACAGGCGTCACCAATATCCTTAAGCAACATGGCTTTGTGTCTCATTGCAAATTATAGTTGCTGTATGTCATTGCATCACTAAAGGCTCTTGGAGTGCTTGGTTGTGAAATTTCCTTGTCATGAATGACTGGTGTCAGTATGGAGTGCAGGTGGGTTCGTGGTACCTGACATCTTCTCTTAGCCCACAATCCTAGGCATGCTTAATTGGAAACATGTTTTAGTGAAATCAATGAGATTTACTTAGCAGTTGAATGTATTTTGGACTGGGATGCCCAGTCGTATCCAGTGATGCAAGATGGAAAACTTTTCTGTTGCACAAATTTTCCCATTTGTAGAAGTGCATGGTTCCATGAAATTAATGAGTATCATTATGAATAGGTACAATATCAATCAAATTGGCCAATTGGAATGAATACAGTACCAGTCAAATCTAAAATCAAAGATATAATTAATTTTTTCAGGGGACTATCTCTATGAAGTACATATTTTTATGCACCTTGCCCTTTAAGCATGCTAAGATTAATATAAGATTTCAGTACCTTCATTTTTGTTCTTAAAATCTCGATAATGGCCTGGCTCACACATAATGCTAAGCCATGGTATGGTTTGTTGAAATTGGCTTGTCATTGTGTCTGAACCTATCTCTGCAAACATGGTTTGTTAACCACCTATAAACTACAAATAGAACCCATAGTTTGTTGTTGGCTTATGAAGTCTGGCTTGTTTAAGCCATGGCTTCTTGTGATGTCTGATCCCAGAACTGTGGCTTATCCCTGGTTTGTTTGGGCTGCTGTCTGCCCTGAAATAGAGGCACCCAGCAAGAGCAACTTGAAAAAACCCCCAACCCTGCTCTGAAGGCTGGCAAAATGCCTGGGAGAGAAACAAACCAGAAATAGGGAAAACAAGCTGTAGTTTATTGTTTGCTTGTCTGCAATGACAATTCATGGCTATAGCAACAAACCATGGTTAACATAAACCTTGGCTTAGTGTTATGTGTGAATGCAGACAGAGTAAGAGAAGTGTATGCTATTAGTTGTGTCAAATTTTTTACAAGCAATCCAATAAAAATAATTTCCAAGTAAAGCTTTGCATTTGTTTGAACTAAGTGTACTCTACTGAATCTCCCCCCCCTTCAACCAAATATTTCTGCTTAACTACCTTTAGTGATTGGAAAAACTTTTCAGATATTTATACAGCATGTAAAATTGGCATGCCATACTTTTTAAAAAATGTTTTGTTTACTGAATATAAGCCAAACATGCTAGATCTCAATCCGTATAGGGCAGAAATCAATTCAGAATATTCCAGAAAACTCAAACTCGCAGCAGTGGTCATATCCTGGGTCAGTAAGATTGCACATTTGGCCCCTTTAAAGCACATCTTTCCACTGAGGAATACATATAAGCAGGGGTCTACAAATTATGATTAGGCTTGGTAACCAAACATTTATTTTTACTAGCTACTGTGAAGTCTGATCCCACCATGATAACAGTATCATATGCATTTATCAACATAGATACTATCTGATGAAATGGATGAAGTTATGTAATACATACTTTATGTCAGTTGATGAGCACATGACATTTCTTCTATACTTTTAACCTGTGAAACATCCCACAGCTTTTGATAAGAGTTCCCCCCACACACATTCAGATATTTAAGACGATTCTACCCCTGCCCCCCAATATAAAAACAAAAATTATGCTGTTGTTTTTCTGGTACAAACCTTAAAATGGGGAGGATTTTTGGCTACTAAGATGCCTATTTTAATGTTCTGTCTAAGAAATGTTACTACAAAAATGAAGGAAGAACAGCCAGTTTTTCAAGGAGGAGTCTAGTTGTACCATACTTAAAATACTGAACTCTTTTGTGGAATGGCTGACAACTTGTACATACTTACCTGGGCATAAGCTTAATCAAACTCAGTCGTGCTTACTGCTGAATGCATAGAACTTGTAGGTGAAATGCGATAGGTGACACCCAATGTCTCCTGAGGGTCCCCAACCCTTTGGAGCAGATTTTAGGGTTGCTGGAGGGGCTGCAGGGTGGGAGGGGGACTCCATTCTGCTGGCGGAATGCTCCAGCATGGCCATGAGGAGCAGATCAGAAGCTTCTGCTTCCATTTTAGGTTAATTGCAGTTGAGTATGTCATCTAAACTCTAAATTTTGATTAATCTAAACTATGGTTTGTTAAACAAGTCAGCTCAATAAACTGTGGTTTGAAGCTGGCTTGTTTCAGAAAGCCATAGTTAAAATTCACTGCAGTTTGTCCATGTGAAAAGGCTAAAGCAAGGGTAGGCAAACTGGTGACCTCCAGTTGTTTTGGATTGCAACTGCCATAATCCCTGGCCCTTGGCCATGAGATTTGTAGTTCAAAAATACCTGCAGGACACCACCTTGCCTACCCTGGGCTAAAGTATTGGAGGTTTCTTAGTGTAAAACATGCCTAAGGGGAGCTATGATTGAGGTTTATACAACTATTCATGTTTGTGGAGAAAGTGCATAGAGTTGCCCCCACTTCTCAAAATGTTAGAAATTGGGGTCAGCCGTATATTCAAGAAAGACAAATGAAAGTTCTTCACACAGTGCCTAATTAGCTTATGGAATTCACTGTTACTAAATGTGATAAGAGCCACAAGCTTAGTGTCTTTAAAAGCAGATTAGACATATTCATGGAGAAGACATTTATTACCTGCTATTAGCCATGGTAGCTAGGAAACCATTTTCTGCTGGGAGAGGATCAGCAGGGGAGGGCTATTGCATTCATGCCTTCCTGATAGGCCTCATAGAAGTATCTGGTTGGCCACTGTAGGAAGCAGGATGCTGGGTTAGATGGGGCCTCTGGTTTCATCCAGCAGGGGCTGATCTTGTGTAGATTCTGCAAATGTTGCCTTGATGGGGTTTGAGGGGAGCCTGCAGGAGACTTAGATGTTTCTCTCTCTGACCTGGTTTGCATGCAGTGACAACCCAGAGTATGGGTTGAATCATAGTTTGTTGTTGAATTGTGGGTTGTTACATGCGAACTCTGTCAAAAGAGTTCACAACAAACCATGGGTTCTCTTGCTGTATTGTTTGTGGTTAACAACTCATAGTTAAACCATAGTGCAGGGTTCACAACAGGCCTCTGTTTCCTTTATCATTGCTACTTACTCTGTCATGAGGCATCTGTCCAGTACATAATACTTGGAATAGTGTTGTAAAATGTGAAAGTTTCAATTGTGCCATCCTAGTGCCCTCCAGATGTTTTGAACTACAAGTCCCAGCATTCCTATCATTGGCTATGCTGCCTAGGACTGATGGATGGAAGTTTTTGGTCAAAACATCTGGAGGGCACCAGGTTGGAGAAGGCTGCTCTGCAAGCACGCATGGCAAGACTACACACAGCTAAGAAATAAGGGGAAACAGATGAAAAGCACCAGTGCTTCCCATTCTCACCCAGCTGAAGTATGGAGAGCTGTCATTTTTATGCACTTCATATGCCTTTTTTTTTTCTTTAAAGGGAATTGGGTAGGTTTTTTGGCCTACTGTAATTTCATAGAACAATGGTTCTCAACCTTTTTTGCCCCATGTACCCTTTTCACCATATGTCAGAATGTCATTCCCCCCCTTTTCAAGATTGTCTAACTCAAAAGTTGCATTCCAAATAATAAGCATATAATATTGAAAATATTTTATTTTTTCTATATTGGTACATACCGTACATACATTTACTTGGATTATTTTTATAGTGGAGTTTTAGAAATTTAACAGCAATGTTGATGGATTTTAAAACTTAGATCAAACTAGTTTTTTACATTCATAACTAATTACTTAGCAAACTAAGTAATGATGATGGATGTGAATCCTTATTGAATACTGTATATGAATCATATCCTTTTTTTTTGACACTCATGATGGGCTCCAAAATCTGTGACTAAAAACCAAGAAAAAGTCAAATATAAAATGGAATATTTCCACAGATAACAAGTGAAATATTTATCTTTTTAATTTAATCTGTGCCATACAATAAGGTGTGATGTCCTGTAGATTTTGTACAATCTGTAGAATTGTAATTTGTAGAAAAATCAGTATAACAACAGTTTGAGTCTGTGGAATACAGAGTAGCTAAAGTAGTAACTTTAGCTACTCATGTTAGTAAAAGTACCATTTGCTTAAACAGTCCCTCTAGTCATCCAATATCTATCCATGCAGTCTTGTATGCTAGCTTATTTTTACTTTTGACTTAAAATGACCAGTGTATATTGGTTGTGAGTGGCTACCTGTGCTGTAGCATCTATTCAGGTATTAGAGGAACTAGCCAGAAAATAAACTGGCAATCTGGTTGTATTTCTGTTACAATTCTTCACATTAAGAGAGAGGCCACATTTGCTAGGAACGTCAAAATCTTTGTCCTAGTGTCAGTATAGCTTAAATTATATGATGGTTGTTTTTCTTGCCTGGTGAATCTGTCAGTCTGTCTTTCTCTCTAACTGGGAGCTACATGCTCCAATTGAATCTATTGAATTTTATGTTTTGAATCAGATAGTTGTTGACATGGCATCCGTTTCTCTTAAATAGTGCCATGTTATACTCATGACATCAGGTACAGGTAAAGAAGGAAGGATAATCCCTGCTGCTAGCTGTATTGATTGCACACACGGTGCAGTTCGTGGCATCGCCTGCTATTCTCAATGTTTTCCCTTCTGTTAATGTTTTCCCTTCATTCTTGAAGTTGATGTGTCTTAAGGAGTTTCATTGAGGCTTCCTTTCACATCACAGGAATGTAGTCATCTTCAGCCAATTGGGCAACATAGCAACAAATGTTATAACTGTATAGTCTAAGGCTCTGCAGTATCCAGAAAAAGAGCTAGATTTGATACGATCGTCAAGGGTTTGGTGCACCAATAGGTTTCTAGTGCAATGAGAACTGTTGACCTGTTCTGTATTGGATTATTTTAATAATTTTATTCATTTAAAAGAACATTTATACATAAATGTGACACAAACAAGTATATGATGAGTTATACATGATTGACAGCCTTGTGTGATCAGAATTAAGTCATAATTATATCATGTTAAAATAATGTTTTATATTATGAATTTTTAGCACCATCGGTATTGGAATATAGCCACAATGAAGATGTGTTCCCCCCACCCCCATGTAGACCACAGGCATGCCGTTGTATTGGTAGTTAAAAAAAATAAATCAGAAGGTTTGTCAAGAAGAAGCTAGGTCTTGCTATCTGGTTGCATTAAAGATACATATACGGTAATTATTCCTCTAATTGAAACAGAATTCGCGTCATTCATTCATTTTGGAGTTTTTATATCCTGCCTAAATTTTCAGAGCTTGAAGTTCTGGCTTGCTTCAGTCCAGGAATGCAATAGGACTGCTTCCTCCATTACTTTAGTTTCTGGTGGTGCGAATGGACTGCTTTCTTCTCCAGGAAAGATACCATTGGTCACTTTGGCTAAGAGAGGTGCATACTTCTTTTTCATCTCTACTTATATTTTGAGAATGATAACTATCATATGTTTCATTAGGGCATAATGCCAAACCTTGATTTGGGCATTATATCTGAATGCAGTCTTGTGCTTGTATTAACCAGTAAAGTCTATGAGGGATATACTTGGCACTGTGACCAGAAAAACAGGCCAAATTGTACCTAGGCTATCATCCAAAGAACAGCAACTAGTTCCATGAGCCCAAGGGAACTTTGGACTGGTGGATCATGAACAGCAGCCCCCCTCCCTCACTCCTATCACAATCCTCTTTTGAAACTGAGGGGATTTTCAGAAGCACTTTGTGATTTTTGCCATGGGGGACTGTTCTTCAAAGAAAACCAGTCAGAAATCCTTCTGATCATGTCTAAGTTTTTATGCAAACCCACATTAATTCTTTGGATCCTGGCTATAGCCTGCACTTTATGCCTGCAACAAAATGTCTGTTGGTACCTTGTATTTTAAAGAGAAACATGTGTGTATGTAATCTTTTTAAAATTATAGCTAATGCCTTCCCTAGGCTTAAAGTGATGTCTGAGATGTCATAGTTGTTTGTTTCAATTCATGTGGGTAGCGAATAATGAAGATCATCTGCTCTGGATTGGTTGATTCAGCTATTCTTGGGAAGTGCAATTTCTTGTCTTTAATTTAGTTTCTTGTCTTAGATCCACCAATCCGGTGACCCATCTGATTTAATGGCTACTGGAACCCTGCTAGCTGTACAGGTTTCCTTGTCTTTCTAACAGCATTAGGAAGTGCATATTGGGATTTCGTTCAAGAAAAGAAGTAGATACACCAAGCTGAAGATGATTGGCTGCTCTCTTTTGACAGACAAGTGTGAAAAGGAAACCCCATTCGAATTCCCATTCATTCTGGATTGGTGGATCTGAAGCACAGAAACAGAGTTTCAGGTAAGAAATTCCCTGTACTAAATAGTGTTACTTGGTTAACCAAAAAAAGTTTTGCTGCATAAAGTTCACAAAGCATTAAAACTTATACTGTACAGACCTGCCACTTATTTAATCCACTATACCACTTTCCTGATGGATAGGATTTCTAAATTACTTACCTGTTGATGAAATGAAAAGTTGGTTGTAGGTTCCGAGTAAAATATATGGTTCTCTTCTTAAAGGAACAAAGGAAAATTGACACATGTCTGATTTATGGCTTTGTGTAGTGTGAGGGCTAGGTTTTACTATAATGGCTGTGAATTGTTGGCTTTTTTTTAGCTGTATTTGGCTTTTACAGCAACTCTTAGCCAACATAAAGCAGCCTGATTTTGAAGTACAGGGGTGTGATATGTTTTGACTGAACTAAGGAAAGTGGGGCCATCTTTGAAAGGCCTACATACAATAACTAGCAGTGCAATCCTGTGCATGTTTACTCAGAAGTAAGTCCCAGTGAGCTCAATGAATTTTACTCCTTATTAAGTGTGTTTAGGATTGCAGCCCAAATCGATTTTTAAAAAGAATGTAGAAAGCATTGGGTATGAGGCTAGGTTGTATACCTTGTTCTCTAGTAGCAGCAACCAAGAAAGGAAGTTTACCTGATTATTTTGTATGCAGTTCAAAAAACTTGGAAGTGAGTGTTGCATGATTCTCTAGTGGAAGCTGAAGAAAGCAAAAAAAAAAGTTTGCCTGTTTAACAGACGTCACTGCATTTGATCCTCTGCATTTGATCCTCTGCATTTGATCCTCGGTGAACATACCAATTTGCTTTAATGTAGCTTTGCAAATCCAAAGTAGTTGCTAGCCCACATTTTTTTAAATAACTAGCCTGCTAGTCATTAGCCGTCATTAATTTTCATGCATATATATACACACACACACACACACACACACACACACACCATTTGGAATCTGGCCCTATTTATGCAAAATGCAAGTGCAAGCAGAATCTGCAGAATTCTGGACTCAAATGTGATTATTCATTTTTCACTGCAAAGTCAGATGCACACTCTAAAGTCTAAAACAATAAAGATTCATATGACACCATAAAACTTAGTTTTCGCTGCAACAGGCTACCATCCTGAAAGTACAAAGTCTCTGATTCTGCTGCCTCCGGACCAAACCTTACTACTTCCGCTGAAAGTGTTTGTTTTTTTACAAGGTGTAGCTATGGATCACCTTGGCAATAATAGTGACTTGTGAGATTTCCTTCTAGTTTACAAAACAATCCCTGCTCCTTATCTCTGTACAGTATATGCATTCTGCACTGGTCTCTGTTCCAACTGAAGAACAACAGCGATGCATCTAAAATGTAAACAATTCCTTTGACAAAGGGACAAATTGAATGAACAGGCATTGCCAGTCTAGAGGCTTGACATGCTGATGCCATGTCAAAAGCATTTGGAAGACTGAGCTGGCACTTTGAGCATCTGATGCGGACACCTGGGGATTTTTGAAATATTTTTGCACACACACCCTCTCGGGGGTTGGAGAAGGAGTTGCTTATTTTGTGCTGAAACCATTTGTGGGTGGTCTGCAAAAGAAATTGGAAAATCCAAAATGGGATTATAGAAGTCAGTTTTATTGATTGATATGTTTTAATTTTTTAAAGCTATTTGGGATTTCACTCTAGTACTGGCCATTTTAGAAGTTAAGAACTACTGCCCCATTCCCATGTAGAATATGATAAGTGTTAGGCTAGGGCAGTGATGGCGAACCTTTTTGAGCCCAAGTGCCCAAACTGCAACACAAAACCAACTTATTTATTTCAAAGTGCCAACACTGCAATTAAACCTGAATACCGAGGTTTTAGTTTTAGAAAAACAACTCATACAGTTGTCCAAACTAATTAACATCTTTTGTCTTTAAAGAAAAACACAATAACAGAGCTTTCAATGATACAAACAGTTTTTTGTTGGGAAAAAAAATCAACTCAAAAAATTATTATAGTACTACATTGTACACATAGCCTGAAGGGAATTTATACAAACTTTAAAAATAATTAGGCACATGTATTTTTGGATAAGGGATTCTCAACTTGTAATGTGATTATATGCCAGACTGAAATTGTATGGGGCAAGCTTTACCCCGGGTCCTTTCCCTGCTTCTACAGGTGTCGTATTAGTAAAAGTAAAAGTCAGCCTGTACTAGGATGAGCAAGATAAACAAGAAAACTAAACGTGCTTAACACATTTTAAACACTTTATGTCTTGGACTGCAAACACTGCATTAGGTAAAAGTTTGCATTGGGCATGCTTTTGCACAATTAATGTGATTTTTGCTATTGCATGCATGCTGATAATTTGTCAAACCTTGGCTCATACTCTGTTAGTTTGAGAGCAACACATGCAGCACTCAGGTCAACTGTTAGGGCTTTACATCCAAGCCATGCTCTGTGCATCATTCTTCAAAATCTTTTAAATGTGATAACAATGTAGAAAAGAATTCTGTAACAGGAATTCTAGAATAAAATCATTCTGTTCCACACTGTCAGAAAGAACAAAATCATTAGTGTTTTGCAGAAGGGGACAGTCTTTTCGCGATCTGGTGACCAATGGCTTGAGTGCCCACAGAGAGGTCCCTGAGTGCCAGCTGTGGCACCCGTGCCATAGGTTCGCCATCACTGGGCTAGGGTCTTCCTTAGTTATATGTTCTAATAACAAGATGAGAGAATTCTATATTCTGAAGTTCTTCCATCCCATGCTTTGGTGCTCAGAGCTAAATATTTTTGGTAACAGCTGAATGAATAGCTGATTCAGTGATTTCCCCATTCTGTATCATCAATCACAAGGCTACCTAAAAGTTGCTGCTTATTGACTGTATTTCTCTAGATAGGCTCCAAAACCCTGTGTGAATGGGCATACTGGCTGCTATGGTATGAATTTTGTTCATGCTGCAACTTCAACACCTGCCTTCTCCGAGTCTTTGGGCTATTTAGCAAAGTTAACACCATGTTGCCTACCCCTGTTTTAGCTGTACTACTTCTATCTAGATCAGTTTTATTGCAAGGAAGCTCTCAGGACTTTTTGCATTTTTGTTGTTCTTGAATAATGCTAAATTCACTGCTGGCCTTGAACTTCTTCATGTTTCTGTTAGCTTTTTTAAAAAGCTGTATTTCCAAGTTTATCATTTGTTTGCTGCATTTGGGAATCAAATGCATTGAGCTGGTTTTCCAGAATGGCAACTCACTTAGCCTCTAGATAGAAATCCTGTTCGGTGATTTTTACCCCATCTCTCAAGCTAAACTGACATTATAATGACAGAAGCCGTAGGAAGATCAGAACAATACATGTCTTCAATTCATAATAATAATAATGCAACTGTGGTCAAATGCATCCTTTTTGAATTACAGGCAGCTGCCCTGCCTAGATTGAGGATTAGACATGGGTCCATACGCATCAGTGTGAGGGGGAGGAACACTGCTTGTGGGCAAGCTTTTGAATGTTCTTTTAATAGTTAATAGTTAAGCAGGTTTTGCCTGGGTGTCTGCAGTCTTTCATATCGGCAAGGTTTCTTTAAACCCAAATCCTTGCTCTGCAAACCTGTGGATCTAGCTTCTTTTTTGGTTGAAAACATGGAGCTGGATCTAGACTTGCCGCTCTGCGAATGGAAGGACTCCTTCCTTTCATGGAGGGAACTGGGATCCATAGAGGCTCCCCACTGGAGGAAGGAGGTGGGGTGGCTTCTTCCCCTTCCTGCCCTTAGCACCACCTCCCACACTGTTCCAGCTGGTTCCCCAACCATCCAGAGCAGATGTTTGGGCGGGGGCATAGGGGTCTTCAGTGGGGAGGGGAAATTAAAAATTGCCTCCTCTCCTTCTGCCTGTGGGGGCATCCAACCCATTAACTTTCCATGCCTGAAGGAAATGCCATTAACTCGCTTTCTACATTATAAGGCAGCGAGGGAACAAAATTCTTCATATTTTTATAAATATAAAAGCCAGCACATGCAGGGGGACAGCACATTTCATAATTATTTTAGAATGTTTGAACTGGAGAGTAGATCTACTTTTGTAGATTGTGCTTGTGATTTTTTTTTTCTTTAAAGGGAATGTCTAACACAGATGCGCTGATTCTGTTTTCCGGAAGATGAACACATTGCTGAATGCCACACGTGCAGCTGATTGCTTTGTTTCTTAAAAAGCTAGCACTGGTTCTGCTTTTTTCATAAGATGCCAAGCTGTGCATCAGAAACTTACCTGATTTGAACTTTGCTGCTGCCATGGAGTCATTTTTCAAGCCATTCTCTCTCAGCAGCAAAAACCCCCCCCCCCATTGCTGTAAGAGATAATAACAGTGTCTATCCTACAGGATTGTTGTCCTGTCATGATTGCAACAACATAATGTATGTGAAGCACTTTGAGTGTCTTAAAGTATTCTATAAATGCTAAGTATCAGTATTGTCATTACAGCCAACATCTGATAGCTTGGGGTCAAGTTCTGCTGAACTCCTTTGAGTAGCTGTTCATATCCCCAGATTAGATTTTAAATTGGATGGAATTCGCTCTATTAAAAATCTGAGACTGCAGATGCATACATGCCAATTAAGCAGCAGTAAACAGGTCAATTTTTTCAATTTTTGCAGTCAGGGAAACATCCTTCTGTTTTGAGAATAAGCTATTTTAGCACGCAACCCCTAAATGAAGTGGCTGTGAGCAGTGCAGATTCCTTGACAGTGATATACCACATTTATTGTGAAACTGTATACTAGCAAATAAGATAATCCTTATTTACACAAGTTGAATCATTTCACATTCTCATTGTAGAACATTAAAGCAGAGGTAAGGGTCAGAGGCTGCTCTTAAGATGGTCACCATGCAGTCTGGGATGGGGGTGGTTGTCATGCCTTGGGGACCCTGCCACCAGATGTGGATTTAGATCGGGTGGGGAATGTGTGGCCCTCCAGATGTTGATAGACTGAAACTCCCATTAGCCTTAGCTAGCAAAGCCAATGGTGTGTGCTGATGGGAGTTGGAGTCCAGCAACATCTGGAAGACCAGATGTTCCCCATCCCTGGCTTAGATTGTCCAGCTGCACCCTCTTCCTTCTGTCCTCCTGTGTTCCCTGTCCCCCCCCCCCCCCAGTGTAGTGACATCAGGAGGCACACTTGTGAAAGAACACACTGATCAGTCTGGGGTTAGGACCAAACTAGACATGATGGTGGCAGGCCCATTTTGTTTAAACCTTGGTCTGCCCCAACCATGCTCACAGACACTAGGAATCTGACCTTTAGAGCCAAAGGGATGCATGGGTGGGTGTTAGTGTGCTAAACCCTCTCATGGTTAACTCCCTGCAGTCTGTCTGTCTTGGGCAATGTTCTCTTCAGTGAAGCTCTGATACTAAAAGTGAGCTCAACTGGGGGCAAAAGCACTTGAAGGGATGGGGGAACAAGGGGCAAGTGTGGGGAGTGTTCCACTCCCCTCACCTGCACACCCCATTTGCTTTTCAAATTGGATCCCCCTGCTTTATAGGTAGTAAGGCTTGGCCTGGGATCTGCTTCCCCTTGGGGAACTCAGAATGCCTGGCTTTAAGAAATGTATTGTTCTGTAGCAACATGTTTGTTTACAAGGTGCAAACTAAAAAGCTTGTGCTCACAATTCCTCCTTTCTCTGTGTATCTGTGTAATCTGGCATGTGCTACAGGGAGCTAGGATGCACCAGAGAGAGAGAGAGAGAAAGAGAGAGAGAACTCTGTTGCAGCTGGGGCTCCTAGATTGCGGCAGCATAACTCCTGACAGCCCTTGGAGGCAATAACCTGGTTCACACATAATGCTAACCCATGGCTTATTTAACTCATGGTTTGTTGCCCTACCCAGGGTTTGTCTGGCAGATGATCAAACAAACTGATTTGTTTTCTCAATCCCTGGGTTGTTTGGTTCCCTCCTCCTTCTCCAGCTCCCTCCCTGTATCCCAAATGCCTTTGTGGCACTGTAATACTGGCATGTAGAGTGGGTGGTTTTTTTTTTTACCACTCTTGCCCACCACCTCTGTGACCTGACTAAACAACCCTATGATCAACCCACGGTTCTGGGTTTACACATAACAACAACCCATGGTTTAAACAACCTAGAGTTAGCAGCCCAGCAGCAAACCATGGGTTCTTTATCTGGGTTGTTTGTGATTAACAAACTATGGATTATTAGTGTGGCTGGGTTCTCACATCACAACAACCCAGAATTCAACAACTCATGGGTTAAATAAACTATGGGTTAGCATTATGTGCAAACCAGGTCAATATTTCTCTTGCTATTTGATGGCAGCTGAAGTATTGCTAGATTGCCCGTTTGTAAGCAACATGCATTTTTAGGTGAGCATTGCCTTTGAAATATTTCTGAATTGGATATTAGCTATTTTGGGAAGTCGAAGACTTAATATGCCTATTTTATTAATGGAGTAAATCTTCTAGTTTTCATTCTTCTTCTTCAGGTGACATATGTAATATCTTCCATATAGAGAGGTTTTCTCCCTTTGTTACCTTGGGTTTGCATTGCATGAAGCATACGTGAATATTTTGAAAGCAGAATGGTATTGCATTGTTGAGCACTTACAGCAAGGGTGGGGATCTTGTGCTCCAGATATTTTGGCCTACAACTCCCATCATTCCTCACCATTGGCTTTGCTGGCTAGGGCTGAGTTGTAGGCCAAAACATCTGGAGGGCCACAAATTGCTCACCCCTGGCCACATAGAATGGCTGGTAATAGAAAGATCCTTAAAAAGAATAGCAGCGTACCTTAAAGTTGAAGGATATGATTGAGTCTTGCACAAATGGAAGCCAAATACAGTGTTTCCTGGAATATTGCTTCTAATATTGTCACTTTGTTGATATTCTAGTGGGTAAAGAAAATTCTTAAAATACACTTTTTAAATACAGTCATGCCTTGGATTGAGAGCATAATTCATTCCGGAAACGTGCTTGTAATCCAAAACACTCTTATATCAAAATGAAATCCCCCCCCAAAAAAATTTGTACAGAGATTTTTAATTTAAGCCGTACTACAGTACTTGTATTGCAAGACGTCGCTTGTATATCAAGTAAAAAATAAATAAATAAATATTTTAAAAATTTGCTTGTCTTGCAAAACACTCTCAAACCAAGTTACTTGCAATCCAAGGTATTACTGTACCTGCTTGGAGAAATGGTCTAAGAAGGGGGTAGGCAGACTGGAGTCCTTCAGATGTTTTGGATTACAACTCCCAATTATCCTTTATCATTGGCCATGCTGCCTGGGGCTGATGGGAGCTGCAGTCCAAAATGTCTGGAGTACACCAAGTTACCTACCGTGGTCTAGAAGCTTTGTGTGAATCCAGGAAGATGCTAGGTTTGTTGTCTTAACTCTAAACTGTGGTTTAATATTACATTCAAACCAGTCGAATATCTTTGCAGAGATTTTGACTGTTGTATCTCACATACTTTAGAGGCATTTTGATGTTCTAAGTGGCTTACACATTGTCCTGTTGCATACAGCAAAGGTATTAAGATGGTTTCGTTATAACAGAACTAAAGTGTTGGTTTGACAAATAAATGACTCTGAGCACGTTACTAGAATTTAAATGTTCTGCTCCTGTATGTTGTCTTCCCACTTATGTAAATGTACAAATTACTTGTTGGGAATATATAATACTTGCAACAGTGTTCTACTTACAAAATATTAGCAGTGTGATCGATCCATTTGCATTGCAGGTCCAGTGTCTGAGCACTCACAATTTTTACAGGGCTCAATAGAGCTCACACCCCCACCCCATGTGTGCATGCAATAGAACATTGGGGGAGTGGGAGTTCTGTGAATGCCTCTTAAATCCTCATTCAGCCTTCCCCCTCTGTTTCTGTGCTTGGAGCATGAGTAACTTGCAGGGGACAGAGATAGAGGGCGGCTAGGTGGGAATATGGAAAGCATGCGCAGTTTCCATTTCATTTTGTTGTGCTGCCTGTGCATGCATAGATGGGGGAGGGGGGGGAAGGGCTCTCTTGAGCCCTGTTGGAGTCCTCAGTATGCGCTGTGCTTTGAGTCTTAACACTTAATTATTGTTGGTGATTGTGTTTGCACAGAACTGCTGTTCCATCAACGCAAAGGATAACGTGGGCTTGAAACCCAAATAAATAAGATGGAAGAACAGGTCATTTCCTCCCTCTGGTACGTGCATCAGCAGGCCCCAGAAATGTTAGCTAAACTGACAAATTAATTGGTGCAAGAGAGGATTCATGAAGAAATAATTCTAGGTATTGATGTTTAAGTGAGTCTTAGTTTTGTATTAAATTACTGTCCTGGTAACTCTACCGCAGCGTGCATTGAGTATAAATGGGCTGGAAGCTAAAGAGAAAACTTTGGAAGATTTAGGTTGTTCTGTGTCTTGCTTTATTTGCTGTAGTTTTCCACTACTTGAAAATGACAGCCCCACTTTGAAGAAGAAAACTGTCCTTTATGACCTGAGAACAATGTGCCTACGAGCCATAATAACCTCCTGCACTTCCGTGACAGTTCAACATATGAAAATATAAATTTTAAATTAGTACAACACGGCAAAAGTGTTAGAGTGAATACGGTATGTTTATACACACACACATACACACGGTTTGGTACTTGTCTCCCACCTGTCATGTTTGACTTCTGATGTGGTATATCTTCTTGTTCAGGGGTGCAGAATCTCTTTCAGCCCAAGGGCCAAATTCTATTTTGGAGAAGTTTTGGGGGCCACATTCCAGTGGTGGGTGGGACCAACAGCGAAAGGGGTGTGGGCAAAAATACAAAAAGTACCAGCATACTGTAGCTTAAAGCTCTTCCTGCCAGTAACTAGGTGTTAGTAGAGGCATTTCAATCTTTTAAATGTGTGTGTGTGTGTGTGGGGGGGGGGGAAATGCACAGAAGCTGACAAACCCTGACAGGATTAGTGGATGAGGAAAAGGGGGTGGAGTCAAGGTAAGTGGGTGTGGCCTTCTGGAAAACAGAGGGCCAAATTGTGCCCATATGAGGGCTAGATTTGGCCCCCAGGCCTGAGTTTCTGTACCCCTGCTCTAGTTCGGGACGACGACGACTCTATTCAGTCAGTGATATGGGTTCCAGAAGCATATTTTCCTGCACAAATCAATTAAATAAAACTGCTGTTGCTAACGGGTTGTTTTATGTATGTGTATTAATTTTAAAAAATACTGCTGGTTTTCCAAGATTATGTGAGGTTTATTTTTTTAATAAGCCATCTCAGGTGCAGGAGATTGGAGTTTATAAAAAAGCCCTCCCACAAGTGGTCAGCTCCATAATAAGCAGTCAGGGCTTTACAGCTGCACAGAGCACATGTGCCCAGGCATAATTGTGTACAAATACGTGTGTTTACATATTGCATACAAAATCCAGGTGCAGAATTAAGGCGTGGAATCTCTCTTATCTCTTATTTCCCCCTCCCCCCTCTTATGAGTGACACAGTGGGCAGGTCTTTTTTTCTTTTTTGCCACAACTTGATTAAAATTTTACTGAGCCACTAGGGGCCATTTAAAATTCCCTGAGGCTGAATCTGGCATGTGGCCATCATCCCTGCTGTAGGTGATACCCACCTCCTGGAAGTTTGGTGTGAGTAAAATCTGGAAGGTACAATGCAACTGCAGGTGTTCTGTGCCCAGCGATGTATTGCCTCCTCCCGCTCCTTATGGGGCTCACCATCAGCTGTAGTAATGTTTGCTGCGGGGGGGGGGGAGGTGTTCCCCTTCTCTCCCTGTGGCAGCAGTCTTGCAGCTGAAAGAGGCTTAATGAAGATCATGGGTGGAGCCATGGGCAGAACCCAAAGAACTGTGGAACTAATTCCACAAGCTCAAAGGGACTTTAGACTTTTTGTCCCAACAAAGTCTTCCATTCTGCATGGTGGAATTTTTGAAACCAACAGGGTTTTGAAAGCACTTCAGGATATGGCATGGCGGGCATGGGGGATGTCAGCTGGTGTCAACTCAAATTATAAGATCCAAGTCAGCACCTTGGCATTTGGAGGAGCTGAAGGCGATGAAATGGTTGGGTTGACAACTAAAGTGCGAGTGGTAAAAAGCCCACAGCGAATACAACTGTACATAAGTGAGAGCCCACTTTTGGGCCTACTCTGTGGCTTTGAAGTAAGGCATCTTACTTTCCCGCCACCATTTCATCAGTACAGTGCTGTCCAGCAGAGCCAGTTTGAGTGGTGAGAGGCCTGCTTAATGTTGATCATGAGGCTCAGGTTGTAGAACCCTCAACTCGCTATGACCAATCTGCTTGCATTTTGTAGATAAAATTGCTTGCATCCATGCTGACTTGGTTGCCACACTTTCCATAGAGTCTGAGAGGGATGTAGATTCATAATAGAGTTGGAAGGAGCCTACAAGGCTATCGAGTCCAACCCCCTGCTCAATGCAGGAAACTAGAGGAGGAGGTCTCCCATCCAAGTAATAACCAGACCTGACCCTGCTTAGCTTTCCATGCTCAGACAAGCTGAGCCAGCGTGAGCCACAGGCCTGTAGCTAGGACACAGTCTGATCCTATTGTTATAAATGCTTTTCAGCTTGTGCAGCTTATGACATGGACAAGCTTCTTGGAGGACAGGCCTACCACCTGTGTCCTAGATCCTTGCCCAGCTAGGCTTTTATTAAAAGCTGCCAGGGCAGGGCTAGATGTTGGACTTCAGAATGATAAATGTTTATGCTTGTTTGAGGGAGGGAATGGTGCTTACCACCCTAAGAGAAGAAGTTTAACATTTACAGGCTTTATCTTTATATGTGATAATTTATCTGATAAACAAGATTGTAAGTTTACAAAAGCAAATATGTAACTGTATTATCTAATCTACTGTGGTGTTATTGATCTTGTAGTATTTTAAAAATTCCTAAAAGATTTGGGGATTAGGCTCCTCCTGAAAATGCCAAACCTAGGCTCTGAAATCTGTGATAAAATAATTATTGCCCTTTGTCTAATTTTCCATTCTTGAGCAGGGTTCCGGAGCGGGTAGTGGCTTCTCAAATCCAGGGAGTCTTGAAGGATACTGATTATTTGGAAATATTCCATTCTGGCTTTAGGCCTGTTTTTACAATCAAAACAGTCTTGCTAGTTCTGTTTGAATGACTTATTCTGGGGAATGGACAGGAGGAGTACAACCTTGTTAGTTTTCCTGGACCTCTCAGCAACTTCTGATAACATTGACCATGGAAATCTGGATTGCTTGACTGGGTTGGGTTTAGGGAGCATGGTGTTATGGTGGCCCTGATCATACTTGGCAGGTTGGTTTCAGAAGGTGGTGCTGTGGAACTTGTCTTCTGCTCCTTGGCCGTTGGCCTGTGGGGTACCACAAGGGTCCATCTTGTCTCTCATTCTATGTAGCATCTAGATGAAATGGCATGGGGAAGTTATGGAGGTTTGGTCTGCAGTGTCAGCAGTATGCAGATGACGCACATCTCTACTGCTGTTTTCTACCTATTAATCCCAAGGAGGCTGTGGAACTCCTTAATAGGTAGTTGGAGGCGGTTTTGGGATGGATGAAGGTGAACAAGCTCAAATTTAATCAAGACAAGGTGGAAGTACTGTGGGTGGGGAAACTGCCAATCTGGATAGAATGATTCAATCCTGTATGACAGGCTTGGACTCCCTGAAGGACCACATTTGTAGCTTGGGGATGCTTCTGTATTCGATGCCATCTGTGGAAGCACTTGTGGTGGCAGTAGTCAGGAATGTATTTTACCTACTTTGATATGTCAGCTGCAACCCTATCTCGGGAAAGCAGACCTATCCTCAGTCATTGATGCCCAAGTTACATCCAGACTGAACTACTGTAATGTGCTTTATGTGGGGCTGCCTTTGAAGATGGTTTGGGAACTTCAGCTGTTGAAGAATGGGGCCTCTTGAGTCCTTGTTGGGACTAGGCTGTTGGATCATGTTACACCAGCTGCACTGGTTGCGTGTGGTTTCTGGGCCAAATTCGAAGTTCTGGTTTTGACATTTAAAGCCTTAAATGACTTGGGTCCAGATTATTTGAAGGACCACCTACACCCTGATGAACTTGCCCATGTGTTAAGATCATCGATGATTCAGTGGCCCTCCAGTAAGATCTGCAAGGTTGATGTGCACTAGAAATAGGATTTTCTCAGTGATAACACCTGCTCTGTGGGACTCCCTCTAGAGATGTATGGCTGGCCCCATCCGTTGCTGTTTTTAAGAGTTTTAAAAACATACTTGTTTTCTTTAGCTTTTAATTGAAGGTTTTTATATATATATATACATACACACTTGCTGCTTTTGGTACTGGTTTATTTTTATTTGGTTTAAAAATCATTTATGTTATGAATTTGTTATCGATATAGAATTGTATGTGGCTCACGCTGGCTCAGCTTGTCTGAGTGTGGAAAGCTAAGCAGGGTCAGGCCTGGTTATTACTTGGATGGGAGACCCCTCCTCTAGTTTCTTGCATTGAGCAGGGGGTTGGACTCAATGGCCTTGTATGCTCCTTCCAACTCTATATGAAATCTATGTTTTATATTGTACGGTAAGTGTTTTGGGAAGACTGGTCATGAAAGGCAGCTAAGAAATACATTAAGGGCACAGTCCTATGCATGTTTAGATGGAAAGAAACCTTACAACTCTGAGCATTCCCCAGCCAGCATGGAGTTGTAAGACTTTTTCTGTCTTAACATGCATAGGTTTGCACCCTTATAAAATAATAAATGAGGGGAACCCTAAAGTTCCAGGGGGCTAGTGCAAACTACTTCAGTGAGCCTAAGTAGCTCTTTAGACCTTGGCCAGTGCCTCTGTCCCCTGAAGGGTTCCCATCAAGTGCATTCGTATCGCTGCTGCTAAGGGACCAGCCAAGCTGTGTCAAGAGTTGAGACTCTTCATTTTATTCTTTGTTATTTATTTTATTTAATCTGCTTCTGTACTGCTTGACATCCCAGGATTTCCAAGCAGTTGACATAACCCTCCCCCCACATACAATACAATACAATATAAAAACCAATATAAAAACAGTATAAAACAATAAATACCGTAAAACATTATAACCAAAGCAGTAAAACAGAGCATGTTTTGTCACCCTTCAAATTGATGGATACTTTCTTAGTAAACTGGGAGGGAAAATATGCATACATTCCCATCCATAATAAGAGTAGCACGCCTTGCCACTTTTATTTATTTATTTATTTATTATATTTATACCCCGCCTTTTTTCCTTCAAGAAACCCAAGGCAGCTTACATAATCCTCCTCCTCTCCATTTTATCCTCACAACAACCCTGTGAGGTAGGTTAGGCTGAGAGTCAGTGACTGGCCCAAAGTCACCCAGTGAGTTTCATGGCTGAGCGGGGACTAGAAGCTGGGATCTCCCAAGTCCCAGTTCAACACTCTCACCACTACGCCACACTGGCTCTCCCATTCCTTTTTGGCATACTTTTATTTGTATATCTTGTAGGAGTTTTATAAGACTTCTAGAGTACAGGGTTTCAGAAGTAGTTTTCCTACCCTAAAACATTACTATATCTTTCATCCAGAGTTGCTTGAAAAATATAGTTGGGGTGAGGGGTGAGGACAACTCCATTGAATTACTGAGCTTAAGCAGCTAAAGCCTGAAAGAAAGCAGTTTTCCTCATGGCCGTGAAGGAACACGTACAATCCTTTTAAAAAGGCCAGAATGATGGCGATTCTGAATTTGTTGTCACAGATGTGATCCATCAATTTTATCTCACTTTCAAGGTTTTTTCTTTAGGGAAGGTTAGGGGGGCAGGAAGCTGTCTTTCCATTACCAATCAAATAAAAGCTCGTTTGAGTGGGACACAGAACTTTTAAGTGTGTAGGAAGACCTCTTTTCCTGCACTCTTAGGTGATTGCACGTGTGATTTGATTAGCCCGTTCAGGTTTTCCACACTCACTTGTCCAAAAGTCTCTTATTGGATAGTAACCTATTAAACACTGACAGAACTGCAAACCCCACCCCTGGCACGCTGTCGAAACCTGCTCCGGAGGGTTGGGGGACCCTTTAAATATCTTTGCTCATTCTCCCTTGCTACCTCCCCACCCCATGTGTGGAGCTTCCTTCCAGAACTCCTATGTGGTGTCACTTCTTTCCCCCACTCCCACCTCCACACCCCTCCTCAAAATCCACATTTTCTGTGAAGCTTATGACTTAAGTTCCTTAGTTCTTACCCCACTATGGATAAGTGTGTATATTTGCACTGTTCATCAATACGATGTAACTGTTTACGTCCATCCCTTGTTACCCCTGCCTCTCCCCATCTTTCCCCCCTCTCTCTGCCTTTCTCAATGTCATAAAGTAGGTTGTAAGGTTCTCTGGGCAAGGATCTGCCTCTTTTGCATATGTTACTCTTTAAAGTGTCATGTACTAATGGGCAATATCCAGTGCTGCCTGTGCACCTCCATTGATTATGTTGTGCCAGTGGAACCCACTGCTGCTGCAACTGGAAGCTAGCACCTTCGAGAGCAACCCTGGAATTGAGCTGAAACTCTCATTTCTGAAACACAGCAGGACAGCGGAGCTTTCTTCTGCTACCTCTGCTGACCTGTTCTATTCTGGAAACAAGCATTTCGGCTTGTTTCTGGTTACTTTATGAAGCGTTAGCGTCTCATTGTGCTGGAGATTGTTCCCACTGGCACATGGGCAGCATTGGTTGCTGCCTAATAGCAACAATAATTAGTATAATAAATAATGCCATGATGAGAATCACAAATAGTTTATATATGTAACATAGCTTGCATAGCTCTAGTAGAAGTGAACTAACATCATCTGTGTATTTCATCGACTCATAACATTCCATCTATTATTTGAGAGATTTGTTCTTTTAAGGGTTCAATGAAATGAATTCCTTCACAGCTTTAATGATGTGCTAAGATTCTCTGGGTCTCTGTTAGATGTGGTCAGGGAGCAGTGAATGCTGGATCCTGGGGATCCTGTGGTCATTTGATTGAGGGATCCCCCCTTATCTAGAAGGGACTTATTCCTGCTCCTTAAAGGTAACATCCAAGCCGGCTCTTACTTAGCTTTAAGAAGCTGACCTTGTCTGCTTGGTTTTTAAGTTTTACGCAAGTCCCTAAGCTATGATGAAAATATCTAAAAGGTTCACTTGTCAGAAATTGCAGATGGGTCATCCTTGTTCTCAGGAGGCAACATGTTTGAAGGCTTACTCTTTCTTCATTCCTCCTTTTTTCATTTTGGAGGAAGGTCCATCATGCACCATGAGAGCACCTACCTAGGCCTGTGGCTCACGCTGGCTCAGCTTGTCTGAGCGTGGAAAGCTAAGCAGGGTCAAGCCTGGTTGTTACTTGGATGGGAGACCCCTCCTCTAGTTTCCTGCATTGAGCAGGGGGTTGGACTCGATAGCCTTGTAGGCTCCTTCCGACTCTACGATCTATGAAATATAGGAGGTCTTTGGTTCAGTCTCCAGCATCTCCAGCTCGAGGACCTCTGGAAGCAGGACTGAGAGAGTCCACCTAGGAGGGCTTCTGTTGGAGTCAACAGTCCTGGGCTAGGTGGATCAGTAGTCTGTAAGGCAGCTCCATGTGTTCAAAGAGCTTCCTGAGCTTAAAGTGGTCTGCAAAACTTGAATGATTACAGTTTTGTACATGTCCCTACAAATGTATAGGCCACATTACAAAGAAATAAACAAATCTAAAAAGATGCAAACAGAGGATAGAATAAAATTGTCTTAACTTTTCAAAGAATGTTAGCTCATCAGTTGATCACTGGAAAGTAAAGCCATACATAAACCATCTGTCAATATTTTGTTTTGTCATTCTGACTTCATTTGAAGCAAACTGCTTATTACAGAAAGTCAAAACTTGGATGATGTTCTGCACTGATGAATGCATCGTTGTGCTAATGTGCATCTTTCACCACATTGAAGCAGGACCAGTTTGTGGCAATAACTTACCGTAATTCCCCAAATCCTGTAACCACATATCACTGTTCAAAACGTTCACATGTTCCTTAAATGTGGCATGAAATGATTGTGTTTAATGCTTTAGAGCTAAATTTGTTTCATTTGGACTTAACCTGTGCATGTTTTCTCTAGTATTTTTGATTCCTGCTGTTCAGTTCAAATTTACTCAAGGCAAGCTAGACTATTTTTCCTTATACACTAAGAGAAATATGATGCTTAGAGTGAAGTTGTCTGCCAAGAATGCTTACAAGCACACTGAAGCATCAATCCACTGTATTGTACATGAAGGTGAAATATATGCCAATAGCAGCTTATATAAATGCATACATATGTGCTAGCTGGCTGCCATACTTTGGTCTGGGAAGGCATTTCCTCCTAGGTCAGACCGACCAGTAATACTGGCAGGGGTGGTGTGGTGTCCTTTTTGTTTTCTCTTGAAGTGTTTGGTTTGACTTTCTTGCCTTGACATCTGTGCAAGCACTATCTTTGTTTTGTGGCCCACTGTGATCTGGATTAATTGGGGAAGGAACTAGTAGGTGAATGGTTCTGTCTATTTTGAGTAGAGTTGCCTTTGAGCCCTCCCAAAGCTGATTCTCTGGAACAATAACAAAAATTGAAAAAAGGATTGCTAAGCTTGAGTTCTTCCAGAAATTAAATTCTCCTGTTTAGGTTCCCCCTTTTCTTTAATTAGCAAGAAGTTACCTGACTTCTTTATTTATTTATAATAGCTTCATCTATTTGGTGGTATAGAGATGATGATGATGATGATTTTTGAGGACGGGCTCAAAGTTGTACACAGACTTAAAAACTAAGCTTTGTGATAGGCCAATGGTAGTGACCAAAGGCCTATGTGACAATGTGTATTGTGGCATTAGATAGAAATACAAGGTGATGTGATTCAATACTTGATAGATGAATCAAAGCTACATAATATTGAAATACAAACATTTCTGTGCATAGTGACAGCATTATTTTAATATTGGAATAACATTTTATTTGGGACTGTCGGTATGAAGACACTGGGTTGGATCCAGACTACCCATGAGTGGAACTCTGCTCAAGGGATGTAGGCGAGCTTCACCTATTTCCCCTTCTCCCTACAGCCCCCCAAAAGCTCCTCCAGAGGATCATGGGACCCTCTGGAACAGCTTGGAATGTGGTGCTGGGGACTGCAGATGAAAGCAGGAATTGGCAAAAATCGCCTTCCACCCATTCAGCAGAGTGCCTCTACTGGATCTTGTTCCCTTTTGCAAAGAGAAGGAACCCTTCTGTTTGTTGAAGGTCACGTTTGGATGCAGTCCACTATATACATCTAGCAGAGTTCATATATAGATATAAAGCTACTTTATATGGAGTCAGATCATTGGTTTATCTCATCCATTCTGACTGACAGTGGTTCTGCAAGGGTTTAGGCAGAGTTCAGGTATCTGATGCATATGTGCTGAGGATTACAGCTGTGCCATCTCTGGCCATAGTTCTAGAGAACTGTTTGGCTAGTTTGTATACAGTGCAGCTTTAGGTTTGTGTTTCTGAAACTTCAGCCCTTACCCTTCCAGCACAGCAGGCTGCTTTTGGATCTCAAGGGAGTTTCAAAAGCAGCTTATGATATACTGATCAGCCTTTTGCAATGCAAACAAAATTTTCATTGGACATGTGCCGTCCTTTGGGCCCGATGTAAAGCAGCTTTCTGTATTACTGCCTTAACTTTGAGATATTCTTTCATTTTGGAGTGGTAGGAAAAACTAAATATAGTGTAAGTGAAGTAATATATTTAGTTGAGAGTTAGGGCAAGATCTACTCAAAGCTTACCTGCTGCTTATTGTTGAATAAATTTTGTCTTTAGACTAATTGGGAAGCCCATGAGCCATTTTAAAACTTTAAAGTCTTATGGTTTGAAAGTGGATGACCTTGATGATCTTGGATGATCACAGATCCTGAACCTGCCTCTCTTTAATGTGGTGAGGGGTGGTATAGATTCTGTCAAATACCATCTTTTGTATGGATTTAATAGCAACAGAGATGTGACCTGGTAGGACTAACATTGGCCAGTCGAGTATTATTATCTGATGTTGTTAAAATTTTTGCCCATTTACAATTGATAGGGAGTCTGTGCAACATAAGTTGTTATATTGTCCTCATTGTCAATTGTTGACAACCCCCTATTTTTCTTTAAAATGGAACAGTCCCTCAAAATGAAGAGAAAATTCCTGATACCTGAAAATTCCTGATACCCAGCGTATTTAATTAAAAGGTGTAATTTTTGAGCACCTTTCTGCCCCTATTAAAATTCCTGATACCCAGCATATTTAATTAAAAGGTGTCATTTTTGAGCACCTTTCTGCCCCTATTAACAGAGGACCTATGTAGTGGGCTGGTCATAAATGATTACAATATTCATCCTAGTTTCATTCATAGATTTCATAGATCATAGAGTTGGAAGGAGCCTACAAGGCTATCGAGTCCAACCGATAGCCTTTCCCTAGTGAAGTATATGAGATTTGGAATGTATCATTAGAAATAGTTGTAGAGAAATGAACTGATTTAATGCCGAGTTAATGCAACAGCAAGTTATTATTTTTTTAAAGTAAAAGTCTTAAATTAGTAGCAAGAAACTTAGGAATAAAACACCGAATCAAACCCCTAACTTGTATCCCAATACCAGGCCTCTTTTTATGGGGTGGCTTTGTGTAAAATGCTAATTAGCATCCAGGAGACTCCACTCCACTTTCCAATGCACAGCTCCCACTTATTTCCTTTCTGAGCTCACTAATGGTGAAATGGGTAGACCAATGAAGGGCCGCTAGATACGGTAATTTGGAACACAATCCACTAAGAACTGCTACTTGGCAATCTATATTTTGTTAGGGTTTGTACCAAGCTCCAGTGGGTTGGATGCAGACTAAGATGGTTGCACCTGGGTCCAATTGGAATCAATGTGAACAGCTGGTCATGACTTACTGAAGTCCCATTGATCTCAACAGGATTTGCATGTGACTAATTTAGTCTAGATCCAATTCAAAGTATGGTTCAGAATGTGTAGGTTATGTATGCAGTAGTAGTATTTAGTGGATCGAGCCATTGATTGATGATCTGGCTAAGCAGTTAAGAATGGGATTTGATGTTGTTGGTTGCTTACCATTGGTTAATTACATAGCCATTTTAACATACTAATAAGTTACCTGCGTTCAGTAACTTGTGGCATCTAACTGCTTCTTCTCTTCCTTCCTTTTTGTCATCCTGCAGTGTTCTGTGCCAAGGTCTTTGTGGCTAGGCTGCTCCAACCTGGTAGAGAGCATGTGCGCACTGAGATGCCTGCAGAGCATGCCCAGTGTCAGATGTCTCCAGGTGCCTTTCTTCTTTCTTGTTGTAAATGTGTTATGCGTATGCTGTGGTCATTGTTAAAATCTCTCTGGATTCAATTTGAATTGTATAGTCTCCTAAATGTTTTCTGTATGATCCTCATCAGTTTGTGTAGGAGTCCTCCTTAAGAGGGCTCTGTATGATGCAAGCCATTCTAATTTGAAAGTGGCAAGCATTTTACTCTACCTGCTTTTTCAAGTTGTGATGCAAATAAGGGTTGCATGTGGCCCGTTTTCATTTTGAGTTTATATACTTGAAATCATTGGAATAATTTATGAAGGGTGGTATCAAAATCCTTAAATGTAAATAAGCAAACAAACAAATGTATAAATCAGGTTCCATCCATTTTGACAGGAATGTGACTTCTCAATGTTCACACCAAATGTTCTTGAGAAGGTTTTAGTAATGTCTAGAGAAAAGGGATAAGTGGCTCCTTCTTACCAGCATTAAATTATTACAGTAGTGTTAGCATGGAACCCTGTTGATTGGCCTGAGTTTCTTTCAGATTTATGCATTTATTTCTTTTTAACTAAGAAGGGTGAAAATATGTGCAAATAACAAGATTACTAATTGCTAACAGTTGTAAATTAAGCTTTGTATAGACAGTGTGTGGTGGCAACTATATTCTTAATTTCTGAAGTCGTTATTTGACAAAATAGCTGAACTAAGTCATTCATTATATTATCTACAAATTCAATATATTTCCTTCTATAGAGTTTTTGCTTCAAATTAATCTCTCTTTTGCAAGTTGCTTTACAGAAATGTTAAAGCGACCAGTCACAGTACAGAAAAATGATCCCATTGTGATGCTGTTCTTGCTATAGTGTGTGCCAGTGCAGTCAATGAAATTGTAGGAGTCATATAAATGCCCATCATTCATTCTTTGGTATCTTGATATTGCATTTATGTTGTGTATATAGAGATATATGGTATAAATGCGACACCACATTATCTCTTGAAAGTACACAAGGCAGTGTTTGTCTCTACTTCATTTATTGTATCAACACTAAAGCTAAATACTAGTTCTTGTGCTAACCTGGGTACATCAGCACTAAAAAGTATGTGTTATATGAAATGTACATCATAGTGACACATGAGTCAGGATCTGATGATTGATTTGAACCCCTGTTAAACATCAATTAATACAGTTGTTTGATATCTCGAGAGAGAACTTACTGTATTTTCTGGTAACTACAATGTAAATGGTAATGTAAGGATCAGTTTTAGTGTTGACTAGCACAATTATTTCTTCCTCTATGAGGTAATTGTTTTTCATTCATCCTGATAGCCAAATCTCTGAATATTTCTTTTACTCATGTGTGGGGGCATCTCACATACATGACTTTCCTGACCATCATAAATTCAGCAAGCCTCAAAAATTGAATAATTGAATACAAGGGAAAACTGATGTGTGTTTGGGCACACTGGGTAGTTTCATATAGTTCTTGCTTTGGGATAAATCCACCCTTGATCACTACCTGAAAATGCATGAGTCTGCCCTTGAAATCAGTGTGGATGTTAAAACCCCGGGATTCCGTTGTTAGCATGTTCATGGTTTGGGGTGCTATGGATGGCAATGCAGAATTTGTTTGGCAATGTGAGGTTGTATGCATGAAAAACACCCTTCCATTTTCAGTCTCCTTTGTAAATGATTTTCTTCTCACTCTGATTGTTTAGCTTTGTATCTTTTAGTTTTCATCATCATCATGCTTATCTATGAGCTCATGTGATATTTGTGTATTGCAGAAATGATATTTGAACATGATAGATGGGGAGCAAGTATAGCTCTGTGATAGAAAGACAAGGGAGAGAGTGTCATTTGAGAGAAATCTACAGAATCAGAGGCTTTATCATTCTCTGTGTGGTGTAGCGTCAAAGGGTTTTCAGCCTTTTCCCAGTGTGTGTTAAATATAAATGATCTGTAGAGTGGGGTAAATTATGAGATGGCCAACCTTTTCAGATGGCATCAAACTATTCTGTGAAGTAGCATTCAAAGCAGTCTGCTCTCAGAAGAATCTCTCCAAACTTGGGTGAGCAAAAGAAAGCTAGATAAGATTCATTTATTTCTAAACCCTGCCCCCCTCTTATGCAAACCAAGTTCTTAATTGACTTTAACTATGTGAAAGAGAGATCTCAGGGTCACCAGTCAGAATTCACTGAAAATGCCAGCTTTATGTGCTGCAGCAATGAAAAAGGCAAATGTAGTATTAAGAATTCCTTGAAAATTGATAAATACCTAGCAATTGGTCAGTCCAGTTTTATGCATATCGATAGATACATCTATATTTAGAATATTAGACGCAATTGACATTGCTCCTATCTCAAAGTATATAACAGAATGGGGGAAACAATAAAAGAGGCAAGTAAAATGGATCATCTGTCTTAAGATGAAGAAAAGCTTAGTGGGCATTATGCTTTTAAGACGGATGGGGAACGTGTGGCCCTCCAGATGTTGTTGGGCTGCAACTCCCATCAGCCGTAGCCAGCATAGCCAGTGGTGAGGGCCAGGTGGGAGTTGCAGTCCAGCAATATCTGGAGGACCACCTGTTTCCCACCCCTGTTTTCAGAACATGAGAAGTGTGTATAAAATGGAATGGCATGGTGAAAGTGAATACGGAAGAACTGTTGTTGAAAAACAAGCACTCAGGGTCATTCACAAGAATCATTGACTGATAGCAGATGGGAACAACCAAAGTACTTCACTGTCATAGGATGTCATGGTAGATATCAGCAGAAATAGCTATTGCATGAGAACACAGAAGATATCAGCCTTGTGAATAATTAATCTGGAGGCAGAACACACACACACCCTTTTGCTCTTTCATTCCTCTGCTGTCAGCTACCTGGTGCCAGGGCAGGCAGTCCCTGTGGCACTGTGCTCTGTATCTGTGGCACAGCATTAATGCAGCTGCTTCTGTGTTATCATCTTTGTCATCTGGGTTTAACGGATGGGGATGATGCTGTGTTGCTGCCTTTGTAACTTTAAGGTCAGGGCAGGAGTGTTTCGTTTTGCGTGTTTAAAAAACAAAGGCACTACCACACGAATGCAGCACTGAGAAAACAGCCAGTGCTGGCTTTCAGAGACTGAGTTCAGACAACACGATAACCCACACTCAAGGGTTGAGTGTGGGTTGTTGTTGAAACATGGGTTATCGTGTTGTCTGAACCCAGCCAGTGACTGGGAGAAGTACCAAACGTGTTTGGCATGGTGGTTTTGTTCCACTATTACCATAAGCTTGTGCTTACAGGCCCTGGGTTCAGGCCCACCTTCCCCGGCAGTGGGAGCTAGCGTATAACCAGATCTTTATCCCTGGCATCTTAGGTTCAGAAAGGATCTCGAGTGGCAGCGCTGGGAAATACAGTAGCCTGAGACCCTGGAGAGTTGCTTCTAATTGGAGTATGTGGTACTGGGCTAGTGGGACTGACCCGATATATGGCATCTTCACATTCACATGTATTCAGTAGCTGTGTGGTAACAGACATGAGCAGCTAGGTGGCTAATACAAGGGACAGTTGGCTGCTCTCTGGCTTACTATTTGCAATGGTGAATGCTACCATACATAACTAGAGAATAGTTTTACTTAGGGGTTGCTAGCTATGATAGTCAAAAGTGTCAAAGTCTGTGCTTGGTATATTGTTGGCTGGGATTTAATGGGAATTGTATGTATTTATTTATTAAACATCTAGGCTGCCCTTCACCCACAAAAATGGGTTCTAGCTGGGAGGTTGGGGTGCAAAGATAAAATAAACATTGGCCATATAATAAAAGGCAATAAACAACAAGTCTAAAATTAGGAGGGATGAAACAACTAATCAGCCAGCTAAAAACCATACAAACAGCATCATGCTGTAAATACCGTATTTTTCGCTCCATAAGACGGCACCTGACTATAAGATGCACTTAAGATTTTAAAAGAAGAAAATAAGAAAAAAATATATTCTCCTTTCCCCCAGCCCCAGCGACGCGCTGGCCTCTTCCCAGCTCCCCCACGCCTACCCTGCCGCCCACGCTGGGTCCCGCCTGCATGCATAGTCATTTCTGCACTGCCCAGTATAAGGCAGACCTGAGCTGATGCATTCAAGGCATGGAGCCTCCCGGCTGCAAAGGACCAGCAGCAACCTTTTGAGGCTTTGAAAGAGACAATCAGGGCCACACGTAATACCTTGGCAGCAGCAAATAGGAGGGGAAAAGAGGTGAGCAGAGGATAGGCAATCGGCTTGTGCGGGCCTACCCGGTCCTGGTGGCGACGTGGCGCAGAGAGCCGTCCGCGCTGGTCCCGTCACAGTGGAAGTGACGGGACCCTGCTCCGGCGCGCTGGACCGCTCCGCGCAGGAGCCCTCCTCTCTTCCGCCGGTGGGCGGGGCAGGGCCGGTGGGCTCCGGAGGTTGCGGAGCAGAGCTGGCCCTGCGCCCGCCCGCTCGTGTCCCTGCTGCCAGGTGGGGGGGCGGCGCGGCAAAGCGGCAAAGAACCAACTGAGCTGCTGCCGAATCAGCTGTTCGGTGGGGAATCAGTTGTTAAGCGGCCGCCTAGGGGGGAATCAGCTGAGAGGCGGGGGCTTGCCCCGCTCCGCCCAGGAGCCCTCCGCTATTCCGCCGGACCGGTTGGAGGTGCACAGAGGGAGGTATGTAAAAGACGCACAGACATTTCCCCCTATTTGGGGGGGGGGAGTGCGTCTCATGGAGCGAAAAATATGGTAAAGTGCCTTGGCAAATAAAAGCATCTTAACCTGGTGCCTGAAAGAGTACAGCATTGGCACCAGTTGAATCTCCCTTGGGAGGGTGTTCCAGAGTTTGAGTGCCACCACAGAAAAGGCCTGTTCCTCCATGCCTTCGTAATGCACTTATTTCTCTTACCAAAGGTACTTGGAGAAAGGCCTCATCTGATGAACTTAATGCATGGGCAGCTTGGTATGGGAGGAGGAACTCCTTAAGGTATTTGGGTCCTAAGCTGTTTAGGGCTTCAAGTTAGACTTATAACCTCCTGTAATCCTGTCTCTAGTTCTGTCTCCAATCCTGTTTTCAACCCATTAATCTTCTGCACTGAATTTGCTGCTTGTTCTGCATTTCCTCTAAGCTCCTAGTCCTTTAATTAAAGGCAGTTTTGCAGAGATGTACTCCCCCCCCCCCCCCATTTTACTGGTCTGTCTGCCCTTATAGGGGCCATGCTGTGGCTTGAGGTGATAGATTTGGATGTTATCTCAGATAAGGAGCTAATTGCAATGCTGTTTTAAGGTTCACATCTTAAAACTGTTATGGGGCTGTTTGCACATAAGGACAATGAGTTGTCACAAGTGGGAAAGTGAGTGCGCTGTCTGTAGTGTGCCCACCTCTTCCGCTTTTACCCCACAACCTGCGGTCTGCTCCTCCGTAGGTTGGGGAGCATGTCTGCATCTGGACCGGTGGGTTGTTTATGGGTTAATTAAACCATGAGTTGTCATTACGTGTGAACTAGGTCAACATTCTCATCTCTAATTCCTCTCACCTTCATCATCTCTATGGAAACTCATCAACTGCTAGCTTTCTGTACCACTTCCTTTTTCATTAAGCAGCACCCTCATCTGATTTAAATTCCTTTTAGACAGATTTCACATGTGCCACTTCAGGTGCTTTCTAGTCTCTCTCCTCTGCAGTTATGTGCATAGTTTTAAATGTTCTTGTATCTGGTTTTTATATCAATTGATGGCCATACTGGAAGATGGAGTTATAATCACATTTCAACCTTTCTATAGTGTGTGTGTGTGTGTGTGTGTGTGAGAGAGAGAGAGAGAGGGAGGGAGGGAGGGAGGGGGGGAGTGTTCTGGGATGAAAAGATGAGTTCTGTCTGAAGCACATTTTTAGTTCAACCGTTTTTCCATAGAGTTGTACATGTTTGGAATGGGCCTTTTCACATTCTTAACCTCTCCTCCCTACATAGAAATGTGGTTGGAAAATCTTGTCAGTTTCACCAGTGCAGATTTTCTTAGGGTACCCGCCTCTATTCTCTGATGAAACGGTCAAGATTGGGGAAACAGTGTTCTCAGTTTTACTGATGTTGGGAAAAGTTCACCCACCCTCTCTTCCTGCCAGCGTTGGAGTTACTCTGCAATGGAGAGGAACTCTTTTTCCTTTTCAAAAAGGAAAAAGGCATGCATATGTACCAGCACTATTGCACAGTAATACTTTTTTTAAAAATCAAGAAGATACTGGTAAAACGGACAGGGTTTCCTCCTGACTGTCAGAGCAAAAGAGGTTCAGTAAAGAAAACGGCTGTGGGATGGGCTAGAAAGATAACTCTGAAATTGCATTATTCTAGTCCCAGGGCAGTTTGGGCCAGGAGGCAGATAGGGGAGTGTCTTTTCCTTCATTAGCTGGAGGGATCTGATATCTAAAGTGGGGAAGATAAATACATTGTGAATGGTGATATATTATGCATTAACAGAATTGCAGAAAGATTCCTGAGTGGTGGTGATAAACTGTAAAATGCATGAGTGATTTCAACATTAGAAATCCTATTTCCAAAAATACTTTCCAAGGCCACCATACTTTCACTTTTTGTTTTCCTTTACCGGTTACTACTCTTCCTTCCAGCCCCTTTTAATTGAGGTCTGTCCATTCTCTCTTTTGCCCTGTTTCAAATTTAGATTATAATCCCTCTGGGCAGGAATCACGTTAGCTTTATAATTTTGCATACTGCCTGACGCCTTGGTGCTAAATAAATGTTTTAAAATAGTAAAGTGTTTTAAACAGCTAATCATTATGGGAGTTAAATCTAAAGAAAAGAGCTTCTTTTATCCTTGGTTTTGAAATGTATGCTGGGGTGGAGTTGGGAGGTGATGTGTGATAACCTGCTATTCTACCTTGCCAGCTTATTTGGTGCTCTACTGACCTACATTTGCCATAGTAATTGTGTGACAAAACTAGGTCAACTTCTGTTTCAGTTCTTACTACATTTTGTCCCATTTGGTTAGTGGGGAAAAGGGCAGGGTTGTGTGAGCCCTCCTGTGTTTAGGGTTATTCTAGTTACATATATAAATAATCTCTAGAGATATTTCTATTCAGATGTTTACTGTCATTGGGAAACAGAAGACATTCTTTTACAGATGCAGCATTCTAGAATGACATTCAAGCACGATATTTAAACTTAATCTGATTTAGCATACATTGAATCATGTGTTTGTAGTGTATTGTAGGAGGTCAAAGTAATTAAAATGGGTTTCTCCCCCCCCCTTCAAAAGCCATTGGCAACTTTTGGATGGCCCTGTTCCCATATTGTGCTCCAGAGGATGAGAAACCTCTCACTTTAAATTATCAGGAAGGAATCTGGACTGATCCCCTGCTTTATTGCTTAAGATGGTACTGTAGAGAGTGTGTTAAGGCTGCTGCTGGTGCTGAACCCAACTGATCTGCCTGCTGTGATGCATGCCACATCTGGGTTTCATAGATTTCATAGACAGAGTTGGAAGGAGCCTACAAGGCTATTGAGTCCAACCCCCTGCTCAATGCAGGAAACTAGAGGAGGGGTCTCCCATCCAAGTAATAACCAGGCTTGACCCTGCTTAGCTTTCCACGCTCAGACAAGCTGAGCCAGCATAGCTCATAAAAACAGGCTTTTCAGAGCCTCATTCCTGCCTCTTGCTTGCTCACATGAGATGAATGTCTCCTTCTCACATCCCAACGATCTTCCCCCACCCCACAGTGGTGAGGGTTCTTACCCAGTGCAATCTGGTGTTGTTAAGGCTGATGCTTCTCTGCAGCTGGATGTATGTTTTGTTTTTTTTACATATATGTGATAGTGTTTCTTTGTGATTTAGTTCTTGGCTCCCTATATTCAAACTTGAGCTCAAGAAGTGTAAAATTCAGTGTGATAAAATCAATCTTAGATAGCTGATAATAATTAAGAAGAAAGAAATGCCTTTTGGGATAAGACCAGTTATCATGCTCTGGGCTTTGTATTGTACTCTCTTCAGCCACTATGGCAGGAGTGTTGGACTACTTTCAGCCCGAGGGCTGAATTCCCTTTTGGAGAAACTCTTGGGGGCTGCATTCCTGTGGTGGGCAGGGCAAAAGGGCACAGACCGAAATACCAGCCTACTTTAGCTTAAAGCTCTTAGTGCCAGTAACTAAACCTTAGGATGGGTATTCCAACCTTTTAGAATGGGGGAAAATTGCACAAAAAACAGGGAAACCACCATGATTGGTGGTCTGGGTAAAGGGGGTAGGCCAGGGGAAGGAGCATGGCTATCTGGGCCTGAGGTTCTGCACCCCTGCACTGTGGTATTGAGATAGTGTTAGACTGGGAAAATATGGGATCAGATCCGCAGTAAGCCATGAAGCTCACTGATGAACCACTTACCTTTCAGCCTGTAGATAAAGCAAAAGAGCTCCATGTACGGTGCCCTGGGAGGAGGATTGTGATTCAGATGTAATAAACTAGAAAGTGGAATTGTGGTTGAAAAGATAAGTTTACTGTGTGGTGATAAGAGGCTTTTAGGCCTCTTCTCCATCCCTCTTTCTCAACTGCTAAGATGGCGTGTTTTTATTGATAGTTTGCAAGAAAAATTGTGAGGTGCTGTATGCAGAAAAATTGACCTCCAGTCTCTCTCTTCTATCTGCCTTATAAATCTGATGTATTTGCAGTAGTGCTCACTATATGTGACAGGCTTCTCCTGTGCTTTGGAAACTCAGTTTGGACACACACACACACACACCATTTAACTGGATCTGTTTGGATTAATATGGAGGGGTAAAAGTGTTATGTCTGCTTTTGGGATTTTTGTTGCTTTATTGAGTCAAGTCGTTACAATTCTCAAGAGAACTTTTCCTCCTGATTACTAGGAAAGGCTTACAAACTGGAAATTCACTACCACGACTGAGAGTGAAACTCCTAGGATAAGAAATTTCCACATCATTCTTCCTCTTATAATTGCACACAAATAATTAAGATTGTTCAGCATGTACATCACTGTTTTACACATTGGAGAACTTTAAAGAACAGCAAGATTTGCTTTTTAAAAAACATCTCCCCCCCCGCCACCTTTCTTGAAAATTTTATTCCTTAAATCATGGTGGCAGCATCTTTTTTGATTTCACTGATTACATCACAAGACCGAGGATGCTGCTATATGAATGCTTTTGGTACTGCAATAGAATGGCCTTGTGAAATGTTCAGAATAAAATTCTGTTTTTTACCCTGGTAGTCTGTAACTCTGTAGCATCTGTATAGTTGACAGGAAATACCAGTGGGTGCAATGCAGAGTGGCAACAACTTTGCAAGGCAGAAAATGGGTTATTATGGGGGCTGCTGAAGCGAGAGAGAGCTGTAGTTTGTGTGTGCAATTTTGGAGTTCAGGGCTATTTCATAGATTTCATAGATCATAGATTTGGAAGGAGCCTACAAGGCTATCGCGTCCAACCCCCTGCTCAATGTCTAGGCATTTTCCAGCATTGTGTTAACATTGCACTTTTGTAAATATAAAATACTTTAAATTACTTTGCTAGCCTTAGAAGTGTATTGATTAAATACTTATGGACTGAGATTTAATTGCCCTCCCTCCCACTCCCCCGGGCATGCGTGGAAAAGTGCTTTTTCACAGGAGAGGAACAATATTTCATTTTGGTGGCAGTCCCTCATACCTCATGCATGGTATGCTGGCTTTTCAGGGGGTGTAGGGAACTAAGGCAGAAGCTTAAAAGCCTCCATGCATGAGCAGAAGGCTATCAACAGCAATTTGACTCTCACCCATTCTCTCTCTTGATCTTCTGGTAAAAAGTGAATTTGGAGATTAATTGCATAGGTAGTAAGGAAGGGTTGCTACCCCAATATATATAATTAAGCTTGGTTTACAGGGAGCCCGATGCTTATGAAAAGGCAAATGATGTATTCTAGCACGATCAAATGGATGATGTTGGCCATTGGCCTTTGAAAGCAGGAAGTGTTCATTTTGCTCTAGGACGTTGGAGAGCTGCTGTGTGCAGTAATTGGGAGGAAGGGTTAAATTAAAACACTTTGTATGGTCAAAGGTGCACATAGCCAGGAAATTATTTCAAATTCCTAGGTGTCAGGGGAGAAATAAGATGTTTAGTATTACTGATTGAATTTACTTGTCTTGTTTTGGAGGCATATCTGATGAGGATTGTCAAAAATCAGGATTTGAAGAGCAGGATGTCCTCCAGTGAGGAAGGGGGGGAATCAATGGATGGGGAGATGAAGAACCAGAAGCACCCTCATTGAATATAGATTAGCTAACTCTGAACACAGTTTTTAATATTTTCACTGAGAAACAAGGTGGCGGAAGTAGTAGCTGGGTAGTCCACCCCCACCCCCCTTCAATGCATGTTTATAGGCAAAGCTAGTGAAGTGGGTTTTCCAGAAAATGTTGAATTCTGGGGAAATTTCCTATGCAAATTATGCTAATTTGCATAAGGTAACTTGTGTTGGAAAAATTTCTGATGCCCTAGAGAGTGATCAAATTTAGGGAGCTTATTTTACTTGTATTTCATGAACAATGCTAAAAAAAGGTACCCAATGTTATTTTTTGTTTCAATACATACACCACAAGTATTTGACTTGAAATATCTGAGGAAAAAATTACTTATGTATTGTGATTTAAATGTCATATTATGTAGATTTTTAAAATTGGAATACCTGTAAAAATGTAAAGAGAGTAGGTTCACACAATCAAAATAGGCCACGGAGCCTTATTTAAGCCATGATGGCTTATTTAATTCATGGCACATGCTGGGCACAACTTCCATAATCACCAGCTGGGCATAGCGTGTCATGTTGTCCAAACCCAGACGACATGACTTGTTGGTGGGGGAAACAACCCTCCAATAACCCTTCAACAGCCCATGGGTTATTGGAGGGTTGTTTAAGCCATGTTGCCCAGTTGGTGATAATAGAAACCATGCCCGGGTGGTGATAATAGAAATCACGCCCAGCACACACCATGATTTAATAGTCCACAGTGGCTTAAATAATATTAAGCTTATTTAAGCCACCATGGCTTATTTTGATCATGTAAACCAGGTCAATAGCATGCACTTCCCTTACATTGTTTAAATTTAAGGGGAAAAACCCAAGGGTACCGAAAACTGCTGACACACTAATAAATTTAGTGCATGATATGCTGACAACCACTCATGTATTTCAACAGAAGTTAAACTCTCTTCCGCTGAGGTTGCTGGGGCAGTTGCTGGAAAGTTTAACTTTCACTACTTATTAGTTCTGTTTCACATTGAGACATACATGTATTTCAATGATACATATGTATTCTCTTGCATACTTGCTAGCAATAATCACCTGAAAAACGTTAATTAAACTTTGAAACTTCCAAGCTTGCCTAATATTGTATTTGCATTCATTCATTGTTACTGAGAAACACATGAAATGGAACATTTTCCAAGGAAAAATGAAGCACTGGAAACTTTTCTACCCCACATAACTTGGCAGAGTACAGATTCTAATTCTTGTTAGTGGAGTTTTGCAAATGTTCATAAGATACGAGTCCACAAACAATGTTTACTAGCCCATGTTCGTGAACTTACATTAGCAAATTGTGGCCAAACAGAAAGGGAAGCAAATTTTGCAATGTTTCCTGCCTCTTTCCTGCTTGGCTGGCAATCTTTGGGGAGCAGCCAAGGGGACGGCAGCTGGCCCATTGAGGTAAACTAAAGGAAGGAGAGTCCAATTGTGCATGCATTCAGACCACATATTGCCCATGCACCGGAAGAGGATTGATTTCTCTCCTAGTGGCCTGGCGTGTGAACTTAGAAAGGGAGGCGTCAGCTGCATGTGCACTTAATGCTATGCGCTCTTTAATATAGCAGTAGCATTCATCTGAATACATGTGGCACTGGGGGCATGGAGTGTTGGGGGGGCAGAGGAGAGTGCTGGTAAGAGGGCAGGGTGAGGTAAAGCAAGATTTTGTGGAGGGAAGGGTGGCAGGCAGGCAAGGAGTGCAGCTAAATCAGACATGGGTGACCATCTCCCAAATAATCACTTGTAGGACTGGCATTTGTATGCCTTAAAATTCTGCGCTTAACAGAGCATGTTTGAAATGTTTACTAATAATGGCATAAATGCATACTGTTCTTCAACATTCCTTCTAAATGAGAAGTGATATTTTGCATCTGATTTTGTCAGAGTGCTTTTTCCTGCACACTTCAGATGTCATGTGTGATGCCTTTCTTCCTCCATCTGCTCTTTACCCAATGCCACTAATCAGGTATGGCCCTTTATTTGTTTACATTAAGATCCCATCTATTCTGCGTGCGGTAGGCAGGAACTCTTCATAGAATGTTTCTTTCTGCCATTTCTCTCAGTTTTTGTATTAATACCTAGCACATACTGCCAGGGGTTCATAGTTCCAGCAAAAATTGGGAGATTTATGGTTAGACATAGGAAGTATCAACATTTAGATAAATCGTGAAGAAGGTTGTATTATTTGGGCTGACAAAAAGTGGGTTGGATCCAGATAAATCGTCCTGGGGAACTTCAGCATTCATTCTGAGGCTTCCTCTGGAGTGTCAGCTCAGGACTTCATGGCAATCATGGGGGTGTCTCCCTATGCACAGAACAGGACATACGCTTGATTTAGTTTTGGGTCCGAGCAGAGAGATGTATGGTCTAGAAGTAGGGGGGAGGGGTTGACATAACCCCGTTATCATGATCAGACCGTTTCCTCTTTAAGTTTGGACTTATGGCTCCTGTTTACCCCTGCAAGAGGACCAATTGGTGTGGAAACAATTAGGGTGGCCCCTGGAGACTAATGTAATCCAATGGATTCCTGAATGCTCTGCAGGATGTGATGGTGGATAGAGCTGGTGAACCTGCCGAGGTCCTGATTTTGCTTTGGAATGGTGAGATAAAACAGGCCACAAGTATGATCACTTTTGACTTCCCTCTCTGGCACTGTGGAGCCTGATAGAAAACCAGGGAGCTGAGTGCAATAAAACAGGCTGGATCACTGTTTGAGCACAGGTGGCAGAAGTCTAGTTGCAAAGCTGAGCGAACATGAGTAAGAACCAATAATTGTGTGTACTGTGTGGCAGTGAGGGCAACAAAAATAGCTTTTTCCCACTGCCTCTATTGTGTCCTCAAGTAGCCATCCACTGGAGCTTTTTAAGGTGGTCTGACCGGGAGCTGTTAACTTCGGCTCTGGTAAGCAGAGCCCTAGCCTGCTTTTCGTGCTAAGCGAAAAGCACGTCAAATGAATCCTTTATAGGACCATCTTCCATCTGGTAACCTGTGTCCTCACTGTGGGAAGCTGTGTGGATCTAGAATTGGCCTCCACAGTCACTTACGGACCCATTGCTAGAGTCTGCACAATTTTCTTTAGAATTTCCTCCTTTTAAAATCTCCTTTTTGTAAATTTTTATCCTGGAAGACAATCTTACTTGGTCACGAGTGATCGCCTGATGAGCCTGCTGTGAGCCTTTTGCAAGGCACTTTGAGGATGAAATCTTGATGTTGCATTTAGTTCAGTTCCAGTTGAGGCATCCAATGCTGCAACTAGCCAGATACTGTGGGATCAGTTTCCATTTGTTACTTGAGGATGTGAACAAAGTGTTTGATCTCTCAATCATTGCCCTCCTTGACTGATTAAAGCTAGCAAAGAATGTTTGATTGGATGGGTCCTGGGTGTGGTGATCCTTGAGGGAGGGGGCGGTACCCACCGCCTTGAAAGAGGCATTGATGCGACCGCTCCTTAAGAAGTCCTGTACCCTATAATACTTGACAACTACCACTTGGTCACAAATACCCCCCTTTTTGGAGAAGATTATTGAGAGAGTCATGGTGGGGCAATTACAGACATTCTTGGAGGATACCAATTATTTGACCCATTCCAGTCTGGGTTCATTCCTGGTTTTGGGACTGAATCCACCTTTGTCGCCTCGATGGATGCCATGTACTGGGAGAAGAGTTGGGGGCGCACGGAGTGTTACCCTGTTGCTCTTACTGGATACAGTATTTTTCCATGTATAAGACTATACTTTTTCCTAAAATTGTTAGACTAAAAATTGAGGGTCGTCTTATACACGGAAGTAAGCCAAGGAGAGAACCGCGCGGTTGCAAAACTGCCCAGTGGGGGGCGTCTTATACAGAGAAAAATACGGTATTTCAGTGGCTTTTGATACCATTGACCATAGTATCCTACTGGACTGACTTCGTGAGATGGGAATCAGAGACACCATTCTTCAGTGATTCTGGTCCTGTCTGCAGGGACAGTTTCAGAGAGTAGTTTTGGGGGAGTGCTCTTTGGCATTTCCACAATGGGATGCCACAGGGCACTATTTTGTCCCCTGCATTGCAACCCACACCATTCCGCAGGGTCCCCTGACCCTCAGAAGAGCCTTCTTGGAGGCTTCCGGGGTGAATGAGGGGGTGGGGAAGTCAGCTTCCACCAGCCCCATCACGGATGCATTTTTCTAGATTCAGCCCAATATGTAAACATCAGCATTGTGAAGCAGGGGAACCTCACATTTCTAGTGGGAAAGAAAGCCTAGGAAGTGAACATCACCTAATTATTAGGTCATAATATTAAGGGTTCACAGTAAATGTGGGTGTTTCAGCCAAGCCACAGGCATGCACTTTAATGTTGTGTCACAGTCATCACATAAAGTAAAGTGGGGTCTGCAATGCACTTTTACAGAAATTCTTAATTGCCTACAGTGGTAGATTTTCGTTAATATTAAAGTATGTGATGTATAAGTATTATGTGTATAAGATATGTCTTATTACAATAGTTACAAGAACGCATTTTATTATTCTGCATTGGTTTTATTTTTGAGTGTAAACTGCCTTGAATGTTTGTTAGAAAGGTGGGGGTAGAAATACTGAAAATCAAATAAATAAAAATGTAAGGACCAAAAGGCAGCAGTTAACTATATTGTTTTGAAAGGATTTTAAAAAGTATTTCACTGTTTTGTTCTGAAAGAGCAAATATTGGATCAGAAGACTTTAGAGTTCTTTTGCTATCCGCCCTTCAGAAAAAAAAAATCCTTACCCATTTTTATTTTTATCTTTTGGGGTTTATCAGAGATATTGGGCCATCACATCTCTAGTAGTATCTGGGTAGGGTTCAAAGAGGACCTTTCCAATTGATGTAAATGTGTTCCTTCCATTTTATCCAGTTGATCTCAATGGTCATGATGATAATATAAAGGAGGGAAGGCGGATGCTGAGGTATATAGAAGCCAAGCGACCCACGTGAAAAAATACATGAGATCATTATGCTTAAAAGCAAGGTTAGTTGTCTTATAATAATCGGATGTCTTGGGGTTTGAGTGACTATTGAAATAGTTGCAGGATGGGGTTTTGGAACCAATCATATGTGAAGGAACTGGTGCAGGAAGGGAGTTTCCAATTTCCCTCCACCATCTGCAGCCCCTAAAACCACTCTGGACTGGAGGAGCCTCTGACCCTCGAACCAATAGAGGGGGCAAGAAGCTGCAAGGAAAAGAATGAATCACGCAGGCACACTCATTTCATACTGTTCCACTTGCTCAGTGAGATCTGGGGTTCAAACAATAGTTATATGGCTACTAAAAATAACTTTTCTTGATATTTGGCACATCAGTCATGCATGTAAATCTAGAAAATTGTTGTCTGCATGGCATTTAGCAAATAAGGACATGATTCTACTACTACAGTTCAGCAGTTTTCTTAAGACACACACACCAACCGTTTTTACACAGCAAAAAAATTCAGGATGTCTTCTGCCGTAGACCCTTATTTAATCACCTTGGTTTGTTCACTGTGTTTCTCTAAGGAACTGTGTACCCCCACCAGAGAGAACCTTACTATGATTAACATGCTCTAATCAATGAAGATTGGGAATTGTTGGCTCCCCAATCTGCTCTGGAGGATTGGGGGACCATCTGGATCAGATTCGGAGCAGGGGTGCAGGGTGGAGGAGAGGAAGGGGAAGTCCTGTATATTAGTGGAAGTCTGCTCACATGACATTGGATGTTGCCCATTGTCAGATATTGAGCAAATTCTGCTTAAAGATGTCTAAAAATATGTTGCCATTGTCTTGGGGACTGATGTGCAACAGTCCAAGGTTTGGTTGGCTCCATGGTCAAAATACATCAATGTAAACCATGTGTAAGTAGCACTAGCAGGTCTGTGCTGTGAAACCTTGGTGTTTTCCTGATATTAGCTTCCACATGAGTAATCATGGCATCTCATTACTTTAGTGACAAAGGACTTTTTGAACTCTACCACACCTATGCATAAGTCTTCACTCTTCACAAATTAGCAGAGACTTATGTACTCTGTAGACTTCTTTTGCATAGATATAAGAAAGTGCTTCTTCAATAGATGTTGTTCCTTGTAAATTAAATCTTTCTAATGTCACTGAAAGCTTGTGATTGCAAATAAAACAACATCAATGAGTATCTGAATAAAACGAAGCTTGTCTTCAGATTGCTTTGTTAATAAGCATCAATTACTGTCTTGTAGCCATAAGTCTTCAGACTGAGATCTGTGGCAATACCATGGAAACTTACAATTGCCTTAATTTTCCCCAGCATGGAATAAACAGTACACTCAGTCCTCTCTAACCTGTTTGGACTGATTTGTTGGTCTCTTTTTTAATCCAGTCTAGCCTCCAGTCCAGGACTGGTGCAAGGCAGTTTGGTGCCCTAGGCAAGATCAGATATTTAGCGCCCCCCCCCATCCCACTTGAGAGTGCTGTATTTTTTTTCAAGGCATTTCTGGCGCCCTCTTTAGCCCTGCGCCCTAGGCAGCTGCCTAGTTGGCCTAATGGTAGCACCAGCCCTGCTCCAGTCATACAATGTATAAGAGTCTTGGTAATTCCACTTTTAGAAAACAATCTAATAACAGCAAGTCTTCGATTACGGTAGAAGCAGAACCGTCTCAGTTGTGGCACAAGGTGCCCAACCTTGCAACCATTATTTGCATTCAGCTTCTAGCTGTTAGGCTTTTAGCTGTAACATTTTGTTAGAGCAGTTCTAAAGGGGTGTGGTGGAGGGAGAGAAAGGTGTGGATCAAATCTGATTTGTGTTGGGAATGGCTCACTGAAATTAAAACTGCTGTTTTCCCTCTGCTTGTGATCTGTCATTTCTGTTGGTGAGATTCCTTTGAGTGAGCTAAACTTAGCACATTTTAGATCATTTAAAATTAAATTTTAGGTTATGAAACTGTCCATTTGATCTTAATCACATGGGGCACCTCCATGGATACAGGAGCTGCTCCTCTTCAGACCGCGTCACCCTACAGGGCAACAGAAAAACCCATGGAAGGGGCGTGGCTGGAGCAGTCCTCGCATGTTGATTCTACAGGTATTCTGAACGTTTGAATAGGGCTAGTGACTAGACTAGAATGTACTGATAATACATAGAGCTCCTTTGCGTGCATCTCCAAGGGCTTCTATTGCAGGAAGCAGGACTTTAGATCATGTTGTGTGAACAGCAGCATTCCTTCTATAGTTTTGTTAGTGGTGCTTGGAGCTGGAAGGAAATATTGGTTCTTGTTTGGGCAGTAGGCAGTCTGAGCACCTGAACTGCTCACTGCCAAAATACCGGTAACTCCCCTCCGCCGCCCCCCAGCTTTCCTTTCTAGCTTGGAGCTGGAGAGACAGGCAGGGATCTTCCTTGTCATTGTGTGGAGCCCATTGAAGCTTATTTATTTTTATTTATTATATTTATACCCCACCTTTTTTCCTTCAAGGAGCCCAAGGCGGCTTACATAATCATCCTCTCCATTTTATCCTCACAACAACCCTGTGAGGTAGGTTAGGCTGAGAGTCAGTGACTGGCCCAAAGTCACTCAGTGAGTTTCATGGCTGAGCGGGGACTAGAACCCGGATCTCCCGAGTCCCAGTCCAACATTCTCACCACTACACCACACTGGCTTAGTGCAACTGTGGGACAAACCTCTCCCCAGCTACAAGCTAGAGAGGAAGGCTGGGGCTCCTCCAATTGCCCCTGCCAGAGGTTGATGAAACATTCACTGCAGTGAGGGTACCAAGCAGAAACTGTAGATCCCTGGGCATTTGTAGTCGACAGACCGGAGAAGGCTCAAAATTAGATTAAAGATACAGTTCTACAGGGAATCAACATTTTGGCAAGGACAGGGGCTGGTGCAAATATAACTGCAATTGGCCTTTAACCATGGTTAAGGGAAGAAGCGCAATGTGTGAGATAATATTGCTCTTCAGGCTTTTCAAATGCATATCATGTCCCTCCACACATACACCCCGCCCCCCTGGTGTCTGTTTTTATTTGTTAAGGGAGGTTTGGCCTACACAAACCATGGTTAAGGTTATAGTGAGAATAAAGGCTATCCCATTGTTAACTGAGTTAAACTCTGGGTTCCAGCTCTGGCTTGTCTTTCCCCTGGCAAGCCAGAGTTCCTAATTCTTGTACATCAGTGATGGTTTAACTGCTCCTTCTTGAAATAGGAGCAGTCAGGCAGCTTGCACCAAACTGCTGGCACATTCAAGACAACCCAGCTTTTAAAAAAGAATCTGGGTTGTCATTCTATGCAAGCCAGGCCTCTTGTCACCGGGCTAGTTGTTTGCTGTTCTGATATTTAGGATGGCTAATAAGATTGGATCCACCTAGTTCTGTAAGATGTTCTGGAGCAGCTGGACATGCAGAGCAACATTTTTCTCAACGTCAAAATATGTAAAGGAATGTGTTGATATTTGAAGATCGTCTGTTTATGCTAACCAAGGGTGGTCTTGGTATCCTGTGTACCTCCTTGTGCAACTTGCCCATTATTTACAGCATAAGGGGGTACCCCAACTCCCTCCTCTTTTCATATGAAACTTCTAATATTATACCTTTCTCGTTCGTGAGCTGGTTGGCAAAATATGGAGCAGTCTTGAATTTTCATTTAGATTTGGTTGGCAGTATTTGATTTGGGAGGCAGTATAGAAGATATGTCTGAGAATAGGGAAGAGAAGTAGTGGTATAAATGCCACAACAATAGTAGTAAATTCTGCATTTTCAAAGCAGCTAATATAAAACCAATATACAGTTTATCCAGTACACTCATCTCTTATTTGGTATGTGTATGACCCCCCCCCCCCCCGTTTTTTAAAAAAGTAATCAGTATGTTTTTTAAAAAAGGAGACACTGAGCAGTTGGATTTGTGCTATCCTTCACAGCTGTGGATGGGCTCTAACCTGCAATATATTAAACTTTCACCCCATACCCTAGAGCAACCTTCTCCAACCTGGTGCCCTCCAGATGTCTTGGTTGGGATAAAGGATTTATTAAAGCACACTACATCTGTTAATTGCCTTACCTAGTGTTATCGGGAGCAACTGTACTATGAATGACCACAGTTAACTATTTTTAAAAACCCTATGTACGGTAATTGTCCCCGTATAGGAGCAGGGAAGAGAAAAAGTGAGGAGTCTATCTCTCACTTTCAAAGCTCCCTCCTGCAGGAAGCAACATAAGCAGCTTAGGCCCAGCCACCCAGATCCCTCTCTGGCAGCAGCACTGGAGAATGGGACTGTGGGTCAGAGTTCTGGGGCAGTGGTGGCATGCCCACAGGCCTGCATCTCTTTTGGAGTGTGAGTCACACATAGCAAAAGCAAGTGAACCATACTCAGGATAAAGCTTTGGAGAGCTGGGTGAGTTCCACAGAGAGAGAGAGTTGTTTCCTGCCCACCTTCACCCCCAGCTCAGCAAGGCAGTGCCAGCAGTACATGGGCCATTTCCTCCCCTCTCCTCCCACTTCGACTGGCCTCCCCCTAAAGTAGGTCAGGCAAAGTAGCTGCCTGTCAGACCATTCTCAAGGAGCAAGCAAAAGTAATCCAGAAAAGTGGGCACCCTAATGGGATCTTTGGAAGGGGGAGAGGGTCATGGGCAGCATAGCGGCCAGCACGACCACTCTCTAGCACAGCAGCAACAGACAGAGAATGAGGGACAAAGGACACACACACACACACATGAAAAGGATGAAAGAATGAAGAACACTTGAAGAGTGAAGAAGAATGAGCTTTGGGGTCCAAGACCAGAGTGACAACTGAAAGGGGATCTTCTAGGGGAACAAAAAGGGGGGTCAGTTCATAGGATATCATAATAGAGTTGGAAGGGGCCTACAAGGCCATCAAGTCCAACCCCCTGCTCCATGCAGGAAACTAGAGGAGGGGTCTCCCATCCAAGTAATAACCAGGCCTGACCCTGCTTAGCTTTCCACGCTCAGACAAGCTGAGCCAGCGTGAGCCTTTTCTGAATAAAGATTGGGTGCATTTTGGTGTTCAGAAAATTGGGTGCGTTTTGGTGTTCAGAAAATCACACAAGAACTCAATCAGGGCTCTCAATAGTCAACTAATGAGTGTCAAGATGCCTGTTTGCTTTAGGATATGGGAGAGTTTGGCTTTTGTGTGTCCAGGAGGTCCTTCGTCCAAGGCATAGAGGGCCAGTATGCTCTCTTCTCCAAGTCAATAGAGGATGGTGACTGATCCTGCAAACACAACATATCCTGGATAGCCAGCTCTTGTCTGCTAGCTGTTACAGACAAGATGGTGATGGTGAGGCAAGATATGAAATGTGAGAACAAAATGGAGGCAAGCTGGTGCTCCTTGGCAACATCTCCCTGATTCTGGGAAATTTGGTCTGGGAGACAAAAACAAAGGGTTTGGTTTCCCATGGAAAAAGGATCATAGCTTTGTTCCATCCTACCTGTCTAGATCATTTCACCTACACTTAGGTGCTACTCCAGCATATACTGCAGTGATGACTGATGCACAGCATTCTTTCAGTTCCCCAGACCTTGGCAGTGGGAGCTGAGCTGCTCTACAGGAAAAGGGCCTTCTTCCCATGGTTCGACTTAGCTGGTCTCTTTCCAGCCAGCTTCTCAAGCCATGTTTGAAGGGCAGTTGAGGCTGTGGGTGTGACTTCAAAAGAAAACCTCAGTTCTGGGCACAAAGGAGGCATTGGTGCAAGAATGCAGTGCCCTGTCACCTTACAATCACACAACATCTCCCTCCTAACTGTGCCTTAGCACCAGCGGAATTTGTTTAAGGGGCAGATGTGTACTTATTACCTAATGATTAGTTGGCTTCCAAAAAAAATCTCCCCCAAAATAGCTCCAAGAAGAGTGGGGCCCCAAGGTCCAGGAACAGTGCAAGGGTAAGGCAGACAGTACATCACCAGTAATCTCTGCTATACTTCTCCGTGACCACACACAGCCCTAGTAGCACAGAGCATAGACCAGCAGCAGCCACAGCTCCCTACTTTGCTCAGAGTCACTTGGTAGAAGACAGTGTTCCATTTTGCAGGCACTTAGGAACATAGGAAGCTGTCTTATACTGAGTCAGACCATTGGTCCATCTATCTCAGTATTGTCGGCACTGACTGACAACAGCTCTCCAAAGTTTCTGGCAGGAATTTTTCCATCCTTACCTGGAGATGTTGGGGATTGAACCATGAACCTTCTGCTTGCAAAGCATGTGCTGTATCAGAGCTACAGCCTCTCAAATTTAGACTTCCTTCAGTTGAAGACTATCTCGATCAATGCCCACAAAGCTGTCTTACCATGAATAATCCAGGCATAAAGCATCAACGGCAGATCGCAACAGTGATTTGGGTGTGTAGTCCAGCCCTGCACAGGACTGACTGTGGCAGGGTTAGGCTGCCTAGTACCCTACAACTCCCATAATCCCAGCCAGCATGACAAATGTTCAGGGATTATGAGTGCTGTAGTCAACATCATGTGGAGGGCACCAGGTTGCCTACCCATGGACTATGGTCTGGATGAGCAGTGTGGTGGATCTGATCTCTCCAGCCTGGGTTTTTCAAGACTATCACCTCATAGCAAAGTGGGAAATCCTAAACTCCTGGTCAATATTAAGTCTTGCTGGAGGGCCACAACTGGAATAGCGAATTGAGGTGCTAAACCCCATTGCCACAGATGTGGTCTCTCCACACCCTCTTTCCTCTGGGATTGGCATTTGGCACCACTCAGCTGGGTTTGGCTTCTGGATGGGCAACCAGGTTGCTGACTCCTATCCTATCCCATCTCTGAGTGAGCGCTTGTATCTATGGCATGAGGAGCTGTGTCGATTGGCTCTGAGTACAAGGGCAAGAGACATCTTCAGAGGATCTATGCACTATATTTCCAGAATCTGAATCATTCAAGCTAGAAGCTTTCCAAATGGGAAAACCACAACTGAAAAGTTCCTGGGGAATTATGAGAAACCGTCAACCATTGCAGTAACATCCAAGAAGAGAAGACAATATGTGAGTCTAAATGTAGGACTGGGTTCATCTCGCATAAGAGGTTTAATAGTTCCTTGTCTTCTCACTTGATGTTAGCTGCTTGCCCACCACAACATGAAATGAAGATGAAAATGAAGATAGATTTGAAAGTGTGTGGGTAATGCTTGGTGGAACCTTAAAAGCCATAGGTATTTGTAGGATTTCTGGTCAGCTGCGGGCAGAGTTTTAGTGCCCTACATAGCTCTTTGCCTCTCCTCATTACTAATATAATAAAAAGTGATGTGATAAGCAGATACAGGCAAAGTTGCTTTATTTACATGATTGGTACCTCTCATAGTTCAGCATTTACAGAATCTGGTTTACCTTGGATGCAGAGTTATTAGTATTTTTAGCACAGAGTGCACTCATTCATGCACATCAGCTTTATGTAGGTAGGCTGGTATATCTTGTGTGTACACCGATGAAGCTGACTTTCCTTAGTAGGCCAATCTTAATTGCTGCAGCTCCACGAACCTGCAACAACCCATAGCTTTCTGCGCTTGCCTGTTAATCTTGACACTGGTCTGCTCCTGCTTAGCAGCAGTCACATGATTAGCGAAGGATGGGGAGGAAACCTTGTGTCAAAGTAGTGCATGAAGATGCATTCGACTTTAGAACAGTTTCTCCTGTTCTGTAGGATGGCCAGGATGGAGTCTCCCAAATAAGTTGTTGCTTGCTTGCTTTGGTCTGCAGCATTACAAACTAATTAGATTTTTTAAATATAGTCACATTTTAAGCAGCACAAGTGTGGATCTTAAATCTGGTATGTGAGAAAGGTCTCTGTAAAGGAGACAGTACTATATAGGCACAAGTTCAGAGTTCAATAACTTCATTATTCTAAGTTAAGGGGTTGGGTGTGGGGTTTTTTTTTTGGTAAAGGCCTTTGTTTTCATATCAGGCAGGTCTCTAATAATTTTTCAGTCCTGAGTTCTTGAATGGGAAATCCATAGAAATGGACCCGTTGCTCCATTTTGTTTTCTACAACTTTCAAAGTTTGTTCCGTCCCATTTCTGCATCAGTTTGCAATTTTATTTTTAGTATAAAGTCCTCATGAAAATTAGTTCACTTTTTTATGCATTTGTCCAAAATTTGGAGAATTGTGAAAATGAAGGATAATTGCGTTCCAGTTCATGTGCATTAGTTTAGGAAGTGCAAATTAGGTCTCTTTGCATTAAAATGCAAACAAAATGATGTTCTCCCCCATCCTTAGAAATCCAGTCTAAAAGTATCCACTGAAACAGATGGCAGATGGTCAAAGAAATTCCATTACTGTTTGTTCCATACTCTTTGGTTTACTGTTCAGTCCATCAGTTCATGATGAATCTAACTAGCTAGGTTTCAACAACTAGAAACTCAACTATTATGTGTATCCTATAATTAATAAAATTAGGACTGTATAATTTGGGGGCTTGCTTTTCAAAATGGTCACAACATTTTAAAATACATGCAGAAGAAAGTTCAGCTTATGTTTCTACTCTTTAGAACACATCAGTAATGGAGGATCAAAATGAAGATGAGTCTCCAAAGAAAAACACACTGTGGCAGGTAGGCCTGATTCTCTGCTCTTCTCCCTCCTCCCAAATCCTCAATGGTGTATGGTAGTATTTGGTTTTAAATGCATTAAATTCATGTATCCTTTCTTTTTCGTTAATCACTGGGCATTTACCCAGCTGCTTAGTGTCTTCAGATGCTTTTGGTATGCTCTGAAATTTAGCATAAGTAAGGGCTTGCCAGATAATTTCCTTAGAATTGAGAGCTATCTCAACAGTGCTTCATTTGAAGTTCTGGCTTTGTGTTGTTATAATTCAACCTTTGTTGAATTCTTGATAGTCTACAGCAGGGTCACCAACCCACACCCACCAGCAATTCTGATACAGATCGCTCTTTCCTTGCTGCTAGCAGTGGCAGGGAAAGAGTGATCTGTATGAGGATCTCTCTGGGAGGGAGTGGAGAGAGTACAGGCAGCAGGGAAATTATCTAGGGGGGAATTTGGTGATGGTAGGGGATCAGGACACCCTTGGGGGGGTTGCAGTAAAGGCCCTGGAGGTCTGCAGGTTGTGCAGGATGGGGGTTATAGAAATGCAGACAGATCGGATAAATTATTTTAAGTTTCATCTTATTTTTGGAGGGCTTGTAGCTGGGACTTTTGCTAATCACAGTATCACTGTTGTTTTGGCCAAAATACTTGTTTTCGTTGCTTTTGGCCGAAATAACAGTTGGCTCAGCTACAAATGCAGCCCCTGTGGAAACAAACAGGTAATTCATTGCATTGCCGCCACTTGGCATTTCTCAGTGGTAGGTGAAGTAGTATTGTGTGCATGTGGCACTAGCTGCTCTCGCGGGATGGTGGGGCAACACAGGACATGCAGCCCTATAGCAGCTACGTTCTTAGTGCTTCACCGTATCTCTTTCAGGCCAAAAGAGAGAGCTGGAAGCAGATGGTCTGTATTTTCCTGGCCATGAAGTGTAGCTTATTGCTGTGGTGGTGGGACAGTGGGCGGGTGCGGTTTGCCACCTAGTTTGCATGTAGGCTGTGCATGGGTGACAACTGCTACTTATCCCAGGCAAGTGTAAATTGCAAAGCTGCTGTATTAGTGTTTTCCATAATACTGATTTTATTTAGTGTATTGTTGGATCAGGGAGCAGCTGTAAGGTTCATGTTTATATGCATTAGAAGGCATTTTCTGAATGTTCCAAACTGGACAGAATTAGTAAATGTTCCTGCTTGAACTCTGAAGCCACAGTGGGCTAATCTCTAATTTCTCTGTGGGCTTGCAGCAATTCATGACACTGTGAGTGTCTCTATATATAGCACTGTGGTAGATTCACCTATTCTCTGTAGGGTAGACCTTGAATTTTGGTTGTGCAAACCATGGGTTGTTGGGGCCACGTCTCCCACCTGCTCACCACTTCTTCGCATCGTCTTAGCTAACAACCTAGGACCGTTCCTGAGTTTTTTAGCTGTGACGTCCAGACCCGGCACTCTGGGTTGTTGAGTCTTAAACAACCCAGCGTGTGAACCTAAGGTTTGTTGTTTGGTTAAAACTTTGGGTTGTTTTGCAAAGTGGAGGTGACGAGTGGCAGGGATGGGGACTCGAACTCCAGGATTCGACTCGTGACTCGGACTGAGTCCCCCCTCTTGACTCGAGTCCCAATATTTTTAATGGGACTCGAGACTCAACTCGAGACCAAGGACTCTTCAACATCCCTGGGCTGTGGCAGAAGGAGTGGAGAGATGTGCGATCGCCGGCGAAGATTTTATTTTTTAAAATCATTTTCCTAAAATGCAGCCTTTCAGACATTTTGGTTTGGCTGCCTCTGCCTGCCTGCTTTGGGGTCCCCTGCCTCCTCTGCCTGCCTGGTCTCTTCTTAACCAGTTCCACAGTTTGAATTGTCCAAGACAAACACCTCTGCCTGCCTGCTTTGGGGTTCCCTGCCTCCTCTGCCTCCCTGGTTATTTTGGGTTTGTCTGCCTGGTCTGTTCTTGTCAAAATCCATTGCAGAGTTTTGAAATAAAAAGGCACACGTGTGCCTAGAATTTATTTAAGCCACACATCTGAAGTAGCCTTATTTTGTTGGGGAAAAACCCTATTGATTTTAATAGGGACTCATGGAGTCAGCTTTGGGAGTGACTCGGGACTCGTGAGTCACCATTTTGGACCAAGGACTCGGACTCAGGACTCGGGTCCAAAGACTTGTGACTCGAGACCAAGGACTCTTCAGCATCCCTGGCGAGTGGGCAGGAGGCAGTGTTCAACATCCCTGGCGAGTGGGCAGGAGGCAGTGCGCTTGCTCGCTCCCATGCAGCTCCACCAGTTCATGGGTTGTTTAACCCATGAATTGGTGTTATGTGCAGACCAGGTCACATTCTGGGTCTCTTTACCTTCACAGATTGTTGAGTATCGGTTAAGCCTTTTGCAGCATGCTCGTAGTTCTCTCCAGTCACTAGGTGGTGCTGTGAGTGCAATGATAGAAATTCTCTACGAAGATTAGGAAATAACACTGACACATCACTTTTAGTGCACCAAAATTAATAGCTGTAGAAATAAATCTAACAGCTCTCCTGTCTCTACTGGATAATATTTTGTTTTGTAGATCACCTTGTAGAGATTAGAACCATTTGCACTGACTACAAATCATCAAGTTAGGTTGGTCAGTTGGTACTTGATGTAATGCAACTTCCATATGCCCTCAGATGTTTCATTTGGTAGTTCCACCTAATCTTTTCAGGGTCATCTTTACCCAAAGCTGTGTTCATTCTGTGACAACCAGCAGCTCTTATAGTAGCTTGGCTGTATGAAATTGGATCAAGCTGTTGCAGAACTTTTGTACATTGCTCATGTGGTAAATGTTAATGGCCACAAGCTTACCTACCCACTTAACTAGCTTTTTTTGGGGGGGGGTATAAACACAGTGATAAATAAGCAAGGACTTTAATTGTCATCAAGAAGCATGACGTGCAGCAGTTTGTTCTATGGTTGAAAAAAAGAAGTAAAAAAGAATAAATTGAGTGACGGTAATTCAAATGCTAAGCATCATGTTAGTACCCAAGTGGAAATGAAATGTAGAAAGGCTGTACCAAGTGGTGTACAAATTAATGTTGGATGGGAAAACTCTGATCCAGAATAGGGGGGAAAGTGCAGCAGTGGTTACTTAGTAGCAACTTGGGGGACAATTAGGGGTGCAATCCTATGCATGTTTAGACAGAAAACATCCTACAACTCCCAGCATTCCCCAGCTAGCCATGCTGGAAGTTGTAGAACGTTTTCTGTCTAAACATGCATAGGATTTCACCCTAACTTCTTTAGAGTAATATTGTCATTTGAATACCAGCATAATGTCACTAGACATCTCTGTAATGTTCTAAAAATTAAAGTTGAAGCTTGATATGCTGATATTTAATTTTGTGTTTTGTGTTCCTAAAAAAACAGATAAGCAATGGAACTTCATCTGTGATAGTCTCAAGGAAACGACCATCTGAAGGAAATTACGAAAAGGAAAAAGACTTGTGTATTAAATATTTTGACCAGTGGTCTGAATCAGATCAGGTTGAATTTGTGGAACACCTTATTTCACGAATGTGTCACTATCAGCATGGACATATTAATTCTTACTTAAAGCCCATGTTGCAAAGGGATTTTATCACTGCTTTACCAGGTAAGTTGCATCATACCTAGCAAAAGGAATATGAACATAGGTTGTGTACTTTGCTGTGACCTAATATCATTACTTGTTAATGGAGTCATTATGTTGCATATTTTGATGCACTTATGTCAGTTTTGTCTGAATAATTGCAGTGGCCACTGGATGCCAGTATTGTTCCATCTAAACATAGACTGTGAGGTGCATGTGTGTTTTAAATGGGATTCTATCTGTAGTGCAAACTTAATTTAAACGTTTTCCTATACTCAAAACCTACATGCCAGATTTGGCGTATGAAGTCTGCTGCTGTATTTTATTCGCTGCTGTGTTTCCTAGCTGTTGTTAGAAACTGGTTCAGAAGTAAAACAAGCTGCCTGCTCTTTCAGCTACCGTAATCTTTTATTTTGGTTTTCATGCTCTTGGCCCATGATTTTAAAACTAGTCCCATTAGTGTTCCTTTCTGGCTGTTTTGTTTCAGAACTGAACGGCTGTTTAAAGGAAATGTCCCATATGTTTGTTAAGTGTGGAATTCATATTGCTGTTCTAGATGCACCAACACCCTGATCCTAGACAGGTTTCTTGGAAATAAGCTTAGTAAAGTTGATGCAACTTTCCTCTGTTGTGTTCAGGACTTGGGTTCAGACTAGTTTTAGGCTTATTTTTGTTTATATGGGATACCATAGTCCACAAGAAGGTGCAAGGAGGGAAGCTTGTTTAATGCTTCATGCCTAATATAATTTTGAGATTAATGTGATTATTATAATGAAGCCCTAGACATAAAAAGGAGAAAGAAACGGACTACTGCAGTGATGCTCTTCCTCCATTTGTAAATTTGAAGGCATCAGACACCCAACTCAATAGATGCTGTGCAATGTACCAATGCACCAAATTATGTAGGGTGGTTAAAACAAAAAGGGATTGTGAGGAGCTCCAAGAGGATCTCTCCAAACAGGGAGAATGGCCATCAAAATGGCAAATGCGGTTTATTGTAAGCAAGTGTAAAGTGACGCAGGTTGGGGCAAAAAATCCCAGCTTCACGTATAAGCTGATAGGATCTCAGCTAGTGATGACTGACCAAGAAAGAGATCTTGGGGTTGTGGTGGACAGCTCAATGAAAATATCAACCCAGTGTGCTGCTGCTGTGAAAAAGGCAAACTCCCATGTTAGGCATAATTAGGAAAGAAACTGAAAATAAAACTGCCAGTGTCATACTCCCCTTATATAAATCTATGGTGCGACTGCACTTCGAATACAGTGTACAGTTTTGGTCACCACACCTATAAAGGGATATTGTACAGTTGGAAAATGTGCAGAAAGGGGCAACTAAAATGATCAAGGGGCTGGAGCAACTCCCCTATGAGGAAAGGTTACAACATCTGGTACTTTTCAGCTTAGAGAAAAGGTGAGTAAGGGGAGACATGATAGAGGTGTACAAAATTATGCATGGTGTTAGAAAGTAGATAGGGAGACATTTTTCTCACTCTCTCATAATACTAGAACTCAGGGTCATCCCACAAAGCTGATTGATGGGAGATTCAGGACAGATAAAAGGAAGCACTTCTTCGCACAGAGCATAGTTAAACTATGGAATTCACTTCCACAAGATGTAGTGATGTCCACCAATTTGAACGGCTTTAAAAGGGGATTGCTCAAATTCATGGAGGAGAAGGCTATCAGTGGCTACTGGTCCTGATGGCTATATGCTACCTCCAGTATCAGAGGCAGTGTGCCTGTGTACACTAGTTGCTGGGGAACATGGGTGGGAAGGTGCTGTTATACTCATGTCCTGCTTGTGGGTTTCCCATGGGTTTCCCATGGGCAGCTGGTTGGCCACTGTGTGAACAGAATGCTGGACTAGATGGACCCTCAGTCTGATCCAGCATGGCTTTTCTTATGTATCCATGAAATTACTGTCCTCTCATTCTGGTGTCTGAGCATGCTGCTTATTTGCATCCTGCCCTTCTTCCAAGGAGCTCATAAGAGGATTACTTAAGGTACCCAGGCAATACTCCCACAGCAGGTAACAGCCAGGGCCAAAACTAACAAATATATGAACTAGTGTTCAAATGAATTTTGCACAGACAATCCCAACCAGTTGGAAATTCTATTACAAAAATATGTATGGAGAAATATGCAGCACAAATTCAGTGTTGAATAATGGGTACCTCAGGACTGTCAACCTTTTAGGCTGTGGGAGGAAGAGGAGGATTTGAGGTGGTGGGACTTTGCACGGAAAACTGAGGACCTGTTTTTGAACTTACATGGATAGTTTGCACAGAACAGTCTATAAAACATAATGGAGTGTGAAGCGCCAATACACATTCAGCCTGCAGGAGGCTTGCAGAAAACACAGACAGTATTAACATCAGAGAACCTGAATTCCCTAGAAAGAATATCACCGTAAGTTGTTCAACTTACAGCCGATTACTGAGCATCCTGCTCGGGGTTGCGAGGCGTCGTCCCGACCGGAGTCGCGGACCCGTTCCGTGCAGTCCTGCACCTTGCTTCCAACAACCTGTTGGGGCTCAGTGATCCTTTTTACCCCCTCCCTTCACTCCCCCCTCCCCTTCAGCTGACAGGCTGGACCGGCTTTTGGTCACAGGATCCTGGCGCCCCTCTGGAGCTTGAGGGTACTTGGCAGCTCTTTGAGACTGCTGGGGGATCCTGGCCCCCCTCGGGTGCTTGAGGGTGTTTGGCAGCTCTTTGAGACTGCTGGGGGGGGACCATTGGGGTGTATGCAGATGTGCCCCATTGAAGTGAATGCAAATGTAGGATGATGTAAATGACTGCTCGGAACTGAACTATGCAGGTGGCAGTGTGTGGGTGTGTGTCTGGTTCGGCTTTCTCTCCCCAGATATAAAATAAGGAAGTTTGTTCTTACAAGGTAGCATTGTCAGGAGGTGCTCTGAGGGAGATCTTAAGTGTATCTTCCTGAAAGGTTTAACCAAGAATGACTCTATAGGTGTGATAATGGGATGACTTGAATAAATTAATTTGGACTGGGCTATGCTAGAGAGCCAGTCCACATGATGATGTTCTGGCTCCCAGTTACAGTGTGCAGCAGTGCTAAACTTCTGCTCCTTTCTTCTAAATCTCTCCATTATTCTGTCCTGTCTCCCCTCTTGCCTTTCCTTATTCTCTCCACTGTACAGAAGTCTCCTTTCCCCCAGTCCTATTTTCTTGGGGTTCTTTCCTTCACCTGGAACTAAATCTCCCCACAGTCAAGCCACCTCCCCCCGCCCCCCGAAGGATAGCCAGTTCTTCATTTTTCCTGAACTGCCTCTTCTGCTCTTTGATTTTCCAGGGGGAAATCAAAGAGCTTCATCCCCACTTCCCATTTGTTAATCCTGGACCTTTTCATCTGCATTGGCCTTCTCTGTCTTATGCATGTTATAAGGTCTCTAGGTATGGAATATATCAATTTTTAAAATAGCCATGAGGTTTGCAAAGTCTTCAAAAATTGAACATGATCTTCTTACTCTTCTAAAAACAAACAACCCCACCCCACTGTCTTATAAAACTGCAAATTGATTTGTATATACTGGGGGCTATTGACACTAAAAATGTTATTTTATTCACCGTACCTGAATAAGATAAAAAATAAAATAGCGTGTTTCACCCATAGGACAAACTCCTTCCTTCTAGTCCTCTAAGGAGATTGATCATAGGACTGGTTCAGACATTACATCCTCTTCTCCACACAATCTAACTCAGCTTGTGCCTAATTGTATTCTTACAGGTGGGCTTCATAATAGGTTAGCCACAACCCTTGTGATTTGTGTGGACATGTCCTTTACCCACTGTGATAATGGAAGCTGCTGCCTGATTAGACTGTATTTCTTGTCCACAGAAGCCACCAAGTCCATTCCCTGCTATTATTTGAGCAATATCAAATCAGGGACTCTCCCCTCTCTGAATTCTACATTTGTTGGTTCAAGTGGCTTGTGTTGTACTATCAACCCATTAACTCAGTAATAGAATAGAAGCACTTCACCATACTCCCATTGGTAAAGGGGGATAAAGCTTGCCTAAACCTGTATTCTGAGTGTGGTGTAGTGGTTAGAGTGTTGGACTGGGACTCAGGAGATCTGGGTTCTAGTCCCCACTCAGCCATGAAGCTCACGGGGTAACTTTGGGCCAGTCACTGACTCTCAGCCTAACCTACCTCACAGGGTTGTTGTGAGGATAAAATGGAGAGGAGGAGGATTATGTAAACCGCCTTGGGTTCCTTGCAGGAAAAAAGGTGGGATATAAATATAATAAATAAATAAGTAAGTAAGTAGGCCACACCAATTCAGTAGTCCTTAAATCTTAACACCTTTTCTGTGCCAACAGTTATTTGTTCTCCTACACAGCTCTCCACAGCCTTTTGAAGAGAAATGTTAGACCATTAAGAACAAAAGGCCCTTGAGATTGCTTAGGCCTAGTTTATCTGTGGTGCTATTTTATTATTTAACTCTTAACCTGCTTTGATTAAGTAATAAATGCTTTAACCTCCCACTAAAATATTTAGAATCTTTCATCATTTTTGTTATACTTTGAAAATTGAAGTTTTCAATTAATATTTCATTTTTTAAAAATATATTTTGGGGGTAGGAAAATAGCAGGCTTTTGGCCTCTTAACAGCTGCCCCACTGGCCTTTTACTAGACTTTCTACAAAGGTTTTGTTTGGTTTATCTTACTGAGCAATTAAAGATCTGTCATTCCTTTGGGATGCCTGAAACTCAGTATGTAATACAAAATTCTGCATTATGTATGAAGAGCCGTTTCCATTTTCTGTGACATGCCTGGTTAGTTTTGCAATCTTAAGGGTGGTGTTATCAGCTCTCTGAGCGAGTACTAATTGGCATAGAAAGATTTATGTTCCGGTGCAGTCTTAAAATCTTACAAATAAAAAAAATGTTTGCATAGTCCTGATTATGACATACACAAATGGCCTTGACAATTTATTCTTGTCAGCTGTTCTGAATTAATCCTGTAATTGGCTAATGCTACATTAAAATATAATGTTCTGAAAAAGATAGTCTCATATAAACTTAAAGAATGCTCTAGCAGCTCCCTCTTGCTACCATTCATTCTGAATTTTGCACCTGTCCACATACACACAAAATGGAAAATACTTGTGGTCTCTGGCTTCTTTTTAGTGGAAAAAGTGATAATTATGATATGAACTCCCCCCACCCCCCGGCCAAATGGTGGTAGAATGTTTAGTCTGCATAGTCTGTTCTTGTCAAGTTAGTTTGTGGTTAGCTTGTAGTGATGAAGGCGTATGCTTCAACTTAAGACAAGATGTCACATGGTCCATAAGATGTAATTGGACCTGCAGGTGTTGGGTTTAGATGGCCTCAAATCCTCTTAGGGCTGGGTTAGTTTTTGGAAGTTTAATTGCAGTGTACTTTTTTCACAGAGCATGAGAAAGGAACTGCTAGAAAATGGAGGGGTGCTGGAGCTTCGTAACTGTGCCTGTTCCTTTTTCTGCTAGACTCCACTGCTTAGGGTACTTTGTGATAGGGTACTTCCCAAGAGTTAGGTCTGTATTTGAGCCAACCAGACTTGGATTGAAAGGGTTGTTCAGTATGGGAGAGCAGCTACACGTAGATTAGCTCATTTGCTCTTGTGCTTGGCATCATGGTTCCAGAGAGAGTACTGGGTGACCAAACATTCTTGTTACTGTGCATCAAAATAAAGTAACAGTGTGAGGCATCTGCTCCCACCCAATCCTTTTCTTTATAGCCAGAAGGATAGGACTTTTTTTTGTTAATGTTCAGAGGTCAACATTGTGGCTGATTTTGATGCCTTCCAGCTGTTTTGTATCAAGTAATATGTTTCAGGCAGCTATGGGATTTTGTGGGGTTAGCTAAGAGGGCTTGAGCATCTTGGGTAGAACAAATAATTATAATAAACAAAGGTAAGATTTATTTGGAAAAAAGAACATTTTTTAAGGAATAGAATACTGTCTTCTGTTTACGTCTAGTACTAATAAGATATTAAATGCCATAAGCCAGCCATATCGCCAACAGTTTACAGATACTTGACTCAGAAAGCAATGCATGTTCCCTTCTCTAGGTAGGACAAAAAAACCTGTCTGTCTCTCTCTGTCTCTGTCTGTCTGTCTGTCTGTCTGTCTGTCTCTCTCTCTCTCTCTCTCTCTCTCACACACACACACACACACACACTCACACTCACACTCACACTCCATGTTCATGGAAATGGTGATTCAACAAACACAGACTAAATGCTAATCTTAGTTAGTAAAATGATTTCCTTGTTGAGAGGCAGTCTTTAGTTCTAGTCCACATGGGATCCATCACCACACTAGATCAGTCATCAAGCATTTATTTATTGTGATTGTTGTTTTCCTCATGAGATCTATAGTTACATTTTGTTTAACATGTTTTAGTTAAAATAAAACATGGAGAGGGTGGTAGGAAAGGAAGTTATTTAACTAAAACCTGATTAACAAGCACTGCTTTGTTCAGGGATTTATAACCTGCTTTTCAGTTTTCACAAGTTCCCAGAGCTGGAAACAACCATATACTCCTATACAATCCAAAACAGAGCAAGATCAGAATGAAAATCAATAAAGACAACTTAATACAAAACAGGTAAATTAAATGTAGCCATATAAAACGCCCAATATGCTAAAGGTTAACTGTTGCTTAGACAAAATATCTACTGAACACCTAAAGGTCCCAGATTTGCTGTGTGTTGGATAGCAGCAAATTACATCCATGCTGGGCCACCATTGAAAAGGCTCTACTAGCATTTGAGGTTAGCTTTATCTTTGATGGCGCTTGCACATTCTCACTGCGAGACCTTCATGAACAGGAAGGTTCATGTGAAAGTAAGTGCCCCCTCAGATACCCCAGACCCAGGCTGTATACCGATTTCAAAGGATAGGACCAGCACCTTGAATTTAGTCAGAAACATAAAGTGGCAACTGGTGAAACTCTTTCCAGATTGTTGTGTTACATTCCATGCGGCTAAATCAGTCTGGCTGATGAATGCTGGACCAAGTGACATTTCCAAACTCTTCAAGGGGAGACCCACATCCAGTACGTTAAAGAAGCAGAACTAAGAGATGATCAGGTATGCAGGTGGGATCTCTCTCTTTTCCATGAAGGGATACAGCTGGCTTATCTGCCACAGTTGATAAAACACACTCCTGGCCATGGTCACCCCTTGAATCTAGGAGAACTAGATCCAGGAGCATGCACATGCAATGAATGTGATCTTTGGGGAGAAATTGGCGAGAGCCAGTGTGGCGTAGTGGTTAGAGTGTTGGACTGGGACTCGGGAGATCCGGGTTCTAGTCCCCGCTCGGCCATGAAACTCACTGGGTGACTTTGGGCCAGTCACTGACTCTCAGCCTAACCTACCTCACAGGGTTGTTGTGAGGATAAAATGGAGAGGAGGAGGAGGATTATGTAAGCCGCCTTGGGTTCCTTTCAGGAAAAAAGGTGGGGTATAAATATAATAAATAAATAAATAAATAATTGTGAGCCCATCCAGAACAGGCACATCCACCACTTCCAGGATAATTGGGCTAATTAATTAGATCTGCTAGAATATTTATAGCTGCCTGGCACGAAGAAAGGAATTCAAACATCAATGTAAAGAGAGGTCACAAAGTGTGTGTGTGTGTGTGTATACATTCTATGAACATAGAACCTTTTGATCAAATGCACATTTGACTGACCAAGGGCTACAAATGTTAATTTAAACTTTCCTGTCTTCCCCTTTCTAGCTAACTGCTTCAAAAAGCACAACATTGATCTACTCTAGAAGATGATGCCCGAAAGTAGTGGTTGGGTCTCGTGGGCTGCTTTGCCCTTCACAGCACTGCTTCCTGAGCAAATTAACACCCAGGCCTAAAGTAACAAGCCAAGAGCTTGCCCACTGCTTCTGTCCTGGCCAGCACCCTTCCTTGTGTGAAATGGACCTCTGGAGTTTGCTGTTGCTTGGCACAGAATACCTGCTAAGTCTGAAGCTGAGCCTTGCATGCTGGTTTTGGCCAGCGCAATATCACTCCCCAGGTGATTCTTGCTTGGGCTTGGGCTATCCAGAACAAAAGCAGAGCACATAAGACTGCTTTTGACCTGGCAGGCACCCTGTACCAACATTCAGCCCACTTCTCAGTGCCAGGATGGAGTTGGGGCTGCAGGGGCTGCAACACCCCCCCCAAGCAGCTTGGCCGGGGTGGTTCTATTCTCTAACACCCTCCTTCCCCTGGAAGAAGTTGATCGTTGCTGCTCTAGACCATCACTCATCTTCTCAGCATATGTACTATAGTATGTATGTAGTATAGTATGTTTAAAATAATAATTTTAAACATTAACCAAAAACCACCACCACCCCTTAATACTCAATGTATCATGTCCCTTAAAACTGCTGATAGGACATCAGGGCAACAGTGGTGATTAAAGACAGTGGCAGGGTACTCCAAAGGGCTCTTTTAGGAATACCCAAGGATTCTGTTGAGCTCAATGGGACTTCCAAAAAACCAAAAACTTAATAACAGCAAGCACGTATGCCATATCATACAGTGCTTTTGAAACTCTCCTGGATTTCAGAGCAATTTGTCATGTTTCATGGCTTACTGGTACTCGAGAACCCAAGTTCAACGCTTCATTGAATACACAGAACTAGTTCTATGGTCCTTTGGACCCTGATCATTGCGTTTATGGAGTCTGACTTCCATCACTCTCCTACCTTTCTAGGTGCAGAGAATTAATGGGAGATAAATAAAACTCCCTAGTATTGCCCTGTCAGGATTCTGGCAGGTTTGCTTCTTACTGACTAGAGAAAGTAACATCCCATATGATATGCCCAGATCCATAAGAGATGGATTGGATTACCTTGTGCTGTAGAAACTAAAGTGTTTAGGTACTATTATTATAGAAACTAAAGCATTTAGGATTTTAATTTGGGGTCTGATTTCTCATAAGCTGCAATCTCAGCCTATATAAGCAACCAAGTGTTCAAACCTCTACTGTTGCTATTGGAAAGTGAGCTGCTGCTCGCTTCCATTATAAAGTCTTAGTTTCATCCATTAACTTTGGATTATAGAATTGTTTTGACCTGCTCAATGCCAATTTTGCTTTACCACAAGAGAAGAGGATGCTTGTGAAGTCTGAAGGAAATTAAACTGTTTTTGAAATGCACAAGCTGTTAACATTTTTAAAATTTTTCTGTCATCTCTCAAAAGCTTATTGCCACTTCCGTCTTTCCATCTAATAAAGTCACCATGGAAACTTGTACTAGTTACATGCCGCTGGCACACTAAAATACAAATAGCTTTTGTGGTTGGTACTTTTGCTTTCTTCTTCCATTGATGTTGAGGAGGAAGTTTTGCCCTTTGATTTCCACTGCCGCAGAACAATATATTGTGCAAGAGCACAGCACTCAAGAAGTCAAAATTAGGAAATATAAGGCCTTACTGCTGATAGCTGTAGTAGGCTATTCCCGGTGTTACTCCTTCCTGTTCATGGAAGTGCTTAGCTAAATCACACTTATGTTTGAAAGTATAACATGAAAATGTCATTTAACTAATCCTGAGTGAGGCCAGGCTGATTCTAACCTGGCTTTTCCTCAGAATTAGCTACGTACATTTAATTGGCACTTCCATATTCCAGTTTCAGATGCCTTTCCTGAACATTCCCTGGGAAGTGAATCTCTGTTTCTGTTTTAAACCCTACAAAGGCTTGTCTGGTTTCTAGGACCATGTTCTAGCCCCACTTGTTGTTAAATATTCATATAATAGCCTCTTAACTAAGGCCAACCATTTTGAAAAAGCTAAGTCTACTGTTTTGAGGGCCTGCTCTTTGTTCAGGCTTCACTTGTGCTCCTTCTTGCTCACTGAACAATTCCCACCTCACTCTGTAGATCCAAAGAGCTTGGCAAGGGCGATCAGTTTACATCTTAATGCAGCCTTCCCCAGCCTGGGGCCCTCCTGATGTTTGAGACTACAGCTCCCATCAGCCCCAGACAGCATGAGCAATGGCCAGGGTTGATGGGAGTTATAGACCAAAACATCTGGAGTGAGCCAGGTTGGGGAAAGCTGTTCTAATGGCTTCTTGAGTGGGCAGAATCACCTGTTGAAACTTTCTCTTCAGATGCCAGAAGAGTATTGACAGGGTTGCGTACCAAGAAAAGTCGTGGGCAAGTTATACAAATTAAACAAATTTGCATATGTTTTGCAGGATTCATTCTGTTTCTAAGCATAGGGAGGTACAAAAGCTGGGCATAGATCTGAAGCCCCATTACTGATCACTGGGAATCCTACTCCGCTTCTTCTCTGCCTTCCAGTGGGGCATTATTCACACCTTCCCAAGCCTGCCTATGTAGTCCTCAGGGCTTGAAACTTTTCTAAACATCAAAGGAGAGATTCTGAGGCTAATGAAACCTGCAGCCAGTGCCAAATTATGTGGTGGTTTTCCTCTACTGGCATAAAATGTGCATAACATTGGTTGCTAGGCTTGTGCTTGTCGACATTTTTTTAAGGGGATTGTCTAGTTCAAGATGGCACCAGCTACTGTTTTCATACTGCAGGGATGGCATTTCAAAATCAGTTCCCAGCCAAGGAGGAGGCACAAAGGAAGATGCGAAACACAAAACCAACCCCCCCCCTCTGATCTGGGGAATACTCACATCTTTCTCAGGAGGTGGAGAGGAAGAATGTTACCCCAGAAATGTGTCACTAATAAAAGACACCATCTTTCTATGCAGCGGTCTTCTCTGGGGGTTCGCGCCACAAATTTATTTTACACATTCCAATCTGCAGCAAGTGGGGCTATGACTCGAATCCACCATGTTCTGGAACAGGATATCCCAAAAGGCACAGTTCATGTTATTATAAAGAGCCCCCCTAAGGCTAGAGGGTCATTTATATGACTGGAAAGAAGAGAGAAAAACAGTCCATTTGGCTGAAGACACTTTTAGGATAATACAACTTCAGACCTCCTAAAAGAGATCCATTAAGTAGTCTCATTATAAGCAGAAATAAAGGAGCAAGCTGAATTCTGGACACTTACGTACTAAGACAATTGTTGCATTGCAAGCTATTTTTGCAGGGAGTTGTCTAAATTGGTGCTAAGTGCTTAATCAAATAGCAATAACAGAAAAAAGTATCCTCCTGGAAAGTTGTCCCCCATATTCTAGTGGAGCAGACCCTGCTGTTCCTTGGCCCCAGTTATTTATCGCAAAACCCCTTGCTGGAACAATGGGTGAGGGTGCCCCCAAGATTTATTCTAGTAATGTATAGGATATGGGAGATTTGTTTTTAAAAGTTTTGGATCTGTGTTCTACAATTGAGGTTAGATTTCAGTTTTCTAGCCAACCAGTATTTTACTGTTCAGAACAGTTAAAAAACACACCCCAAACCCCGTTCTTTCTAATAACCAGGATTGAAGTCTGAGAAGCTAAGACAGTGGTCCCCAACCTTTTTCGAGTCTCGACCCCCTTTTGTAATGGCAAAGTAACCGGGGACCCCCACCACATTTGCATGAATTTGCATAAATTTGCATTTTGATGGAGTAAAGAAAAAACATGAAAAAAATACAATTCTTTTTGTATTTCTATTGTTGTACTTGCTCACCTGCCCTTCCTCTCTCTGGATGTTGGTGGAAATAGGGCCCAACAGGGAGCAGGTGAGTGAGCGGATTTATCATTTGACTAGCCAGCTTTGTATCAGAAAGGAGAAGACATTTTATTTATTTATTTTACTTTATTTATACCCCGCCTTTCTTCCTGCAAGGAACCCAAGGCGGCTTACATAATCCTCCTCCTCTCCATGTTATCCTCACAACAACCCTGTGAGGTAGGTTAGGCTGAGAGTCAGTGACTGGCTCAAAGTAACCCAGTGAGTTTTATGGCCAAACGGGGACTAGAACCCGGATCTCCTGAGTCCCAGTCCAACACTCTCACAATTACGCCACCCTGGCTCTCTGTTCTGCTGGGGACAGCTAAAAATAGTTCTGCAACAGCCACAGAAGCAAGTGAAATGAAATTCATTCACACAGTCTCTCTCTCTCTCTCTCTCTCTCTCTCTCTCTCTCTCTCTCTCTCTCCCCCCCCCTTTTGCTCCCCTCCCCCTTTACCTTCTTTTTTGTGTGTATGTGCAAAATTTATCTCTCCCCCCCACACCCCATCTCCTCTCCTGCAAGCTCCTCTTCCCCCCACCCTCTCCAATTTCTACTTTCGCGTGCATGCAAAATTCTGGTTTATTTTTTGCTTCTGATATTTATTATTAAATAAAAATTTATTAATTTTTTTTTGCTCCCCCAGCCCCCCTTCCTCCTCCTCCCCCACCCCCACTCCTTTTATCATTCTCCCTGGCTAGTGGGGGGGCTCCTCAGCTTGGGGAGAGTTCACTCTGGTTACCCCCTCTGTCTTTCTGCCTCCCTCCCTCCCTCTCTCCCCCCACCCACCTTCTCCAGCGCTGCCGCGGCCGCCACCTCCCTCCCTAACCCACCCTCTTCTCCTCCCCTTATCGCCCCATGTGCTGTACGAGAAAGCAGCTTAGAAAAAGGAGCAGCATAAGGCACGGGCAAGCGGCAGAGCAGCAGCAGGAGGACGGCGAAAAAAAGGAGGGAGCCGCAGCGGGGAAACAAAAGGAGGAAGCAACTTAGAAACAGGAGCAGCATAAGGCACGGGCAAGCGGCAGAGCAGCAGCAGGAGGACGGCGAAAAAAAGGAGGGAGCCGCAGCGGGGAAACAAAAGGAGGAGAGGGGGGGAGAGAGAGAGAGAGAGAGAGAGAGAGAAGGGGGAAAGAAAGACAGGAAGAGAAAGCAAGCCTGGGGACAACAAAAACAGAAGAAGAGACCGGCACACAGAGAGAGAGAGAGAGAGAGAGAGAGAGAAAGAAGCGAAGCAGAGGGGGAGAAACCAGGGAGGCTTCTGATTTGGTGTGGTTTCTGCGCCCCATTTAGCCTCCGCTCGCCCCTGGACGCTGCCACGACCACCTCCCCTTCAGCTCAATCCGCCCAGCCTCCTCCAACTCGTTCTTGCAGAGCAGAGATCTGCAGCAGCAGCAGCAGCAGCGTGTTGGAGGCAACTGTCTGCAGGCAGCGGCTCCTTCTCAAGGCTCGCATGCCTGTTACCCACAAAGCACCACGTGTGGATGTGCGCGCGCACTCTCTCCTTCTGTAGCAAAATACCCACCCCTCCCTCCCCCTCCCTCCTTCCAGTATAGTCGTTCCAGTCAACAGCAAAGGGGCACAGGAATGCTACTCGCTTCCACCCTGGCTGGCGACCCCCCAGGAAACACGTCGCGACCCCCTTGGGGGTCGCGACCCCCAGGTTGGAGAACGTTGAGCTAAGAAAATCCTACTTGGTTCCATGGGTGGGCAGAGGGTCAAAATCAAAAGCAGGCAATAATGGTGGTCAATTCAACCTTTTTGACACTTTCATGCAGTTCATAAGGCAAGTGTATTCATGTGCTTTTTGACCTAAGCTTAGACATGTAAGAAAAGGGCAGCAAATGTGGACTGTGTGTGGTTGTTCAGTCACTTTAAACATATTTTGAAAAAGGGACCTGATACTTGCGGTTGTGTGTAGATGCTGATCTGATCCAGCCCCTATTTTAAGGGGTTTGCCTTTGATTTAGAGGCTTGATAACCAATGTGCATAAGGAATGATGGCCAGGATCCAGAGAACTGTGCAATGAGTTCCACATGCCTGGGAGCGAGTGGGTCGGGTGGGGTGGGGTGTCCTTTGAACTGGGACAGCAAGCCCCATGCCATATGGCAAGCCACTTTCAAAGGTAGATTTTATATATATATATATATATATATATATATATATATATATATATTGTGTGTGTGTGTGTGTGTGTGTGTGTGTGTAGGGGGTCTGTTCCCAGGAAAGAAAGGGGGAAAAAAACTCACTGGATGCAAGCAAATCTTTGGGCATACTTAAAGTAGCTATCTGGTTCCCGGTGCAGGCATTTACTTCAGATAGATCATTTGGATCTATCAGCACCTTTTCACTCAGGTGTCCAAAGAGCTCCCCTAACTCTTCATTTGGATGTCTTTAGTTCTCCACATTGAATCATAGTGCTCTGTAGTATGTTTTTATGTGCATTGTTACATGGCAATGTTACATCCAGAAAGGCACAATACTAGGCTGAACAAAAATACCTGGAAAAGGTTAAAGGTGTATTCCATCCTCCATCCCCCAGTTCCCAGGGTCAATACAGCTTCATGGTGCAGAAATACGGTAGTTCTGTAGGTTGGAGAGTGGTTTGCTATGGAAAGGCTGACAATTCTATTCTTCTCTTCTTTGGTAGAACAAGGCTTAGATCACATAGCAGAAAACATCCTCTCTTACCTTGATGCCAGGTCACTCTGTGCAGCGGAGCTGGTTTGTAAGGAATGGCAGCGAGTTATTTCAGAAGGCATGCTATGGAAGAAACTTATTGAGAGAATGGTACGAACTGATCCGCTCTGGAAGGGGCTCTCGGAAAGAAGGGGCTGGTACGTATCTGCGCACAACTTGCCCATTTTCTTTCTTCTTTAAAACAGAAATACTCCCAAAATACACTGGGCACATATGTAATGGGGTCAGTAATGGGGATCTACTTAAACTCTCAATAGAAAGACTAGCCCGGTCTTCTCCAACCTGGTGCCCTTTCAGATGTGTTGAATTGCAACTCCCATAATTCCTAGCCAGCATGGCCATTGACTGGGAATTATGGGAGTTGCAGTCCAACACATTTGGAGGGGCACCAGGTTGGCGAAAGCTGGACTAGGCCATGGCAAATATTACTTAAAAGCTGGTGCTTGTGTACTCCGATTCCCTTTTCAGTCTTTAGCCTTTTTTGCTTCTTGACTATCTTTCTGTGCTGTAAATAAATATCTGTAAATAGCAGCTCTGCCAACTGCCTCCAGTGTGCATTTCAGTTAGGTGGGGGCATATCGTCCGCTAAATGTGGACATTGTATCTAGTCTACAGCACGAATGTTGGCGCTTGTCCACCAAAATAGCATTCATACCTTTGCACACTCTCCATGGGGCACAGGTCCCCCAGGCAGGCACTGTTCCCCTTCCCTTCTCCCTTGCTCTTGCTATGGAAGCAGAGCTGGAGCTGGAAAGAAAAGCAAAATGGGAGGCGATGCAGCACATTCAGCTATGCAATCCCGTTCCTTTCCAGGTCTGCTGCAGTCACACTGTTCTTACCCTGGAGGTAGAGTTGGAGCTGCAGCCACTGACTCTGCTTCCATGAGCAAGAGGGGTGGGCTCAAAGGAAGGTAGACATGAATAACGGGGCACACTTCCTCCGCTTCTGGTTTGTTCGTGGCATAGCAGCAATCGATGTGCCAAGTAAGCAAGTTTAATGATGGCTGCTGCTGCTGCTGCTGCTGCTTAGTGCATTTTGCAAGGATTTTTGTTTCTAAACGCAAAATTTCACCTCTCTTTTTTATTATTATAGGGATCAGTACCTGTTTAAAAACAGACCCACAGATGGCCCTCCTAATTCATTTTACAGGTCACTGTACCCAAAGATAATACAAGATATAGAGGTATGTTTCCAAAAACATTGTTTTAAACTGTATTGCGTCTGAAGCTGCGTCTTCACGCAACTTTATTCTCTCGCCATGCTTTTTAAAAATGTGTTTTAGTGTTATAAGGATCTCAGCGTTAATAAATAAATCTTGGGACTCCTACCTGTTTCAGTAAGGCCGTTGTTCTGGCAGAATGATTTAAAAAGAATCCTGAGAACCAGCAGCTGTGGAGTCGATTTTAAGATTTCTAGCAGTGTGAATTTAAGCAAGTGCTATAAAATACAGAATTGAGAAACAGGGAAGTATCAAAGCATAAGTAAATCTATATATATCGTATATGAAAAATAACTTACTTCGTTTCAGGAGAAGAAACTATTGTATGCCACGTTAGTTCGGAGCCTTGCATGCCTCAGCTGTGCACAGGGAGCTATTTTGCACAAGGTGGTTGCTCCATTTATTTCAATGGAGGCAAAAGATCTGTGTGTGTATTCCTTTGTTCTCCTGTGTAGCTACAGGAGCAACGTGTGTACATCAGCATATCTGTGCCCAGGAGAGGTATCTAGATCAGGGCACAGGCCTTGCAACAAACTGAACAAAGCAAAGCTTCAGTATTGGCAAATCCCTTCCGCCGTTATCAATTCTTAAACAGAATGCAGGAGAATTTAGTTTACTACTAATCCTACCCTGCTATCAGAATAAGGCCAACTATCTGGCTCCACTAAAAACAAATAAATACAAGTATTAAAAACAAATGTTTCAAGCATCACATTCTCAGGGTTTTAATTAGAATTCAATAATATGACCCCTCATATTCCTTGTTTCCAGCCTGATGATCAGGGTATGTAGGACTCAGCATTTTTGAGAATTTCTGTTCTACCTCGACCCTTTGTGCTTTTCTGGAGGTGAAAACACGGCAGAGTGAAAAAATGGGTGGGGTGAGGAAGAAGAGGAGGATTGTTTTTCACCTCTTGCCTGTCCTCTCAAAGTGTGTTTAAACTGCAAGGTTCAGGTGGGAAATTAACATGCATGTTTCCATCCGAGGGAACTACTTCTCTTAGCCATTTACCCAGCTGCAGTTACTTGCCACAAGCGTTGGAGTACAAGATTGTATTAACACGACTGGATAATTCAGTCAGTAATGTCGCAGTATTATATGCTCCCAGGCTTCTATAGAGAGAACATTTTTTCGTTGGTTCGTTGTTGATTTTGAACCCTGGATTGTTTCAACCTTGAGTTGTCATTATGTGTGAACCCAGAACCCGTAGGTTGTTTTGCCAAACTACAGTGGTGGCAAGCAAGAGTGTTAAAAAAGCCCAGCGTTTGGAAATATGTGGTTTAAAACAACAACAACAACAAACAAACACAGTCCAAACAACTACATTTTTGCCTGTAAACATTTTGGATTTTTAAAGGGCAAGTACCCAAGGTTTTAGAAAATTGCAGATAAGTGAGTTTGATCTCCTAATCCCAATGAAACATTTAGTAAATTTAGAAGGTTGTACCTGTTATTTGGGGGGAAATTAAAATTGTTCTCTTGGTGTGTATTTTTGGTAAAGTTGCAACTCCCCTGCAATGCAAAATTTGGTAAGAAACCATTGAAGAGCAATGCATTGAGGTGGGGAGGTGTGGTTTGCCCATAGCTCAACAATAAAAAAAGACTGGTGTTTGATTTCCCCATTACCGGTACCTGTACTACCAGTAGAAAACTGACTGTGGAAAATCCAACATACCTAGCTTGTCGGAAGGATACCTGGGTTTTAAAGCATCACAATTGTACATAAGTAAGAAATAATTTGATTAAAAGTTTGCCATTAAAGTATAACTTAATACAAATAGAATAAAAACTATCTATTGACATTCCAGCATTCAGTCTTTAATATTTGCAGCCCGCTGAGTCCCAGCGGCTTCGGGCAGGTCATTCTTTTAAGAACCATAATAGAAAATAAATCAGACATTTTAAAAAATGCTAAAAAGAACTTTACTTAGCTCCCACCCTTGCATGCACTACTGAGCTAGCTGAAAAGAAAAAAGTTTTTCTAAAGGTCCTCAGGCTTGACTTGGCAAATCTCCAAGAAGCAAAAATTTCACAATTGTGGAGCAGCCATTCCTAGTGGGGCACAGAGAAGGAGGTGATCTGAGCCACATTTCCCCCTCACTACTAATGTGAAGACAAACTGATTAGCTCCTTTAATGCATTAGATATATCAATGCACTGATACCAATTAAAAAGTAATTCTTAAACGCAGTGGCAGAGAGAAATTATGCATAGTAAAACTCAAATGTAACCTGGCCTTTTTGAGTCCCATTTAAATTTGAGGCCAAAAATCCATGCAGCTATAGCCTGTGCTTGTTCCAAGGTCGTATGAATTGGCAAGTTGCCTTGCAAGTTTACATCAGTGTGTCTTTACTCCCCAGCAAACATGTAAGAACACAGTGTTGATGCCTAAAGCTTCTCAAAGGAAATAGAAAGGGCATAACCTTCTAGGGGCTGGGCATGGGGAGAAAGTTTTTAGAAATAGGTGTGTTGTTCCTGTACATCCATAGTGGCAAGCAATTGAGTGCAATTGTTTAACAAGAGGCTTTATTGCATTCAGGGTGGTCCAGTAACTTCTGATACTGCCTGGATCCATTGTGCTGACCTGCCAGATTTAAGTGTTTTAGGAATTCCCTTAAAGGGAAGACTAGTTTTGGGTTCTTCCCAGGAAATTTTATTTAGGTATGCAAAACTTGTTTTTGTGGAAATCTGACTTGGTTCATTTAATCATGTGCTTGGACACTGTCCCAAAATAGTGTAGTACAATTTGACTCTTATTAGCAGACTGTGTTAATAGGCAAATTGCCAGGTGTGCTGTTGATCCCCCAACTCCAGATCCCTGGGCCCTTTCCATATTATCCATGATGCTGGGCCAACTGCTTAGTTATTCCTTTAGAATTAGTACAGATATAATTTATTCCTCATGAGCAGTTGCAAACACTTTTTTCTGCTCCCATATCTTGTAACACATGGAAGCTCCCTCCATCTCTCTAACAACCACCGCCTGCCCATACACATACCCCATGCAGATGCTTTCTGCTCATATTTTGAGATTTCTCCCCCACCCCAAAAAAAAGATTTTTGGGGAGGTGAACGAGACCAGGCGATCAAATGGACTCCCTCTGTTCAGTCCCAAGTAGGGGGAAAGCTTTAAAAGATTGATCCTGATTAGCTTCCTTTAAAAGGAAACTAAATGAAGCATGGATTTTTTTCTCTCACGTGGTTAGATTGCAGTGGCCAGAGAAATAGGTTCATTATTCACGATATACCTAGATGTTTCAGATTACGACTCTCATAATCCCTGGCGGTTGACTGGGGCGTACCAGGTCGCAAATCCCTTGTCATCCAGCAAGCGGCACAATCAGGTCTATCCCATTTAATTGAACAAAGGCTTCCCTTGCCTGAGGGAAGGAAACTATGAAACCGTGGTAAGGGACCAGTTTGCAAGGTATAGTGAGTTCAGACATGACACACTGCTAACAATAACAGTCTGCAAAACTGAAATGGGGAGTGGGTGGTGGGGGCACATAACAGTGAAGGGAGTGCACAAGTGCCACGGTGCTCCTGATGGTCAGACCATCAGGATCAGGTCTGATATCTGGATCAGGGCTGCACATAATAGAAATAAATTTCATAACAAACTTCCAGGTATGTAGTTGCAAAGGGCTGCGTTCAACAGGCCCCTTTGCTGATGGTCTTCCCAAGTGCGCACCCACTCGGCTATATTTAGTTCTCTCAAATCTCCCCCCCCCTTTGTAGTCTCATATGTTTTTATTCCTGCCAATTTCTCTACAGCTGTATACTTTTTGTGTATTGTGGCGACTTTCCCAGTATACTGGCAACTGACATAGTAAAAAGGATTTTACAAATTTTCAAAAATATGAAATATTTTCCCACAGTAGCAACACCACATTAATGTGTGTCTGAAATCAAATCTACTAGAATTAAAACTGTGCACCTGCATGTATCTTACTGATTCACAGCACTCTGGCCTAGGGATGAATAACACGCTGTAGTTGTTTTGATTTGCAGCCCACATTTACTTCTGGTAACTTTATAAAGGAGCTTAAAAAACAACAACCTGAAAATTGCACCATATGGAAAACATGTTTCTCTCTAAACATTCACATAGAATTGTTTTTACATTCCAAAATATTTGGACCAGTTCAAGTGATGCCCACTTGGCCAATGTGAGGAGCTGTAAGTTGCTGGAAGTGCATGTGCATAACCACTGGCCAGTTAAGATGCTTAACTGGGTCTATATATTAAATACAACCTTAGTCTTTCTGGATTATAACCCATCCAATGTAGGGGTAGATTGATTTAAATCATCCTCAATCTGGCAACTTCCAAATGTTCTGGATTTCAACTCCCATCAGCCCCTGCCTTAATGGTCAGTGGTCAGGAATGCTGGAAGTTGAAGTCCAAAGCATTTGGATGGTGCCAGTTTGGGGAAGGCTGATTTTAAAATAAGGAGACTTTAATCAGTATTTCCTGAACATTTTCATACTACCTAAGAGCATAATCCAAAACTTTTGGTCATGCAACCCACATGCCTCTTGCATGACACAGTTATGTCTGTGTAGACAAGAAGGACGACTGTGAAATGAATGGATTTCTCTTTGGCTGTATGTTCACATGCAGGACACTAAGCAAGATCACTTGCTTGAAGCTCTGCAGTGTAGTCCACTGTTAATATTACAGGTCAGAGGTGAGGTTGAGGCTGTTTTGGACTCTTAGTCAAAAAGTCTGAATACCATTCATGTTGTAGTAAAGGTCAATCTACATAAATTGCTTCCTCAGACCTCCTCCCAGGCCAAACCCCAGCACTCAGTTGTGTACAGACTAGTTGCATTAAATGTTCAAAAACTTTAGGGGAAAAAATAGAGCAGTGACTCCTGTCTCTGATGCTAACGTTTGTTTTGTCACTCCACTTGGCCAAAGGCCCAGGGGTACAGTGCACCATTTTATTGCAGGGTCCCACTGGTCATATGTATATGGCTTGCCTTAGGTTTCAAATAAAGCAGGTTTTGATTCAGTGTCTGTCCTAGAGGTTCATGAATTGATATTTGTGAGGTGCATAATTTAGCATGTTTGTATCACATTCAGATTTTGTTTTACACCAAGCTGTTCTGTAGAACGTTACTTAATGTAACCCCCCCATCTAATTAATTTGAATCAAAACAAACAACATTGGGTCCCAATCCTGTCTCTCAACGAGCAGAACAGAAACCGCCGGTGGAATTGATCCTCTGGAGTAGATTTGGGTGGCGCATGTGGGGGGCTGAAGGGGGGAGGAGAGCAAGGGGAAGTCTGCTTGCATGACATTGGATGGAACCCACTGGTTTTCATCTGTCCTTATCAGATGGGTAAGACTAAGACTTGAACCAGAAAGAAGTTTGCCTTAAATTATACAGAATGTAACAAAAAATCTTGCTTGTTTAAAGCATTTTTACCTTGCTGTTCAGCTGAAAAGATTCCCAGGTCAGTTTAGATATGATCTAAAAAGACATGACACTAAAGGAAAAAGGGGATGGGGAGGGAAGAGAAAAACAAGAAAATTCAGGCACCAATTCTTAAATTAAATAGTAGTTCTTATAATGACCAACTACAGTGGAAACAGGGAGAGGAGGAGCCAGATGGTTTCTCAGAAAAGACAATGGAATGGCCCTGCTTCTCTTCTCTCCCTCTACTGCAGCCTGATGGAATGGCTGCTGCCACTTCACAGTTGAGGGAGGGAACACTTGATAGAGTTGATCTCTCACCAGAGCTGATGGAATGACCCTGCTCCCAATCTCTCCCTCTGCTACAGCCTGATGGAATATTCTTTGCAGGAGTGAATAAGCATACTTTTAACTTAGACATCAGTGGTAAGAAAATCTGACAGGATTGTACATCATCCAACTCCTTTTTGGTCTCTTGTAGACTATAGAGTCTAACTGGCGATGTGGAAGGCACAACTTGCAAAGAATTCAGTGCCGCTCTGAAAATAGTAAAGGTGTTTACTGCTTACAGTATGATGATGAGAAGATTATCAGTGGCCTAAGGGACAACTCCATTAAGGTAATGGGATTTATTGACTACTTTTTCTCTCTTTTTTTGGTCTGATTGGCTATCAGTGGGTCAGTGTAGTTCGGCTTTGTGCTAGCACGGGTGCTTGAATTTTATTTTTATTTTTTAGGAGATTTTCCTGTCTTGTATTGGTTCTGGTGGGATTATTTGTCCATTGCTACACCATAGTAGAACATCCTCCTGGTTGCAGTTGAGGAAGATTTGAACCCTTGCCAGTCTAGAATGCAGAATGCTGCCCATTGAACCTCTGCTATGTTCTGCTTCTCATAAAACATAAACATAAAAAAGAGATCTGAAAAACAGGACATAATTTAAGAAACTTCTGGTCTGTGCCAGAGATTGATTTATTTATTGAAGCATTTATATCCCACCTTTCCATTAAAAAAAAATACTAACACAGCAGCTAACACACTGACTCCGTTCACACATCATGGCAGCAGTTCCTGGGTTATTTAATCTAGGAATTGCGGTGATGAGTGGAGCGCTTGAGCCATTTCTGTTTTCAGTTCCATGACATCTGAACCTGGAACTCTGGGTTGTTTAGGGGTTAAAAAAACCCAGAGTTAACCTAACAATCACCTATGGTTTGTTGTTGGGTTAATTCTGGGTTATTTAACCCATGAACAACCCAGAGTTTTCCAGATTTGCACATCACCAAACAACCCAGGAACTGGGTTTTAATCTGGGTAGTTGATTAAAAGCAGAAGTGACAAGTGCATGATGAACATGCGCTGCTTGTCACTGCAATTCCTGGCTTAAACAAGCCAGGAATTGCCACTGTGTCATGCAAACTTGGTCAGTATTAAAACACCTTAAACCTAACACTAATAAATGCAATATATATCGACAGAAGTTCTTAAAAAAAAATAATCAAGACAAAATATGCTTACAACCCACTTCATTTACTTAAATGTGTGCTTCTGATTGAAAAACTGGGGGTGAGGGGAGTTGTATTCTCAAGATTCTTTGCAACCATGAGAGCCCCCACCCCAAGCTTTCAAATGGTGAAATGTCATGACATTGAGGAATCTAGGCAGTCACATCCCCCCCCCCCAAAAAAAATCAGGTGTAAAACCTTGTTTCACTGGGTTTCATGATTTTTGGATTCTCACCCCAAGCCCTGGCCTCTGCTCTACAGTGTAATTCAGGTACTTTGTTGCATGGTATGTTCCTGCTCTTTCCAAAAGACACACAGGGTGCAGAAACAAATGGAACAACCTGCGTCCTCTCCTGGCAGAATGAACTGCAGACTCAGTTTGCCATGGCTTTACAGCTTGAAAGAGAAACTGATTCTGGATTTAAGTAACTCACCTGGGTTTCTATTTGGCAGATTTGGGATAAAAATGGATTGGAATGTTTGAAAATATTAACAGGACACACTGGCTCCGTTCTCTGTCTGCAGTATGATGAAAGAGTCATTGTAACTGGATCATCTGATTCCACTGTGAGGTGAGCATTTTTATAGTTACAAATATGGCAAAAAGATGACTTGGGGTAAAAGAAATGCAGGGTAAATCTGGAATAACACATTCTCTGGCATTTCTGGTACTAGCCAGTCATACCCCTGCCCTGCTAATACTTCAGTATTTAATTATGTACGGTTGTGTGGCTTCTGTCATTATGTTTGGAAGCACAGGTGGAGGAACCTAGGTCTCTACCCAAAACCTAGAAAGTACTTGGGATTGGGGCAATTTGCAGAGGAGAGGCAGGAGGAAGATACTTCACCCTCCCCTGCCTTCCTCTCTCATCGATGAGAATTTCTGGAATTTGGAGAGAGTGATATAGCTGTGGGAAGACAGTTTCAGGGGGAAAGCAGTAGGTGGGGGAAGGGTTAAGCATCCTCTCCCACCAGCCACTTTCCCATGGCAATTCACTCCCCTTCCTCTGTCACTTTGTAGCTGTTTGACAACAACATTGCTTTCCAGACCTGCCACTAAATGCGTAGTAGCCCTTTGAAAATGACATTATGCAATGGATGGGGCTTATCCATGAAAGTGGACAAGGAGCTTACTGAATGCTTGGGGATGGAGCTGGGAGGAAAGTCTTTATTTTTTAAATAGAATTACAGCAGCCTTCCCCAGCCTGGCGCCCTCCAGATGTATTGGGACTCCAAACTCCCATAAACATAGTTGGCTGGGGGGTTATGGGAGTTGTAGTGCAACACATCTGGAGGGTGCCAGGCTGCGGATGGCTGATTTGCAGTCTGCTTTTCAGGGTAAAAACCCAGACCAAGAGCATAAGGTGATGTGATTTTGCAAGCATCTTGTTCCCACCACAGCTAACATCTGATTTAATTGATCTGCACCACAAAATAAGTTTTCAGAAATTGTGTGAGTGTAGCAGTCTAGAGTTTGAAATAGCTGAGCATTTTTTCTCCTGGGGGACTAACAGTTGTTTTCATACCTTTTCATCCTTTATTTATTTGCAGAGTTTGGGATGTGAACACAGGCGAGGTCCTGAACACGCTGATTCATCACAATGAGGCAGTGCTTCACTTGCGTTTCAGTAATGGCTTGATGGTCACCTGTTCAAAGGACAGATCAATTGCTGTCTGGGACATGGCCTCCCCGACTGACATCACGTTGCGCCGCGTATTAGTTGGTCACCGGGCTGCTGTAAACGTGGTTGACTTTGATGACAAGTATATTGTATCTGCTTCTGGTGATAGGACCATTAAAGTAAGTTGGCAATGAGTTACTCAGAATACAGCAAAGATGGGGGAATCACTTTAGTGCGAGTCTGATATGATGATGATAAAATCCCCTTTGGAGTAATTTCTGAGGATATTCCGTGGCTGTGCGCTTAGGGGTGGGGAATGGGTGGCCCTCCAGATGTTGTTGCATGACGACTCCCATCATCCCTGACCACTGGCCATGCTGGTTGGGGCTGATGGGAGTTGGATTCTAGCAACATTTGGATGGCTACAAGTTCATAGATTCATAGATCATAGAGTTGGAAGGGGCCTACAAGGCCATCAAGTCCAACCCCCTGCTCAATGTAGGAAACTGGAGGAGGGGGGGGGTCTCCCATCCAAGTAATAACCAGGCCTGACCCTGCTTAGCTTTCCACGCTCAGACAAGCTGAGCCAGTGTGAGCCACAGGCCTGTTCCACTCCCCTGATCTAATTAGGCGTCTGCTTTTTTAAGCATCGTTGTGCAGATGCTTAAACTCTTTTGTGCTTCTGTTTGTGGCTTCTATTACACTATTTTAATGTGGTTAAAGTCCCTAATAGATCCATGTAAACTCTGATTGGTTCTTGAAATTTGCTGAGTAAGGCAGCTTTCCTTTTTCTCTCTCTCTCCAAGTGCCATTTTTACTATTTCAATTACTACTCTACTTCTAGACATGAAACATACATGCAGTTGCCTTTTCCCAGCTTCCTTCTTCAGCAATAACATTACATTTTGTTCTCTGTTGAGGAATTAAAATGCTATGCACAACCGCCATGTTTATGCCTGATCAATAGGTGCATCCTCCAGAAAGAGAGCCGCTTAGAGTGTGCCAAAAGTAGTTCTGCCCCCAAATACTGCGTTCTGTTAGGGGAAATCGCCTATGGGATACTTTGTGATTACAACTTTTAAAAAGATCAGTGGGCTGTTTCCAAAGTTACGTGCGCAGAGGTCTGCTCGTGCAACGGGGCTTTCCAAACCAGGGTTAGTGCAAGGATGTTCGCACAAGGGCAATTCCCTGCCTCCCTCCTTCCCGCTGCAGCCCCTTGAAAAGCGTGAGGGTGGGGGGACGCTCAGGAAAGACAGATATGTGACATGAAGGAGCTGTAGTAGTGGGAGCGTGATGGCTGAAAATCAGGCAGAGGCAGCTCGCACAGCCAATTCCCCACTCACTGCAAGCTGCCTCTGTCCAATTTTCAGTGATTTCCCCCTCCCCTTGTGCCACACCACAGATTTTTCCTGAGCCCTGATGCTCGGTAGAGGCTAGCAGGGGGGTGGAGGGGGCTGCGCCAGGAGTGGGAAAGCCCTGTTGCACAAGTGGTCCCTCTCCTCATGAAATGCTCAGCAGTGCATACTCTGAGCTAATGTTGACCTCTGTCAGCTTATTCAACGCTATACTGAATGTGACAGCTTCGTGGGTTGCACCTTGCTTGGAATACATCCCATGCAATTAGAAGTAGCCTTTTAATAATAATAATAATAATAATAACAACAACAACAACAACAACAACAACAACAACAAATTTATTTCTTACCCGCCTCTCCGTCTAGATCGAGGCGGGGAACAGCAAAAATATAAAATACATAAACTACATAAACTTTTGCAATGAAAACTCTTTTTGTCTTAAGTAGCGTTTATATTGTGTTGCATAATACTGCTGAGCCATGTTTTTCAAAAGGCAGCATTTCAAGATATTCAAGTTTCCCACATGTATATTGTAGCTAGCTATTTATTTTCCCCACAGGTCTGGAGCACAAGCACATGTGAATTTGTTCGCACTCTTAACGGGCACAAGCGGGGTATTGCCTGCCTTCAGTATAGGGATCGACTCGTTGTGAGTGGATCATCGGACAATACCATTAGGTAGGTAGCAGACTCGCTTGTACTAGGGAAAAGCTATTGGCATACATGGAAGTATGCTCCACGTGTTGTGAGGATCAAGAAAGCCACCGAACCTCCAAGGTCATCTCTTCTCCCCCCCGCCCCCCGGCCCCAAGTAGTGTGTGTCTGTTTCTCCTTCCACAATCTTCCCATAAGTTCCTTTACGGACAGCCACAAATGCAAGTGTTCCAGCCCTTCGGCAAGAAGGATCCCTAGGAACACACATCCCCTTCTCCTAAGCCAGGGGTGTTGAACCTCTTTCAGCCTTAGGGCTGAATTCCATTTCGGAGAAGCTTTGGGGGGGCTGCATGCCACTGGTGGGTGGGGCTAAAGGCAAAGGGGCGGGGCCAAAATGCCAGCATATTTTAGCTTACAGCTCTTACTGCTAGTAACTAAGCCTAGGAGAAGCATTTCAGCCATTTAGCATGGAGGAGGAGATGAACACCAAACGATGGGTGGGTGGGGACCCTTTGGGGAAGCTTGGAGGGCTGGATTGAGACCCCAGGAGTGCCAGATGAAGTTCTGCACCCCTGCCTTAAGCTCTCATTTGTGCTGGGTACAGAGGAGGTAAGAACAGCAGGAGTCCTCCTGGTTTTTCTTTAATCTTCTCCAAATCTCAGCACAAATGAGAGAAATTGCTACCCCTACCGAGGACTTTGCAGGGGAAGGGGGGACACTGGGGATGAGCACAAAAGGAAGCTGGCTGGTAAGTCAAGCCGATACTTGTAGGTCCCTTTTTCTTGACAATAACAATTCTCCATCCAGTTGCTCTTTGGTCACTACCAAAGGTTAACCTCACACCTGTTCATAGGTACTAACCCTGAAGAAGTCACACTTCCTTTAAAAGAGTGTTGACCTACAGAAGCTTAGCTGCTCAGGATGGGGCCTTGGCTTTCCCCTTGACCTTCGGCACCTGTTGCCACATCTGCCGTGGTGGTTGCGGTCTACTGGGGAGGGGGTCATGGTGAAAAGCTGACAGGAGCAAGCCACGCGAAGCCAGCAAAACTTCACTGTACATTCGAAGCAACTTTGGAGTAATAAAATAAAAGAGTAATGATGGATCTGATGGTTAAAAAAATCAGGTATAAATCTAATTGCCCAAAATAAAAATATTAATGACTACAAAATTAATTGTATGAATCCTGGTTAGAGAACTTTTGACCTGAAGATCAGTGGAAAGGCTGGGATCACGTTTATTTCCTTCCCCACCTCCATCCCGTATTTGTGGCTCTCTTGGCCATTATAAGCTAGGCTTGCTATTTGTCACAAGCTTGCTCACCTGGACCAAATAGCAATTGGCCCCAGCTGAGCACTGGCAGGCCAAACTGCACTCTTCCTCTGGCCATCCTCTCGAAGGGGAAGCAGCCCGTTGCACATGTGTTCATTGCACAAATCCAGTCAACCTCTTACTGCTGGGAGAAAAATAGGGGACCTTGGACCCTGACGCACATTGCTCAGTCAAGGGCATACAGCGGCTAGGAGGGAAGAGAGGGTAAGGAGCAAAAGTGATCGGGGCAGGGGGAGAGCTACACTCCTGAAATAACTGCTTGCAAGGCTGTATGGAAGTTTCCTGCCAGCGTTGAAAAATTGTCTGAAGACTGCAAACTCTGCTTAAATGTGCAATCCTATGCATGTTTAGATTGAAAAAGGGGCCTACAACTCCCAGCATTCCCCAGCCAGCAATGCTGGGAGATATAGGCCTTTTTTCTGTCTAAACATGCGTAGGATTGCACATTAAATTATTTTGAGCCAAGTAATTAAATTAACCATCCCTGCAGGCTATGTCTGAGGTGGAGGTGAACATGCTTCCAGGAGATCTGCACAGAATGGCCCTGGCTGATTCCATAGACAACTTTGGTTCGAGTGTAGACTTTTACAACTGGTTGTGCTCAAATGGCAGTGGCAATGTATAGGAGAGGGAGATGCATGTTGTTAAACAGCTATCTGTGATTTTTCTTTTAAGGCTTTGGGATATCGAATGTGGGGCCTGTTTAAGAGTGCTAGAAGGCCATGAAGAACTGGTTAGATGCATCCGATTTGATAACAAGAGAATTGTAAGCGGAGCCTATGATGGGTACGTGCTTTAAAGCGAGTTCTGTTTCCATTCCTGAGGTTAGTTCTCTGTGGCGCGTAAGAGTTGCTGTGTGTGTCAGAAAGTTCTTATCAACTTTCTCTCCTCATTTCCTAGCAAAATCAAAGTTTGGGACTTGCAAGCTGCTCTTGACCCTCGTGCCCCAGCAAGTACACTATGCTTACGTACATTGGTGGTATGTAGATATTTATTCATTTATTTATTTCCAGTATTTTTTTAAAATAAATTTTATTTAATTATTATATACTACATACAAAACTGTAAAACACAAACATACAACTAAAATAAATCATAAGGTTTCATAGATTATAGAGTTGGAAGGAGCCTACAAGGCTATCGAGTCCAACCCCCTGCTCAATGCAGGAAACTAGAGGAGGGGTCTCCCATCAAAGTAATAACCAGGCCTGACCCTGCTTAGCTTTCCACACTCAGACAAGCTGAGCCAGCAGTAAGCCAGGTGCACCCCCCCACCCGCCTAGGGACCAACTAATATACTTCCATCCCCTTGATCAATTAAATTCCACATTCCAAAAATATAACATATCCTGACAAGGCGTACTCCCCTTCCCCTTTATTAATACATAGTCTAATAATTGATTCCATATATCCATAAAATTATTCTTCTTTAACTGTCCCTTTTTGCATTTGACACTACAAGTTAGTTTATCATTAAAGGCTATATCCCAAACTTCCTTATACAGTAATACCTTGGATTGCAAGTAACTTGGTTTGAGAGTGTTTTGCAAGAAAAGCAAATTTTAAAATATTTATTTATTTATTTTTTACTTGATATACAAGCGACCCCAGGAGTGCCAGATGAAGTTCTGCACCCCTGCCTTAAGCTCTCATTTGTGCTGGGTACAGAGGAGGTAAGAAGCAGCAGGAGTCCTCCTGGTTTTTCTTTAATCTTCTCCAAATCTCAGCACAAATGAGAGAAATTGCTACCCCTACCGAGGACTTTGCAGGGGAAGGGGGGACACTGGGGATGAGCACAAAAGGAAGCTGGCTGGTAAGTCAAGCCGATACTTGTAGGTCCAATACAAGTACAGTACAATACAAGTACTGTAGTACGGCTTAAATTAAAAATCTCTACAAATTTTTTGGGGGAATGTCGTTTTGATATAAGAGTGTTTTGGATTACAAGCACGTTTCCGGAACGAATTATGCTCTCAATCCAAGGCATGACTGTACCAATCAGTTATTAGAAAAACATGTTGTACTTTCCATTTCCTCGCTATCATTAACCTAGCCGCAGTTAACAAGTTTACAATTAGTTCCTTCGTATTTTGGGCACAAGTGACTTTATCGGTTATTGATAACAAAGCAAGTTTAGGACAGACCTCTAGATTAATACCATAATTTCCGATATTTCTGTAAAAACCTCTCGCCAAAATTCCAGAACATTTTTACAACTCTATCGCATATGAGCATATTTACCTATTTCCTGACATCCTCTCCAACAAACTGCGGAGCAATTGTTATTTCCAGTATTTTTATCCTGCTCCTCTGCCATAGATGCTCCCAGAGTGACATACGGTACATATAATCAGTAAAAACAAGACAGTCCCTGGCAATCTAAAAATACATGACTTATAAGGAAAAAGGAATGGAGAGGGAAGCAGGTGCACGGAATTAAGTCTTCAACAGGACTAGTGGAATGGCCCTGCTTCCCACTCTCATCTCCCTCAGCACCACCTGCTGGGACTGCTATTGATATATTTGTATAGTTGTACAATAATAGTACTTTTTAATCATATTGAATTTGTAAATCTGTTGAGTATCTTGTAATAGAGTGGAAATTCTGTGCTTCTTTGAAAACTGGCGCAATAAGAGCTGAAAGCAAAGGTTTAAAGTGTGTGTTCAAGTCTTCCTGATCAGTTTCAAAATGCCTTGCAACATCACTGGTGTGCTACATTACTCCAGTTATTCTGTCCTCTGAATAATAATCTGTAAACCGCCCCTCTGGGCTTCTAGAAAACGTTCCACACCTCCCTCTTTAACATCCCTAATTCTGCCTCCCAGTTCTATAAGTGAAAAGTTTGGACATGATAGAACAGGCTTTTGTTCACCGAAAGCAGACTCTGGACTGATTCTCACTTTAGATTTTGCACCCTGATATGGATACCTCTCATCAGGACTGAAGGGTGCGCGCAGTTAAAATGTGTGTCTCATTTTTAAAATTCTAAGAAGTGAACTTTAGTTGCTGCTTCCAAGTATTTTAAAGGGACACATGCCAGATTTTGCATACACTCCTTCCCTTCAGACTGGATGGAACGTGTATTTTGTCCCCAGGAATCCATACTAGCGTACAAAATGTAAAGTGAGTCGCTACATAAATTCCTATTTGTGTTTCTGATCGTGGCTTTGATTTATGGTTGTACTCCTCATTACATTGCAGCATCTGCTCTAATTTATTATTTATTCTATTCTATTTATTTATTACATTTCTGTACTGCCCAATAGCCAGTGCTCTCTGGGCAGTTCACAACAATTAAAACAAATAAAATACAGCATGATAAAATACAATTTAAAAATTTAACACTACAGTATAAAATAAACACCAAAATAAAACCTAGCCGCAGTGCATATAAAATGCAGTAACAGATTATTTAAAACAGAAACTGAAAGACTAAAATGCCTGGGAAGATAAGGTCTTCACCTGGTATGGAAAAGAGCATAAAAAGCACCAGGTGCCTGGGAAGCCTGTTCCACAACCGGGATGCCACAACAGAAAATGTCCTCTTCTTACTACCTATCTCATTTCTTTTGGAGGGGGCTCTCGGAGAAGGACTGTTGAGGATGATCTTAGGGGCCAGGCAGGTATATATGGGAGGAGATGATCCTTCAGGTACAGTCTCTTAAGAGCCACTGAGATTGTTCCTGCTCCCCAAAGTATTCACAGACAGCCAGGTACCTCTGAGACATCAGAGTCCTTCCTAGGGAAATGTGTTCCCAGGCTTAGTGAACCTAAGCAGACTTGAGAACTATGCAACAGCAGCATCGTTGGCCTTGTCTTCCCCTCTTCCCATTTCAACTTGACCTCCAAGCCGACACTGTGCTTCAGAACTGCTGCTGTTGAGCAGTGATAGCATCTTGCCACGTGGCAAGAGCCATCCACAGTGGGAAGGTGGAAGGCAAAAGCTGCCCATACTTAATCCAGTCATATAACCTGTATCCTGATATCCATTTTATTTTTCTGTTCTGCCAATACGAAAACCATTTTCAAATGTTGAATTCCGTTGACAGCTATTTGTTCTTCTTCGTGGTCTCTGTGCCACACACACATATGGGTTTTCTGCGCCTGCGCTGAGATCGATCGGAAACTTCTTTAGCTGAGATGAGCTGGGTGGGAGCCCCTCCCCCTCGCGCGTGCTCCTTAGCGCAGCTCCCGCCCGTCTCCTCAGTTCCTCTTCGACCGCCTTTGCGACCAGTCGATAGGTTCTTCTTCTCTTCACTCTCGAGTTTTCAAGCTGAGTTTGTTAGTCTTTCTATTAATCTTAAAAACTTTTTTCTCTTCATAAACTTTCTATTTCTTGATTCTCTTTCGGACTATACTTTCATTTTCAAAAAAAAAAAAATCTTCAAAAAAATCCTACCTAAAACCTCTCCCCCGTTCTTGTCCTAGTTACTGTATTATTCTCTATTTTCTCTCCTAATCTAATTTCTAACTATGCCTCTCAAGGCACCATTTAGAAAATGTCAGCGGTGTGGGACTAAAATGCCCCCCGCTGACAATCACTTACTCTGCCTGCTGTGTCTCGGACAGGGACACGTCGTGGAGTCCTGCAAGCATTGTCAGGCCTTCACTAAACAGGCCAGAAAAGCCCGCCAAACCAAATTGAGGGCCCTTTTGTGGGAGCAATCCCTGTCAGCAAAAGGCCCCACTCCAGAGGAACGGCCTGGGGGATCCCAGCCGGCCAAGAAGCCATTAACGGACACGCTAACGGCTAAAAAACTGGCGAAGAAGGCTCGCAAGGATAAGGCGAAGCGCCTTAAGGAGAAAATGGCGGTTGAGCCTGACGAGATGGCGGGCCTGTCGACTTCGTCCACTGTGGTGGTATCGAAGCGTACGGTGGCATTGATTGAGGCTCTGACTGGTGCTCGGGATCGAGCTTCAGGACCGATTGCCCACCAGTCTACTCCGGCTTCGACTACGTCTCCTCGAGGCCGAGAGACCGGGAAAGAGCCGGTGGTTGCGGCAGCCTCCCTGTCGGAGGGAGAGCTAGTGGCTTCGCCAGTCCAGCTCGAGGAGCAGAAGACATCGGACAGACCCCGTTCGGGCTCGAGGGGTCCTCCACCACTACTGTCTCCGTCGGTTGGGCGCGCAGAGGAGCGTCAAGAACACCACCGCCGATCACGATCCCCGCACTATCGGGCTCGTGACTCGGTCTCCATGACTTCGAGCCATCGATCTCGTCTCTCCCGATACCGAGATGAGAGGTCTAGGTCCCGCTCCTACTACTCGGGATCGAGTTCTAGGAGCTACTACTCGAGGTCGAGGCGCTCACCGAGACGCGAGAGGTCGGAACGTCATTACTATCACAGGCGTTCCATTTCTCCGGACAGGCACCGTGGTCAGAGGTATTCTCCTCCATCTCGCCGAGATGCGGCTGTGTCTCGTACCACGGCTGAAGTGGTGAGAGAGCCGATTGCATCGACATCGACGGCTCAACCACAGACTCTCGTACGTCTACCGGTTGCGACTGATGTTGTTGGCCACTCCTCGTCGGGATCGGCATACCTGTCGGATTCGGACTCGGCGGTTTCCTCCTCCCACTCCACTTCGCCGGACGCGCAGGTGGAGTCCAAAGACGCGGTCTCCCCATCGGAGGACATGGGGAGTTTCGCTGAGCATGTCAGCCGGCTGGTGACTGCTCTGGGAGTCGAGGCGAAGTCGTCGAAGGGAAAGGCCAAGGATGACATTTATGCTGTCCTTAGGACGACGCAGTCGAACCAATTGCTCCTTCCATTCTTGCCGACACTGTTGGAGACAGTGCAAGAAACCTGGAAGGCTCCGGCCTCAACTAAACCGACGGCCAAACGCCTGGAGTCAATGTACAAAATCCAGGAGGAAGGAGCAAAATTTCTGTTTTCTCATCCGACCCCGAACTCGCTTATAGTCAAATCGACGCAGTCTCGTGGGGGAAAACAGCATACCACTCTGGCAGATAAAGAGGGTAAGACACTAGATTCCTATGGCCGTAGGATCTATTCATCGTCTTCCCTTGGACTTAAGATATCTAACTACGAGGCGTTGTTGGCTAGATATCAAATGTACATCACGGAGAAGCTGGGAGACCTCTGTGATTATCTGCCGGACGACAAGAGGGACCTGGCAGCTCAGTTTATTAAGGAGGCGACTAGCATCGGGGCCTTGCAAATGAATACGGCAAGGCACCAGGTTGACAGTCACGCCAGGTCGATGGTCGGTTCCGTGGCTTTGAGGAGGCACGCATGGCTTCGCTCTACCGCCCTGACCCCCGACGATAGGGCGAAGATACAGGACCTCCCTTTCGACGGCGACGGTCTATTCAATGCCTCCATGGACGACTCCCTCGACTCTGCCCAGAAAGCTCTGACGACGGCGAAGAAGATGGGGCTCATCCGCCAGCAACCATCCCAGAGCTTCAGGCCACGGCAGTTGGTCTCGGTTCCCGTTCCCAGCCAGGCAGTACCAGCAGACGGGCCAATACAGGAGCGGGAACCGAAGACCCGGAGCACCACAGCCTCAAGCGCTGCAGCGGCCGTTTCAACAGCGGTCCAGGGGCACTAGGAGGGGAGGCGACTCCGGCCGGCGTCGTCTTTGACTACCTTGCTGTCCCAACCATAGTGCCACCGACACTTCACCTCGACGACACCTCTGCACCACCTCAGACTACTCTCTTCGGCTCTCGACTTTACCACCACTTCCAATCATGGAGGACCATCACGACGGATCGATGGGTGCTACGCATCGTGGAGCACGATTACAGGATCTAGTTCGGAGTCCTCCCCCCGTTTCTCGGGATCAAGGCCACCCATCCAACTCAGGTGCTGATGGAGGAAGTTTCGACCCTCCTTCAAAAAGGGGCGATACAGCCGGTTCTCACAGAAAACTTGCAGGACAGGCTGTACTCCAGATACTCCATCGTGAAGAAAAAAGGAGGAGGACTCAGACCGATCCTGGACCTTCGGACTGTAAATCTTTTTATCCCACCAAGAAGATTCCGCATGGTCACGCTCCAATCGATCCTCCCGCTACTCCGAAGGAGCGATTGGTTCGCATCCATCGACCTCAAAGATGCATACTTCCACATCGCCATCCACGAAGACAGCCGGAAGTACCTTCGGTTCCGAGTGGGAGACGACTCCTACCAGTTCGTCGTTCTTCCATTCGGACTTTCCACCGCGCCGAGGGTATTCACGAAGTGTGTGGCGGTGGTGTGCGCAAGTCTAAGGGCAAGAGGCATCACCATCTTTCCCTACCTCGACGATTGGTTACTGGTGGCATCCTCGAGGATCGAGCTCCAAAGCGCTCTCGAACAGACTCTCAACCTCATGCTCGAGTTGGGACTTTGCTTGAACGCGGAGAAGTCAGTCCTACAGCCAGTGAGAGAGATCCAATACATAGGAGCAAGGCTAAGCGCGTTCGATGGTCGGGCGTATCTCCCAAACGACAGGGCGTTCAAACTGATCTCCCTTGCAAACAAAGTATTCAAGCAATCGGTGACATCAGCTCATTTGATACAGCGACTCTTGGGGCACATGGCCTCGACCATCGCAGTCGTACGCTATGCGAGGCTTCGCATGCGACCACTTCAGACCTGGTTTGTCCGAGCCTTCAAACCAGAAAAGGACAGACCTTCTCTCCGTCTACTAGTTCCACGAGCCGTAAGAGAGTCTTTGAGGTGGTGACAGTTGGAGTCAAACCTACTCGACGAGGTACCATTTCAACCTTCGGTACCGAGCAGAATATTGACGACGGACGCGTCTCTATTAGGATGGGGGGCCCACTCCGACGATCACGTTGTGCAAGGCACTTGGACGCCGACGGAGGCCACCAGACATATCAATTGGTTGGAACTAATGGCTGTCTGGAGGGCTCTGCAAGCGTTAGAGCATCACCTGACCGGCCATCACATTCAGGTCGTGATGGACAATACTACTGTGGTTGCGTACTTGAACAAACAGGGAGGAACAAAATCGGTGCGCCTCACACGACTGACACTGCGTCTATACGAGTGGGCTCTACCCCGACGGATGTCATTTGTGGCGATACATATCACGGGGAAAACCAACATATTGGCGGATACATTGAGCAGGGTGTCGCTACAGTCACATGAGTGGAAGATGAACCGTCAAGTACTAACTTCCCTATTCCATCGGTGGGGTCGGCCGAATGTGGACTTATTCGCAACCAGCGAGAACACGGCCTGCCCTATATTTTGCAGCAGGGCGGCGTCAGACCCGAACTCGGTAACCGACGCATTCCTATTGGAGTGGAGCGGCAATTTCTTCTACCTGTTCCCTCCAATACCACTTCTCACTCGGGTGCTGGCCAAGATATCATCAAACAAAACAAATTGCATCCTGATATCCCCGTGGTGGCCTCGCCAACCTTGGTTTTCCCTTCTACTTCGGCTGTGTCAAGGGGATTACCTACAGCTACCTTTGCAAGACAATCTATTGACGCAACAACAAGGCAGGGTACTCCATCCCGATCTGCATTCATTAAGTCTCACGGCTTGGAGGATCAGATAGCCATGGATACAGACCTTTCCTCGGCAGTAAAGGAGGTCTTGTTAGCAGCGCGTAAACCTTCAACAAGGCTTTCGTACTCGAGAAAATGGCAGGCTTTCTCAGACTTTGTGTTAGCTTCAGATAAAGACCCTGTAACATGTTCGATATCTTCTGTCCTCGACTTCCTACACTCGCTGATGGCCCGTGGGCTTAAATTCTCATCTATCAAGGTGTATTTAGCGGCAATTGCGGCGTATCGAACAACCTCGACAGGTACGTCTCTATTTATACATCCGCTCGTAAAGCAGTTTCTGAAGGGTGTAAGAAACTTATGCCCTCCGATGAGGTCTATCGTACCAGGATGGGATCTTCAACTGGTTTTGAAGGCATTGACGACGGCGCCATTCGAGCCCATGGCGAAGTCGGACTTGCGCCTTCTTTCGTTTAAAACCTTGTTTTTAATAGCAATTACATCTGCAAGGCGTGTCGGTGAGCTGGCCGCTCTCAGAGTTGATCCTCCATTCACAACCTTTCACAAGGACAAGGTTATTTTACGTCCAGACGTAACTTTCCTGCCAAAAGTCGTTTCTGAATTCCATCTAGGTCAGGACATTGTACTTCCAGCGTTCTTTCCATCGCGGTCATCGGATGTCGAGAGACTTTTGCACAGCCTCGATGTCCGTAGAGCCCTAGCTTTTTACAAAGCACGTACGGAGCCCATAAGGCACACTCAACAGCTTTTTGTGTGCTACGGCCCTCCAAAGAAGGGCTGTCCAGTGTCAAAGCAAAGACTGTCCTCCTGGTTAGTGGACACCATCAAACTAGCGTATCAACTTGCCAATCGTGTTTTGCCGGGCTCCGTAAAAGCACATTCTACTAGAGCCATGTCGACTTCGACGGCATTCGGCAGTCTCTTTATCAGACTTGTGCAGGGCGGCGACTTGGTCTTCGCCCTCCACTTTCATTCGACACTACCGCCTCGACGTTCGAGCCAGAGCGCAGAGCGCATTCGGGAGAGCGGTGCTATCATCAGTCACCATCTGACTACCGACACCGACCCACCTCCGGTAAGTCAGCTTGCTAATCTACCCATATGTGTGTGATGCACAGAGACCACGAAGAAGAAGGACAGGTTGCTTACCTGTAACTGTAGTTCTTCGAGTGGTCATCTGTGCATTCACACAACCCGCCCTCCTTCCCCTCTCGGTGTCTGCATCGAGTTCGATGGATACCCAGGTGGAAATGGGATGGTCCAATTTCATTTTGTTTTTTTTTAGTCGATCTCGATTACTTCGGGGTTGGGTTTTTTTTCTATCGATCTCGTAACCATCGAGTTCGATGGGGGTGTAGTGGAGCTCCTTTTTCCTGGATCAGCCTCGGTCCCGAGGGTCGCAATAGGCGGTCTCAGGGAACTGAGGAGACGGGCGGGAGCCGCGCTAAGGAGCACGCGCGAGGGGGAGGGGCTCCCGCCCAGCTCATCTCAGCTAAAGAAGTTTCCGATCGATCTCAGCGCAGGCGCAAAAAACCCATATGTGTGTGAATGCACAGATGACCACTCGAAGAACTACAGTTACAGGTAAGCAACCTGTCCTTTTATGCAGCGCACTTACAAATGGGCTTCACTCTATTTTATTGTTAATGGAGCTGTATCCAATATTAGTCCAACTTAAGTCCCATTCGTTTCAATGGGTCTAGTCTAAGTAGGGCTAACATTGGATACGACCCCATGTATTGAAATGTCTGATTGTATAGGTTATCCTAAACGGGGTCCTTTGTCTCCGGGTTTCCAAAGCAGAAGTATCTTCAAGAAGGCATCTGCTTATCTAGTACACTAGGCTGTACATTTTTGACAGTAATGAGTGAATCTACACTACGAAGATTTTTTTTCTGATATGCTGCTCGGCAGTTCTGGAAACAGGTCAAGAGGGCTAGGGATCATGAGTAGCTCTTTTAATTCCTGGAGATGGTCTTTCTAGGTTTGCCTCTATGTGTTCAAGAGTCCTAGTCTCTGGGGCTCAGATCTCTCTTGTCAGTCCCATAAGCAGAACATTGACAGGGCCCACTTTAGATTAATGTACCGAAGCACAGGATGGACTTGGAGCAACTCCATGTATAAGGGTGCGCACCTGTCACCTGCACTTTGCATACATGTTTGCTGTGGGGGATAACCAGTGTGCCCGTAACAAACACTGTTGCTACGTAAAGTGTGGCGCCACTCCTAAATTCATGACTTCCTTCCAACTTTGTGTAGAAATGAATATTTGAATACAAGTATGCACCTGGTGGAAGGAGTTGTCTGCCCCACTAACCATAAAGCTTTCCATTTTTTTCAGGAACACTCAGGTCGTGTGTTTAGACTCCAATTTGATGAATTTCAGATCATTAGTAGTTCCCATGATGATACCATTTTGATTTGGGATTTTTTAAATGTGCCCCCCAATGCACAAAATGAGACACGCTCTCCATCTAGAACATACACTTACATCTCCAGATAACAGTCTGCAATTTACTACTCACCAAGGTAAGCCATTATTTTAAGGATGTCCTTTTCATACCAGTTATTGCATCCATTCCTGGTAACAGCCCTGACAATAAGGTGAATTGTCTGTAATGCTTTTGCTGGGGTTTTCCAGTCGAGTAAATGCAAATGGATTTGACATTGTAACCAATTAACTGGCTGGTTTTAATATATGTTGGAGTTAGACTTGAATCCTCCTGTTTGGATTTTCCAGGTTTGTGTTGTAGTAACTCTCTCTCACACAGTGGCATCTAGATATTTCTCAAGTGGGGTCTTCATGGGCTCCTGCTGATGCTGTTGTATACGTTTACATATCTTCCAGCAGCTATAATTATGTACACAAAGACATTTTCTGCTAGCTAAGCTTGAGGGATTATAGTGCCTTTGCATTCTTTTTATCTGCTAACCAAGTTCTGCTAATGAAGTAAATTGGCTTCATATGACTTGTTATTTCCTTTTACATATTGGTTACTAACAATTGCTCCATATATTTTAGATCTTTATAAACCATTTCTTCTCTCCTTTACTCAATCCGAGAAGTTATCACAAGTAGCAAAATTTTCCTTTCTCTAATGTTATGGGATCTGTTCTCCGTGAGTTCACTTGCTACTACCATACATTGATTTGAGCTCACATAATTTATGGCCAAACTGAATTGGACAATATACAAGCCATCCCATTTCTGTTCCCTGGAGTGACACTGGCTTGCCTTCGTGATGCAATGTATGAATCTATTAAATGCTATGTGTAGAGACACTGTTGTATAGCCCTCTCTGGGTGGTGTTTCAATAACTGCACTTCTAGTAGTGTCTAGAAGTAATCCACCAGAGGTAAGTGTGACTGAACTGGCCAGATATTAACTGCAGCCTACCTCTAGCCTAACTTGAATGAGCCCTGTCCTGGGGCAAAATAAATGAACCCCGGGGTATATGTTGGAGAATTTTTAAAGTGTTCACAAACTCATGAGAGTTGGAGTCTCCAGTGGTAATCACTCCTCTCCTTTTCCCCCTTCCCCTAAAAAAGCAGTATGTGCCTCAAGTAAGAGGCCTGCTTCTATGGCAGCCAACAGGAGGTGATTCTTAAAAGAGGGCCATACCTCTTTCTTGGTACAAGGCTTGGGTGTTTTCCAAACCCTGGCTTATGCTTGAGTTGTAAAGCGGTGTGTCACTGACATAGAGAGATGCCGGTCATGTTAGGGAAGTCATTGAACAGTTGCCTGGTATGTGCCTCTCTCTTGGCAGCATCCATAGCCTTCTGGTGAAAGAGCATGCTTTGCAAGCAGCAGGTCCCAGGTTCCAGTCCTTGGCGTCTTTACTTAAAAGATGCTGCATAGTAGGGCTGGGCTTGGAAAGCTATTGCCAGTCCCAGTGGATTGTGCTGGTCTAGATGGACCAATGGTGAGACTCTATACAAGGCAGCTGCATATATATTCTACAGTATTTTCTAAATCAGAGGGCAGAAACGCTCTGTTTCATAAAGTTGTAAAATAATAACAAATATTACCAATGATAGAGGAACAGTTTTTATCTGCTGCTCTCAAATAAAATAATGTAGGTCTCTAATTTTTTAACTAAATCCTGCACCTTTTTCTCTTTTTTAAATTGTGTCCCAAATGAATATGCCTTTTAAAGTCTATCATTTCTGACAACCATGGTGCTTTTGGCTATAAGCAGACTTTATTGCCTTCTGTTGAATTCCTTTTTTATTGTAACAAGATCAAAATTGTTACCATATGATAATCTAATATAATCCTTTATTTAAACATTTAAGCAAAAGCTAAAAATGTTTAACCTCTTAGCAGTGAAACTCCCATGGCCATAACTGAACACCAAAGCACCCCCCTCTCCCCTCCCCCCTGCTCAGGGAGAAAGAAATATAAGATTAGATTTAACTATTTTATGCTTAATTACAAGACATTGTGGGGTCATTCCATGTAAAATCAACCAATGAATTTACCTGACCGTCACCGATTTTGAAAATACTTGGTGAACTTGTTGGGTCTGCTGAGAAAATAAGCTGCTCCAAAAATTAGACTTCTGGGACAAAAACTTTTGGAGATATGGCAATCAAAAATATGAAGAAAAATGTTAATTTTTGCATGTCGGACAACATTAAAAAACATTTAAAAACATGGAATGACCCTGTGTTAGTTTTCAGAGAGCTAGCAAAGCATGGTGCTTGTACAACACTGTAATATTGCCAAGCAAACTTACCCTGTGTGCTTTTAAAAGGTCATTCTTCCGATATGTTGAATCTTTCTTGATAATTAGTTCAAAATGTAAAAGGGGCTATGAGGGGCAATTTAAAGATTGAGATCTTTTGGTGAAAAATACATTTCAATTGTTCCCCATGGCATCTAGCTGCGGAAATGCTTATAACTGTTATTTTGTGTGTTTTGCGGGGGTTAGGCTGTTTGTGTATGGTGTAATGCAGCCCTTGTAAATAAGCCCACAAAAGTCTGTAGCCTGTACAAAAAAACCCACATCCTAGCTTGCTCAGAGCCTAGTATCCTGCATTTGCATGCTGGGCAGGGAGGGAGGGGAAGCAGAAATGCAGGCTGATAGTTTCTTAGCAGGCTGGTTGTGAAACTGGCCTTCTGCCAAGCAGGCCGGCAGAGGATGGACACAGCTGAGGAACAGCCTTCCTGTCCTCTGTGGCAAGCACAGAAACCAAGCAGAGTAGCAGAGGACAAATGGAGAGATCTGCCCCCAGCCCTCTGCCAGCTTGCTTACTTGCTTGTATGGAATTCATTTAAACACCTGTGGTGACCAGGCGAGTTGTTAAATACAAGGCTGGTGTAATAGAAACGTCATCTATGTCAGGAACATCTCATTCTACCAACTCTGAACGGAAAATGTCATATCTTTTCTTTCCCATTAGGCATTTGGTTGTTTTTAGTGAGTTTATAACCCCACCTTTCAGAGGATGCCTGTAACACCTAACAATATCAAATCAAAATTTAACCCAATCACAGAATATGTCAGTTAAAAGTGGATGGAATGACAAATAAAATCCCAAAAGGATCAGCCAGATAGATTTAAAGAGACTTGTCAGAATAAATATGTCTTTAAATGGCAGTGAACATCACTAAAGAGGATGTCAGACTGATCTCCTAGGGCAGGGAGTTCCACAGCCTGGGTGCAGCCACAGAGAAGGCCCTAAGCAGGAACTTTGGCTATTGGCGTTTGTAGATATGCGTCCCATATCTGACAGTAATAGACCGTGGTTGAAATTAATTCAAGCTTGTCATTTTCTTTTTTATAGGATTCCACAGTCTTTGAACTACTGGACATTTGGCGATTACACACCTGAAGACATTAGCCAGAGCTAAAGTCAGAAGTGGTTCTAGGTGCTGTGTAGATGCAAAGCAGCACAATTCTATATCTAAACTTACCTTTTCCAGTCCTCCTTCACTCAGTGGTCTCTAAGGAATTGACTAGGAATTCACTGAGTCCAGGTAGAAGAAATTCAGTCTATCCTTCACTGCAATGCAAGATCCAAAGCTTCATGAGTAAATTGCCCATATACACTGAACTGATGGCTTGTTTTTCCAGGAGTAAATCAGATGTCAAGGAAGGACTTGACCTAATTTATATTTGCTTTGCACTTTTATCTGACTCTGAAGAAGAAAAACATTCTCAGTGAAATGTGGGTGCCAAACACATACCCAGAATGTACAGGCCTTTGCTTTCAAAGTCATCATCCTCCCGTAGACTTCACGTTTCATGACTGATGCGGATCCTGTTCTGTTTGCTAGGAGTATCAATTGGACTGGTAGATATATTTCTGAATGGATCAGTAATATTTTGGATGATAGTTTACTTATTTCTGCACCAGTAATTTGCTTTAATTTAAAGATTGTAAATGGGGCTAGATTATCTAAACTAGGTGTACAGCACTGTTTTTTCTTCTCCTTTTAATTGTGCTCTGTACCACAGCCGTCCTCCTCCTAATGTTTGGTATAGTTGGATCCTTCATGTGTGCTTGCCTCATTATTTCCAATACCGTAACTGTATAAGCATGTAGATATAATGTACATAAACATTGTAACCTCCAAGTGCTGGGAGTCAGGGTCTCCTGATACTGTATACAGATGCCAAGGCATAAGCTTTTAAGCATCCAGGCATTCTTACTACTGGCACCAGATGGGGTTGGGGTGTATTACTTTAAATATTTCTGAGAAAAGGAGGATTTTGGTATTCATTAGGATTTTTCCTTTAAAAAAAAACACGGATGCATTATCTTAATGTTAACTTCTAAAACTTTTCTAAAAAAATAAATAAATAAAAGTTAAAATTAATTCTCTCCCCGCCCCCATGCTGCAATGTTTGCAAATCATCTGAAGCCATTGGCCAAAATTGCAGATATTAGTAGCTTCTTTTAAAATCCATTCAAATAGTCCTTGATTACCATGCTTATGTGCTGATCTGAAGATGAATTGTTATTCCATTGTGACCTTGTAGGAGATGATTGCTGTTCCTCACCATTTATTTTGAGAAACCTAGCTGTTAATGGCACACATCATTGGAATTTCTTCTCTCTTTAAAAGTATGACTGGCCCTGGCTATTAGTCATATGTTTCCCTATATGAAAGCAAACTCTCTAGACATACTGCCTCTGTATCTCTTAAGTTATTGCTGGACAACATCGTTTAGTGGCTTCTTCTAATGCTCGTTTTAGAAATTATTAACTAATAAAATATAATACTGATTGGTCTAGGAGCTGTAGTTGGCATGGATATGGACACTGTCATTCCTTAGTCATATGGCTTTGTATTTGTTTTTCCTTTGCTGCCACTCCCAGTTTCTCTCTCTCTCTCTCTCTCTCTCTCTCTCTCTCTCTCCTCCCCCCTTTTGGTTGAGGGGTCAAGGAATGTTGATAACCAATTTAAATGACCAATGAATGAATATTGCTTATTTAGTGGAACAGCTATGGCTGGATATTTCACTCGCACACCTGCCACCTTGTCAGTCAAATTAAAAATGAAAGCACACATCAGATGTGAAAAAGGCGCAACTTGAGCTGCTTCTGGTATTCCACTCTTTACCTTCCTACAAGTTACAAACCTACTGTTTTGAGCTCGTAAATTCCCCTTCCGAATGAACACTGCAAAAATAAGACTTATGACATGGATATGATCAAATCTCTCAGAATCCATACGAGGACACATTCCCATGTTCTCAGTTTTTAATACTGTTGACAGTTATGGAAGTGGATTACTTCCCCTTGCCCCCCCATGTTATCGAAAAGCTGTAATATGAAAGAGTTCCTATTGCAGTCCTGAAGACACAGGTATTTATGGAGAACTGTCCTTTTTTAATGCATGTGTAAGATGAAATTCATGTTTTTTCCATGGGAAATAATGGTATTTGAAGATGCAGCCTAAACTACTTTTGATTGTGCTTGGTGTAACATAGCCGTGGAGTTTGTGACTGGCACCCAAGGAACTTGGCTCTTGGGAGTAATGATAGTACTGGCTGTACTCTGGACTTTGTTTCGCTAATCATAACTGAGCAGCTGTATGTTACTGCTAGATTAATGTTTCAAAGCACTGGGATAGTCTTATTCTAACTTGTAATTATGTTTGCCAGTTACCTGTTTGGAAAGTTTGTGTATGAACAGCTTATTGGACAACTGTTGAATTGTACAGATATTGTTCATGATATAAGGCTTTGTACTGTGGAATGTGCTTAATAAAAAAAATTCTAAACTTCATTGTCCATATTTCTAGCTAGATGGAAACACTGTTAATCTGTACCAATTGAATGGAGTGGTGGTTCTACTTCCGAATAGCTGAAATAAGATGTTCCTCGTGTTTCCGGTGTAGTTTTGAGCAGGTTTCTGCATCCCCGCACCAAATATACACCAATTATTTGGAGTAAATGAGAATAAAAGTGTAATCATGTCTTGCCATAAAGTTGAAGGATGAGTCAATGGCAGAATGCATGATCCTGCATGCATCAGTACATTGCTAAAATGACTGTATTCCATTTTTCATCTACCCTTCATGGGGGTGGAATTAAATTCTAACTTTAAATTATAAACTTTTATATACACAAAGTTTCAATATGACTGATCTGAGCAATAACTGTGGAAACTGCTTCTGTGTGAGTTATTTTGTAGGGAAATTCCAGCCCCACATAGAATTTCTTTGTGCTGCTCCTTTGTAAACACATGTGGCCTGACAAAAGGATTGCCCCTGAATAATGCAGAACAAAGAAATAGTTGGTGTTAATGAGCAATTAATGAATAAATACAGCACACAGTAAAAATTACCAAATCTTTATTGGCCTGAACTGGAACCAACTTTGGAACAGCTTCAGTCACAGTTGAGCCCAAACCTGAGGAATCAAACTGGGAAGGAAAAAAAAAAGGTAAGTTACCTTCCTGATTGAAAGCAAGAGTTGGAAGTAGATAGATTTGAGTGAACAGGCAAGTGTGGTTTAGAAGACTCAAAAAGAGAAGTAATCTCAGTGACTCAGGCAAATGAAGAAGAAAAGCACCAAAGAGAAAGAAGAGCAGGTGAACAATTCAGGAAAGTAGCACAGATGGAGTTAAGCTCTGTGAAATGGGCAAAACATCAGGCAAAGGGAAAATCAAAAGAGGAGAAAATACATTTTAAAATTTTATTTATTTTAATTATATTTATACCCCGCCTTTTTTCCTACAAGGAACCCAAGGCGGCTTACATAATCCTCTCCATTTTATCCTCACAACAACCCTGTGAGGTAGGTTAGGCTGAGAGTCAGTGACTGGCCCAAAGTCACCCAGTGAGTTTCATGGCCGAGCGTGGACTGGAACCCGGATCTCCCGAGTCCCAGTCCAACATTCACCACTATGCAGCACTGGCTCTGAAGCCAGTGCCACTGGCTCTCAGCTTCACATTGAAGCAGAGAAGCTTAGGACTGAATCTGAGGGGAATGTAACGTGTTGAATAAAGACTTACGTTCTCAAGCCACATTTAGAAATTTGAGAAACTCCTGGGCACTACCACAAAATGGGTGCCAGGGGTGGAAAGTCACAAAGGACAAGTAACTTAACCATAAGACAGAGTTGGGGTCTGAACCACAACCCAGAAAGCAACTCCTTTAAACCCAGTTTTCTGTGCCAACAGAAACCTATTTCATAGAAGGCAAACTCCCTGCTCTTTTTTCCAGAGAACTCATCCCCCACAGCTCTTTTCCCCTCACCCCATATCACTAGCCATTCTCTCTCTCTCTCTCTCTCTCTCTCTCTCTCTCTCTCTCTCTCTCTCTCTCTCTCTCTCTCTCTCTCTCTCTCACACACACACACACACACACACACACACACACACACACACACACACACACCCATTCCTCCTCACTGTTAGCACATGAAAACCCACATTCACACTTCTTCAGGATCCCTCTAAACCCCCCCCCCCTCACTGGATAACCTCTAAACCAACCCCTCCCTCCCTCTCACAAAGCCCCTTCCATTCAGACATGTAAACACACAACCTTCCACAACGCACCTGACCCCTTTGTAGGCTTCTCCAACACCCCTCTTGGCTTACTGCTGTGTTTCCTAGCCCCCTGCTGCTTTCTTTAGCCCCTCTCACCAGCTTACCCGACAACACAACCGCAACAGGGAACCCTTTTCCTCCCCCCTCCCTTTTTCATGTGGCTGGTGCACTCCAGAGGGAAGTGTTGGGCTGCAGCTGCCCGCCATCTTAATTTCCTAAGAATATCTGTGAGCCTCACACATGTCTCAAGGGGCATTCATGGGAAATGAAGATGACGGTGGAAGCCCTTTGTTTTGAAGCTATCCCAGCTGCTGTTAAGAAAATTCGTCAATTAAAAAAAGGGGGGGGAATTAGAAGTAGGACGGGTGCCAAAGAAGGTTCCCCGGGTGCATATTGGTGCCTGTCCACACCACATCACCTCTAGAGTAGAGTCGGGCCCATCTAAGGTTTGTCAATGGGTTGAACTGTTTGCTACCTAGTTTGGCTGTTTGTATTTACAAAGCCAGATCCCCACCTGGTGTTCATCTGCACTCTCCTCAGCTGCAATTGGGAGAGACTTCAGCATCCTTCAGTGCAACCTCTAGCTGGTAGAGCTCAGCACCATTGGAAGTAAACTGTGAAGGATCAGCAACCGGATCCTTTGCGTGAGTTCGGCAACTCTAGGGTTAACCGGCAAAGCGCTAAGGCTCGTATCGGCTCTCGAGTACAAGAGGAAAAGCCACCAGTCTTTGTATGCCCAAATAAGGCTTTTATTTGTTTATAGAGCAATCAAATCGGAACTAGCAGTCTTCTAAGAACACGTTTACAGTCAACACAACCTTAGCTGACCCGCGTCTTACCCAATGAGCGGGCTCCGTGGCTAGCAGGTTACATTCAGGTCACTCTCCTTACATCAGAGACAATACGTCTAGTCAGTTTCAGCCCAGCTCCCGATCGGCGCTTCCTAGCGGAGAACGGTGTGCCTGGGCGGCTGTTGCTTAGGAGGATCTGGCCCCGTGGTTCCCAACAACCCAACCCGGAACGGGAGAGGGGTTTTCTACCCCGGATTCCCCGCCCTCCCCCCGCCCCCTAGGTCAGGTGGGGGCTTATGCCTGCCCCTTCGTTTAGGTGGGCTTATCCCTGCCCGGGAAGAAGATGACGTAGGGAAACCTTTGCAGCTCTTCGAGGCTGCCCTGCTTGCTGATGGTCCTTGATGGCCCTTCCTGGACGTTTGTGGATCTCTGCCGAGGTCTTCCTTTGTTGGGGCTGATGACTTGTCTGGCTACTCCCTGGTGACCTCATCCCTCCTCCCCGTGCCCCCTCCTTTGGGGAAAGATGTGTGTGCGTGTGTGTACTGAGTTTTGGGCTTTCTCCACATAAACGCATGATGGCAATATGTATACATCAATAGAAACAGAAGATTTCCTGAATTGGCAAAGCCTACTTGGAGTGAGATGAATAAGCAGTCTGGAAAGAGGATCTTCTACCTCCCTGTTTTCATGTCTGTACTTGCTCTGCTGGTGGAGCTTTCCATCCTGGTTCCTCTCAGCCCTGCACAGAAGCAATACATGAATGCTATTTAGGGTAGGGGTGGGCTGCTTCCAGCCTAAAACTCCCTGCATCCCTCACTGTTAGCCATGCTGGCTAAGGCTGATAGGAGTTGTAGGCCAAAACATCAGAAGAGCCACAAGTGGCCCACCACTGATTCAGGGAGAGGGGGGAAGGATCAGCCTCTTTGCTTCTTCCTGCCCCTCTCCACTCCTCCTTTCAGACCATATATGATTATTTGTTATGTGCACCCATATCTTGTGGTTACTTTTTTATGCTCCATAGCTGAACAGATGTTCTTAAAATGCAGCTGCTGCCTTGTCATTTAATCTAGAATACATCCAAGATCAGAAATATTGGAAGGGTTGCAACACCGATGACGAAGAAAATTTGTTTTCTGTTGCTCCAGGAGCAGTCATTCCTACCCTGGTACCTTCCAAATGTTTTGGACTACTGCTCCCATCAGCACCAGTCAGCCTGGCCAGTGGTCAGGGATGATGGGAGATGTGGTCTGAAACATCTGGAGCATCCTAGGTTGGGGAAGGATGCTCCAGGGGGTAGGATCGCTGGTTAGGGTTCAAATTAGAAGAAAAGAGATTTTGATTCAACATTCGGATGAACTAAAGTCAGTATGAGCTGATCAATAGTGGAACAGACAGCCTCGGAAAGTGGTGGTCTACCCTTAACTAGAGGTTCTAAAGCAGAGGCTGGATGGCCACCTATCGGGGTGCTGTAGCAGTGGCTTTCCTGCCTCGGCAGGGGGGTGGGACTACATAACCTTTGAGGGTCCCTTCTTCGTGGTCTCTGTGACTCACATGGTTTTTGTGCCTGCACAGAACAGTCCTTTGGAGCAGCGGTCCCCAACCTTTTTGGGACCAGGGACCAGTCCCGTGGAATAAATTTTTCCACGGACCGGGGTGGGTGGGTCGCCCACCGCTCACCTGCTGTGCAGCCCGGGCGGCAGTGCCGGAGAACCAGGAAGTGACGCAACGGGAGACCCGTCGCATCACTTCCAGCTTTAGAAAATGCTCATCGGGGAGGCAAGCAGAGGGATGAGCGGTGTGGGGGGGTGTGCTCGCGAGCTCTGGCGAGCACCCCCTCGCCGCTCGTCCCTCTGCTCGCCTCCCCGACGAGCATTTTTGTAAAGCCGGGTGGCACGGCGGCCGGTTAGTGTGGCGGCCAGGCAGCGTGGTGGCCGCCGCGTGGCCCAGTTCTTAACAGGCCACGGACCGGGACCAGTCCGCAGCCCGGGGGTTGGGGACCCCTGCTTTGGAGCATTCTAGAGCTGAGCAGAGCTTTAGGCGGGAGGCCCCCCCTCTGCAAACACTCCAGAATGTGGCTCCCACCTCACACTCCATTCCTCTTCATCTGCCGCAGCAATAGCAGCATTTGGAATGCCCTCTGTGTTTTGTGGTTCTTGCTCAGAAGCTACAGTTGTCCCTTCCTGGGACGGCTGGGATGAAGCAGGCCTACACATGGCACCAAAGTTGTCTGTGCCTCAGGGCCTGCCCTTGACTTTGATGCTCCAGCCAGATCCCTAAAGCTCAGGACCTTTGGTAGAGATTGACAGGGCTAAACCTGCAAAGTCCTGTAATACGTGCCTAATGGCGACAGGGCCCAAACTGAAAAACAAAAGGAAAAAAACCCTGTGAGCTCAGATCCAGTAACAAACCGTTGGCCTCACCTTCATTGGCTCCCCTGGCTTCACAGTTGACTGTACCACCACCTCTGGTGCCACCATCTCCGCTGCGGTTGCCAACTCCCATTTTGGAGAAACGTCAGCCACCTCCTGATAAACATTCATCTGACAAGATCCAGTGCATCGGATCAGTATTAGAAGATGAAAACAAGGGGAAATCCCCACTAAAGTCGGTCTGTTGGCAACCCTCCCATCATCCCTCACTATCATCCTCTCTGCACAGACATCAGGGTGGAAGACCTGCCGTTTGATGGGGAAGGGCTCTTTAGCACATTCACAGATGAAACATTGGCCATGTCCAAAAGATAAAAACTTCAGCCCAGAAAATGGGGATGGGATCCTAATCCTCCTCCACCTTGGCGAATCATCCTCGCTCCTACTGGCATTGCCGGTGCTCTTATAACAGTGATGGCGAACCTTTTTGAGCCCGAGTGCCCAAACTGCAACACAAAACCAACTTATTGATTTCAAAGTGCCAACACTGCAATTAAACCTGAATACTGAGGTTTTAGTTTTAGAAAAACAACTCATACAGTTGTCCGAACTAATTATCATCTTTTGTCTTAAAAGAAAAACACAATAACAGAGCTTTCAATGATACAAACAGTTTTTTGTTGAAAAAAAAATCAACTCAAAAAATTATTATAGTACTACATTGTACACATAGCCTGAAGGGAATTTATACAAACTTTTAAAATAATTAGGCACATGTATTTTTGGATAAGGGATTCTCAACTTGTAATATGATTATATGCCAGACTGAAATTGTATGGGGTAAGCTTTACCCCGGGTCCTTTCCCTGCTTCTACAGGTGTCGGATTAGTAAAAGTAAAAGTCAACCTGTACTAGGATGAGCAAGATAAGCAAGAAAACTAAACATGCTTAACACATTTTTTAAACACTTTATGTCTTGGACTGCAAACACTGCATTAGGTAAAAGTTTGCATTGGGCATGCTTTTGCACAATTAATGTGATTTTTGCTATTACCGTACATGCATGCTGATAATTTGTCAAACCTTGGCTCATACTCCGTTAGTTTGAGAGCAACACATGCAGCACTCAGGTCAACTGTTAGGGCTTTACATCCAAGCCATGCTCTGTGCATCATTCTTCAAAATCTTTTACGGTAAATGTGATAACAATGTAGAAAAGAATTATGTAACAGGAATTCTAGAATAAAATCATTCTGTTCCACACTGTGAGAAAGAACAAAATCATTAGTGTTTTGCAGAAGGGGACAGTCTTTTCGCGATCTGGTGACCAATGGTTCGAGTGCCCACAGAGAGGTCCCTGCGTGCCAGCTGTGGCACCCGTGCCATAGGTTCGCCATCACTGTCTTATAAGAACCCCTCAGAATTGGCCTTGAGTAAGGTGTCCAGACCTACCTCTCAGACTTCTTTCCAACCCAGGTGACCCTTCCAGAACAAGTACCATCAACCCACCAGAGGGAAACACCCTGAGCAGTCAAAATGCTGTCTTTGACTCGCACTGGGGGGATTGACCATCAACCCTCTTTTTATTCTAACCAACTCAGACCCTTCCTACTGATTTGAGAATCAACCACGACAGATACATGGGTACTCTCGATCATCCAAAATGGCTACACCATCAAGTTCAACCATGCTCCCCTCACAAAGATCACGATCCATCCAGGTTCCCTTCATTTCTTCTGCTTTGCCCTGGGGAACAGATACTTCCAATTCAAGGTTCTTCCCTTTGGTTTGGCGACTGCACCAAGGATCTTCATCAACTACATGGCTGTAGTGGTGGCACATTTGAGGCTGCAGGGGATAATCATCTTCGAATACATAGATGACTGGCTCTTCGTCAGCCCATCGTTCCATCACCTCTGGGCAAACGCTGACACCGCCTTGGACCTTCTTTGATTGCTAGGCCTGCAGGTCAACGAGAAGCAATCTTGCCTCACCCCCCTCACAAATTTGACCATTCATAGGGGCTCTCCTTGACCCTGCACAGGTCCTAGCCTACCTGCCCACTGACAGGATGGATACACTGAGACATTTGGCCCGTTTTGTTGGATCTCACCCTTGATCATGAACAGGCATCCTACAATGCCTCCTTGGCTTAATAGCCATGGCCACAGCAGTAAAGCCCCTGGTGCACCTCCGCATGAGGCCACTCCAATCCTGGTTTCTTTGAATCTTCAATCCAGAAAGGGACCCTCCCTCATATCATTTGGACCTCCATTCATTGAATTTGACAATCATTGAGTTGGTGGGCCACCCAATCAAACCTCTTCCAGCCAGCCAGCCAGCCAGCCTACCTGTTGATAACTTCACTAGACATGCCTCACACTCAAGCTGGGGCCTCCATAGTACAGCACACTCAGAGTGCATGCCCACTGACCCCACTAGGAGCAAACTATGCTTATCAATCACCACAAACTTCTCACCATGGCAAAGGCTTTCCAAGCATTTGAATCCACCTTCACTGGATGCATGATTCAAATTGCTACAGACAACACTACTGTAGTTTTTTACATCAACAAGCAAGGGGGTATCAAGTTCTTCTCCCTCCTGCTCCTGACCCTGAACTTTTGGGATGGGTGCATAGCCTGTCACATCTTTCCCATCACCATTCAGATTCCAAACCACCACCACCACCCATGAATGGGAGCTGTCCCTGGTAGTTACATCGAACCTGTGGACCTCTTTACGAGGACAGCAAACTCAAAGTGCCGACAATTTTGCAGCAGGGCAGGCTATGGCCTGGACTCCCTGGATTGGGGAGATGCTCTGAACTACGCCTTCCCCCCATTTCCACTGATCATGTGCATCGTGAACAAGATATGAGATGACAATGCTTCATGCCTCCTGATAACTCCATGGTGGCCACGCCTTCTCTCAGATCACACCTTTCTCCATTTTCCTTGGCCTCTAGACCTCCTCACAATGGATCAGTGATGAGTCAGACTGCCCAGTCTCAAAACTTTCTGTCTCACAGGATGGTGAATACAAGGCTGCACATCTTTTCCAAAGAGGTCCTGGAGGTCATAACAGATTCCCTCAAACCTTCCACCCGAACATCCTATAACACTAAGTGGAAAGTGGTTTTGACATTTGTTGAAAGTACAGGGCAATGGCCTGAGACCTGTGACTCTCCCTGGTACATGACTTCCTTCTCTCTATTAAAACCAGAGGGTTGGCGCTCTTCTTGGTCTGCTTGTAGTTGGCTGCAATCTTCATGCCAAGAATGTGGGATTCTCCCTCTACTCACACCTGGATGTCAAGCATTTCCTCAAGAGATTGGCCAACATCTACCCACCAGCTGTGACGCTTGTCCAACATGGAAACTGTTGGTAGTTCTTACACAACTAACGGCCAAGCTTTGTCAGCCTACGGCTACAACCGACCTTCACCTACTCGCTATGAAGGTGGCCTTTCTTACTGCTATCACCTTGGCGCATAATAAGGTGAACTCTGTGCCCTCCAAGACCAGCCTTATCTGATCTTCCACAGGGACAAGGTGGTCCTGCAACCAGATCTCTTCTTTCTTCCAAAGGTGGTCCCACAATTTCATCTGTCTTAAGACATTGTCCTACCAATGTTTCTCCCTCACCCTACCTCCCCATTGGAGGTTTAGGCTTCAGTCGCTCAATGTTCAGAGAGCGATCTCCTTTCATTTTCAACTTACAGCTTCATTTCTCCCCCCCCCCTCATTTATTTGTATGCTGTTCTGGCCCAAAGAAAGGATACCGTTTCACCACAATGTTTTGCCAAATGGGTCATATGAACAATACTTCTGGCATACCAACTTGTTCGTCTTTTGGCTCCACAACATGTCTGCAGCCACTCAACTAGGGCTGTGTGGCATCATCTGCCGCATTTCTCCAGGGGGTCCTGTTTCCGCAACTGTGCGGCATGGCAACCTGGCTCAACTGTCCACTTTTATCAAACACTACCACTTGAATGCCAGATGCCAGAGCATGTGCAGATGCAGCCTTTGGACAAGCGATTCTCTCTACAAGTTTGGCATGACATTTCCCCCCTTCTCATGAGTTCTGCTGATCAGTCACCCATATGTGTGAGTCACAGAGACCATGAAGAAGGAGGACAGGTTGCTTACCTGTAACTATAGTTCTTCGAGTGGTCATCTGTGACAACCCACCTTCTTCCCTGTTTCGATGCCTTGCTCTTAATTGTCCCTCCAAAGTGGTGGTTTAGGAACTGAGCGGGAGGCAGGAGCCACACCCTGGCGTGTGTGCAGAGGGGAGTGGGCGAGGTGCCTGCCTAAAGTACTACTCAGCTCTAAAACATTACAAAGGACTGTTCTGCGCAGGTGCATAACCCATAGGTGTGAGTTCACACATGACCACTCAAAGAACTACACTTACAGGTAAGCAACTTGTCCTTCCAGTTCTGTAATTCAGCGACCACACCTTTGAACCTTACAGTAAATCTCTCTCTCCCACCCACAGCCTTCCAGGCTGAAATGGCACCCTTACTCTACAGCACTTTGGGCTCAGCAGTTGGGTGTGAAACTCAGTTGAAGAATTCTGTGAATAAATCTATGTGCCAAGAGTTGGAAGCTGAGGGGTTTGTGGAGGGCGAGATCCTGCAGTCTTTACACTAGTTATGAGGCAGCGTGACTGAGCGAGCGAACTGTGCTTCGGAGCTCATCAGCTCCAGCCCAGCCTGTATAACTGGTGGAAAATGAAGGAAATGGGTGTGAGAGAGACGGCGTACACAGTTAGATCTGCCCAGGTTTCCAGTGGGTTTCTTCTCCATTTCAGGCTTACAAAAATAAATCTACCAGCAGATCTGCAAATGAGTCAACTATAGTCAGATCCCATATGCGTATTGCAAAGTCTGCTTTGGTGAAATGCATAAACACACACACACACACACACACACACACACACACACAAGGGGGACAAGAGAGGACACCAATTTGCATAAAATTTGCATAGGATGATGTATATGTATACATGCAAATTTAGAAAGAATTACTACAATTTAAATAGAAATAAAAGATATCTCCCCATAGCGGGGGAACACTGTGCCAGATGACTAGTAAGAATGTTTGTTATTGGGCACCTTAAAAATACAATCAAGTGTCTGCCTGCTCAGTCTCCTATCCAGGTGTTAGCTGTTGATGGACTTCTAGGCCCCTCCCTGTTCTTTTTATGGCTAGTCCTTTTCAAAATGGATTTAGATTGGACCAAATAGAGAAGGGGTGGGTAACTTGCACCCCCCCAGATGTTTTGGCCTACAATTCTCATCTCCCCCTAGCCAGCATAGCCAATGGTGAGGGGTGAGGGGAATTGTAGACCAAAACATCTGGAGGGCTACAAGTTGCCCACCCCTGAAATAAAGGATGCCTTCCAATACAGGACTGTCCTTTGCCCTTCAAAGAGAGGACTGTTCTCAGAAAAGTAGGACACGTGGCCACCCTAAATGCTGGCATTACATTACAGGACCAAGAGGAGGAGGTTGTCATTTAGACTGTTAAAAAAAAATAGGGCAATGTTCTGGCCTTATTTTTGGTCAGGTATGACGGGAGGAGATGTGAGTAGGTTCTGAATGAGCCTGACATGATATGGCAGAAACAAGGATTTCTTCTTCGTGGCCTCTGCATCACACACATATGGGTTCTCTGCGCCTGCCCTGAGACCGTTTCGGGAAAAAAATTCTATAGCTGAGGAAAATCGGGCGAGAGCCCCTCCCCCATCGCATGTGCTCCTTAGCGCGGCTCCCACCCGTTACCTCAGTCCCTCTTCGACCGCCATTGCGACGAGTCATTTGGGTTCTTCTCTCTACTATTTAGAGTATATTCAGCTGAGCTTTTCTCGTATTTATGACCACTTGAAGAACTACAGTTACAGGTACGCAACCTGTCCTGCACCAGATAGAATTGGCTTGCCAGACCCAGAGTCTGAGCCCATTTCCTGCAGAAGCAGGAAACAGACTGGATCGAGGGAGGAACTGTGAATTGCCTCCCAGTCCAGCCCCTGGTCAAGTCTTTCTTCAAAAGCGCCTGACTCCCAGTGGATGACTGATGAGGAGTGCACGCTAGTTCTTGGACGGCTGGGTGACATTCAAGTAGAAGGACCATTCATAGGTAAGGCAAATTCTCCAGCTCTGACTATGCAGGCAAGGAGCATAGGAACACAGGAAGCTGCCTTGTACTGAGTCAGACCGTTGGTCCATCTAGCCCAGTATTGTCAACACTGACTGGCAGCGGCTCTCCAGGGATTCTGCAGGAGTCTTTTCTAGCCGTACCTGGAGATGCCGAAGATTGAACCTAGAACTTTCTGCATGCAAAGCAGGTGCTCTACCGCTGAGCAACTGCCTTTCTCAAGCATGTCAAGATCTGGCAGAGGGTTCTACTCCCTGGCTAGGAATGAGGAGGGGTCTCTGAGGGATTTCAAACTCTAAGGAAGTGTGAGTCATAATGGATTTGGAAACTTCTGACTCACAGAATTGGGAAATGTTCCTGAACAATGAATTGATCTAGAATGATGTTCAAAGCCTCTTTAAAAATGTGAGGTTGTATTTTAAAAAAAACAGGGACTTGGCCTGTCATGCCTCCACTGGAGGAATCCTCCTCAGAGGAAGAGCTAGAGCTCCCAGAAACTGAGAGCACCCCAGATCAGCCACTGTCACCGGATCAGGAGAGCCTGGGCCTTCGGGGGAGATGGCTGCAGGTCCAGCCCCATCGGGGGAGGGGACTCTGCCTCTGAGGCAGAGGCTGAACAACCCCATGGCCCCCAGGAGTGGCATCACCTGAAGAGGCAGGCCAGTAGGGCTCCCGTGAGAAGGAGTGCTTGCTTGCAAAGAAGGACTCATCAGGAGAAAGCAGCCAGAGAGCTCTAATGTGCTACAGCTGAGCCCTGGGTGGGGCTCAGCAGGCTCTGGAGATAAAAAGCCTTCAGTGTCTGCTTAATCAATGCTGGCAGCAACACTGTTCTTTCAGCTCCAGTGTCTTCTACCTTGTCTCCTGGACCTTGCTCTGTGATCGATGCTCCTTGTTCCTGATCCTTGGACTCCTGCTTGACTCTGCTTCTGGACTGTGTAATGGATCTGACTGCCCAACTGTGTTCTGATCTTTGCCTGCTATCTTGACTACTCCTGCATTAGCCTGATCCCCACTGGACTACAACCTTTTTTGCTTGAACATTTGCCTGTTTTGTTACCTCGCTTTTTGGATAGCCCCTTCAGTCAGAATCTGCTTCAGCCAAAGCAGGACTTGATCAATCAAATGGTTAGCTGTGACCTTTTCAGCAGAGCATGTATTAAAATAGTCATTACCACATCAAATGCAGCCACAGTTTTACTCACAGCCTTTTTGTTTATTGAAAAGGGTAAATATGCAAATGTATCGGATTTCCCCACCTCTTTCTTCCCAGCTCCCTGCATACCTCCAAAAGCCTCTCCTGAGGGGTAAGAGATCGACAAGAAAGGGTCATTGGGAAAAATCAGGGCACAGCAGGAGAGGGTCATCACTATATCTTGTGGTAGATAATTCCATAGATAGTTGTGAGGAGAATATTTGGGGGTGGGGAAAGACAAGCGTGTACACTACCTTATCTTCCTCAGAGGCAAGTTAGGATATGAATATGTAATAATAATTGGACTTGAATAAATAATAATGGTTGTGGAACCTGTTGTCAACCTTTCATTATCTATATCCCCCTGTGCCTTTCTCTCTGCCAGCACTCCCATCAAAGAAGGATTCCTGCTTCAGTGACAAATAGGCAGTCCTGAAAATAACTTCACATTTTGATTTGCTCATGCCAAGAACTTTGCAGTTTGGCTCTTTCTTGGGGTGTTTCCCCTCCATCTGCATAAACAGAAATCGGCTAGCTTTGCACCTCAGGAATGAGAAGATAAAAAAAGGGTGATTATTTATTTTTCCACCAATGTTAGAAATATTTTATAGAGTTTGCTAAAAGTTTTTTGTTTCAGGAAATTTCATCATGTCTCCAGGAAAAAGAACCCCTAATTGGCCTCAGATTTACTAATAACCTTTTCATTTTTGTAATTTGAGGATTTGTAGGTCATCTCGAGGTGACTGTAGTTAGGGTTGGTTTAGTTCCTCTGTGAATACCTAGTCTCTGCAGCAGCCCCCACCTCACCCATTTTTTTTAAAAAAAGCCACTCTCTGGTCTGCTGCTCTAATAGCCAGTTTTTTTGGCAAAAGCTTGCATACCTTTAGCATATGGAAATATTTTTAAGAACACATACCAGGCTTTCAGTCTTAAAAGTGAAATGCTCCAACAAATTAACAAATGCATATATAGTATTTTTTGTAATAAATAAATAGTGTTCAGAGTATTCCCCCTTAAAATAAGGAACAGGAACCCTAAAAATCTTCAGCCTTTTATAAGAAATTGCTATCATTTTTGATGTGTTAATATGCAGTAAAAATAAGTAAGCCCAGAAATGTTGAATGCAAGAACATATTGCATTTAAAATTTGAATGTTGGATGCAAGAACATATTTCCCAGTGGTGAGGAATGTGTGGCCTGCCAGATGTTGTTGGACTGCAACACCCATCAGCCCCAACCAGCATAGCCAATGGTGAGAGATCATGGGGGTGGCAGTCTAATAACTGGAGGGCCACCTGTTCCTCATCCTTGACATAAGCAGAGCCCTGCCAGATTAGACCAAGGGTTCATCTAGCCCAGTATCCTGTTTCCAATGGTGGTCATCCAGGGATCCCATAGGCAGGACAATGAATGCAACAGCTCTTTGACATCCAGAGGAATGCTGCAGTCTAAGACAGTAAGAACATAAAAGAAGCACCCAGAGGAGAAGGCCAGGCTTCTCTTTCATGCCTGAGCAGGAGCTCAAACTCTGGCCCATCAGATTAAGGCTGCAATCCAATGCACACTTACCTGGGAGTACTTCTGCGTAAACATACTATACGCTTGGGTGGGCAGCAGAACCTGATGCTCAGGCCCAGTGAATGGCCTAGCATGGCTGTCCCCAACTTGGTTCCATCTGGATGTTTTGAACTTTAACTCCCATTAGCCCCAGCCAGCATGGCCAATGGTCAGGAATGCTGGGAGTTATAGTCCAAAACATCTGGAGGGCACCAGGTTGGGGAAGGCTGGCCTAGGAATATCTGATGCTGCCATGTTACTGAAGCTAAGCAGGCTTGGACTTGATCAGTACCTTTCATGAGAGGAGGAAGAGGAAGGGCTAACTAGATATGATGTCAAATGCATTACCTGCAGCAGCAGCATTAGGGTTTAAAAAAAATAAAATGATACCAAGTGTGGTGGGGGGTGGAGATCTGGACTTGGAACCACAGAGTACAGAGAGGAAAGGTTTAACCCTCCCCCCACTCCAGAACAGTCCTGAAAAATATCCCCACCCCACCCTGCTTTGCTGCAAATTGCAATAGAAGGGCTTTCATTGGCACCAATGGGAGTTCTTCTATGTACTGCTATTTACAGTGTGTGTGTGGAACAATTTTGTCCAGTGAATTCCCTAAATGAATTGCATGTTGTGTGGATAAGGCTGTTCTTCTGTCTGTCCTGAATCTACTGTCAGTTCATGTTAATGGATGGCCCTGAATTCTAGTGAATTATTTCTGCTTTAATGAAAGACAGTCTCAGGGGGATCTGAATCTGACTGGAAGATTGGTGGGTGTGCCCCATCATGCTGGGTGTGCCCTTTCCCCATCATCAGCCAATAAGAACAGTTCCATGTAATTTGTAGTTTGCCCCCAAATGCAAAGGGCATGGGGGGGGGAGTCCTGTAAATGTGTCTTCCATGTTTGATTATCTACCAATTTATGTACCTGCCCAAATTCTAAGGTCATCAATGGAGGCTTTTCTCTCAGTGCCCCCTCAATCTGAAGTTAGGAGGGTAGTGGTGAGGGAGAGGGCCTTTTTGGTGCTGGCCCCCTGCTTTTGTAATACTCTCCTAGAGAACCTAGGGAAAGTTTTTGCTTTCCCAGGCCTTTTAACATCAGATTATTACTTTTAACATTTTTTAAATATTGATATTAACATGTTAGTCTCTGCTTTTTTTTGGCAGTTAGGATGTGTTTTGCCCAGTGACATTTTTTTAGCTCTCTGTGGTCAGTTTCCCCCCCTCTGTTGTGGCTTTGGCTTTTGTATTATCTGGGTGGTTCTTGTTTGTTTCTTTGTTTTGGTTTTTGCATTATCTGGGTCCTTGGTTTTTTTGTTTTTGTTTTAAGTGTGTATTTTCGCTGTGTTTTATGGATTCTATATTCTAATTGTTTTTAAATGGTTCAGTTATTCATTGCCCAGAGAACCTAGGTTATTGGCTGACAAATATAACAAAAACAATAAATGATGAATTAAAATATTGCTGTAATGTGCTTTATGCAGTGTGAAAACTTTAACTAGTTCAGAATGCGGCAGCTAGAGTTTTCTCAGAATAGTAGAGTTGGAAGGGGCCTATGAGGCCATCGAGTACAACCCCCTGCTCAATGCAGGAATCCAAGTTAAAGCATCCCTGACAGATGGCTGTCCAACTGCACCTTGAATGCCTCCAGAGTGGGAGAGCCCACGACCTCCCTAGGTAGGTGGTTCCATTGTCTTATTGCTCTAACAGTCAGGAAGTCTTTCCTGATGTGCAGCTGGAATCTGGCCTCCTGTAACTTGAGCCCATTATTGTCTAGAGGTTTTCTTGGTTTTTTTAATAGTGACAGTTGATATTATGTCAAATTTGTACCAGCTTAATCAGCTTCCAATTTGGTTCTGGGCCCAATTCAAGGTCCTGGCTTTGCCTTTAAAGTCTTAAATAGCGTGGGACCAAGTTATCTCAGGAATAATCGCCTCCTCCTCTATGAACCTGCTCAAGCTCTTTGTCTACTAATTTTACCTTTGCCAACTGAAGTATGGTTGGTGGGAACCAGAAGATAGTCTTTTTCAGCCGTGTGGCCTAAAGAATGAAATAGCATCCCAAGGGAGGGTCATCTGTGCTCTTCTTTGACCAATTTTAAGTGGACTCTTTCGTTGCATTCCTTTGCTTCACATTATTAGCTTTGCTGTTTGAACCACTGTTTGCTGGTGTGCTTTATAGTGCTGTTTTATTTGCTGCTGTTGGGATTGTTTAGACTGCATTCCATTATTGTCTGTCATTATAGCCTCTTTCTTTTTTATTCTGCATGCCACTCCCCCCCCCCCCCCCATATATATGCCCTGGCATAGAAAAAGCAGGATGTAAATATTGCAATCAACAAAACAAACCCCAAACAAATGGATAGATATTTTGCTGGCATCCAAAATGGGGACTGGATCCAAAGCAATGCTTTCTTGTATGTTAGTTATCCACAGGAAGAAATATTCATTGCACAAAAGAAGCAGGCAATCCCGCAGGATTTTAATAAAGTCTCCTCCTCCTCCCTCCTCCTCCTCCTTCTTGAATAAAGATACAGATCAGGCAAACCTAATTTTTCTCCTTTGACTGATTCTGCATGAGGTTACATATACATCTCCTTTAGGGTGTGTGTGTGGGGAGAACTTTATAAAGGATTAACTTAGTGTAAATTGCATTACCCTTTTAAGCAGGAAGTATTGTCTGTCTTTTTTCAGGCTGAACCAATTTTCACCCACAGGGTGTCATTAAAAATGTCTGTCTAACTTTTCATGGGTTGCTTGAAGGCCACACATTTTGGAATCAAAGTTCTGCCCAATTACCATAAGTATTTAGCTCTATAGTCCAGTTAAGGGCTTTAAAAGGCCCTCTGTGACCTCAGCTGAGATTGTGACATCAGAATAGCTAACCCAATGGCAGCCAGAGGAACTGGGGAGGACATATTTGCTTGGCCAGGGCCACTGGCACAGTATTTATTAATAGCAAACACATTCTCTGAGTGTGACTCCTTACGTAGCCAAAATAGGACCATCCATGTACCAGAGGGAGATACAGCTTTTGGGGTACAAAACATATTTAGGGAAGAACAGCCCAATGAGGACTGAGCATGCTCAGAGGGTGCAGAATGCTCACTGACTTTTGGGAGGGTGGGGATGGAAAATTGGGCCGGGGGGGTGTATGGAGTATTCTGGAAAAGGGAATGGCAGGAATGGAATCCTGAATTGGAGCATTCCGCACTGCAACACTTTGTTGCAGGGCCCACTTGTAAGTAGTGCTGTGCCAAAAATGTATTCCACATTTTTTTCTTGCCATTCTCATTCAATTTGATAGATGAGATAAAGTGTAAGTAAGATTCCAGTTGATGTGAGCACCAGACAGGCAAGAAGGGACAGGACAGGCAAAAATAACTCGGTTCCTCAGCTCAGGTTACAGACAAAGGCACAAAAGCCTCGCCCCATAACATATAAATTATGATCTATCAAGTAGACTAAAGCAATAATGAAGAAGGAGGGGTCAAATGAGTAAGGCGGTCGAAGGGAGAAAAGCAAACACTGTGAGTAATGCCCAGACAGAAGTCCATGTCTGACCACATTAGATAGCAGAGCTTAGTGCCTTCGTCTGGGCTCCGAGTCTAGACGATAAATCAAATGGATTTTTTTGTTGTTGATAAAACACATTTTATCCGCAGCAGTTGGATTTAATATTTCCTGGATCCATCACAGTCTCTCAGCTTAGAGTGGCAGATGCTTTTCCAGGACTGTGTTAATGGTGGCTAAGATACCACAAGATAAACATGGAAAGAGTCCTTCTGGGGCATGTTGCAAGAGGCTGTAATGGGAGCATCTCTTTGCTTCTTCTTTCCTTCCTTCCTTCTCCACCCTCCAACCCCATCATTTCCCCAGCCCCACTTTGTTCACTCTCACAGACTAGAGCTGTGTGCAAATGGCCTCTCAAAATTCTCCACCCTATTTGTGGACAGAGACAATTTCACTGAATTTCTCCAGGGGGAGGAAAAATTCTCAACAGTTTCTCACAGGTAGGGCTCACCATTGGCAGGGGTTCTAGCACAGATTCTCCCCCCCCCCTAAAAAAAGAAGCCCTAGGGTTTCTTGGGCTTCTTCATTTTCTTTTCTTTTCTTTTCTTTTTTTTGCTTTGCCATTTTAAGTGGCAACAGCAGCAACAACTGTGTTGGCACCTTGACTCACCGTTTGCATTCTCCACATTGCTTGGGACCCAAGGTTGGAGAGCCCTGATCTAGAGCATTGGGGGAGCGAAGGCAGCTAGCAACCCCCCAAAATGGTGAAAACTTGGAGAAAATTTTGCTAAATGGCCTGTTATTTCTAGGGGTGGGGGTGGGAAGTAAGAAAAGAAAAACCTCAGAATGTTTCTGAGAAAAATGCCTTCTGAGAAATTTTGGCTGAGCTGTAATTGTCATTCTTCAGGGTTCAGCAACTTCCCAGGGTCTTCCAAACATTAAATTTCTGAGGGGTGATTACAGATGCACCTTGTCTCTAATGCAGATGCTTCCCTGAAAGCCCTGGAGAAGATGTGAGTGGGGCAGTGTTGTGTCCAGTTCCAGCAAAGAAGTAGAGCGAGTGCTGTGCCAAAACACGTCCTCCAATTTCCTGAAAGTTTTCTTCCCCCGTGAAAGAGGCTTCCATTTCCCACCCCCCGCCTCATTCTCAGGGCTTTTAAAATAATTTATTTTGAATTTATTTTGTTGGTGTTTTTGAGCTTACCTAATCACTGAGAGGTGGCTGTGGGTGCTGTGTGTATTTTCCTTTTCTATTACACATTTCCCCATTGCTCTGCAGCCTCCCAGGCTGCCTGCGCTTCCTGATCTGAAAAAGCCCCCCCCTTGGGGGGGGAATTACCTCATGATGTCTTCTTCCTCTGGGCTTTAATTAAAGTGTGGGAAGCTGAGGGGGCTACTGGCTTCCAGAAAGATTATTGTACGCTGAAAGACTGGACACTTGTGCACCTCACAAGTAAGACAAGCACAACCCATGATAAATTCTCTCACATTTTCTTCTCCTTTGAATTTCTATTTCAAAAGCAATTTCATCTCTATCAAACTGAATGAAAATGGTTGGAAAATGTGGAAGAAATGATCAGCATAGCACTACTACAACCGCTCTTCCGCCCTCTCAGTTGTTTCCATACTGGAAACTGGATGCTTCATTCCCTTTGTCAATTTTGGCAGACTTCTTCATTCAATGAAATCCCCCGCCCCCCCAAGGAGTGCCCCCAACGTGGCAGTTGAAGATAACAACTGCCACATCAGGGGTTTGTACCAAACCCTACCCTGCTGGCAAGAGTGGGGGTTGGCCAGAGCTTGCTGATAGCATCACTTAACTGCCAGTCTAAAAGTACCAGAGCCAATTACAAATCAAGGGGATTACAAGACACTTTTGTTGTACTTTGAACGTGCAAGGATTCACCCTCCAAATTTCACATAGTTGCAAGATCCTATCCTCCCACTGTACTATGTCAAGATTGCCACTAAATTCTGTGGCTGGCGGTAAGAGGGATTCTTTGTGAAATTTGTTGGGAAGGGGGAAAGGATCCTCAGACTGGGCTGTTAATAATGGTGTGAGTCGAATCATGAGAAAACAAGGGAGAAATTCTGATTGGTCCAAAGTAGCCTAGAGTCCTTGACTGTACTGGGGTTTGAACATCGGATTTCATTTTCTGTATCTCTTTCTACTTAACTACAGGCTGTATGCTAGAGTCAAGAGCAGCAGCCATTCCAGCAGGCTGAGAGGAGGGAGATGAGAGGGAGTGCAGGGCCATCCCACCAGCCCTGCCAGGAGTATTAATATTCCCCCTTCTTCCCTCCCCATTCCTTTTTCCTTGTGTGTCGTGTCTTTTTAGATTGTAAGCCTGCGGGCAGGGACTGTCTTGTTAATTGTTGTAAACCGCCCAGAGAGTTTCGGCTATTGGGCAGTATAAAAATGAAATAAATAATACTAATATTGCCTTCTTGGGCAAGGAGCTTGAATGGGTGGTTTTCAGAAACTCTAAAATGAAGCAGAATTTCTAGATCCATTTCAATCGGGTTTTAGGCCTGGCTTTCTGCCGTGATTGCCCTGTGGCATGTCCTCTGTCGAAAGAAAGACAAAAGGAGTGTGACCCTGTTGATTCTCTTGGACCTCTTAGTGGCTTTCAGTACCATTATATTCTTCTGTACAGGCTGTCCTAGTCAAATGTTGGTGGTACTGTTTTACAGTGGTTCTGCTCCTGTTTGCATGGCTAAGGTGGTGCTGGGGGTTTACCACTTGACCCCTTTGGCAACTGTCCTTCTATCCTACAGGGTTGTATCTTATCCCCTATGCTATTTAACATCTACATGAGACCACAGGGTGAGATCATCTGGAGGTTTAGACTCAGGTGTCATCAATATCTGGATGAAGCCCTCCTCCATTTCCTTTGTCATCACATCCAGGAGTGGCAGTGGGTGTTCTGAATCAGTCCCTGGACATAATAATGGACTGGATGAAGACCACGAAATGAAGATTCAATCTAGACTAGATTGAGGTACTGTTGATGAGTGGTTCATCTGCACAGTTAAGTGGCATTTAATGTGTGCTGGAGAGCATTGCACTTCTCCATACGATCAGGTTTGCAGTTTCAGGGCACTCATCGATCCGAAATTGTCACTAGATGCAGGCAGCCTGTGTGGCTTGGAGTGCCTTTTAGTAGCATCTTAAACTGATGGATAAACCAACTGTGAATCTATCTGGACAGAGACAACCTTGTTTCCTCATCACCATGTTGCACTTGCAGCCCTGAGGATTATCATGGTTATCTTCATAGCGCCGCCGATATCCACACCACATTGCAGCGTAACAGAATTTTAAAAAGACAGGTCCCTCCCCCAGGGGCCTTACAATCTTGCCTTAGTCTTTAAAGGCAAGAGCTAGCATCTGACACCCCCAGTCCTAGCCCGGGCATATCTTGCCCCTCTTGGTTGAGGCAGATATTTAGTCTTAGTGCAAATGAAAGCACTAGAAACAGGTGGAAACTATGATGATTAGGGAGAAGGTATTTCCATTTTTATCTATGTATGCTGGGCCCACCACAATGTATGACCAAACTGAAGTGCTTCATCCTGTAGCAATTAATTTCTCCATGTAGTTGAGGGTTTGTTTCATTCCCCCCCCCCCATGTGTGTTTACCTCATACAGGAAAACCACACACTTTCTGATTGTGTAACGGGGTTCATAGCTTCGGCTATTGGGCGGTATAGAAATGCAATAAATAATAAAATAAAATAAAATAAACCAGCATCTTCTCAAAGGTAGTTTTGACACAAGTTTGAGAAAAGTGGTTGTGGGAATCCACCTCGAGACTCTTTCATGGAGAAGTGGTTGAAAAACTGCCCTGCTAGAAGAAGGAGCTCAATCTCTCTCTCTCTCTCTCTCTCTCTCTCTCTCTCTCTCTCTCTCTCTCTCTCTCTCTCCCCTTTCATGATGGAGAGAGAGAGAGAATGTTCAATTTGAGTTTTGTAAAACTCCAAATAAACATTTGCCTGACCCCTGAGACAAAATTAAACAACATGACATTACCCAGATCGCTGTGTTCCAACTTGACCTTGGCTTCACCTGAGGACTGGGAGGTGGCCTAGAGGCATGCAAAACAGCTCACCAGTGCCGTGCAGTACTTCAGGAACAGTGCGAGTCTTGACCCCTAGAAGTCTCCTGTTCTCTTAACATTTTTGCAGGCCACCTTCTGAAGCAGACAGGAAAAGTGAGAGTTCACCGAGAAGCAATAAATCCTCACCAGAGCTCCAGTAGGGTGTCAGATGCCAGCCCGAATTCCTGACATATTAACACCACCGCCAGTCACTAGCCAATGCCGGTCTGCCCAGGCCAGGCCAAACAGAACAGTTCCTCTCCCAAGTTAAAATTAGAAACCAGATATTGTTCAGCTGGACTTCACGATAGTACAATATTACTCATAGACTGGATCTTGCTTAACAACTTGGAACACCAGCTTGTGTGTAGAGATACTGATAGAAGAGGACTCTACTGTCAGAACGTCCCCCACTAATGGCACAGCAGCCGTGTGTGTCGTGTGCACCAAGGTCTGGCATGTGGGAGTAGGGACACTCTCTAGGCAGCACTGCTATGAGGGAGAGGAACAAATCAGAAAAGTTCAAATTGCACCTCCACTATGGACTCACTAGGTGGTCTTAAGCAAGGCGTACTCTCTCTCTCATATAGAGTTGGAAGGGGCCATTTAGTCCATTGAGTCCAACCCCCTGCTCAGTCCAGGAATCCATTTTCAAGAAGCACCCCTGAGAGATGGCTGTCCAGTCTCTGCTTGGATACCTCCAGTGACAGAGAGCCCACCACCTCCCTAGGCGATAAGTTCCATTGTCTGACTGCTCTGACCATTAGGAAGTTTTTCCTGATGTTCATCTGAAATCTGCCTTCCTGTAACTTAAGCCCGTTATTTCATGTCCTATAGTCTTGGATGATAGAGAACAGATTGCAGCCCTTTTCAGTGTGACAACCCTTTAGGTACTTGAAAAGAGCTATCATATCCCCCCTTCAACCTTTCCCCACAGGACTTAGTTTCTAGGCCCCTGATCATCTTTATGGCCCTTCTCTGAACTCATTCCAATTTCTCTGAATCCTTCTTAAAGTGTGGTGTCTAGAAGTGGACACCGTATCTGAGGTGAAGTCTGACGAGTGCAGAATAGAATGGAACTATTACTTCCCGTGATTTAGACACTCTGCTTCTATTGATGCAACCTAAAATTACCGGTACATCTGCCTTTTTTGCAGCCACATCACAGTGCTGACTCACATTCAGCTTGTGATTGACTACAACTCCAAGATCCTTTTCACACGTACTATTGTCAAGCCAAACCCTGATAAAAATACTGACCTGCTTTATTTGTTTGTTTATTTGTTTGTTATTAACATCTGTATACTGCCTTGTCTGTCAAAAAGCCATCAAGGTGGTATACAGCAATTTAAAACAGTAACACCTTAAAATAAAAACAAGAACATTAAAAACAATAAAAACTTGAAAACATTAGAACTGCACATTTTAAAAGGCTAAATGGAGAAGATGCATCCTCACACTTCCTAAAGGCCTAGAGCAGTGTTCTCCAACCTTGGGTCCCCAGATGTTTTTGGCCTACAACTCCCAGCATGCCCCAGCCATGGCAGTAAGGCCAAAAACATCTGGAGACCCAAGGTTGGAGAACACTGGCCTAGAGAGTGGGGGCCAATCGTCATTCTTGAGGGAGCGCATGCCATAGTTTGCAGGGGCGTCACTTAACCTACAGGTTTGTTGGAAGGATTACAGCAAAATAATGTATGTGAACATGAAGTGCTTTGAACGTTCAAAAGTGCTGTATAACAGCTAAGGAATTGATCCAGCAAGCCTATTTATGCACCCATTCCGAATAGGGCAGATGGTGCCTAGTACAATGATGAAGCATGTCCAAATGTACATTTCACTATTATGCAGGAAACACATTTTAAAAGGTGATCTCCGGTATCGGTGTGTGTTGTTAAATTGTTATGTTTTGCTAAATGCAATAGCTTTCAGAGTCTCAAAGTACAGAGTAAACCAAGTGAGATCTGCTCCCATAGCAAGGAAACTCGGCTTCTTCTATACACCGAATAAGGACTGGCACATGGTGTTCTTCAGCCGGACCCATGTCAACGGATGAGACATGCAAGGGATAACGGCTGCTGGATCTATTTAACATAGTAACGATGATCGCAGTGAGAAATCTTTGTTGAAAGAATGTGAAGAGGTAATATGAGCAAAATGCACCAGAAGAAGAGGATAAAAACTTGGAAGCATGACAGTTTCTACTGTAAAGTGACACTAGCACATCTCCTAAAATAAGGGTGAGGAACCTCAAGTCCAGGGGCCAAATCTGGCCCTCCAGGGTTCCCTAGATGGCCCCACCCTTTCCCCCAACTACCAATCATTTGGTGTTTTCCTGGCCCAAGAGCCCTCAACAACCTAGAGCCGGCACTGACCAGGTGGGCTGAGGTGAGGTGAGGAGAGGAGACAGAAGAAAAATTGATTTAATCCTCCTTTTGATTTGTCACATCAAGCCAACCTCACAGACATTACAGCCAGTGTGGCATAGTGGTGAGAGTGTTGGACTGGGACTTGGGAGATCCGGGTTCTAGTCCCCGCTCAGCCAAGAAACTCATTGGGTGACTTTGGGCCAGTCACTGACTCTCAGCCTAACCTACCTCATAGGGTTGTTGTGAGGATAAAACGGAGAGGAGGAGGAGGATTATGTAAGCCGCCTTGGGTTCCTTGCAGGAAAAAAGGTGGGTATAAATAAAAATAATAAATAAATAAATAGTGTGCAGCTGCACAGCTATGCTGGTGCAGTTCTTTGCTCAAAATTAAATAAAACACCCCACAGTTATTCACAGCTATGCAGCTATATAAGTGCATGTTTAAAAGTAGCATCCCCCAAATAAATAAATGAATGGTTGACCCTCCAGCTTGGTCAACAACAGTCAGCAAATGGAGGACAGACCCCTATCTCCTGTCCACAGAGTGACTCCCTTCCCCACCAGAGGTGAAAGGCAAAGGCAGGCGAGAAAAGTTGCCAGACCAGTTCGGCAGGCTGAATGGTGACTCCCACCATTACCAGTCATAATAGCGTGTTGTGTGTCCACACCACAATCACTAGCGGAGGGACACCGCAGTAAACAGAAAAAGCTGGCATAAAATAGGTCTGCAAAATACTGGAATATAGAGGCAGAAATCATGGGAGGACTACAGGCTGGTGAGCGTGTCCTGTGGCAAGCAAGTGAGCCAGGTGTTGCAGGAATGGGGGGAAAACGTCTAGTGTTGATCAGCTCTAATAATCTGACCTGAGATAAGGCAGCTTCATATATATTTATATCAAGAGTACTATGGAGAAACAAAGAAATTGATTAGATGAAAGAAACACAGGGTTGAATGCAACTGTGCCCTTCAGTTTGTGGAAGGGCTTTTGATCCAGCAGATCTCTCCCTGCTGATGGAAAAGGAGGGAGGGCAATCTTTGCTGATTCCCACTCCTCCCTGCAGCCGCCTCTGAAAATGCTATTGCTCTGCAAGGTCTGACTGAACAGCAATATCTGGGTGGGAGGTTTTGCCTGAATATCAAAGCCACAAGTCATGCTGGGACATTTCTGAGCTACAGAAAAAGGCCCTCTCCAGTGGGAAAGAAAGACAAGAAAACACACACATTCCCTTAAAACGGGGGGAGGGGAAACCTAAGACTACCCACAGAACTTCAGCTATTGGGCAGTATAGAAATGAGATGAAATGACTCCAACCCCCCTTCAATCCCAGCCAACATGGCCAATGGTCAGGGATGATGGCATTTGTAGTCCAACAACATCTGGAGGGCCACAGTTTTCCCACCCTACCTTAGGAAAATGTAACAAGGAGTACATTTCCCCCCTGTACCTACGGTACCGTTTGCAGTGATGGCACTGGCAGGGCCTGAGAACAGCCCTCTAGTACTGTTAGCTGAAAAACTCCTGCTGCGTGCAAGCAATCGCCACCCGACTGCCATTTTGTGAGATTTTCAGATCAAAACAGACCAAAAAAATCAAATGTGTTTGAGGCTTGCCCATCGCTGCTTAATACTTCCCAAGAACATAGATGTTCATTATAAAATATAATAACCAGACATGTTCCTGACTACACTATGGTTAGTGTATAAGGCTGCATCCCAAATTGCAGGGAGTGTGCTTTTGGAAAGTGGCTTTTGCAGAGATGGGGAAACCTCAGACGTTTTGGAGGTTTGTTCTGGAAACCTTTTCTGGCTTGGAAATTGGACAAGAGTTTGCCACAGGATGGTTAGAGGTCTGGGCGGGGTGGATGTATGTGGATAAATTGCAAAAGCTAAGGATTGTTTTGCTTGGGAGGAGAGAGGCTTAGATGGGAAGTGATGGAGTGTTTAAAACTAGCAGAGGCCAGATGAAAGCCGTGGAGTCCCCTTATTTTAAAACTGACCCAAAGTGTCACCCAATGCAATCAATTATTCATGGAATCTCCCCCAGTTAGCAATGAGGTTGATAAAATTATCCTGCCCGCTCCTGAGGAATCCTCCTCAGAGGTCGACCTACAGCTCGCCGAGATGAACATCAGCTTGCTTCCAGGGGCCATGAGGCACATCGGGAGGACCCTGGGCCCTCAGGAGAGACAGTATCTGAGCTGCCCCCTCATTATGCAGAGAGCCCCCTTTCTGATTTGGAGGCAGAAGCCGAGCTCCTGCCTAGTCTGAGGCAGCGCAGGTGCCTAAAGGTGCAGGCTGGATCAGCCTCCAAGCGAAGAAGTTCCTGTCTCAGGAATAAAACTCCTTGTGAGTAAAGAGTTACGAGTAAGGCTTCCTCGTGAGTATGAACTTCCCTGAGGTGACCCTGTTGCCTGGCAGCTGTGCCTAGGCAGGATCTGAAGGCTCAGGCTTAAAGCTTTCAGTTCCAGGCAGAGAGTTGCTGAAACAACATCTGTTTTTCAGCTCCCAGACTCGCATTCCCTGGTTACCTTGCTTTCTGTGGGATCCTGTGTTTTTGGACTGTCTTTGGACCTTGCTCTCAGTACTGACCTTTGCTGTTTCCTAGCCTCTCTGCCTTGACACTGCCTGAAGGAGGACAGAAATGACTGAACTGATTTGTGGGGTGCTTAAGTTACAGTTGAGGGACTCCATCTTCTGTGCAGATTGAATGAGGCCTGTGGAGTCCGGCAGCTACAAGTACATCCAAGGTGTCTGTGGCAAGCATTCCACTGCCTTGTACCTGTCCCCGTGGAAATCCAGTGTGTTTGTGTGCATGCACCTGTAACAGTGACCTGTGACTGCTTGCCCAAAATTATGGGAAGCTCAGTGTGATAGGCGGCTCTGAACTAAGCCTCATCCAACCACAAGAAGGTTTCAGCTACATGTTCACTGCCCCCTCCCTTTGGCTGAAAGATTGTCACGTTTTTTAAGTTCCAATGGGAATCATATTTGAAAACTTGGGGAGAGATTTCCAGCTAGCAGTTATCCTGGACTATTTTTTTTAGCATGCAATCTGCTTCACAATGGATGGTCTGCAGCAGCCATAACACTGTTAAGTTATCATACCAGATATGGACTATACACTGCTTGTGTTTTGCTGCTCTCTTTCCTCACCTGTCCTTGCTCCACTGCTACTAGAACTGGGAATTTGTTACATTTTGAGTAAAGTCTACACAATGGTATGGCACTGGATGACTGATTCTTTGGCTCCTGTACAATCTGGCTTTTGGCCTTGCTTTAGGACAGAAATGGTTTTGGTCAACCTTTTGGTTGCCTTGGTGGATGATCCATACCAGGAGCTAACTGGGTTGAGTGTGTCCCTATTGGTTCTACTGGACCTCTCAGCAGCTTTTGATCCCATTGACCTTGGTGGAGGTGATGGGCATCAGGCAGGGGCAGTTCGGTGATCCCAATCTTACCTGAAGGGTAAGTCCCAGAAGATGGTCCTAGAGGACTACTGCCCTTTCCCATTGGTTAGCATTGTAGGATTCTGCTGGGTTCCATCTTGTCTCCCATGCAGTTTATCATCTATATGAAACTGCTAGGCAATGTTGTCTGGAGATATGGGGTGTGGTTCGTTACACCTAACTCTACTTCTCCTTTCCATCTGATTCCAAGGAAGCCATGGAGGTCTTGAATCTTTTGTCTGAGGATTGGATGTAGGCCATGTGCCCTACTTTACAGAGGACAGTCCTCTATTTGAAGTCATCCTCTATTTGAAGGGCTGTCCAGTCCAAGTCCCTTTTAAAGATAAAGAACCATCAGAAGGGAGAGCTGGGACCTTGAAGCAACACTCTGTTGTCTAAGCAGGAAGAGAAGAGCAATGAGCTATGCCCACTTCCTGCTATGCATACAGGTAAACATACCTCACTGAGTCTCTTCTAGGAAATTCACCTGAGAAGAGACCAGTGGCCTTAACCCTTTCATGCACCTGACTGGTGAAACATGACCCATTGGTTTTGACTGCACTTTAAATATCCCACACATTCTATGTGGACTCCCTTGAAAACTGTCCAGAAATTTCAAGTGGTGTAAAATTCTGTGGCAAGAAAGCTGACAGGAGCCCTTCTATTTGATCGCAGCATACGCACTTCACCAGCTCCTTAGGCTTCCATTTGTTTCCAGGACCAACTCATGGTGCAGGTTCTTACTTTGAAAGATTTAAATCAGGGGTATTGACCCTCCTTAAACCCCAGGGCCAAATTCAGTTTCGCAGACAGTCTCGGGGGCCACTTTCCAGTGGTGGGTGGGGCTGAAGGTGAAAGGGCGGGGCCAAAATACCAGCATATTTTACTACCAGTAACTAGGCCTTAGGAGAGGTATGTCACTGTTTTAGAATGGGCGGGGGGGCGGGGGAGAACAGTACAAAAGCTGGAAAACAACCAAATGATTGGTGGTTGGGGGAAAGGGGGTGGGGTCAGGGAAAGGGTGCCTGGCCACCTGGGAAACCCCAGCAGGCTTGATTTGGCCCCCAGGGAGGCTTGATTTGGCCTGCGGCCCTGAGGTTCAACATCCTTGCCTGAAATGGTTTGGAACTGGATATCTTAAGGACTGTCTACCCCCATGCTCTGGGCTGGATGGAGCATGCTGGGAGTTACAGGATTTTTTTCTGTCTGAACATGCATCGGGTTCCGCCATTAATGATGATACTAATTGTTAGCCTCTCTGAGGGCCCCACATGGGATAAAAAGTGTTGGATGTACATTTTGTGATGGATAGATGACTATAATACTGTTCTGAAATGGTTTGTTTGCTCCCCTCATAATTTGGTTTGCCAACTAGCGTAACTGGCCCTGCTCCCATGCCTTGAACAGCAGCTCGACACACAGAATCAAGGAGGTGAACCCTTTCCACTTGAGCTCCGTGCCATGAAAAACATCTGGGCCTACTGGTTCCCCCGCCCTCCTCGTGTCAGGCTGATGCTAAAGAAAAGGGAGCAAGGCCAGTAAATAAGTTAGCAATTCTGCTCAAAATTTAACATTCTAGGTCTTCAAAAATATTCATCGTTACTGATTGTAGACAAACTGGAAGAGGGGAGAACGTTTCATCTTCATGGAGTTCACCATCACCCTGGAGGGAAGGACTGTGTTGAACTTCCCAACTCAGAAGCTGCATTTGGTGTGGGATTGGGGAAAGAGGCCCTGTTCCATGTTCAGTCCTCCACCTCCCAAACCTCAGATTTGCTTTTAGGGAAGGGGCAATATCATCAATATATGGCCCATCTGCTAAAGCCTGGAACTGCCTTCAGAAGGGGGAGGAGGGATATTGCTCCCCACCTCGGATCCTTGTCAGTGGTGGCCCACCCACTTCCTCTCAGCAATGTCCCAGATGAAAGTCCTTTTGTTCTATTTAAATAATTAATTCATACTCACCCCTTTGGCTCATGCCAGACCCTTGAGGCTGCTTGCAGCATAAAAATGGCCATAAAATACTGTAAACATAAAGTAAAAAAGAGAGAGAGAAAAAGAACAACAATAAAAGCATCTGTGTAAAATAACATTGGCATTTTAAAGAGCTAGCAATAAAAATAAGCCCAGCAGCACACTTGCATTAACTAAAAAGGGTTTTTAAATAAATATATAAATGTCTCCACCAGATGTCTAAAAGCAAATGTAAAATGGTCCAGATGCTCTTCCCTACGGAGTTCCACCTGAAGGGTTCCACCACGGGGAACCAACAGGCTGGCCACTGAGCATGCTCAATCCCAATTGGGCTATTTTTGGGGTCCTCCCTTTAGGGCCTTATTTCCTCAAGATTGTTTGTACTTCTGGACACCCTGGGGTTCCCCCAGGTCTGCTGTTACTTCCATCATGTGCCTGGATGGTGCCATTCTGGCTATTAAGCAGTGGCACTCACCTCTGATGATGGCAAAATAGAAGCTTTGTGGTCGGGGCAGTGTGCCAGCCACTGAATACCAGTTGCTGGCTGGCAATAGTGGAGGAGGAGGATTGCCTTCATGTCCTGCTTATGGGCTTCCTGAAGGCATCTGGTTGACCACTGTTAGAAACAAGGTGTCCAGGCCTTGTCCAACCTAGATCCCTCCAGATGTTTTGGCCTACAATTCTCATAATCCCTGACCATTGCCCATGCTGGCTAGGGATGATGGGAGTTGTAGTTCAAAATATCTGGAGGGCCCCAAGTTGGGGAAGGCTGGACTAGATGGTCTTTTGATTTGACCCAGCAAAGCTCTTACCTTCACAAGACTTTAGTTAAGTTCTAGTAGCACGTAGAATTGCACCTGGAAGGCAATTGGCAATCAGTGATGCTCTCTTAAAATGGGGTTAACATATTCCTTGTAGCCCAGAGATGGGCAGCCTGGTGCTCTCCAGATATTTTGGACTACAACTCCCAACAGGCCCAGCCTGTATGGCCAATGGTCAGGGATGATAGGAGCTGTAGTCCAAAACATCTGGAGAGCACAAGGTTGCCTATGCCTGCATCCTAGCTAACAATCCAGCTGCCAAAGATAAGAACATTGAAGGGGAGGGGGGGGAATCCTCAGAGGTGATTTACTGGCAGCAAGAAAAGTCTTCTGGTTTCGCAAGGGATGAAGTATTGCTGGCAATGGAGGGAAGCTTCCTGTTCGAGAACAGGATTAGGTGGGGCTATTTTTCTTGTTAAAATTAGAAAGCATTCATCACCCCCCCACCCCCCCTGTGATTAACAGAACTGTCCGCTGGATGTCATTGTTTCTCTACTGAAAAAGGTCCAAGACCTCTTCCTGGCAAGTACGTTTGGATTGACGAAGTCATATTATTAGCTCAGTGAAGACATGGAATTTTCAGGTGTTTGGCACCTTTTCCACTGGGCCGGAGCCAGCTCAGGAAACAGGTTATGCTGCATGTTTGCTTTGGGTGGGGAAGGGTCGCACAGTCCTGACATTACTGGAGTTCTATCATTTGGCTCCGATCCTCAGCAGGTGTAAACCAACATCAGGGCTGCTGCAGCTGGGCCAGTTTGTGCCAGATGAAAAATTTGCCATGCCATGTGTGTTCCTTCCTGTCCTCGTGCAAACATATTTCGCTCCCTCCCTTTTCCTTCCTAGCGTATGACTTACTGTCTCCCTCGTTCCATATTCCATACATTTCCTGTAACTATTCCCTCCTCTTTGAATCTGTCCAAATATACAGGTTTTGCTCCCATTCTCCCTTTCAGTGCTTGATGGACTCGGTTTATTACACACTCAGAAGGATGAAAGGGCAAGTCTTTTCCTGGCTTATGCTGCTTCAGGGGCATGTTGCCTTTTGGAATGCTTAATCATGTGAGAAACTTCTTGCCTGTAGACAACTAGCATGTTGGGGATAATGGTTCAGACTAGCTTTTCCCCTGACTTGCTATTTTTCTTTGTGCAGGGATATATAATGTGCAAACAGGAATCCCAACACCTGCAAGCTGAAGTCTTACAGCCCAGCAAGATCTTTTTCCAGTTGATTCTGCTGGATGTATACACTGGCCCTGAGTCTAACGTTTATGTGGTTTGAAATGAAGTGTGCTATTTTGGAAGTATGGCTTCAAGGAGAGGTTGCTTACTGGAAGAGAAGAAAAATTCAACCTCACCTTTTATGCTCACCTCCTTTCCAGCTCTCTCCCCCTCCTCGCACTCTTCACATACACCTGTAGGAGCCTTGGAACCATAGGGGTCCAATGAAGGGCTGAATTGCATAGTCAACTCATCAGTTAGATTCAATGATTATTTTTTGTAAAATGACCACATTAATTGGGTAGCAGATATTTTACAAAGCAAGTTATTATTTTTAATACTCGAATATATATTATAGAATTCCAGATGGCAAGCAGGTAGTCTCCCTTCACTCCTGCAGGGTAGGATTTGCCTTTGCAAAGATGGGGTTTGTGTTGGGGGCATAATCTAAAAACAATGTAGACTTTTCTTCATGCAGACGTATGCACATTTAACGGACTGATTGATGGGCAGTGCAATCCTACGGCCACTAGACAGAGTCTAGATGGCCGTAGGATTTTTCTGAGTCCCAGCTCCAACCTCAGAAACTCTCTCCAAGGTCGGAGCTGGGCCTCTGAACTCGTCGGAGCGCCCTCCCCCTGCCCTCACCGTCGACATGGAAAGAACTGCACCGGCTGCGGCTCTGAGGTCACAGGAGTGACCTTGGAGATGGGCTTTTGGGGCTGGGGCGGGGGGGCGGGGAAGGGAGGAGACAGGCTCCGCCAGCATACGCAGTATCCTGCTGGCACCTCGCACTCCTTCCTGCCTGCTCCCGGGGCTGAACACTCCGATGGCCGAAATCAGACATCAAAGTGTTTTGCAGGGCGGGAGGAGTGCGGGGGTGACCTTCGCCTCCGCACTCCTCCCGCCATGCATAGGATGCCCATAGCCATAATCCTCCAAATATTGACCACATTTGGCACAGAGAAAAGTGCATGGACAAAGAACTGCTAAAAAAACACACCCCACACCAATCATTACAGGAAGCATTCTTTAGAATGGAAATGCAAGGATGCATCATGATTTATGGTTCTGATATTCCTGCACTTCCGATGTAAGCAGCAGCAATCAGTAGAAAGTGCATAGACAGTAACAGAGCCAAGAAGGTAAGAAGAGGGGGAAAGAGGAAGAGTCCTTCCCTATACTGGCCCATTCAAGGCTACTGTCTTACCTCCTCTGTTGCTGCTGACTGTGCATCGCTTGTCCTGACTCCTGCCACTTCAGGTGTCCGCCTGCCAGAGCGCTGCCTTACTGTCTGGCCCCTTCCATTTGCTGCTCTGCACGCCTCACCTTTGGTGTGGAGAAAGTGGATAGAAGTTTTTCCTCCTTCTAGAACCTGGAATTATCCACTAAAGCTAAATGGTGGCACATTTGGGACAAACAAAATGAAGTAGTTCTTTGCACAGTGCATAGTTAAACAGGAATTCACTGCCACAAGATGTAGCGATGGCTGCCAACTTGGAGTAGACAAATTCATAGAGGTTAGTATCTAGTTTCCCTTCTCAAGGCATTATTACTGATAAGGCTATCAATGGATTAGTCATGATGGCTACATAGCACCTCCAAGACACCATGCCTCTGAGTACCAGTTGCTGGGGAACATGAGTGGGAGCGTACTGTTACCCTCAAGTCCTGCTTGAGAGCTTTCCAGAGCATCTGGTTGGTCACTGTGGGAAACAGGATGCTGGACCAGATAGGCCTTTCTTTCCAGTAGGGCTCTTTTTATGGTCTTATGGTCTTAACCTAGCACAGAGAGGAAGGCATGAACAGAACACCTTCTCTTACAAGAAGATGCAAGCCCAGTCCCTATATACAAACCCAGGTTGCTTCAGTGCATGCAGGGACTTTGTTTGCATGAAGATGTCCTTCCTTTTGTCTCTTAGACTTATGGGTTGAACAAGACAATCTGGAGGTTAATTTTTGACAGCCAAGTTCAGAGCACAAGCCTTTTAAGGGCACAAATTGTGTCAGTTTTCAGAATAAACTCATGAGAAGCTGCCCATTATAAGTATCTGACCATCAAGGGCTATTACTGGAGTTCCGATAGGATCAAAGTCTGGTTTTACAGCCTGATGCTATAAATGTCCATTCAAAAGCTACTCCCACTTCTTTCAATGGGGCTTTACTCTCAAGGAAGTGGCCAGAATACTGCTGTCTTATAGCACAATCCTAGGCATGATTACTCAGAAGTATGTCCCATGGAATTCAATAGTGCTTACCCCCAAGTAAGTGTACAATTGAATCACACTATTAGATTTAGGTAAATTCAATAATAATTTGTCAAGGAGGGCCACTGGTATTGACTATGCTTTGTTAAAAGACTCAGAAGGCCTAACATGATGATGATGATGATGATGATGATGATGATGATGATGATGATAAAGGGTATGCCTTAAATGCAAATGTATTCTGGGACAAAATATTTCAGCCTTTATTCTTTTTTAAAAATTCATAGTTAGAGGTTAATAAATATTTTTCCTTTGCACAATTCATATATCTTGTGTTTGAGCACATATATCCAGTATTAAACACTGAAGCTCCATGTTTTAAAGCAATCTACAACACTGACCATCACATCTTGTGGCAGCAAATTGATTATGCATTGTGTGAAGAAGTATCGTCAGTGTAATTAGGATCATAGAGTTGGAAGGGGCCTACAAGGCCATCGAGTCCAACCCCCTGCTGCTCAATGCAGGAAATAGGGGAGAGGTCTCCCATCCACGTAATAACCAGGCCTGACCCTGCTTAGCTTTCCACACTCAGACAAGCTGAGCCAGCATGAGCCACAGTGAGGGATAATTGTGAAATGCTGCTCCTTGCTAGAAGAAGTGGTAGCAGCAGCAGCGCTAGGATGACTTTTCCAGAATTATATTATTATATAATATCTTATATATTGTAATTTTTACATTATTATATTATATATTATTTTATAATATTTTATAAGTGGCTTTTGTAATTTGTTTTTACTGTACTTAAACTCTTAATTGTTGATATCTGGTGTTTCTCAGGGTGTGTGTGTGTGTGTGTGTGTGTGTCAGTGCTTGCAGGGACAATCTCTTTCTTTTTGTTTTAAAATGGTCAGGATTGGCACAAATTCAATAGGTGAAGCTTACCCCCCCCAAACATGGAGCTTCAGAGAGAAGGGGAAGTTTCTTGCATTTCCTTCTGACACTGTATCTCACCTGTTAGAGGCACAGAGTCAGCCTGTGCCCGCGGGCGCTGCCAGCTGATGCAAAGTACCACTGAACTATATAGGCAGCCTACAAAACAGTCCTTTCCCAAAAAACCCCCATAAGAAACAAATACAGCCCATTCTTGTCATCTAATAGAGGATCTGGACCTTGATTCATCCAAAGTTCCCATGATTTCAGTGAGAAGCATGTAGCTCCTAGTTAAGTCTCTCCTATTAAAATCATCAAGACTTACAGGTGCTGAACATCATGATCATCATTATTTATTGTTAAACTTGCAAATGAATGTTGAAAGGTGCTGGACTTAGACTAAATGAGGCCCATTTTTAAAGCATAATTTTTGCAGCTTCCCAGATTTTAATGACTTGGGGCACCATCCTATGGACTGCGTCCTCCTCGCTGCTCGGAAGCCCCCAAACTCAGAGGCTTCCGAGATTCATATACCCTGCCGGGCTGAAGCCAGCAGGTTGGGAGGAGCAGCAGAGGCAATCTTTGCTTCCCCGTCCTCCAATCTTTGATTTTTTGCTAGGTAGGGTTTTCAGCCCGTCCAGCGAGGGCACTTTGGAGGGGGAGGGAAGGAGGCTGGAGGAGGCTCAGGCTGAATCGTATCCTGGCCTCTCTGGTCTCCTCCCTTCCCTGTCTGCCGGAACGCCCCCATTCCCCCCTATCAAAGGTCAATTTTCTGACCTCGTAGAGGCAGCCAGCATGGTCCTTTCCCCACCAGCTGCAAGGGGTCGGGGGCAGATCTCTGACTCACCCTTCTGAGGTTGGAGCACTGTCTCCGACCTCAAAGGGGGAATCCAAGCCATCCTATGGTCCCTAGGACACTTGCCCAGGGACTATAGGATTGCTCTCGAATTGCTCTACTAACTCCTCCTTTTTCCAGCTTGTTGCCATTAGTATTCTTGCCTAAATTAATATATCTATTACCAATTCCTTCTGATCTTTTTGCAATAAGTCTCCTATATAACACATAATACATAATTTTAGGGATTCTAAGGAAGATTTATTTATTTATTTATTTATTGTATTTCTAGATCGCCCATCTAGCCAGTACCCGGCCACTATGGGCAATGTACAGCATACAATGAAACAAAACAGAATAAAATACACTTAAAAACATATAAACTTTTAAAATCCTAACCCACCCCCTATTCCTGCCTGAAAAGCCATGTTTTTAATGAACTGCGGAAGCTCGTCAAGGAGGGCACATGGTGGAGGTCACTAGGGAGAGAGTTCCACAGTATGGGGGCCGCCACAGAAAAGGCCCTCTTCCTAGTCCCCACCAGTCTAGCTGCTCTGACTGATGTGACAAGAAGAAGGCCGTCTGTGGCGGATCTTGTTGAGCGGCCTACTTGATGTTGCTGGAGACGCTGCTTGAGATAAACTGGACCGGAGCCATGTAGGGTTTTAAAAGTCAAAACCAACATCTTGAATTCGGCTCGGCAAACAACTGGTAGCCAGTGCAGCTCCTTGAGCACCAGAGTGATGTGATCATGTCAGCGGCTGCCTTTAAGAGGCGAGCCGCCGCGTTCTGTACCAGCTGTAGCTTCCAGGGTAACCCTACGTAGAGTGCATTACAGTAGTCAAGGCGAGAGGAGACCAAGGCATGAACCACTGATGGGAGCAGATGATTAGGAAGGTAGGGACGCAACTGCCGTATCAGATGGAGTTGATACAGCGCCGCCCGGCTCACAGCTGACACCTGAGCCTCCATGGACAGCTGGGAGTCTAGAATTACTCCCAAGCTGTGGACCTGGTCCTTCAGGGGTAAATGCACCCCATTCAGCACCAGGTCCACATCCCCTAACCTCCTCTTGTCTCCCATCAGTAGTACCTCGGTTTTGTTGGGGTTCAGTTTCGGATATTACCAGATATATGCTGGTAATATTAAAACGTTATAGGCACAATCCACCTTCCAGCAGGAGAAGTTTACCATGCAGCTCAATGGAACCCTGTTTCCTCCTTTTAGAGCCAGAATAACTTGAAGGTGGGAAATAATTATGATAATTGAAATAGAAATACAGTACATCTCACCATAGTATGGTAGACTGTGACCAGGTGACCTGTGTGCCTGCATGTTCAGCCTGCTTTCCAAGGGCTAAGTGTTGGTGGGCCACAGCAGTTCTGATGGTTCTATATCTTTAAACTGGACTTGGATTGGACAGTCCTTCAAATAGAGAACTGTCCTCTGTAAAAGAGGACATATGGCCACCCTAGCACTGAGGGACTTGTATGGATAACTACTGCAAGTTAAGCACAAACATTTGATTCAGGAATAAAGTGCTGCCATGTGCAGATGTTAAGGACTAGCAGCATGTTGAGCAGGAATAGATCATGCCTTAACTCTGCAGTCAAAATCCTATACCAGAACAGATATATAGTGCACATCCCACCTCATGTGTCATTTCCATCTGGATTATATCCTTTCCACTTTTTAGAGAACTAAATTTTTATTCACCTGCATCATTTTTCATGTGTGAAATAAGCAACAGCAGATCCACTTATATATACTCTTTCATGAAGAAATCCTGAACAGATACTCTGACCAGATTTCCAGATCTTTTCCTATGTCGCACAGTAGTCATTTCAATCTTTACAATATGGCCAGATGCTTTGGACTTCAACTCCCATCAGCCCCAGCCAGCATGGCCAATGGTCAGGTATGCTGGGAGTTTTAGTCCAAAGCCTCTGGAGGACACCACCAGGGCAAGGAAGGCTGGTCTAGGCCATAACAGGTTGTTGATTAGTGTAGCTTTGTGTAGATCTCCTTTTAGTGTATCAGTTATTCTCCAAAAGTTTGCGTGTTTTAATATGTGCTCTGCTTGATCCAGAAGACAGCATTTTCTCAAGCCTGAGCCATAATCTAAAATAAAATGGGAAAAGATGCAAAAATGTATGAAGGTCTTTTGAATCTTATTTCCTTGGTGGTACTGGCTATCTCTGCCCGGCGAGGGGCCAGCAGCAGGACTCCTGGAGGTGTGAGTGAGCTGTCATAGCAAAGGCGTGTTGAGATCAGCTAAGGTGTCAGCCTCCAAACTGGCTGGTTATATTTCCCTGGCTGAGGATAGGATTTGGCATTTAAAGAGGTCTCTTTGTATCTGGAAACTGCTGAATAAGTACAAGATCAGAAAGTGGCTGAAAACGTTGCCGCTACAGGGAGAATCTGCAAAGGGAACAGAAATAAATGGGACAGCCGCTCCTCTTAGAATTAAATTTCCAGATGCAATCTAAATGGCTGATACTATATAGCTGATTTGCTGAGCCTATCTATCGCATGAATGAATCAAAGAAAACTTTTTTAAAAAACAAACACCTTTTGCTAAAAAGGCTTTTATTAAGTGCTGTTAGAGAGCCAAGATACTGTGACTGGTGTTTGTTATTATAAAACTCAGCAGAATACTTCAAATGTCTGTTGCCTTTTTGTTACTTTTTTTTTTTTTTTTTTTTTAAGAAAAGTGACTACATTATTTCAGCTGTTGACTTGTTACTCACTGTGAACTATTTATTTAAATTTGGGGTGAACGTCTCAGTATTTGAGATCTAGCAGCAGCTCAGGTTATGCAATATACACGTCTCATTCCAGAATTGTTATAGTGCGGAAACTGCTAACATAGGAAGCTGCCTTGTACTGAATCAGATCTTTGGTCCATCTAGTCCAGTATTGTTGACTCTGGCGGTGGCTCTCCAGGGTTTCGTTCAGGCAGGACTTTTTCCAGCCCTTCCTGGAGATGCCGGGGATCAAACCTGGGACCTTCCGCATGCAGTGCGTGTGCTCTACCCACTGTCATAACCTGACTTCCCAGAGCTGAGGAAGACGTCTCAAATAAAACCTTTTCCTGCAGCAATTCCAGTAATTAGCTATAAGCCTTTTGCAGTCCCAATAAAGATCCAAAGTGAACAGATTACAACGTAGTTCCTTGACAGAAATCAGTTCATGAGCATCGCAACAACAGACGCGACCATCTTTGCGCTCAACATACAGAATAAGTCCCAATGAGTTCACAGTTCCAGAGAAAGCAGGAAGGCTTTCAGCTTACCAATACGTTGTTTCCAGGCAGCAAAGTCTACTGCTGGTTGCTCCGGCTTAAATACAGGGGGTTGGCTGCTAAAGATCGCTCTCTCAGACATTCGATCCTGGCAGGGAAACTTGGCTCTCAGGCGGTTGCTGCGTCTCATTGGACAGCTCTGCCCCACCCACTTTAGTTGACGATGCACCAAAGGAGACATGCTCGAAACACCCTCTCCCACAGAGACTTCCTCCAGCTGCCCTGCTCCCATGGAAGACCTCCCTGGTTGAGAAGCAGGGGTCTCCGTCAGGTCAGCTCCCGCAGCAGTGGAAGATAGGCTGTATCAGTGTCCTGAGTCTCCCCACCTCCTGGCTCGTCAGCCAATGGGAGGCCTGGCAGACCAGAGTTTCCAGGCACCTGGCTTCCCACGGCTGGGCCTGACTCTACAGCTTCCCCCTCCGGCTCAGAATCGGTGTCACAGGCTATAGCTCCCCCTGGACTGGGGCAAAGTCCCACAACTACTGAGCTACACCACCTGCTATTTTGGAACAAGCTATCAGATGCTTTGGGTCACATAGGAAGCTGCCTTATACTGAGTCACACCATTGGTCCATCTTGCCCAGTATTGTCTCTGCTGATTGGCAGGCAGCCCTCCAGGATTTCTCGCAACAGTCCTTCCTATCACCTGCTATCTGATTCTTTTAAGTGGAGATGTTGAATCAAACATTTGGCATCTTTTACATGCAAAGCACGCACTCTCCCACTGAGTTATGGCCCCTCTCCAAACGAGTGCACTAGTAATAGTTTCAAGGCAGTGCCATAAAGCAAGGAACGAGTAGGGGTCCCTTTAGAACTGTAAGACTGGTGTGTTGAACCTCTTTCAGCCCAATTCAATTTTGGACAAGCTCTCGGGGGCCACATTCCAGTGCTGGGCGGGGCTGCAGGCAAAAGGGGCAGGGGCAAAATACCAAAAATACCAGCCTATTTTAGCTTAAAGCACTTACTGCCAGTAGGAAGCCTTAGGAGAGGCATTTCAACCTTAGAGAATTGGGGGGGGGGGATGTGCAAAAGCCGGGAAACCACCAAATGTTGAGCAGTGGGGGCAGGGGGTTGTCCACCTGGGGAGCCCTGGAGGGCTGGATTTGGCCCACAGGCCTGAGATTCTATATTCCCTGCCATAGGAGGTGGTGAATAAAAACAATCCACTATTAATGACTATCGATATCCAATTATTTGAAGCTTGATTTCCAAAATGCTTCATTCTCTTGCATCCTCTGTGTTCCCATGAACGTAATAAAAACCCGTTCATGAGCACTTTGGTTTGTTCTGATATCTGAACATGTTGGGATATCACTGATCCTAAGACCAAAGAGGGGCTGCATCAACACTGTATTGCACTCTAGCCATAGGTTGATCGTGACCTTTCAAGGGCAGCTTTAGAGGAATGGTAAAAGTATGAATTCCTTTGCACTTGGTTTGAAGAATAATGAGCCTGTTCCTTACTATGTGGTTTGTGAAAGATTGATGATGACAGTGGTAATTATTCATTTCCTTGCTTTTAAGTGCTTGGACATTGTAAATGCATCATTGTCACTTAGCAACTGAGCCTGCTGATTTATAACTCTATAGATTAAACGGAAGACAGCTATTTCATGAGAGAAAAATATGAAGGTGCTGCCGATTTGCATTTGTGATAAAAAAAAACACCCTGGGTAGCTCAAAAGTGTTGGGCCTGGCTGGGACCATGAGTAAGTCCTTAGGAGGAAGATGAAAAATTGGTTCCAAAGAAGGCTAACTTCTCTAATGGATCAGATTCTTCCACTTTACTGGTTGGAATCTCTGTGCGTCCTACAGTCAGTGGCATGATTTGGCCACACTGACACCATGCGTGATTAACTGAGCTGAGACAGGCTTGGTGTTCCTGAGTGCTTTATTTCCACTAACTCCACAAACATTGGTGTGTGTCCCCCACTCCTGTTGACATCATCCATCTTTAGTTCTCAATAGGAGGTCTTCCTTTACAATTATGGAAGATAATTAATTTGGAAGAAAGAGAATCTCTTGAATAGGGATCAAAGTCTTAGGGATGAAATCCAATGGTGTCTGTCTGCCAGTGGAACAGACAGCATTGGCAGAATGGATTCAGGCAGACCCCCACATGCCCTCCAAACCTGCTCCGGATGGTTTGGAATCTCCAGGGTAGATCTGGGAAGTATGGGGTGCGGATGGAGGAGAGGGAGGGAAAGTCCAATAGCATGACTGCATGTCCACTTGCACGATGTTGGATGCTGCCCTTAGTAGCCATGTTGGTCCCACACAGAGCAAGAAATGTAGAGTAGGCAAGGTAACACCTTTTATTGGACCCAGGGATGTTGGAGAAATCCACAGCACACTCAAATGAGTTCAGATTTCTATGAATTCGTCCCGCGAATTCCACAGTGGACCAGTTTTTCCTGAGTCGCACAGATTACGTGGACTTGTGGATCAGTTTTTTTTTTTTACTTACTGTAATTTTACACAAATTTTCTCATAGAAAGATACAAGCCCCCCCCCCAACAACTGAAAATGCTTATCCCCCTGTAGTCTAAAGCAGGGATCTCCAACCTTGGGTCCCCAGATGTTGCTGGACTACAGCTCCCAGAGTCCCTTGCCATTAGCCATGCTGGCTGGGTATGCTGGGAGCTGTAGGCCAGCAACATCTGGGGACCCAATTTTGGAGAGCCCTGTGCTAAACCATGAAAATGCCCATTTTGGGGAGATTTGCGTATTTTGTGGGGATTTGTGCATTTTCAGAAGTGTGAATTTGTGCAAATGCATACACATTTGAGCAAAATCCAATTCTGTCAATGAGCGGACGATGGAACAAAATGTGTCTGAAAATACAGAAAATGCAGATGGAACAGACTAAACAAAGTCTGTACATCCCTGATTGGACCCAAGCGGTATTCAAAATCCAAGCTGCAAATCTGTGGATCTCGCTGAAGTCTTTTTTCAGCCCCAATGTTCCCAAAAAAGAAATGCCATAAAATATTATCACATTTCCTCATGATGTTGATCCAGTTCTCTCATGTCTGCAATATGAAGGACGTGGAATAGAGTGGACACATCATTTGTAAACAAGCCATGCTATAGCTTTGGAAGACATGTATGAAAGGGAGTAGGTTGCTGGGGTTTGCTGTGTCACAAAACACTACAATGAGCAGACAGACACCCATTTAAATTTCTGAAGCTAAAAACAGATCATTTTTTCCCCAACCAGTTTTTATTTGATTTTTTAAAATCATTGGCATAGTCTGTATTAATGAACAAGCACATACTAGAGAGGAATATTAATGGCTATCACAGCATTACTTTAGAAGCTTCTGTTGGACATGCCTCTGTACTATTGTTGAGTTTGCCCCTAATTAAAGAGAGATTGGGATGACTCTTGATGAATCCAGCAAAATGGACAAGCATCCCAGGGAAAGAAAGATTTGGTTCTGGAGTTGTGACTGTTCTGTCTTCTTGGATAGCAATATTTGAGTAGAGTGCCTTTTACAAAAGTAGCATCCTTCATATTCCCTTACTCAATGCAAGGGAATATAGGAGAGTCACTGTAAGGGTATTTTGCTATGGCCACTGACATAGGTGGCTTTAAAAGTAGAGTAGACAAATTGATGGAGGATGAGGCTGTCCATGGCTATTAGTCATGATGGCTATATATTACCTCCAGTATTTAAGGCAGTATGCCTCTGAATACCAGTTGCCGGGGTTACTATTATGCTTGTATCCTGCCTATGTGCATCCCATAGGCATTTGGTTGGCCACTGTCAGAAACAGGATGCTGGACAAGATAGGTCTTTGGTCTGTTCCAGCAGGGCTCTTCTTCAGTTCTTATGTTAGCTTAGGTGAGGGATCTGCAGAGAATAGATCTCCAGGTATTTTGGACTTCAACTCCCAGCATTCCTAACCTTTTGTCATGTTGGCAGGGGCTTCTGGGAGTTGAAGTCCAAAACATCTGGAGATCTACCTTCAATCCACCCCTGGTGTAGGTTATAGTGATGCATTCCTAAGAAATCAAACTATTATAGTTCAGTTTCTAGAAATTCCTGAGGTTTGAGTGTTAAATTCAAGAACCAAGATAACAAACCCAAGAACCTGGCTTGGGACCAAAATTTCTGAAAGACTGCTTCCTCCCATATGAACCTGCCTGTAGGTTGAGATCATTTCCTGCAGCCCTGCTTTTAATCCTACCACCTAAAGAGGGTTGTTGTTTTTTTAGTGGGAACATATGGCAGGACCTTCTCTGTGGAACCACTTGGGATTATGGAATTCCATTCCAAAAGTTAAGATAGCCTCATCCCTGATGGTTTTTGGGTGGGTAGAAGGTAGATTTTATTTCATCTGGCTCTCAATGGTGTTTAATTGCGATATTGAAGTTTAAATTCCCCCACCCTCTTTGTTTTTTAGATTCTGTTTAAAATGTTGAACTTGTTTTAGGGCACAACCCTATTTTAGACAGAAAAAAATGTCCTACAACTCCCAGCATTCCTCAGCCAGCTATGCTGGCTGGGGAATTCTAGGAGTTGTAGGACTTCTTTCTGTCTAAACATGTATAGAGTTGCACCCTTAGTGATATTATTGGTATTGTAAATCACTTTGGATGTCCTTGTTAGGCCTTGTCCAGACATGCTCTTAGAAATAAAATAAAAACAAGAATTGTTGACCTTTGTGGACAGGTGAGTGCTAATTTAACCTGGGGGCAGGGCATGGCTCCTGTTGGTTCACCCATTACATTGCAAGGAGGACAGAGAAGTGGAAGACCTTCTCCCGCTGGGGGTGCCATGTGTGGCCATTGCTACAGCACCATGTGTGTCAGGTGGCCACGTAGGAATTGCTAAGAAAAAAGAAAAAGAGGAAATGCATCACTGAAAAAAAGGGGACAGTGATTTCCATAAGATTTCCATGTGCCAATTTGTTTATATAAATGCAAATGTAGAAATAAGTTTTATAATTTAAATAGAAATACAAATACAATATATCCTACCATAGTGTGTGTGGGGGTATGACCAGGTGACCTGTGTGGCTTGCTCAGTCTGCTGTCCAGGTGCTCACTGTGGATAGGCAACAGTTCTTACGGTACTTTATCTTTACCCTGGAATTGGGCAGGACAGACTTCAAACAGAGGCCACCTTCAAATAGAGGATGGTCCTCTGGCAGCCTTTCAAATACAGGACTGTCCTCTATTGTGAAGGACTGCGTTCAGTCCTTGGATTCTGAATGAGAGATCAGAGACTACAAACTGTCAGCCTCGATTCTGCCGTCCTCAAATCACCTCACTCTGAACCCAGCCCTGGCCTCAGACACTGGAATTAGCATTGAACCCAGAGAAACTACACACACATACAGTGTAGGGGAAAGTGAAAGAAAGTTTATTTTGGGTTAGTCAGTTACAAATTAGGTGGGGAGATAAGGGAAGTGAAATGGACAGAATGGAATACCTTTGCTACACACAGTCAAAACTACAAAACCTCACACTAGAGTACCCAGGCACTTACACATTAGCTTGGGGGTTGTTCTTCCTGGGACTTGCCTCAGACACAGTCCCCCGCTCCACGCTTCCTCGTGTTCAGAACAACAACAAAAAACCAGAAGCCACGGCTGACCGTATCAATTTTCTCCCGCCCCTCCCTTTGGTAGCCTGACTGTCACTTTGCCAATCAGGATGAATTTCATCTGGGCTAGGCAGGGGAGGGGTGTGTGGCTCCTAGGTGTCAGAAGGGTGAATTCCTGACCATACCTAGAGTGCTTGGGGAACATCTACATGCAAATATGTTGTAGACTCGGGCTGGGATTACACTTATTTACATGTGTGTGGTGGGGAGGGACTCAGAGACTCTGTATGGTTTTCTTCACATCTATGAAAGAGGACACATGGCTACCCTATTAAATATATGGGGCAGCCCTGCTTGGGTTTTTGCTGAAGGAGCAGTTAAACCTAAGGTTCACTGCTGTTTAGTTTTACCTGCCAACCTTTCCTGATTTTAGCTCTGGCCATTTCTCTTGTGAGAAATCATTATGTAACAGTGATTCCCTTTTGTGGGGATCTAGGTTTGTCTATGCTACAAATGAAGCATACCAATCTGCTTTGTCTGCAAAAAACCCAGCTGCCTCCAGCCTCTCTTTCATCCTAACGGAGCTCTAAGCATCTAATACAGCCCAACTCAAGAAATGATCTTCCCCCTTTCCTCCTTTGCTTAATATTACTAGATTTTGCTGACTCTGCTTTCCTTGTTTTGTTTCTTCTGCTGACACAATGTTCTCCCTTTCCTCCTCCTGCTCTTTCCTTCATCCCTCCTCTGTACTCGACACTCTTGGTAATTTAATCTCTCAGTCAATGTCTTGCTTTAATCAAGTCTCTGTCATGCCAATTATATCACACTTCTGCCCTACCACATGTGCTTCTAATTCAGTTGCATTATTAATGCTCAGCTAGCATTTCTCTGAAACGCATTTCGGGACAAATCCCTTCTTGGCCGAGCTGGCTGAGAGTTGTCAGGAATGTGCCATTCCTCCATTTTTCCTTCTGTGCATGGGATCTTCTGTTCAAGGGAGTCACTGAGCATAAGGAACTTGGGAGCACTCTCTTGGGTGGATGCCCGTGATTCTCAGCTAATGGTGGAGGCATACATTTTAGCTCTCTGGAGTTGTTCCTGGACCCTATCGGCCATGCTGGACTTTTGTGGCTCCTGTCTTTGGAGAGCGCATGGCACATGCAGCATCTAGAGCAATGGTGGGGATGCTACCTTACACCATTAGTCCATCTAGCCCAGCACTGTATATAGTTTCATAGCATCTCTTCAAGAACTCCCAGTTCTGCTACTGTCCTAAGATCCTTTTATGAGGTCATGGATTGAACCTGGGTCCTTCTGCACTGCCAGACGTGTGCTCCACCTCTGAGCTACAGAGCAAGGGTGGGCAACCTGGTGCCCTCCAGCTGTTTTAGACTACAACTCCCATCAGCCCTGGCCAGCGTAGCCAATGGTGAGGGTTGATGGCAGCTCAACAACATCCAGAGGGCTACACATTCTGTGTCCCTTATCTAAAGCAAATGCAAACCAAAGAGCCCAGGTTTGAGCGTGCCCCTCCAGAGCACCTTTCATTTTGCTTTGGAATTGATACTCGGCCCTAGAGGGACATGGTGGGTCCCCTCTTTCTCATCTGGCTTTGTTGAACTTCACATATTTCTTGTTCTGCAAGCACCTCCCTTGTTGCCGCACTCAGTCTCTCTTCTTTTCTGCTCGTGGTCCATGATAATTTTCAGTGTGACAGAGCTGATCTGCTAGGAACTTGGTTATGGAATGATTGCCCTGGGTGTGACTGCCTTGGGCAGTTCAACCCAGTTTTATTCTTCAGTCGGAAGAGACCTCCCTCTGGCCTGGCTCTCTGTCACTGTCCTGAGCTGCAGCCTGAAAGGCCTGGCCTTGCATTGTCTTGTCACCTCCATTCACCTCATATCTACGCATTTCTTTTATTTCAGCCTGCTTCAACTTCCATTCCTCCTCCTCCTCCCTTTAAGGTTTTGACTCTGCATTTATTAGTTTCCTGCCATTCAAGTTTACAATAAAGTTGAAGATTGATTTACATGGCAGTGTGAATTGGATGTGAGTTTAGCTACTTGGAGATAGACACACAGCCCAAGGTGTGTCAAGGCCAAAACACTGATGACGTCATGCAAATGGATGCGCCTTACATTCACCAATGTCATTGTTTATTTGTTTGTTATTCATTAAAGGATGTATGCATGCCTCACAGTTAATAGTGCCTTACGCAACTGAATGAGTTGCTAAGTTTTGTATTCTGAGCTCTAAAGATTTGTAAGCAACTTCTACACAACTGTGAAGGGGTACTGGTTTTAATTTTGTCCAAATCTTGTTCAAATTTTTAATCATGAAAAGTATTTGTTAGTGGCCTGCTGTTGTTGTTTTTTAGTTCCTCTCACCCTCATTGTATAGAATCAAATATTTGGTTTTGGTACTTGAAGGCCTGTTGGCTATTGATCAACTTGATCTCTGTGTGGTAATCCCAGAGCATAACTGAATGCTCTAAGAAATCTATACCCCAAAAGCTGATTTCTGAGAGTATTCGCTTCTGCTCTGGGATTACCACACAGAGATCAAGTTGATCAATAGCCAACAGACCTTCAAATACCAAAACTAAATATTTGATTTGGGGTGGGATCATGGTAGCTCAGTGACAGAGCACATGCTTTGCATGAAGAAGGCACCTCCTAGGTTTAATTTGTGACATCTCCAGTTTTTTTTTTTTTTAAGAATTAAGGTAGCAGGTGATGGAAAGTACTCTTCTTTGCCTGAGGCCTGGAGAGACATTGCAAATCAGAGTAGATAATGCTACTAGATGGCTTTCCGACCGAGGGCTAAATTCAGTTCCAGGGAAGTAGCTTTCCTGTGGTGGGTGGGGCTGAAGGCAAAAGGGGGTGGAGCCAAAATACAAGCATATTTTAGCTTATAGCTCTTACTGCCAGTAACTAACCCTAGGAGAGGCATTTCAACCTTTTTAGAATAGGGAAGAAATTGTGCAAGAGCCGGGAAACCATCAAACGATAGGTGGCGGGGGAGGGGGAAGTGGGAGCCACCTGGTCAGCGCCGGCTCCAGGTTTTGGAGGGCCCTTGGGCAAGACACCCTCAATAGCCCCCCTTCCTCTGTGAGCCTGCCTTCTCACTGTCATCCTCACCAGCTACTCTTGCTCCTCATCCTCCCTCTCAGCATTGCTACCAGCCGCTTGCTTAACAGGTGGAGAGCCGGTGAACAAGTAGGCAGTGGCATCTGCTGCTTCTCACCACCACCACCGTTGTCTGGGCCAGAGCGAGAGGCAGGTGAACATGCAGGTTGCAGTGGTGGAGGAGGAGCAACTCAGATCCTATTATGATGCCACGGACAGAACCTTGGACTGCCTGCATTGCCCAGCATGTGCTCTACTAGTCAGCTACAGCTCCTCAGTAGAGCTCCTCGGTAGAGCAAGCATAGGCAACGCGGTGCCCTTCAGATGTTTTGGACTACAACTCCAAACAGCTCCACCCAGCATGGCTAATGATCAGGGATTATGGGAGTTGTAGTCCAACGTATCCGGAGAGGGCCCCAGATTGCCTACCTTTGGTGTAGGCCAGTGTTCTCCATCCTTGGGTCCCCAGATGTTTTTGGCCTACAACTCCCAGCATGCCCCAGCCAGCATGCCCCGCTGGCTGGGGCATGCTGGGAGTTGTAGGCCAAAAACATCTGGGGACCTAAGGTTGGAGAACACTGGTGTAGACTATAGGCAGAATATAGAGGAATAGCAAGCAGTGCTGGTTAACATGTTGCCGGAGCACGGAAATCTCGTTGACAATGCGCAATGTGCAACCAAAGTAATGACAGACTTATCGGTATATGTGAAATCCCCATGCCATGTTGCATTTACAATTTTACACAAGCTAGCAAAATTTCTCTGTGCCTCGGTGAATTAGTATAATTGCTGGCAGATGTGAGTTTTCGATTAGTATTCCCAAATTACTCACCATTTCAAGAGTTCCCCTGAAACCCGGCTAGAACACACAGCTGAGAGATGGGAGAAGAAAGGTTGCACTCCTGCTAATGGGAGCTGACAGGTGGGAGTGACTTTTCTGCCCCTTCGAAGAGGCCAAAATCTGTAATACTTTTTAATGCCTCTCGCGCGCCGCGCACACACACACACACACACACACACACACACACCCCTGGCAAACGTCCTAGCTGTTCCTCGTGAAATGACACTGCTTTGACAGCTTCTCTTACAACTTGATCTCCAGATGTTAGACTGGTTTCAAATAGATGCCACAATGGTGTTTTTAATAGTTGAGGATTAGTGTTGAATTTACAATCTGTCACTCCGCTATTCCATGACCTTGTTGTTTATGTAGAGAGATGCATCTCGTATAATGATAGACACATGAATGCAGTTGCACAGCAAAGCTTTGCCTATAGTTTTCCAATGAGCATTTCCATCGCGAGGTATCATGTGGAGGCTCATGTGTGATGCTACAAGTTATAATCACCGAGTTGAGGGAAGCATGAGGGGTTCTGCTTCTTGATTTCTTCAAGCAGCGGTGTGGCCAGGTAATTTGAGAGTCTAGACTGAATGTTCTTACTGGGATGGGGCGGGGGCTCTTTAGATGGTAATGTATATTACCTCACTTGCTTCAAAATGTAGTGAGCCAGTCCTGCTGCATTTGGGGCCCCTTTTGCTGAGTGAGGCCCTGAACCTCTGTGCCAAAGTCCTGTCCTGATGGCACCACTGTCTTTAAGTGTATGTATTAATGATGTCTTTCTCTCTGTATATATTTCTGCAGCCAGGGCATGCATGAATAAACAGCCAGCCATTTCATTCAGTCAGTTCATTAAAGCATATGGGGTTGTATCCAGTGTTAGTCTAACTTACGTCCCATCCATTTCAGTCGGTCTATTCTGAGTAGGACTAACATTGGATATGACTCCATGGGCAGTATCCAATGCTGGCAATTCACCAGCGCTAAACATATTGCACTAGTGGGAATTACCACTAGCACAATGGGAAGTTAGCACTGGCTGGCACATCCTGGCTGGGACAGGCCTGTGGCTCACGCTGGCTCAGCTTGTCTGAGTGTGGAAAGCTAAGCAGGGTCAGGCCTGGTTATTACTTGGATGGGAGACCCCTCCTCTAGTTTCCTGTATTGAGCAGGGGGTTGGGCTCGATAGCCTTGTAGGCTCCTTCCAACTCTATGATCTATGAAATCTATGAAATCCCAGGAAGCTAGCTGAAAGTACCGCTTCCGGAGTGGAACAATCAGCGGAGCTCCCTTTTGTGAGTTCCACTGACTCGTCCCATTCTGGAAGTGGTAGTTTCAGCTAGTTCCTGGTTGCACTAGCCAAGGCTAGCTCCCTGCAGCACTAGTGGTTGTTCCCGCTAATGCAATGGCAGCATTGGATACTGCCATATGTTTATGTCACTTTCCAGCTCAAAGGCCCTCAGTCCTCATAATGGGAAATACTGTACTTCAAGAGCCACCCAGAATCTTTCTGGAGTCAAAAGGTTCTGAGGGCATTCCATCCTTATAGGTCTTCCACTTCTACAGATTTGAGCCCTATCAGCTAGTGATCTATCTATATTGAACTCCCCCAGCCACAGCTGTCTCTGGACAGCTGACAAACAAATAGAACATTAAAATAAATGGTCTAAATACATCATACGAGTGGACATCCTCTTGCTCTCCTTAGGGATGCAGCCTCCTGAACAGATTTGAGGGGATCCAGGGAGGAGGAGAAATCTCTCCCTCCAGCAATTTCCATTCCACTGGCAAATGGCCAGGGTTGGATATAACCCGGCATAAAAACAATAACAAATGATTAAAATTAAAAAACACACAATTAAAAACACAAAATGTTAAACTGGGAGGGGGGGTCCAGGCTATGCCCCCAATAAATTATTTAAAAGGCCTGGGTGAATATTAAAAAGGTCTTCACCTGGTACTGAAAAGACCACAAAGATGGTGCCAGGCAAGTCTTTCTGGGGAGGCTGTTCCCTAATGGGTACCACCACTGAGAAGGTGCTCTCCATAATGGTCATCTTCCTCACCTCATTTGGCAAGAGCATTATAGCATTGGGCATCAGAAGATCTTAAGGTTCAAGTAGGTACATATGGCAGAAAGTGGTCTTTCAGGTAACCTGGCCCAAAGCCATTTAGGGCTTTAAAAGTTAAAAACCAGAATTTTAAATTCAGCACAGAAATGGGCTCGGAAAGGTCCATAAAATGTGCCACTACATGGGTGGGACCTCATATTAATTGAGACAGACTCATGGTTGTCATGTTGGCCATGAACTCCTCCATAGAGGAGTCCTCAGCATGATAAACATTGCAACCTCCCTGTACAATAACCCTGGGAGCAGGGCCGGTGCTACCATTAGGCCAACTAGGCAGCTGCCTAGGGCGCAGGGCTAAAGGGGGCGCCAGAAACACCTTGAAAAAAAAATACAGCGCTCTCAAGTGGGAAGGGGGGCGTTAAATATCTGATCTTGCCTAGGGCACCAAACTGCCTTGCACCGGTCCTGCCTGGGAGAAGTTCAATGCTACTTCTGAGATCTCCTCCACCAGCTCATGAAGAAGTATATTGCCAATTTAGCACAGAAATGTGGAAGAGGTGTTGATTAAAGGCTCATTAATTTGAACTCATTAATCTGATACTAGTCTGTCACGAATCCACCTTTTGAATTGTCCAAAGTGTAATGTGAGAACAAGACCTGGGTCAGATGCTTCTATGTCTTCCCCTCATCTTTCTGCAAAATGTAGTAACCAAATCCAGTATAGACAACCAGATTCCTACACAGGTGTGTTCGATGAATGAAGGGAACAATGCACAAACATTAAAATCAATGGGAAATTTGTCAGTGATGTCCATGTGGCATTCATTCTACCCCAGTGTTCTACAACCTTGGTCCCCAGATGTTTTTGGCCTACAACTCCCAGCATGCCCCAGCCAGCTACATCTGGGGACCCAAGGTTGGAGAACACTGTTCTACCCTGAAACCGATTAAGTCTGCTGTGCTGCACACACTTAACTGGGAGAAAGGCCAGTTGAACTCAGTGGGGCTTAGGTTGGAGTAGACATTTATTTATTTATTTATTATATTTATACCCCGCCTTTTTTCCTGCAAGGAACCCAAGGCGGCTTACATAGAATTGTGCTGTAAATTATAATAAACATAGTATTGTGGGACATCTTAGAACCAGAGATAAAAATATTTTTAAATGCTTGCAGCAGTATAGAAAGGAAAATAAAATAAAATTGAATCAGCGTTTCATTTGAAACATCTATGAATTCAACACTCTTCTGCCAGAAGAACACTTAAGATGCTCCTCCTCCTCCTCTTCCTCCTCCTCCTCCTCTTATTATTATCGTCATCATCAATATTTATATACCACTTCTCACTGAACAAATCCCAAAGTGGGATTTTCAAGTGCATGTCAGGGAGCATTTCCAAATCTTAAGCTACCATACAAATTATTATTCACAGCAAATGAATGGATGCTATCATTTGGACAAATTTATTTATTTATTTATTTATTATATTTATACCCCACCTTTTTTCCTGAAAGTCACCCAGAGAGTTTCATGGCCAAGCGGGGACTAGAACCCAGATCTCCCGAGTCCCAGTCCAACACTCTCACCACTACGCCACACTGGCTCTCTGTGTCTGTGTGTCCCCCCCCCCCCCGAGTTGTTTTCATCCATAGTCTTTTCCTTTTGCCTACCATTTTCTGTTGCGTGCTGAGCAGTATCTTTTATGTCTTTATATGAGCCTGCCCTGGAGCTCTTTTTTCGAGCTGGCTGACACATGCCTGGAAAGATTTAAACGTATCAAGCCCCTGATCCCTCTGCTGGGATTTTAACAGATTCTTCTCCGATTAAAAGTTTTCAGCTCCATTTGGTGTCATAGGACTCTCTGATTATGAAGCAAAGATCTTCTCTGTGAGCATTTAAAAAAAAGATTAAAAGAGACTTTTGGCTTGTAGGTCGGCGCTCGTGTCTCTGCCCCTGAGAATTGCTTCAGAGGTATTCTTACATCACCTCCATTTGGGCCCTGAGGAAGAGTTTGGGGATTTTATGTAAATACCCTCCATCAGCAAGCCATTGTGTCATAGGGAGCTCTTAAAGATGCTCAGTGCCATAACTGGCAATGCGAGCCTGGAACAAATGCCCATGATTTATAAGCTACAGACATGAAGTCTTTAGGAAAAATGGTGAAGTACTTTAATGGGTCACCTTTATTATTTTTCCTACCAGAGATACCCTTGACTCAGAAGTTATGTCACTCTGCCTGTAGGCCTGGGTATTATTAACGTGGAATAAAGAAGTCACTGTACATTTGGCTGACGATCATTCTTGGATTTGGCTTTCTGGTTCTCAGCCTCAAAGGAGGTAAACTGAAGAAGCAACTGAGCAAAATGAAATGTCAACAGTTATGAGCACATAAGAAAGAAAGTATTTAGTTAAATGTACCTGGAGTTTAATAAAGGTCAAGGGCCAGTTGTTGTTATTCTTCTTATTATTTTTTATACTTAGGGAGCAGCTGGCTGGGCATGTACATGGTTACAATAACGACTGAGTTCAGACAACATGATAACCCACACTCAGGTGTTGAGTATAGGTTGACTGTGGGTTGTCGTTGAACCGTGGGTTATCATGTTGTCTGAACCCAGCTGCGCTAACAAGCCATGGCTTGTTAACCATGAACAACCTTGGTTTGTTGTTGGGTTGTGAACTGTGGGTTGTTCACCATGGTTTGTTATCTCGACTGGGTTCAGACAACACGATAACCCACGGTTCAACCACAATCCACACTCAACTCATACTCAGCCCTTGAGTGTGGGTTATCGTGTTGTCTAAACCCAGTCAATTGCTCATTTTATTATTTTTATTTTAAAAATATTATTTATTTAAAACATTTCTATTTCACTTTTCTGGAAAAAACACGAAATTTAAAAAACAAAACAAAAATCACTAACGAAGATATAGTAAAATCTTTAATGCAACCTTAAAAATCATAACAATTTTAAAAGCCAAATTAAAAAGATGTGCCTTGATCCCCTACCTGAACACAGACAGACTGGGGACCAGTTATAGTTCCAGCAGGAGTGTGTTCCAGAGTCTGGGAGCAACACAGGAGAAAGCCCTTTCCCACATGCCTGACAAGTGGGCAAGTAAGGGGGTGTCTTCCAAAGGGCCTCTCCTGCTGGTCTTAATAACCAAGCAGGTTCATATGAAGATAGGCGGTCCCTCAGATAACCAAGCCCTAATCCATTTAGGGCACAATCCTATGCATGTTTAGACAGAAAAAAGTCCTACAACTCCCAGCGTGCCGGGAGTTGTAGGACTCCCCCCCCCCCCGTCTAAACATGCATAGGATTGCACCCTTAACGCCAAAACCTTGAATTGAGCCCAGGAAACATTTGGCACCCAGCACAGATCTTTCAGTATTGGGATGCTACAATCACAATACCACACACCGATTAGCAGCCTAGCTCCCACATACATTCTTTTTGCAACAAAATGGTGCTTGTCTATTCCCAAGCAGAGATGTATAGATTTTGTTAAATCTGTTCCGTCTGTGTTTCATGGATTGTCAGGTGTCTTTCATTCTGTTGTCCCCCTTTCATTCTGTTGTCCCCCTCACTGATGGAATTGGATTTTTCTCAATTTCCTGAACTTTGGTTTGCGCTGAAAAGTGCACACTTGCATAATTTATTTATTTATTTATTATATTTATACCCCACCTTTCTTCCTGCAAGGAACCCAAGGCGGCTTACATAATCCTCCTCCACCTCCTCTCCATTTTCTCCTCACAACAACCCTGTGAGGTAGGTTAGGCTGAGAGTCAGTGACTGGCCCAAAGTCACCCAGTGAGTTTCATGGGGGAGCGGGGACTAGAACCCGGATCTCCCAAGTCCCAGTCCAACATTCTCACCACTACGCCACATTTGTGCAAATGTGCACCCCCTATGGGGGGAAATTCAAATTTTTAGTTGATTCTTAAAAAAAAATAAACCACCCTCATATTTTTCATGTTTTTGTACAACTAAATTTGCAACAATTCTGGAAAGTAAAAAACAACACACAAACGGTTTGCAAGTCTGCGGAATCTGCATGACTCAGAAAAAGCTGGTCCACTGCGGAATGTACAGGTTGGATTCATAGAATTCTGAACTCATTGCAGATTTCTCCGATATCGCTATTCCAAAGTATTCCAAATGTGTTTAGCATCAGGGCAGCAGAAGCAAACTCCATTTTATTGCGTTAGTTATGATGGTACTATGATTTAAAGTAAGTTCAAAGTGTGAAACTGCTCTTGCTCAGAGTATTTCTTGTTTTAATCAGAGTTGGCACACGCTGTTGATTCTCTCTCTCTCTTTTTGCTCTAACATATTAGGAATGTAGAAGCAGTTATAAAGGATGGAATGGCAGTGGGAGGGGGATTAGCACGGAGAAGAGAAATATTAGTTGTGTTCTTCACAACTGAAACAATACACATGGCTGTCTAAAGGTGGGCTCTCATAAGACCATTAAGTCCAGGGTCTAAAATAACCTAGCTGGAGCACTGGTACTATATGGAGGAAGCCTTGCATTTTCTCATGTACAAAATATTGTGCTTTTAACATGTTCTGCTCTGAAAATGCAATATCCCAGGAAACGTGATGGAAAGTGTGCAGACTATCCACATAGATGGAAAAACAGAGGCATTAATAGGGCTGTACCAAACTCTGACGAAGATAATTTCTCAGCTATTTTCCCCACCCGGATCTCAATTGTTTTGTTTCAGCCCATATTTCAGGAATCAGGTGAAATTCTTTTTCAGGAGAAGGGAATCAGAGTGACCACCGTTTTGTTTTTCACAGAGACTCATCAGGTTGAGAAGAGACTTTCCCTTCCCATCAGTGGAGGCTGGTGACTCCTGTGTCGGTGGGGCTCCTTATCCACTGCATCTTTTTGTTTGAGCTTTATAGGAGCTATCCATGGTGTTGAACCTATTTTGGGGATGGAGTTCAGCACCACGGATAGCTCCTATAAAGCTCCAACAAAAAGATGCAACAGATAAGGAGCCCCACTGACACAGGAGTCACCAGCCTCCCCTGCTTCCCATCATGTTTCCGTATTTAGGTATAAGCCAGTGAGTACAACTAATTCGTAAGCATTGTATTTCCAGTCTTGTCATGACTCAGGAGACATGACAGACACCAGCAGAGAACTTGCTCCTATTCAGGTTGATAGGGTTGCTTTGGTTCTTTTGGGGAAAGTTGAAGGTGATTTGAAAGAGACATCTTACTCATCCCATTTTCACTTCCAGTAAACAGGTGTTGAAGGTTATGGTCAGCCCTGCAATGTAGGTTTTCAAAAGCCTGCCAGACCTGTTTGACCAGAGGCAACAATGAGACAAAGGAGATGTGTGTATCCCTTGGGAAGTGAAGTGACACTTTCAGTTGACTTAAAATATTGTCTGTCTCTACTAGCCACATACGAATAAGCACCTGTGTCAAATGCAGATAGAGTAAGTTTAGCAGAACGTCCCTGGAATTTCTGTAAATCATTCATTTAATTGAATAATCTGCATTATTATTATTATTATTATTATTATTATTATTATTATTATTATTATAAGCTCTTACTATGAAAAGATGTGCAGGAAATATATCTCACACAAAGTTTTTTCTGTTGGATTGTTTTACAGACACTAAGGAAACAGTAAAACGTTAATCCAATGAATATGAGAAGAAATGTAGCAGAGTGATGGACGAGGATAATAAATAAGCTTAAGAAAATGAAGCTAAGTGAAGAACAGCTCATGTCCTTTACATTCCTTAGGGTATCTCCTGGAATGGGTTCAGTTCATAAATTATGGATCCTCTGATGGGCTTGGATCAGTGCAATGTGCATCCGTAGCAGCCTATATGGAATCAGCTTGAGATGTAGACATTATCCTTAAAATAAAAATAAAAACGCACACACACCAAAATCTTTGTAGTAAATAGTTCCATATGACACATGGCTTCATTTTTGTGTTGAACAGAGGAGAGTCTTTTATAAAACTTGTATACACTAAATAAGAAAATGCACTGTTAATAGAAAAATCCCTTGGTTTGCAGGGTGATCCTGTCTTCTCTGCATGGTGTGTGTGTGTGTGTGTGTGTGTGCTATGATGCAGAGGCTCCTACTGTTCTGCGCAGAGACACACTAGGCCAGCAATGGGCAAAAGTTACCGGTAAATCTCCAGATGTTTTGGACTTCAGCTCCCAGCATTTGTGACCATTGGCCATGCTAGCAGGGGCTTCTGGGAGTGCAGTAAGAATCCGAGGCCCTCTGCTCCTCTCCTTGGGCCATCTAGCAGCCTGGCCTCTGCATAGCTCCCATGCCCAGCCTACTTCTGCCAAAAATATGAGTAAGCTCCATAGAGGGAAGGGGCTAGACCACTTGATGTCTTGTGGGGAGAAGCAGAGGCTGCGTGTTTGGCCAGCTGGTGTGGCTTAACTTCCTTACCACATGTGCAGGAGGAGAGACTTTCCCGAAAGAATCTTAGAGCGCAACCCCAGGATTGCCACGCTATAGACAGAGGCCTCCAAAAACGGAGCCCTCCGCCCATGCTGTGCCATGCCATGCTGGCAAGAGGAATGGCAGAGGCTTTTACAGCTTTGCTGTCCTGCTCTGCTATGCTCTGCTCTGCTAGATGGGCCTTGCAATATTTTGCAAGCCTTGAACTGGAAATCAATTTCAAGAGCTACCCATTTGGTAACTTTGATATAGAAGACATCACATCAGAAGTGGAATCTTTATTTTCAGTGGCAGGGATGAGGGACCTGTGGCACTCCAGTTGATATTGTTGGACTCCCATCAGCCCCAGTCAGTATAGACAATGGTCAGTGATGATGGGAGTTGGAGTCCAACAGCATCTGGAGGCAGTGGAGGCTGGTGACTCCTATTTCAGTGGGGCTCCTAATCCACTGCAGGCTTCATTTGGAGCTTTATAGGAGCTATCCATGATGCTGAACTCCACCCCAAAACAGGTTCACCACCATGGAGCACCATAGATAGCTCCTATAAAGCTCCAAATAAAACCTGTGATGGATTTGGAGCCCCACCAAAATAGGCCTCATCAGCCTCCACTGTCTGGAGGGTTCACTGCCTCTGTTCAGCGGCTTTATCCAGTTTTGAAAATGAGGCGTTTGTTCTCCAGACTGACCTGTCATTGAAATCAAGATCAGCCTTCCCCAGCCCCCCAGATGTTTTGGACTTCAGTTCCTGTCAGCCCCAGCCAGCATGGCTAATGGTTAGGGATGCTGGGAGTTGTAATCCAAAACATCTGGAGGGCACCAGGTTGGGGAAAGCTAATCTAGAACCTCTGAATGAAGCCAGTTAGTAGAACATAATGGTTATGGCAGAAACCAACTATCTGTGCCTTAGAAAAGTTGCTTTATATTTGTTGTTGTTCTGCTTGCCCTTGTGAATCTGCCTTTGACTGCCAGGATTATTATTGTCTCCAGTCTCACCGATTACTCTTTGGACTCGTGTTTGAGATTAGCTGCCAGGAACTCTGTCCCATTCCCGCCCCCAACCCCAACACAAGTTTGGATGACTCAATGCAGTATAAGATTTGCTCATCAACATGTTGCTGTTTAAGAACCAGCCACATCCTCATTCTGCATGCATTGCCCAGCACAAGGCACAGTCGGTTCAGCCTGCGATGCAAAGTTCATTTTTAGTATAAATGCCTGACTTTATGCCCGCATATCTCTGAGCCGTGAGCCCTATTCAGGTGTTCTGAAGCTGAATAGCGTAAACACATGAGGAGAAGGAGCACGCTAGCCCTATTTCCCTCCTCGTGCGTCTCCATCAACCTCTGCTCATGGAGGGAGACTTTTTGAAGAGGAGAGCCTCCTCTATCCATGGAGGCTCTCCTGGAGAGCCAGAATGCTGGAAAATTATGTCGTTGTAGCGGCAGATGTCACTTGGTCACAGCTGTGTACATTCTCATCAAGCCACATAATCAATGGAGGTTAGCGCTTCAGAGGAAGTGATGAACCTATTTTGCATTTCCTATCACCTAATGTGAATGTGTGGATTTGTCTGAATCGACATCTCATTGAAAATTATGTGGCATATGAACGTCTGTATTTGGACGTGCCTCTGAGATCCCATTCCCTTTCTGGCACAGATAAACATGTGCAACCCCATGCATGCTGCCTTGAGCTTCGTGATGGATGAAAGGCTGGATATAAATATAGAAACCAATTAAATAAATAATAGATGGGAGCATGAGAGAATTGCAATGGAGGTGCATTTCCTCTTCCCCCTGACACCCGCCCAGGCCCAGCTGTGCCTTCCACAGTAGGGTGCAAGGAACGACAACAAAAGGGTTGCATTTGCATTTTGTGTGCATGCGTGGGTGGTGAGGAAGGAATACCTTCACCCATTTTGGCTCAGTACGAATTCATAAGCTCAGTCAGCATTTCAGCAGAGGGGATGGCAGTGAAAAGGATTTCTTTTTGGTCTTACCTTGTACATTCCCATCCATTGAAGTGACATGACAGACAGACAGCTTGGGCTTCCCTTGAGCATTAACAGATGCATTTATAAAGAGGAGGACATTCAGAACCTTTTTTTTTTTTTTTTTTTTTTTAAAGACCTTTCTGTTGTCTTTTCTTTGAGGCAAAATTTGTTTGTTCTTCACCTTCCTCCACTCTGAGATAGTTGTTCTATGATTGTTGAGCAGAATCTTAATTTCTTTTTTTTTTTGCTAGGTGGCAATTAACACCCAGTATGGGAAATTGAAGCAAACCCCTCCCTGCTCGGGCAAAGTCAGCATCTTCATTGCAGATGTGCCTCAGGCAGAGAGAAGGGGTCCTCCTACTCCACAATATTCTGCCATCATTCAACAGATATTCACCAGGTAAGCCAATATTTCCCCTGTGCAGCCTAGAAGAGCAATAGAGACCAATTTCTGTATGGTAAGGAAGTAACATGTTTAAGGGCTATGCAGAAACCCTAAATCCATATAAGGAACTAATCTTCTTCTCAACCCAGTCCCTTCACCCTACAACCAACTGTGCTTGTCCCAAGAGCCACTAATCTGTGGGTTTCTTTATAACCTGGCAAAGTTAACTGAAAAAGCAAACAAGTTCTGTTGGGATCACCTCCCTCTGGTGTCAAGCACCCTGGAAAGCACAGCAAGATCATGGGCCAAGTTCACCTATCACTGTGAGACTCTGTGAAATTACATCAGACTTCAGATTGGTCCTTTAACTGCCGCAAGCCACGAGTCAGATGTTACAGATGTGGTCAAGGTCTTGGCATACAGTGCAAAACTTTTGGCCGAGACATCATTAACATCATGAAGCATTTAGCAGGCATTATTAAACATGATGTGAGATGTATGGCGGATGTTATGAATGCTGTCAAGAACTTGGCAAAGGACTCAGGCCTTGTGAAGCTCATGAGAGGCATTATAAATGTCATCGAGCATCAGGCAGACATTTAAACCTCACTAACAACTTGACAAACATCATTATGTATATAATGGGACCTTGGCCCCAGAACTGTAAATGGCAGTTTCAAAGCAGAAGGTGACTTTACCTGTGATCAACAGGCGGGAATCATGATCTTGGCGAACTCTATTGGTTTCTCCATCTGAGAATACCTAGTTCACTGTACGATTGCAATGGAGTGAATGATGCTGTGAATCCTTTTCCCCCCATGAATGTAGGCAGAACTCTGCTGGATCAGTCCACTGGCCTATCTAGGCCAAGTCCTGCTTGCCACTGCAGCCAATCAGACGTGTCTGGGAAGTGGGGCTTGAAGGCGAGAGCTCCCTTCTGCTGTTGTTCCCTACCAACTGCTATTCAGAGGCATGCTGCCTCTGAAACTGGAGGTAGCATATAGCATTGATCGCCATGAATAGCCATATCTTCCATGAATGTGTGTAATCCCTGTTTAAAGCCATCTAAGTTAGTGGCTGCCAGATGTTATGCATGCATATCAGGGGTGTTGAACTTCAGTCCCATTGGCCAAATCTGGGCTGCCTGGGGTGCCAATCCAGCCTTCTGGAGTTCCCTTGATAGCAGGACCGGTGCAGGGCAGTTTGGCGCCCTAGGCGAAATGATATTTAGCGCCCCCCTCTCGTGCCGTGGGGGGGCCTCCGGAGCAAAGCAGCCTTGCTCTGCAAACCCCCCCCCCCGCGCCGCCACCACCAACCTACCTTCCCCCCCGCCCTGGCTGCCGCCGCCTCCTCCGAGGAGGAAGTGACGCGACGACGGGACCCCCGCGCTCTGTTTTTTGCTGGGGAAACCAGGGCAACAGGGCTGTTTAAGCCCTGTTGCCCTGGTTCCTCCCGCCAAAACAACGCGGGCGGGGCTCCGGAAGCGATGCGACGCGGAGAAGGTAGGTGGTGGTGGGGTGGCGGTGGCGGGTGGGGGGAGGCGCGGCGGCGGGCGGGGGGAGGCGTGGTGGGGGTGGTGGCGGTAGCGGCGGCAGCGGCGGCGGCGGGCGGGGCGAGGGAGGCGCGGCGGCGGGGGAGGCGCAGCGGTGGCGGCGGCAGGTGGGCAGACGGGGAGGTGCGGCGGCGGGCGGAGAGGCGGAGGCCTGGCGGGGGCAGCGCGGCGGCAGCGAAGAGGAGTGCAGCGTTTCTGCGCCCTCTTCAGCCGCGCGCCCTAGGCAACCGCCTAGTTTGCCTAACGGTAGCGCTGGCCCTGCTTGATAGCCATGCCCCTTTCCCCTGACCACCAATTGTTCGTTGGTTTCCTGGCTTTTGCTCTGTTTTTCTCCCATTCTAAAAAGGTTGAAATGTCTCTCCTAAGGCTTAGTTACTGGCAGGAAGAGCTTTAAGCTACAATATGCTGGCATTTGGTCCTGCCCCCTTTTTGCCTTCAGCCCCGCCCACCACTAGAATGTCCCCCCCCCCCCGAGAGCTTCTCCAAAATTGAATTTGGCCCTTGGACTAAAAGAGGTTCAACAATTTATTTTTATTTTTATTTATTTAATAGATTTATATACTGCTGTCCATATTTAATAATATCTCTATGCAGTTTACAAGAAAATTAAAAATACATTATGATATGCATTCAAATACAATTCAAATATATAATTGCTAAAACATTTATATCAGTCAGTCAGGCGATCACTCGTGACCGAGTAAGATTGTCTTCCAGGATAAAAAAAAGAAAAGAAAATTTACAAAAAGGAGATTTTAAAAGGAGGAAAATTCTAAAGAAAATTGTGTAGACTCTAGCAATGGGTCCGTAAGTGACTGTGGAGGCCAATTCTAGATCCACACAGCTTCCCACAGTGAGGACACAGGTTACCAGATGGGAGATGGTCCTGTAAAGGATTTATTTGACGTGCTTTTCACTTAGCACGTTTCTCCCTTTCACCTTGCACTCGAGCTTCTTCAAAGTCCATAGAACCTTTGTGAAAGGCCAACCTCCAGTTAGATCGTTCATGGGCCAGAGCTTCCCAGTTTTTGATGTTTATATTGCATTTTTTTAGATTAGCCTTAAGAACTTCTTTAAAACTCTTATATTGACCACCGATATTCCGCTTTCCATCCTTGAGTTGGGAATAAAGTAACTGCTTTGGGAGACGGCAGTCAGGCATTCAAACAACATGACCGGTCCACTGAAGTTGGCGTTGAAGGATCAATTTTTCAATGCTTTAATGAAAAAATTAAAACCAATTAAGGGCACAATTGTATGCATTAGACAGAAAAAAGTCATAAACTTCCAGCATTCCCCAGCCAGCATGGTTGGCTGCCATGGCTGGAGAATGTTGGGGGTCGGAGGACTTTTTTCTGTCTAAACATGCATAGGACTGCACCTTTAAACTACTACAACACATAATTACAAACAAACAAACTAACAGACAACCCTGAGATATACAGTTTTTTACATGTTGTTCTGATCAAAGTCAAACTGAAGGGGTGTGTGTGTGTCTGGGTGTGTGTGTCACTGAGTAATGCCTGGATGGGAGACATATGCAAGGTACTCTGATGTCTTTGGAGAAAAAGCAGGACATTAAAATAATATATAGATAATATAATATATAAACAAACAAACCACAAATGCCAAAAACCTAGTAAATGTTCATGTTCATTATTTTTTTTTAAACAGAGAAATCTCTTCAGAAAGTGAGAAATCCTTATAATTTCTTTCCATGGCAACTAATTCTTATCAAAATAGAGGTACTACTGCATGGAACCATGGAAAAGCACTGTTGTTACCAGCAGGAAAAGCAATCCAAGGCTTTGCCCCTGTTTCTTCTTGTGACAGTATGTTGATAAAAAGTAAGTAAGCATGGAAGAGCTACAGGGACCTGGCATTTCATGGTGAGATTTCTCTGTTAGAAGTGAATGCATAAACTCTCTCAGACAATAGTGTGGCTTTTCAGCATGTGGATTATTATGCAAACGTGGCTTGGAGGCCATCTGTGGTTTGCTCACATTTAAGCAAAAGGAAGTGATAATCATGCCATAGGGTCTGTGGACCACTGTAGGCAAGACTCTGTACTATGTACATAAGAATTACCTTATCCATATGGGAAACCAGAAGACTCAAGAAGAAAAGTCTCCTAGATCAAGATCCTCTTGGCTAAGGTGAGGTCTGCCAAGAAAGGGCCTTTGCAGCTATAATCCTATACCCACTTAAGTGGGAGTAAGCTCCATTGATCTCAATGGGATTTGCTTTAGAGTAAACTTTATTTATTTATTTATTTATTTTAAAAATACATTTCTACACCACCCATCAGCCAAAAGGCTCCCTCGGCAGTTTACAAGAAAGAAAAAAAACACCAAACAGAATAAAAACAATCATCTTAAAACCAAAAGTATAATTAATATAAACATACAAAGACAATATAATATAATACAATAAGACAAAAGCAGCCAAATGAATCAGTCCGGAGGTACAGTAGTGATATATTTACTGTGTAGGGATTAAACGGTAAGACAGTGTGGCGTAGTGGTGAGAGTGTTGGACTGGGACTTGGGAGATCCGGGTTCTAGTCCCCGCTCGACCATGAAACTCACTGGGTGACTTTGGGCCACTCACTGACTCTCAGCCTAACCTACCTCACAGGGTTGTTGTGAGGAGAAAATGGAGAGGAGGAGGGGGATTATGTAAGCCGCCTTGGGTTCCTTGCAGGAAAAAAGGTGGGGTATAGGTATAACAAATAAATAAATAAGTGTTCTCCAACCTTGGGTCCTCAGATGTTTTTGGCCTACAACTGGCTGGGGCATGCTGGGAGTTGTAGGCCAAACACATCTGGGGGTCCAAGGTTGGAGAACACTGCTGTAAGATATGACAGTCTGAGGGCTTCGCTTGTTCAAAGTGCTTAACATACATTATCTCAGTAATTCTTATAGCCAGTCATTGCTCTAATTATTGGTGAGGAAAGCCCGTAATTATTATCCCTATATTCGGGGGAAGGGGCATTGTGGCTGAGAGAACAGTAGCTTCTCTAAGGCTGAGGTGAAACTTAAGGTAGAACTCCTGCCCTGCAGCTCACACTCTTACCTACCACACAGTATAACCCCATCATGATGATGCCAAAGCCAATATAAGATGAGAAGAGCCCTGCTGGATCAGACCAAAGGCCCATCTAGTCCGACATTCTTTTTTTTTTTTAATTTGTTTATTTGAATTTTAACATATACAGAACAACCAACAAAACCTCCAATCCATTACAGAAACTGTAGTCGATCAGAACAAAGTAAACCCCCCCCCCCCAAATCACAATTTCAAAGGAACAAATCTGGCTGGGCGCCTTTTCCGGAGTCTTTTTCGTCCATAAAGTAGTCAGTTTTGTAATAGGTGGATATTTATAAGTTTATTGCATCCAAATGTGCTGGAAGGCTTGAGGTATTTTTGTTGTAGATATTCTGTATGCAAATTGGACAAAAGGCAACCATTCTGCTTCAAAAGAATTTGTTTTCTTTCCCCCCCTGCAGTTCTCAATTCTTGAGTTAATTTTTCAATTAGTGCAATTTCCCATACCACATTATACCAGTGATTAATGGTTAACCCTTTGGCATCTTTCCATCCTCTTGCTATTAATAGATTAGCAGCTTGTAATAGAAATCTTATTAGGTTCTTGTATAATAAATTTTTATTATCCCTTTGAAAGATATTTAATATTGCTAATTCTGGAGTTTTATTTATCTCTGTCCCTACAATTTTAGATATTTCTTTGAAAACGATTGTCCAGAAGCGGGATACTTGCTTGCAGGACCACCACATATGTTTGTGTGATCCGATTTCTCCACAGGCTCTCCAGCATAGGGGAGAGTAGTTTTTATTAATATGAGAGATTTTGTGAGGAGTCCAGTGCCATTTTTGTATTATTTTCAGTGAGAGTTCTTTGAATTTTGTTGAAATTGCTTTAAATGGGAATTCATCCCATATATTTTCCCATTCTTCATCTAGTCCAACATTCTATTCCCACAGTGGCCAATCACATGCCCATGGGAAGCCCACAAACAGGACATGAGGGCAGTCATAGCCCTCTCCTGCTGTTGTTGCCCAGCAACCAGTATTCAGAGGCTTGCTGCCTTGGATGCTGGAGGTAGCATATAGCCATCATGACTAGTAGCCAGTGATTGCCTCATTTCCATGAGTTTGTCCAATCCCCCTTTAAAGCCATCTAAGTTGGTGGCCATCACTACATCTTGTGGTAGCAAATTTTATAGTTTCACAATGTGCTGTGTGAAGAAGTACCGCCATTGGTCTGTTCTGAATCCCCCACCAATTTAGGGATGGATGGATCAGTCTATTTCCGGTCCATGTCAGTTTCACATGTGTTCCTTCATAAGTCCATTCTCTCCCAAGTCCACATCAATTTGCAATTGAAGCAAAAATTTGAAGCTTTTGAATTATTTTTGAATGCATGTCATGTGTGTTTTTACAAAAACAAGAATATTTGTATGCATTTTATTATAAACTTCGCATTTTTGTTCACACTTGGTATGGTTTTTTGAGCTGAGAGTTGTATTGCAAAATGTAGAGAAGTGTGGAAACTGAAGGATAACTACCGTTCTGATTCACATATCACTAGCCCCCCCCCCCTTCTTTGTCTCCATCTCACTCAGCCCAACCTACTTCACAGGATTGCCATGAGGAAAGAGAAAAGGGGAGGGGAGAAGAATGATGTGTACCACCCCAAGCTCTTTAGAAAAGGGCAGGATAAAAAATGCAGTCAATAATACTAACCATCTATCGGGTTGGATCCAATGCTGTCCGTCCACCAGCAGAATGGAATCCACTGGAGGAATGGATTTCTCCTCCCCTCTGCAGCCCACTACACACACGGCAGCTCTGCTCTGGATCGTTGGGGACCCTCTGGAGCCACTTTTGGGGCATGTAAGGGGCTGAAATGGGGTGGGGGGGGAAAGCAAGGGGAAGTCCACTCGTATGACATTGGATTTAACCCAAGGTCAGAATAAATATATTCCCAAATATGGAAGTCCTAAACTCTGAATCTCATGGGCTATTCCACATTAATTAGCCTGGTGTAATAAAATTGCAATTTGGATTTGTGTCCCTAGAAATTCTGCACCTGTTTTGGGGATATCACATTTTTATCAGCATTCAAAGCTGATTGTTACTGGGGGGGGGGGGGGGGGAATGCAGCACCAGTTCTGAGATGTAGACCATTCAGAATCATTGTGTGTGCTTGAACATTACTGGACGACCTTTCCAAAACATGAATTGTATGAATGTTTACAAAATGCCAGGTAATGAGCAGCACCTAAGTAACCTCACAGTGACCACTGGAACCCCTCGGCCTCCAGCCTGTTCAAATAGTCCTGATAGACCTAGGGAGAAGAAGTACCTCCTGGGCTATTTCAGAGCATCTAGGATGGCCTCTGTCCTTCTCTGAGCCACAGTAAGACCCAGGGGGACAGGGATCATCATGGCACAGTTCTAGAGAACCTGTTATTCAGATGAGAGAACTTCTATTTCCTCTTCCCTTTTCAAAGTGGCATTCAGGGACAAGCTTCAGGGTATTGTGGTTCTCCAGCACTGACAGAGGCTTATCACTGAAAAGCTAAAGTAGTCTGTACTTTGCTGAAGCTCAATGTGGCTTGTGCACCTTTCCACTGACTTTTTGCCCTCTTCACAAATCACACACACACACACACACACACACACATTCCAAAGAAGGCAAATGTTCAAAAAGTGCTTGCAATATTTAGGCAATGCCTAGCCCTGATTTTGGCTAGGACATCCACAGTGTACTACAAAACAAACCATAATTAACTGGGGTTTATTGAAATAACTGTCACACAGATGAATATAGTAATTACTCTTCAGCCCAATTTTCCTGTTGCAGTTTCAGCCAAAGTCCAGCCTCTCCATCCTGTTGGCTTTAGCATTCCTGTGTACTGCTAACTGGCTGTTGTATTCTAAGTTCTTGGAAGTGATTAGCCTTCGACAGGGTGTGAAATTTTTCGGTGACATTTGACAAAGTTCATAAAACATTTTGGGATTTGGCAGGGTATGGCAGAGGCCCACACAGAGATCTGCAAGTTACTACAAAATGACATCAATCTTGCTCTGTGGGGCAAAGCTCTGCCTAACTTCTCCTAATAAGACCTCATCAGCATCACATGCCCCATCATCTCAGTTAAATTAACTGTTTCGCCCAAATCTGTAAAAAGTAACCAAGTAAAATCCCTAAAACAGTCTTCCCCAATGTGGTGCCCTCCAGATGTTCTGGAATACAGCTCCCATCAGCCTCAGCCAACATGATTAATGGTCAGGGATGATGGGAGCTGTAGTCCAAATCATCTGGAGGACACCAGGTTGGGGGGAGGCTGCCCTAGAAGATCATTTGACAGAGATGGATCAAACATCTTCGACCAAGTCATAGAGCTGTGCCGGCTCCTTGGAATTCTGAGGACTTGAGGGTGATGGAACAACAGGGTCGATGGTTAGGTTGCAAATAGCAGAATACTGTAAATGGGTATGACCAAACACATGTAAGAATCCATCTTCAATCTTATTCCTGTAGCGCTGATGATGGCAAAGAAATCTCACTTCTTCGCCACTATTCTGTCTCCTCAATGTCATCCAGCAAATCCATTTTGCATGGTGAAAGGCCTCCTTGGTGTGTAGGCTCTCATGCGTAAATGAGGGAACCATTGAAGGCCCACTGTGACCAATTTGCTGTACATCTTGCAGATAAAGCTCATTGCGTTCGTTCTGATTTAGATGCCATTGTTTTGACAGAATCTGATATGGATGGAGTTAGAGTGCAATCTGGTGTGGTGCTCATTGGCACCACATGGTGCTCTCTTGGCATCCGCAAGCTCCCTGTCACTCCTGATTTTAATTTTATTTCTTAAGATTTTTTGTAATTAAAAAAGTTAACTAGGAGGGGGGTGCAGTGCAAAGCAAAGTGCTGCTCTCCAGCGCCATCTGTATTTGGGTTCCAAAGAGTGGTTTTGTGTTTTGGAGCTCAAACTCCACCTCTGCCTAGTACTGTATTTTTCCGTGTATAAGACGCCCCCATGTATAAGACGCCCCCCACTGGGCAGTTTCACAACTGCGTGGTTCTCTCCTCGGCTTACTTCCGTGTATAAGACGACCCTTAATTTTTAGTCTAACGATTTTAGGGGAAAGTATAGTCTTATACATGGAAAAATACTGTACTTAAGTTCTTGGATAAGTTACTTTTCTTTTAGTCTCACCAGTTTGTCCTCTGTGAAATGAGTATTTTGTGACCAGCCATGCTTACCATGGCAGCCATTTTATGAATGGGCAAGCTCCCCATGATAGCCATTTTGTGAAAGCACACATTACACCCGCTCAAAATTCTAAATGCGTCCACCAGCCCCAAAAGGTTGGGGACCCCCGATAATGCTTCTTTGAAGGATGACACAGTTCCCACTGCCTTGAAGGAGACAGTGGTGAAGTTTTTATTAAAGTAACCATAGTTAGATCCAATCATTAAGATATTTATTTATTTATTTATTTATTATAATCCCTGCCCAGTATTTAATATTCCATTCTCCTAGAATCATAGAGTTAGAAGGGGCCATTTAGACCATCACATCTAACCCTCCGCTCAGTGCAAGAATTCAGTTTAAAGCATCACTGACAGATGGCTGTCCAGTCTTTGCTTGAATACTCCAGCGACGTTGGTTCCATTGTCTGACTGCTCTGACTGCTAGGAAGTTTGTCCTGATGTTCATCCAAGATCTGCCATCCTGTAACTTAAGCCCATTATTTCATTGACCTACAGTCATGGATAATAGAGAACAAGTTGTGGTCCTCTTCTGAGTGTGACAACCCTTTAGGTACTTTAAAAGTGCTATCATATCCCCCTTCAGTCTTCTCTTCTCAAGGCTAAGCATACCAAGTCTTTTCTCATAGGACTTCTAGTCCCCTGATCATCTTTGTTGCCCTTCCTTGAGCTCATTCCAATTTCTCTGAATCCTTCTTAAAGTGTGGTGCCCAGAACTGGACACAGTATTTGAGGTGAGGACTGACCAGCGCAAAGTAGAGTGGAACGATTACTTCCCGTGATTTAGAAACTATGCTTCTATTGATGCAACCTAAAATTGCATTTGCCTTTTTTTGCGGCCACACCACACTGCTGCTGAATCCTATTCAGCTTGTGATCAACTCCAACTCCAAGATCCTTTTCACATGTACTACTGTAAAGCCAGGTATCCCCCATCTTATACCTGTGCATTTGGTTTAGTTTTCCTAAATAAAGAACTTTGCACTAGTCTCTGCTAAATTTTATTCTGTTATTTTCTGCCCATTTCCTTTATCTATCAAGATCATTTTGAGGTTTCCCCCCCCTGTCTTCCAAGGTATTAGCTATCCCACCCAATTTTGTGTAATCCGCAAATTTGATAAGCGTTCCCCCTACCTCCTTCTCCAAGTAATTAATAATAATATTGAAGAGTACAGAGCCCAGAACCGAACCCTGCAACACCCTACTCGATACCTCCCTCCAGTTTGATGATCTACCTAGTAGTAGTGCCATCCAGTCCACAAGTCAGATGGCCACAGATTCTCCAGACCAAATACACTGCTGCTGCGTCAAATATTGATATGTGAAGCCCAACTGCATTATGTGTATATACCTTGCCTGCTGACCATGTAATTATCGGAGTGGGTTTGAATCAAACTCTTTACCCTTTCCTGATCACAATCCCAAACCACCCAACACACCTAAATTGTACTCCCATTCTTGAAGTAGTTTGCAAATTTATATGTCTGCATGTAGTCTAGTGGATCTATGACATTTGTGTTTGGAGAACCAAGGTGAGGTATCTCTTAGGGTTCTAGGAAAAGGAAGTAGAAATAATGTGCTCAAGTTGATTCTGGAGACAGGCTGTTTGTGTAAAGTGTTCCCTTTTTGTGCAAACCACCCTTTCTCCATAGTTCCCCTCACCAGGGTTCTCCCTTGTGTTTTCTAGGTGTGCGTGCACACAACCTACAGCACAATCTCATCTGAGTTATGGTCTTCCTGTGTGGGCCTTATATACTGGGAGTGGTGTCCTGTGATTGGACGGTGTTTTACACCATATCTTATACTCTCGTTGCAGTGACAGGCTGGGTGTCATCATCACAGGGGCAATTTAAAAAAAAAATATTTCCCCCCCTCTGATTGAACTCAGTGGGAGAGCAGTTCCTTGCACCAGCTCCAAGGTTGGTATAACGTTGAGACGTTAATGGGGATGTGGGCCTGGCCAGAGTGAGCGTAGGATTTGGTGTAGATATGCTCCTCCCCTATGCTGCCCCCATCCTTCCCATGACTCTGCCTCTTTGGGGCCATTCTGCCAAAGCATTTTCACCAGCACAGCCGATGCACTGGCAGCATGTTCTGCCCTTATTCCTGAGGCACAGAGGTATTTGGGGCGAATGGAGTGGAAACCTTCTGCCTCTCTCCCACCCAAATGTGGCAAAGACCCCCCCCCACACACAACCAGGTACATTTGCTCCAATGCATGGCATGTAGCTGCCAATTGCCATGCATGATCTTCTCCTGCCCTCCTCCAACGATCTCAGTAGAATATTGAGTATCTGCCCTGCCCTCTGCCCCACCAGCCCTAATGAGCACCAGGCCAGCCACCACTGCTGAGGCAGCTATACTGGGCATATCTTTCATGCTAGCAGTGTATTTTGTGCTGCGCCAGCACAGCAGAGCTCAGCTGGTGGAACTGGGGTATAGGATCGCACCCTTCATTTGAATCTAACCCAATCCGTTTGGAAAATGCTTTACTTTTATATTTTTGCTCTACTATGTTTGCTAGAGTGTTTACCATTCTTGGAACCAGCCAGTACTCCCGTTCCCCTCTGTGAATGTTTCAAATATGTCAGGCAGGTGTTTCAAAAGTACCTTATGCTGCAGGGAAATACACAGTGATGTAATCTGTCTAATTTGGCTCTTTGAATTACTTTCAAGAACGCTTGCTGTTTTGAGATGGAAATAGCTCCCCAACCACTTCAGAGACGCCTTTGTAACCTGAGCTGGTAAAACTCTGCAGGTGTAGCAGTCTCCCTACTACCCCCCCCCCACTTTTTTTTTTTTTTAAAGGTTTTGCTTACTTTACTGCATTACTGAAAAAATGACATAAAAGTAAGTTTAAGTCATTTTTCATTTGAGAAGGGGAAAAACACACACACATTTCTTGTTAAGAAAATGCACACCCAGCTTTCAACTAAAGAACTACTGAATCCAGGAAACCATGCATTAACCACAAGAATATATTCCCCCAGGATTAAATTCCCTCAGTTCAGGCAGGGTTTTTTTTTTGGGGGGGGGGTATTTGGACATAGCTGAGTTGTTTTGGTATAAGTAGCAATTGGAAAACAGGAAAATGTGTTTTCCTTGCTAATTCTTGGACCAGTTTTCAGTTTATTTGTTTTTATTTCAGTAAGTAAATCAATTTTAAAAAAACCAAACACACAAATGTATCTTTTGTCAACATCTGACCAGAAAAGGACACATGGAAGCTTTTGGTATTACCTAATATAAATAAGAATGAGGGATTCGTGCCAGGATAAGAATTGTGCTGTGAAGAAAATGAGACACTAAGGGCGAATCCTATGAATGTTTAAACAGAAAGAAGTCCTATGACTCCCAGCATTCCCCAGCATGGCTGGGGAATGCTGGAAGTCATAGGACATTTTTCTGTCTAAACCAGTGCTTTTTTTCTGGAGAAAAAGGTACCGGAACTCTTGGATTACATTTCCTCGGGAGTAGATGGCGATTAAATTGTAATGCAATTAATAGAAGAAAAGGTGCTGGAACTCAGTTCCGGTGAGTTCCACCAGAAAAAAAGCCCTGGTCTAAACACACTTAGGATTGTGCCCTTATTCAACATCATTCTGCTGATGGAACTGCTCCCATCAGCAGAACTGGGGTGGTGGTGGTGATTGCCCCTCTCCCCTCAGCCCCCTGTGCACCTTCAAAATCTGCTCCAGAGGTCTGAGAAACTCTCACAGGAGCAGACTTTTTGGAAGCACAGAGGGCTGCACGTGGTGGGTGGGGGAGATGGGAAAACCTTCTGTTGTGCTAGCAGACTTCTGCTTGCAAGATCTTGGATTTAACCCATTGTTGTTAACTCAGGGCCAGCCGAATATTTTAAGACCGAATGCTATGAGAAGAAATTCGGTGAGGAGAAAGCCACCACATTTCTTGGCTGGCCACTTACACATAATAAAAAAAGAGAAGAAAACTGGACACAAATTGATATCAGCTCAGCATGTGTGAATTTATATGTTTAGGCACACATTTTAAAATAGCATTTTTATAAGAAGTTTTGTTTTATTTTTGGTGGTATGTTTGCTGTACTTTGAATTGGTCGTTTGTTGGATATTTATCTCTTCTTTTAAAATTATTTTAAAATTATTGTTGCCGCCTTTAAAATTTTTAATTAAAAAAGTCTTTTAGGGCACAGTCCTATGGGGATGCCTGTAACCCTCTGAACTCGGAGGATTATGGGCATCCAATGTAGACCGGGAGGAGCACGGAGGTGAAAGTCACCTCCATGCTCCTTCCACTCTGCAAAACAGCTAGATGGCCAGTTCCAGCCATCTAAGTCATCATCATCATCAGGCGATCACTCGTGACCGAGTAAGATTGTCTTCCGGGATAAAAGGAGGAAATTCTAAAGAAGATTGTGTAGTCTCTAGCGATGGGTCCGTAAGTGACTGTGGAGGCCAATTCTAGATCCACAAAGCTTCCCACAGTGAGGACACAGGTTACCAGATAGAAGATGGTCCTGTAAAGGATTCATTTGACGTGCTTTTCGCTTAGCACGTTTCTCCCTTTCACCTTGCACTCGGGCTTCTTCAAAGTCCATGGAACCTTTGTGAAAGGCCAACCTCCATTTAGATCGTTCATGGGCCAGAGCTTCCCAGTTTTCGATGTTTATATTGCATTTTTTTAGATTAGCCTTATGAACATCTTTAAACCTCTTGTATTGACCACCGATATTCCGCTTTCCATCCTTGAGTTGGGAGTAAAGTAACTGCTTTGGAAGACGGCAGTCAGGCATTCGAACAACATGACCGGTCCACTGAAGTTGGCGTTGAAGGATCATTTTTTCAATGCTAGTAGTCTTTGCTTCTTCCAGTACACTGACATTTGTTCGCCTATCTTCCCAAGTAATTTGCAGGATTTTCCGGAGGCAACGTTGATGAAACCTTTCAAGGAGGTGGAAGTGACGTTTATAGATAGTCCATGTTTCGCAGGCATACAATAAAGTTGGTAATACAATGGCTTCATAAACCAGTGTTTTGGTCTTCTTACAAATATCCCGATCCTCGAACACTCTATGTTTCATTCGAGAAAATGCGGCACTTGCGGAGCTCAGACGATGCTGGATTTCACTGTCGATGTTAGCTGTAACAGAAAGATAGCTGCCAAGATAGAGAAAATGATCGACATTTTCCAGTATTGTCCCGCCAAGCTGGATAGATGGCATCACCAAAGGGTTAGCTTGCACTTGCTGATGAAGCACTTTGGTTTTTTTGATGTTAAGTGAGAGACCAAGTTTTTCGTATGCTTCTGCAAAAGCATTTAGGATAGTTTGGAGATCATCCTCTGAATGTGCGGAGACCACATTATCATCAGCATACTGAAGTTCAACAACGGAGGTTGTAATTACCTTACTTTTTGCTTTCAGTCTGCTGAGATTAAAAAGCTTTCCATCTGTTCGATATATAATTCCCACACCAGTGGGAAGTTTCCCCTTGACAAGATGTAAAACTATGGCGATGAAAATGGCAAATAATGTTGGGGCGATAACACATCCCTGTTTAACACCTGATCCCACTTTAAATGGAGCACCATGAGAGCCGTTGTTGTCCAAAACCGTTGCCGTCATGTTGTCATGGAGAAGTCGCAAGATATTCACAAATTTATTGGGGCATCCAATTTTCATAAGGATAGTCCAGAGAGCTGTACGGTCTACAGTATCAAAGGCCTTAGCCAAATCGATAAATGCCATATAAAGGGGTTGATTTTGCTCCCGGCATTTTTCTTGGAGCTGACGTGCAGTAAAAATCATGTCTACTGTCCCTCTAGAGGGGCGGAAACCATATTGAGTTTCAGGGAGGATCTCTTCTGAAATAGATAGAAGACGGTTTGCGAGAATCCTAGCAAATATTTTACCTGCGGTTGCTAAGAGAGAAATGCCCCGATAGTTTCCACAGTCTGTTCTATCACCCTTCTTAAAGAGGGTGATAATTATGGCATCCCTGAAGTCTTCTGGGATCTCTTCTCTTATCCAGATTTTTTCAATGAGTTTATGAAGATGTTGTACAAGTTCGGGGCCCCCTTCTTTAAAGATTTCAGCAGGAATCCCATCTGGTCCACTAGCTTTGTTGTTCTTCATTTGATTAATGGCTTTTTTTACTTCATCCAAAGTGGGGAGTATTGCAAGTTCCTCTTTAATTTGTTTTTGTGGGATTTGCGAAAAAATCTCAGTATCCACCTTAGATTTACGATTTAAAAGGTCATAATAATGCTCTTTCCAACGCAGTGCAATAGACTCTTTGTCTTTTAAGAGTTTGGTGCCATCTTTTGATTGTAAAGGGTTTGTACCATAGGTTTTTGGTCCATAAATGGCCCTTGTGGCCTTAAAAAAGCCCCGTGCATCATGAGATTCTGCAAGTTGTTGAATTTCTTCAGCTTTCTTTTTCCACCAGGCGTTCTTAAGTTCTCTTGTTCTTCTTTGGACCTCAGCCTTTGCGCTAGCGTAGGTTTTTTTCTTGGCAGCACAGTTAATATCATTTTGCCATATTTGGAAGGCTTTCCTTTTTTGGTCAATTATATATTTAATCTCATTATCATTTTCATCAAACCAATCCTGATGTTTCTTAGTTTCATATCCAATAGTTTGTTCACAAGCTGCAGTAATGGAGGTTTTCAGCTTAGACCAATGGTCCTCAATGTTGTCAGGAGGTTCCGTAGGTAGATGTTCCTTAAGAAGTGATTGAAGACGAGTTTGCTTAATAGGATCTTGAAGGACTTGGATGTTCATTTTACGCCTTGGTTTCCTTCCTTGAAGCCTACGTTGGGGAGCAATGTTGATAACCATTGTGGACCGGATTAGTCGGTGGTCTGTCCAGCAGTCGTCGGCACTCACCATGGCCCTAGTAAGAAGTACATCGCGGCGATCTCTAACACGGACAATTACATAATCCAGAAGATGCCAGTGCTTTGACCGTGGGTGCTGCCATGATGTTTTAAGCTTATTCTTTTGTCGAAAGAGCGTGTTTGTAATAGTGAGATTATGCTATGCACATATAGACAAAAGTAAGAGTCCGTTCGGGTTGCTATTACCAACTCCGTCTTTTCCAATAGTTTCTGGCCATAAATCAAAGTCACGCCCGACTCTTGCGTTAAAATCGCCCAGGAGGATAATTTTATCCTCCTTAGGTATCTCTGACAGGAGAGTGTCCAACTGGCTATAAAAACTTTCCTTGATGTCATCATCAGCATCTAATGTTGGTGCATAAGCGCTCAAAATAGTTACCTGTTGGTTATTGGCGAGCTTTAATCGAAGAGTTATCAGGCGTTCGTTAATGCCAGTAGGAACTTCTGACAAAGAGTTCACTAGTTCATTTTTGATGGCAAAGCCTACTCCATGTATTCGTCGGTCCTGCTCAGGTAGTCCTTTCCAGAAGAAGGTATAACCTCCTTTTTCTTCTTTCAACTGTCCCTCTCCTGCCCTTCGAGTTTCTTGAAGTGCTGCTATGTCAATTTTAAACCGTCTCAGCTCCCTTGCAATAATAGCAGTCCTACGCTCAGGGCGTTCACTATCTATGTTATCCAGCAATGTCCGTATATTCCATGTTCCAAAATTCAAATGTCTTTTTCGACCGCTAAAATGGTGACCCCACTGGACGCGGTAATCCAGTCAGGGGAGAAAGAGGTAGACTATGTTTAGGGCACCTTTTCTAGCCCCCTCCCCATACGGGGTGAGCAGAGTGGATCCTAAATAGGGCTGCTCAGTCATGGATACAGCTGCCGAGCTGCTCAACTACCTCGTTCCTTGAACAGGGCGACTGAGTCTGCATCCACCGCCCATGTGCTGGTCCATGACTAGGGGCTTCCAGATTCACAGTCCTGCCCCCGTCGCCGTTCGCCAGTCGCCATGGGACTTTTTTATGTTTGTTTGGTTGGGTTGGGTTGGGTTGGGTGGGTTGGGTTGGAAGACGCCTGTGCGTGAAACTGTTTTATGTGGGGAGATCGGTGCACAACGAATCACCACACAAACTTGACAGAGTACGGCAGAGATCCAATGGCACGGTTACCCTGACGATTGGAAAACCATTCTCTGCTGCAGCCTTCATCCGCCTTCACAGCCGTTGTAATTTAGGTTTAATTATCTTCCGCCTGTTCTGCCAGTTGAGGACTTTATGTTTTGGATCGTTCTTTGTCTGGTTCCTCTCCCTGGACCTTACCGCCATGGGTGACCCTACTGGGAGTACATAGCTCCCGACGGCATTGCTCACAGGATTCATCGGAACACGCAAGCCCACTCACCACTTCAAGGTGACGATCCGGCGAGGGGACCATCTAAGTACAGCATGCTGGAGGAGGAGGTGGGAAGGAGGCTTACGAGATCTCCTCCCCTCCCTCCCCTCCCCAAACACCCACTAAGCCCCTTCTTCGAGCTCGCTTTTGCAACCTCGGGGAAGCAGCCGGTGCAGTTCTTTCTGCGCTGGCTGCAAGGGGGTGGAGAGGGGGATTCAAGTGTGGCTCCCCAGTTCCAAGGCTGGAGTGTGTGACACCCCTCACTGACCACCACCACCTGTGATTAGAAACCCAAAGCTTTATACGGTCAAATCCCACCTCCACATACTCTCTCAATCTCCTCCGCTGCCACCAACCCCCTCCAGGGTAACCAACTCAGACCACTCCTTTTAATTTTTTAAAAAGGAAACAAGTTTATTTATTCACAATCAAGGGTAGGGAAATAGATAATGTTATAGGATTCTAAACTCTGTAAACTCAGACATCACAACATTCCACACTCCCGCCCTCCCTTCACATATTAATAGATATAACGTTTTGCCCATGGGCAGGGGCCTGACAGAGTGCTTTTCCAAACTCAGCAAATCCAAACAATCCTGTGGCCATCCGGACACTGTCAAGGGGCCATAGGATTGCTCTGCCCGTGTGCTTTATCGCTGGTTTCACTGTGTATTTGTTTTTCTTATGCCTGTCACTCTGACAGCTATTGGCTGTAGGGTGACTCATACATTGAACAAATAAAAAATAATAAATAAATAGGGGAAAAATACTTTAATTTAATTAGAAATAGATTACATCTCACCATAGTGAGGAAGACTGTGACTTGAATGCCTGTGTACCTTGCTCATTCTACTGTCTCAGTGCTAACTGTGGGCAGGGAATTTCAGTGCCCCCACATGCTCTCCCTTCTTATGGTTCTTTATCTTTAAACCTGACTTGGACTGGGCAGTGGGCAGCCCTTCAGAGAGAGGATTGTGTAGAACAGATGGCCACCATGTACATTTCTTCTTCTTTCCCCTCTTTTTCTTTTTTTGCCCCTTTTCGTTTTTTGCTTTGACTCATCCTAAGTAGTTTTTTCTTTCAAACTCACATTTTACCCATGTGAAGTGTCTAATGCAATTGTAACCCCTAGCTTTAACTATCATAGATTTGATCAAAATAAATGACACCTTGGCCTGTGGTGTGGTCACAGATGATTAATTTGGAATACCAATGAAGGCTGAGGGAGTAGGAAATTAATTCAAACCTTAATTTAAAGCCTTTCTTAACACAACCTACAAAATGGTAAAATGGCAGTACAATTTTTTTTTTTTTAATGGTCAGATGTAAATAGAGGGCAAGCTATAAAACACAGACTACTTGCTTAAACTAAACACATGAAGAAACAGAATATGAAAATCCAGTAAACTGAGAAAAGGTACTTTAGACTACAATCCCATGGCTGGAGACCTTTTGGCTGATGTGGTAAGGAACTCCATCAGTGTTTCTGTGTGTGTGTGGGGAGCATCTGCCCTCGAGGCCCAGTTATGCCTGCTGGTGTAAATCTACCATGAGCTCTGTTCCCACCAGTGGTAGGCCCAGAATTGGGTGTTCTAGAGGCTGGGTTAGGACAGCTTTGGATCCACTGGATCCAAATTCCCCCTGCTCCTTTGTGGTGAGACCCCAAGACTGAGCTCCATATTTATGCCAACCTCAGACATAGGTATCGGATATTTCCCATTGATTTCAATGGAAGAGAAAATAGGAAAAACTACTGGGTAGAAAAACTGGTGAAATACCAGCCCACATCTCACACCTAGGCCACATGTGCTGAAATGGCTGAAGATTTTGTGGTGGATTTCCCCTGTGTGGATTTCCACTAAGGATTGTTCTGCTAGTTTGCGTAGCTTAAGAAAGGCAAAGACAGAAGGAAAGAGGATAGTGTACACTCATGCAGTATGGGCAAAGGACCTCCACAGTGGGGAGCACATCATCTTTGGTGTCTTGGTGGGTCCATTCCCTAGGACACAACTTCCCTTGGCAGGGGAAGGCAGTGAAGAAGACAGTCCCTCTTTCCCTGACAGGGAAAAAAAAACCACAGGAGGGATTGTCTGGCGATCTGCCTGTCATGATCCCCAGGCTGCCCCATTAGCATGGGGATGAATGCCGAGGAGTAGGAATGTGGCTGAGGAGGCTCAGGTGGCTGCCACATTGCCAAGGTGATGCAGCTGCAACTGATGTCTCTCAGGGCCCAGGATGCCTTGCAAGAAGACAATGCCTCTTGGCACATGCAAAGCTTGCACAGCTTACTTTAAAAGGTGGTGTGGTGTGTGGCTGACAAGGAGGCTCGCCTGCTGACTCTGCCCATACTAGTGGCAGAGTATGGGACAGAAGTCACAGAAGAGGTGGCTTAAGGTGTTTTACTATCCTTGGACTGGGATAGCGCAAAATCTTTAGTCAAACAGAGATTGTAAGACATTTATCTCCAAGAACTTTATTGTGCAGCACGGGGCCCGTGTTCCCCTAGTTCCTTGGGTTTGTCAGGCCCCTTCTCTAAAGCTGGCATGGCTTACTTAAACTGGGTATCAATTCCCAAATATGGAAAGCATTCTCTCTGGCTAGGTTCAATGACCTGCTGTCTAAACTTTTAGACAGAAGATATTCTAGAATACCAGTAGATGAGAGATGTTGTCCATATAACAATGTTGAAGTGGAATCTGTATTACACGTTCTGTTCAATTGCTGTTATTATCAGGGGGTTAGAGATACTTTATTACTCCCAATTACCCAATTCCCTCTAGGTCGGTCCTTAGAATCTCTCATGTGTACTCTACTTGAAGGATATATATAACAGACTAATCACCGAGCGGGTTGCTAAAATTTTGAATGTTGCCAATTTGACCAGATCTTCTCTGGCGTTGTGATTTAATACTGTATATAGAACAACACATTTTATTTTTATGTTTTTTTTTGGGGGGGGTGTATTTCTTTTTTCTTTCTTTTTTTTTTTTTTTAAATTTTTTAAATATTTTTTTTAAAAGAACACACATACAAAAAAACCCATAAACCTACAAATCATACACTACAAGTGCACCCGTCACCCCGGGGCCAAAACCAATTCTATCCACATAATCCATTATTAATCTATATTCCAAAAATACATCATATCATGACATGGCTTACTCCCTTTCCCCTTTACTAAAACATAATCTAAAAATGACCCCCATATTTCCTTAAAATTGTTTTTCTTTAATTGTCCCCTTTTACATTTAATACTGCATGTTAGTTTATCATTTAAAGCAATATCCCAAACCTCTTTATACCAGTCTATTATTAAATACTGATGTTGAACTTTCCAATTCCTTGCAATCAATAATCTCCCTGCCGCTAATAAACTTACAATTAGTTCCTTTTTCTCTTGTGAGCACAGAAGTTTCTCCGTTATTGATAACAATGCTAATTTTGGACAGACCTCCACATTAATACCAATAATTTCTGAAATTTCTCCAAAAATTTTATTCCAAAAATCCAATACGCTTTTACAGCTCCACCACATATGAGCATAAGTACCAAGTTCCTGGCATCCTCTCCAACACAATGGAGCACAATTACTATCTATTTTATTTAATCTTACTGGAGTCAAATACCATCTCCAAACAGTTTTTAAAAATTCTCTTTTATCCTTACTGACATATTTCTTAATATACGTCTGGAAATATTTCTCCACCCCGCATTCAATATCTCCTCCTCAAATTCCATTTCCCACATCATCTTAAGGTTGTCTTTTTTTTTCTTCACTTCAATCCTCTGCATCATTTTATATATCTGGGGGGGGGTGTATTTCTGTTGGCGGTCAGTTGACCATAAATAAAGGTTCGTGTGTGGTTGCAATGGGAAAAAGAAAAAAGAAAAGAAAAAGGTGTTACTAATCCCCTCTGTTCCATTTCAGAGGCCTGCAGGGAGACAGGCCAGGAGTTGCAGGGTCCCCAAGACTGACATAAATAGATGGATAGATAAAAAAAAAGTTCCAAAAGAATTACCTCACTTCTAAATGCTCAACAGTTTTCAATTCTAAGCAATCAAACTCAATTTTCTCAAGAAAATATATCACTTTGTATCCATTCTTAAGCACTGGAATACACAGTTTTGCCATCTCCAAAAATACGCACGTGCAAGAAGACAGGAGGTTTGCCAAGCAGAGCCATCCACGTCCTGTATCCACATTACAGTGACATGAACTCAGGCATCAGTTTTGACTATAGATGCTTGCCTGGAGCTTCTGGTGTTTCTTCCTGGGTCATTCTAAAATGACAAACTCCATTCCTCAAACTAAACTCTACTACTGAACTGAGACCCAGCACTGCATTGTACCACTGAATCAGACCCCAGCGCTGAGCTGAAACTAATCAGCCAGGTGACTCTTCAACTAGAGACCCTGGAACTAGGACTAGATTCCCGTGAGGAACTGGCCCCCTTTGAAGGGGTTAAATTTGAGCAGAGTGTGTGCGAGTTGGGAGAATTAAAATCCTGTCTCTGTGTGCTAGCAGACGCCTGAAATTCCACACACAGATCTTCCAGATCTCACCTCCCCCCGCGCAGCGTGCAGCGTGTTGTGCCAGTTTCTCCAGCCCAGCCAGCCTTGGTGTCAGACTGCTTCCAGCTTCCCCGTTGCAGATTAATCCATGGAGTCAGGAAACACTCTGGAACACCACAGGTCTAATTCTACCTGTTTATTCACTTAGCAAGTAAAGTTCTACAGAGTATACATTTCCTAGTTACAGTCCATGTGCAGAGTATAAATGCATAGCAAGCATTACATCCAGTGGAGTAAGTTGAGCTTCACTCCACCTCAGCAAAGATGTTACATTGTTGCAGTAACAAAGTCCAGCAAGACAAACAAAGGAGAAGAGAGAAAGCAGTCCTGCCTCTCTCTAAGATGGCTTCAGACAGAAAACAAGTTAGCACGTCATCAGAACATACAAACCATGTGACTAGCTCATAATGCTCCCACGGTCTAGGCTTCCCATGCGAAAAACACGAGAACCCAGAAAGACATAACAAACTTGTTTACAGCCATTCTGTTCTTTCCACGTGTAAACAGTGTGCTACAGCTGGTGAAGTGATACATATCACAACACCCTTTACACAAGGGGCCTCATGTTCTCCACTGACTCCTCACCAGCACAGGCAATGCATATGCTGGGAGCTGACGGAGGGGTGATGGGGGTGCCAGGCTCTGGGCCAGAGGACTCTACCTCTTTAAGACTCTCCACTATTCTGGATCAGGGTGGAACCTGGGAGGGGTAGTCTGGCCCAAGAGGAATAAAAGGCCTCAGTTGAGCACCAGACCTTGTTGGAGCAAGTTGTCTGCTTGGAGCTATCCAAGGTCCTGGAACTCCAACCTGACTGATTAAGCCACCATCAGGCATTGGTCATGTACTGCGGGTGGTCAGGACAGGGCACTACCCATCTTCATAGGATTTCATAGATCATATAGTCCAACCTACAAGGCTATCGAGTCCAACCCCCTGCTCAATGCAGGAAACTAGAAGAGGGGTCTCCCATCCAAGTAATAACCAGGCCTGACCCTGCTTAGCTTTCCACACTCAGACAAGCTGAGCCAGCGTAAGCCACAAGCCTGTATTTCTCATTGCTTTCCCTATTATTTTGAACAGCAAAGCCCTTTCATGTGCAGTAAGCCAGTTTTGAAACTAGGAATAAGTTCAGAAACTGTTTGTGATGCAACACAGGGAGTGGCTGGCTGACTGCTTTTCAAAAGTCTTGCTGGTCACAGTCAAGCCTAAATGAATTCTCTGTCTTAGGGCCTGGGCATGTTGTGCCAACTTTCTCACTGAGATGGTGAACAAGCCAGTGGTTCTTGTCTGGCCTCTTGCCACATAATCACAACAATCCTGAGCACAGAAACTGGTCAGGGCCCAGCTTGCAGAACATGTGGCACATTGGCCCAAGTAATGCAAGATTGGGGTGGGCAACTTCCAGGAGTCTGGGGATGAATCCCCCCCCCCTCGGAACCCACTGCAGGCCTCACCCTTCCCTACCACTACTGAAATTGAAGTTGAATTTGCCATGGTGGCAAAAAAGTGACAATTTTGCAAGTAGCATGTGCCTTGTTTGCCTGCAGAATCACTCTCCTGGGAGCACATATTACACCCTATACTCAATTCCATTCAAAATGATGGAACTTGGTGGAGGAGATAGGAGGAAGATACATCAGCCAGCCCATGATGAGTCCTTAGCTAATCCATTTGTCCAGCAGCAAAAAGCAAGTCAATGGCTTCCTCTCACTTTTGGGGAGGGAAAGGAGAAGCCTGACCATTTCTTTATGTAGCTCTTGCTATGCTGCAAAAGTTCTTTTAAGAGCACTCAAAGTCATCAACTACTGTTTTCCCCATGTGGGGTAAGATACTCATTGCTTAAGGAAGGAATGGTTACTTTACCTTACATAGGGAAAAATAGCAACATTTGCAGCTTTAAATCAGAGCCATTGCTGAGTTTATCCAAACACCAGAATGGAATATGGGGTGGGGGGATTTTTTTTAAAAAAATGTTAACAGTTGAAAGGTTTTTCCACAGCCATCTATGCAGAAAAGACTGAGTGGAATTATAGAAAACCTTCTAAAAATATTTCCTTCTGGCATATAATTTTTTTTCCAAACTGCTGTTTGATTTTTTTTTGCATCCATGCCCTTTTTATTGTTACATTATGAACCTTTTGCACGGACAGAACATTTGCTGCATTAAGAGGGAGTGGCGCTTCTTCATATAAAAGACTGAAAATTGGGCAAGAAAAGACTATTTAATATGTGCTATTTATTATACTCCTATTTTTAAAGGCTTTGCTGTTTAGCCAGTCATCGCAAGGAACACTGTATGACTTAGGTGACCTATTACACAACATTAATACATTTTTAGACAACCACATACCTGCCAACACTGAAAAATCCAAACATTGAGCTTCCTTCCCCTAAACCTGAAAGGCCTCATCTCTGTCATGCCTATCAACTACTCTCTTACTCATCTTGAATTTTAAGCCAATAAAACTAGGTCAGATATTTTAATATTCTAATTTGTTCGGAGCCCAATCCTAATATTTTTTAGCAGTGGAAAAATAATGGGTGGGAGGGGGAAGCCCACATATGGAACCCCATGGTGGTGGGAAATCCACAGGGGCTGTGTGATTTGGAGTGGAGAAGTGGCAGGTAGGGAGTTAATGGTGCAATCCTAAACATATCAAGTTGGCAGTAAGTCTCATTGAGTTCAGTGGGACACTCGGGGGTAAGTGGGTATAGGATCTGTAGCCCAAGGATCCTTACCCGCCGCAGCTATTTCTCTGCTTCAAATGGCTGCTTTTGCTTAGAACGGGGGTGGGCAACTTGTGGCCCTCCATATGTCTTGGCCTGTAACTCCCATCATTCCTCACCATTGAGGCTAGGGCTGATGGGAGTTGTAGGCCAAAACATCCAGAGGGCCACAGGTTGTACACTCCTGACTTAGAGCAAGTGTCTGTTGAGGGTTTGTTACACGTGTCTGTGTGCAACATGTAGTTAGGCACTTCTTTTAAACCATTAATGCTGCAGTCTTACACAGTGGCTGGGTTTGCACAATCATTGCAGCCCTAATGGCTTATTTAAGCCACAGTGGTTTGCAGTGCATGCCGGCTGCTCTTTGGAATATTCAAGCTGTGGCAGGCGGTCACTGTGGCTTATCACGTTGTGCGAACCTGGCGAGGGTGGCTTATGTGAGGGTTAAACAACCCTCACATAACCCATTTGTGAGGGCTTCCTTGGCAACATTCACAAGCTCAGGAATTTTACATCATGCTAGATTAGCCTTCCCCAACCTGGTGCCCCCTAGATATGTGGGACTACAACTCCCATCATTTGCAAGCAGGAACGGCCATGCTGCCTGGGAATTAGGAGAGTTGTCATCTAACACATCTGGAAAGCAGCAGGTTGGGGAAGGCTGTTCTAGATCATTATTGCACCAACCTTGAGACCTCATCTATCCCAGTGCATATTCCGAGAGCCCAATGAATACAGAAGGTGATTTCCACAGCAGATGGAAGTATTGAGAAGGCACCAGGATGATGGTGTTGATAATAAAGAGGATAATACAGATGTCTGCTCCATTGTTCCAACAGAAGACTACAGCACTGACCATTTGCCAGGTAATTTTAAGAGACAAAATAATATTTATGATAAGAATGCTTAGCATAGCTCATAATGCTTTCTCCTAAATGCTCATGGTGCCCCTTGCGTGTAATGCTTACAAGATCCATGTAAGGCAGGCATTGATTATTATTAGCCTCAATGTTAGAGGTGATGGATTGAGACTGAGAGATCATAATTGGGTTCAGACAACACAATAACCCACACTCAAGGGTTGAGTATGGGTTGAGTGTGGGTTGTTTTTGAACTGTGACTTATTGTGTTGTGTGAACCCAGCTGTGCTAACAAGGCATCGCTTCTTAACCATGAACAACCCATGAAGAGAACCCATGGTTGGTTGTTGGGTTGTGAACTCTGGGTTGTTCACCATGGTTTGTTATCTTGGCTGGGTTCAGACAACACGATAACCCATGTTTCAACAATAACCCAACAACATACTCAACCCTTGAGTGTGGGTTACCGTGTTGTCTAAACCCAGTCTGTGTGTTGCCTACAGCCATATATTTACAGAATTCTGGCTGCCTGCTCAATAAGAGGCAGGTCCCCTCCTTTAAATTAAAATTGTGTTTTTTGTGAAATATATATTTTTTTAATCTCCTGGGTGTAGATTGAAAAATGACAAGCCATATCAATGCAGGAAATGCTTTGTTTATATTGGTAGAATGACTTTATTAACAAATGTCTCACAAATTAGACAAGGTTTCAGTAAAACCAGTTCTTCAGACAGTAGCTGTTATATCTTTCAGTGAAATATCTGAAATGGGAAGCTCAAAGTTCATTCAGTGATATTTTATATGCGACCCTGAATGAAACTGTCAGCATCTTTTTCAGTGGCTGTCATGAAAAGGTTACAAGCTCCAAATGGCATCTTCTGGCAGTGTTCAGAGCAAAATGCCTCTAAAAGCTCTTCAACGTCTGCATATGTCTGTAAAAGAACAGATCTTAATAGAAAAGTCCAATTGTGCTTACTTCTTAGAATGCCACCAAATCATGGAAAAACTATGCTTTATTTATTTATTTAATGTATTTGTTACATTTATATACTGCCTTTCCCTCCAAGGAGGCCAAGGTAGTGTACATGATCATCATCCTCTCCATTTATCTTTACAAAACAACCCTGTGAGGTAGGCTAGGCTGAGAGTCAGTGACTGGCCCAAAGTCACCCAGTGAACTTTATGACAGAGTGGAGAATAGATCCCAGGTCTCCCCAGTTCAACACTCTAACCACTACACCACACTGGCTCTAATTCATGGGGGCTCTTGATTTTAACATATCTGGAGGATTTTTGCATTGTGCCTATATTGCTAATGTCTGAAGATCCTTGGTGAGAGATCAGCAAGGAGGAGAGGGCAGGAAGAAAAGATAATGATGGGATCCAATACCATAGGGAGGCAAAGAAAGATGAGGCTTATAGCTCTAGCACAGGGCTTCACATTTGGGTCCCCAGATGTTGCTGGCCTACAGCTCCCTACAGCTCCCAGCATACCCAGCCAGCATGGCTAATGGCAAGGGATTCTGGGAGCTGTAGTCCAGCAACATCTGGGGACCCAAGGTTGGAGAGCCCTGCTCTAGCAAGACAAGGGTGAATAGCTCAGTGGGCATGTAGCCCATTGGAATTAAAGAGCAGGCTATCCAGTTGAAATTCTTGGCCAATCGTAGGGCCACCCACCATAAAGTGAATAGGCAGTAGCACACTTGGACGTAGGACTCTGGATTCATAGACAGGTGCAGGGTAGAAAGGGACTGCTGGAGTCATGGAAGCCTTCTTTCTAATTAAATACAGAAGCCTGGCTCTGATGCTCAATCATATGACTATTGGAGCCATGTATGGGAAAGGCCTTCATTGGAAGTGGGACGCTTGACAGGGGAGGGGCTGCAGTTCAGTGGTAGAGCATGAGCATGCAGAAGGTTCAAGGTGCAATCACGGACATCTCCACTTAAAAAGATCTCAGGTAGGACATCCCCACTTAAAAAGATCTCAGGTAGGAAAGACCTATGCCTGAGACCCTGGAGAGCCACTACTAAGGCAGAATAGACAATACACAGCTAGGTAGACTAATGGTCCAACAGAATAAAGAAGCTTCAAGCAAATAAGAGCTGGAAGCACATGAATCGGACCAATTCCAGCTTTGAGGGATCCTTGTCAAAGTGCACTTCATGGGTCCTCCTATGTCAGTGCCCACCCCAACCTCCCCGTACAGCTGAAGGACCTAGTGGCAGGCAGGCTCAAGCTGCTATTTAAAATCTCCCACAATGCCCTGGAGTGATGCTACATTGGGCATTCTTGGGCATTGCAGGAAACTTTAAATGGTGGATCACAGTCTCCACGGCCTGCTGTGGGAGGTCCAAGGCAGTCATCAGTGTTGGTGGATCCTTCCTGGTGTGCTGGGACACTGGCGGCTGCCTAAGGATACCGTATGTGAACATGTGGAGCTATATAATAGCTGCGGGTTTTTAGAAGGGGTCTGTTTTAGAATTTCTGAAGGCAAAGGGAGACCCTTCTGAATAAATACATTAGTGATGATGCTAACACACGGATGAAGGCAAACATCCATTTTGCTTCATACCTTTTTGTCGCAGACACAAGGCAAATGAAATAATTACCTTCCCTGATTCTACTGGCTAATGTAAGAAAATATGCAGCTTTAGGACTTCTCCTAGTTCCGCCAGACAGGAATATCTCCTCTTCTCCCAGCTTTGCTGAGTTCACAATAAACACATTCCAGACATACTTGTGGCCCACACCTATAGCCAAGCAAAAAGCGCTGCCACCTCTTTGGGATTGACATAAACACTGAGAATATTTTCTGTCTGTTGGAGCGTGGAAAGGCATTTGCATTTCCCTGCCCTAAAGAAGGAATTTTGAACTTTTACTATCTTCTTTACACGTTTCCCAAACACTGACCAAGATGAGCCAGGTTGATTTCTTGTCTTCCGTATACATAGGCTACGCAAGGGAAAACTAGAGTTGAAGCTATACTTCTCCACCTGCTTCCAAACCCAGCCTTGACACATTGCCTCAAAGCAAGGCAGGTTCATTGATTTATATGACTTGACTGAATGCGATATCTGATTTTCTGTGATGGGTCCTCTTCTCAAATTATATAATCCATTACATTTAGTAGATGAGACAGCTATGTCTTGTAATGTTTGAAGGCAAATTTTGGCTTTTTCATCCGACTTTTTCAGAACATTTGTCACTTCTTAGTAATCTAGAGTGGCATTGATTCTAGAAATGGAAAGACACAAGTTAGGAAAGGCAATATTAGGACTATATTTAGGATCATGGAGCCCTATTCTGAGTTATATTTTGAGGGAGTGGGAGAATCTTTCAGGAGCTACTCACTCTTTTCCATTCTTACCCTGTATATCTTCCTCTGTCACTGCAGAAGGAAACAAGATGGCACTGATTCCCTTCCACTACTGAAAATCAAGATACATATATTTTCCACTTCATTTTTTACTTCGGTGTATCCATCAAATGTAAAGGCACACAAGCAGATTTTCCTTAAGAAGGTGGCCAGTAACAGGTGGGTGAGGTGGGCAACACTCCTTAAAAACTATATATTTTGGAGCAGCTTAAGTTTCTGGAGCATTTTCAAAGGCAGCCCCATGCCATGCATAATGCATCACAGTAATTGAAATGAGAGGTTATCAGAGCATGGATAACTGTAGCTGGGCTACCTCTGTCCGTACAGGATCATAGTTGGTATATCAGCCTAAGTCCACAGGGGTCTGCAACCTTTAAGACAAAAAGAGCCACTTGGACCCGTTTCCGAAGAAAAAAAAAAAACTGGGAGCCGCAAAACCATTGTGACATTTAAAACAAATATAACACTGCATATATTGTTTCTTACTGCTATATATACAGGATCGTGCAGTCAGCTGTCAATCTGAAGAAAAAAAGGACTTTCACTTAACAATGTAAAATATATTTTTGCACATTAATAGCTAATTAAAATATTTAATTTACCTGGTTAATGGGACTTTTGCTCCTGAACCTCAGTGCTCAGTGTCTGCACATCAGGGCTGTAAGACGTCACCTTCATTTTCACACAGGCTTGCAAGCTGTCATCTGTGAGGCGTGATCGATGTTTGTTTTTAATATAGTTCATGTTGGAGAAGACCTGCTCACATACATATGTGGAACCGAAGATCGACAGGACTCCAAATGCATACTTTTTCATGTTTATATAAGTGTTGGGGATGGCATTCCATGTTTCGAATACAAGTTTGTCCTGTTTGGGAAGGTTTTCAATAGCACTCCATTTATGATTCTGAGCCAGAATGGCCTTCTGACGGGCAACATCCTCAAGAGTAGCGGTCAAGCATTTGAACTTGGACACCCATATATCTTTGTCGGCTATATCGGCCAGTTCCATCTCAAGATCAGGGTGACTTACACCTGCAAATGCAGTCATATTCAATAGGGATGGATCGATCGCCAGGGGAGTGACAGGGAAGGATAATGTGGTTTTTTCCTCTCTGAACTCACAGAATCGTTTCCCAAACGAGCTTTGCATTGCGGTGATTGCAGACTTGAAATATTCCAAATTTATCGTATCATGACTTTGTTTGAACTCTCTCAAACTGGGAAAGTGAGACAGTGTACCTATCTGGAAATCTTTGACAAACACTGTCAACTTGCGCTCGAATGCCAAAACCTCCTCCAGCATGTGCAGGGCTGTGCCTCCTTTCCCCTGAAGGGCTGTATTTAGCGTGTTTAGATGGGCTGTCATGTCTACCATAAAATGTAATTTTTCCAGCCACTCTGGCTGTTCCAGCTCAGCAAAGGTGAGCTCTTTGCTGCCCAGGAAGGTTTTTACTTCTTCCAAACATGTGACAAAGCGTTTTAGCACCTCGCCTCTGGACAGCCACCGGACCTTGTTGTGGAGCAGGAGGTCAGAATATGTGCTTTCCACCTCATCCAATAGCAAACGAAACTGGCGGTGGTTCAAACCCTTTGCCATTATCTTATTAACAATCTGAATGACCACATCCATCACTTTTGTGCATTCGGGGGGAAATGTTTGAGCACACAATGCCTCCTGGTGCAGGATGCAATGAAATGACAGCAGCGTTCTACCCACCGCCTTCTGCAGTAGAGCCACAAAGCCCTTATGTGCTCCTCTCATGCTCGGTGCCCCATCAGTAGCCACTGAGACCAGGTGGTTGGTGTTTAATTTTTTAGCACTTAAAAAGTCCAGGACAGCCTTACAGATATCCTCACCCCTTGTTTGGTCTTTTAGTGGTATCAGCTCAATCAGTTCTTCCTGTGGCCCAAAAGAGTTCACATATCGGCAGAACAGCGCTATTTGTTCAATATCACCTTTATCTTTGGACCCATCACAGGCGATGGAGTACGCCACAGCTGAAGAAATGTCTTGAATTTGCTGTTTGCTAATGTTTTCTGCCATTTTTAGGGTTCTGTCTTTAACAGTCTTCGCAGAGAGAGGCATGTCTTTGATTTTCTGCACAATTTCATTCTTGTTTTTTAAGTCCATGTATAGATGTTCCGAAATCTTAATGAATGCTTCTTTCATATACTCTCCATCTGTGAACGGCTTCCCGTGCTTGACTATTTCCTGAGCGGCTACAAAACTAGCATATGTTGTGGAATTTGCAGACTTCACCCACTTCTTGAAATCATTTTTGCTCCTATCAACCTTCCTCATAAGTTCTGCAACGGCTTTTCGTCTCTCATCTCCATCTGGATATTTTTCAGCAAAGGCTGTGTGTTTATTTTGGAAATGTCTTGCAATATTCGATTTTTTGTTGTTTGCTAATTTCTCACCACATATTAAGCATACTGGTAAACCAGTCTTGTCAGTAGAGAATGCAAATGATTCTGTCCATGTTTCATTAAACACTCTGTTTTCTTCAGCAATTTTTCTTTTCTTGCCTTTATCCATGGCTGGTCTACAGGGGTCCAGCACAGGGACGTAATTAGAAATCAGAGGGCCCCATAGCAAAATTTGCAAAATAATCTGCCCCCCTCACATAAAGTAATAATGCCCCATCCTGTGCCCCACATATAAAATGTAATAATTTCCCCTACCTATGCACCCAACATAATCCCATCATCAGCACCATCCAGCAGTAGCACCCTCATCATCCACCAGAAACACCCTCCATGTGGTAATAGCACCCCTCATCATCCATCAGCAGGATTTGCTGGTGGATGATAGGGGTTGCTACTGCTGGGGGGGGGGGAGGGTGTTGCTGGTGGATGATGGGATGCCACCAGCAACATCCCCCCCCAAGCAGTAGCATCCCATCATCAGCACCATCCAGCAGCAGCACCCTCATCATCCACCAGAAACACCCTCCATGTGGTAATAGCACCCCTCATCATCCATCAGCAGGATTTGCTGGTGGATGATAGGGGTTGCTACTGCTGGGGGGGGAGGGTGTTGCTGGTGGATGATGGGATGCCACCAGCAACATCCCCCCCCCCAAGCAGTAGCATCCCATCATCAGCACCATCCAGCAGTAGCACCCTCATCATCCACCAGAAACACCCTCCATGTGGTAATAGCACCCCTCATCATCCATCAGCAGGATTTGCTGGTGGATGATAGGGGTTGCTACTGCTGGGGGGGGAGGGTGTTGCTGGTGGATGATGGGATGCCACCAGCAACATCCCCCCCCCAAGCAGTAGCATCCCATCATCAGCACCATCCAGCAGTAGCACCCTCATCATCCACCAGAAACACCCTCCATGTGGTAATAGCACCCCTCATCATCCATCAGCAGGATTTGCTGGTGGATGATAGGGGTTGCTACTGCTGGGGGGGGAGGGTGTTGCTGGTGGATGATGGGATGCCACCAGCAACATCCCCCCCCCAAGCAGTAGCATCCCATCATCAGCACCATCCAGCAGTAGCACCCTCATCATCCACCAGAAACACCCTCCATGTGGTAATAGCACCCCTCATCATCCATCAGCAGGATTTGCTGGTGGATGATAGGGGTTGCTACTGCTGGGGGGGGAGGGTGTTGCTGGTGGATGATGGGATGCCACCAGCAACATCCCCCCCCAAGCAGTAGCATCCCATCATCAGCACCATCCAGCAGTAGCACCCTCATCATCCACCAGAACACCCTCCATGTGGTAATAGCACCCCTCATCATCCATCAGCAGGATTTGCTGGTGGATGATAGGGGTTGCTACTGCTGGGGGGGGAGGGTGTTGCTGGTGGATGATGGGATGCCACCAGCAACATCCCCCCCCCAAGCAGTAGCATCCCATCATCAGCACCATCCAGCAGTAGCACCCTCATCATCCACCAGAAACACCCTCCATGTGGTAATAGCACCCCTCATCATCCATCAGCAGGATTTGCTGGTGGATGATAGGGGTTGCTACTGCTGGGGGGGGAGGGTGTTGCTGGTGGATGATGGGATGCCACCAGCAACATCCCCCCCCAAGCAGTAGCATCCCATCATCAGCACCATCCAGCAGTAGCACCCTCATCATCCACCAGAAACACCCTCCATGTGGTAATAGCACCCCTCATCATCCATCAGCAGGATTTGCTGGTGGATGATAGGGGTTGCTACTGCTGGGGGGGGAGGGTGTTGCTGGTGGATGATGGGATGCCACCAGCAACATCCCCCCCCCCCAAGCAGTAGCATCCCATCATCAGCACCATCCAGCAGTAGCACCCTCATCATCCACCAGAAACACCCTCCATGTGGTAATAGCACCCCTCATCATCCATCAGCAGGATTTGCTGGTGGATGATAGGGGTTGCTACTGCTGGGGGGGGAGGGTGTTGCTGGTGGATGATGGGATGCCACCAGCAACATCCCCCCCCCCAAGCAGTAGCATCCCATCATCAGCACCATCCAGCAGTAGCACCCTCATCATCCACCAGAAACACCCTCTTTCCCCCCTTTTTTTCTAATCATTACTGCTTTCACGCAGGCCTACCTGCCTCCTCGCCTGCTTGTGCTCTCCGCAGCGAGCCGGCCACGCTGGTCCCTCGACAGGCTGGACCCCGCGCTATGTTGTGGGCGGGGGGGGAGGGGACTTTGGCGCGTGCAGGAGCCCTCCTCTCTTCTGCCGCTCACCGTCCCTGCTGCCCGGGGGGGGGGGTGCTGCTGCCGCGCCAAAGTTCACCCCGCCAAAGTTCCCCCGCCAAAATCGGGGATGTGACTAGCGGCGGCGGCGGACGTGACGCGGCGGCGGCGGCAGACGCGGCGGCGGCGGACGTGACGCGGCGGCGGCGGCGGACGTGACGCGGCGGCGGCGGCGGCTTCAGCAGCTCCGGGAATTACTGCGGCGGCGGCGGCGGCGGCTAGAGCGGCGCGGAGGCGCGGCGCGCGCTCCGCGCCGCTCAGAAGAGCGAAATCGGGCTGCCCCCGAGGCGGCGGCGGCGGAGCAGGGCAGCCTTGTCCGGAGCCGCGGCAAAGGCTTGAAAGAGCCGCATGCGGCTCCGGAGCCGCGGGTTGCCGACCCCTGGCCTAAGAGGATAAAAGGTGCTCCATCCCACCAAGGCCACCTGTGCCTGCAGCGACAGTGCTGGATCCAAGAGAACCTGCATACTATGAACCTGATCCTGTAGGGCAGGGTCAGGCAACCTCTGGCCTGCAGGCCTATTCCGGCCTGGGGAGGTTGTACATCTGCCCCACAGAGACTTGGACTCCCTCTGTGGGCCCCTCCCCAAATCCTGTCTCTTGACCTGGAGGCTACTGGGAGAATTTGGGAGGAGGCAGGGAGATAAATCTTCTTGTTACCTCTGATCTGTAATTGGAAATAACAAAGGGATCCCCCTGCATGCTGTTTCCCCTCCCAATGTGTTGAACACCGCTCAGCTGGGCAGGCGAACCACCCGCTAACAGCATCTCCATCTTGTCTGAATTGAGTCTCAGTATATTGGCCCTCATCGTTGGATCAATGACGTCTGTCAGTAATTTATTTATGTGTGTGGTTTTCTCCACAATAAGGCCCTCATGATGGAGGCACTCTTCTGTTGTTCCATGAAGTTGCTTTCTGAACTTTCTCCACTTCTGAGTCCACTTGGAAAACTGACCCAGAGCTTTCGTTGCATCTCTCCATGCAGAGCTCTGACAATCTACAGTGGGGAAAGTTGTACACTTTCCAGGTGGTAACGGCAGAACCTTTGCAGTGTCGCTCAGCCCTCCATCTTTTGATGTACTAAGTTACACTTGGTTAGTGGTTCTCGCAGGGAGCTCTGATTTGTTTCTGGAGCTTTCAGAGTTGAGCAAAGCGTAATTAAGAAAGGAAGATCAGAGTGGTGGATAATGTTACTACCTGTGCTTAAAAAGGATACATCCTAAGTCCCTTGCCAAGATTCCAGGGGTCTGAAATAAACTCGGCCTACAAAATTATGGGGTTGGATTAAGGCCATTGTTGGCTTAGTTCAGACATCTGGCAAATTCAAGTCTTCTGGCTAGCATGGTGCGAGTGATTAACATGATATTAGGGTCCAAACCATAGTTTGGAAGTATGTGAATCTCCGATTATGCTGTAATTATTGTACAAAAACTCTTTATCGCTGCTTCCATACTCTGGGCTTTAAAAAATGCTGGCCTTCCTACACGTGCTTTTAACCATGCCCCACATGCAGTCACATTTGGTGATACTCTTCCACCTCCAGTGCAATATTGCAGAATGCATCTCAGGGCCAAACTAGACAAATGCATGTCTGCATTCAACCTTCTGTTGTTGTTGTTGTTGTTGTTTTAAAATGCAAATACCACCAACTTAGGCTGGTCACATGCATCACCAAAACAGAGGACACACATTTGGATAAAGTTTGCATATACTAATGTATATATAAAAATGCAAATTTAGAAATACTTCTTAAGTACATCTATGTAGGCAGTATCGGTTTCCACTTGAGTACTTGCAATGTGGAGTTGTTGCTTCAGTTGCACAATAGCTTCAGTTGCATAGACTCCATGGCTGGGTTCGCATGTCACTTTAAACCAGGGCTCACCAACCTTGGGTCCCCAGATGTTGCTGGCCTACAGCTCCAAGCATACCCAGCCAGCATGGCTAATGGCAAGGGATTCTGGGAGCTGTAGTCCAGCAACTTCTGGGGACCCAAGGTTGGAGAGCCCTGCTTTAAACACACACAGCTTCTGAAACCTCCCTGGGTAAAGTTCCCTCAGGCCCTGGCTGTGCCTGACTAATGGCCCAGGCACAGTGGGGGTCCGGAGGTGCTGCCTCTCCTCTCTACCTCCCTCTGGCCTCCCATCAGTATCCTAGGTGGCACCGTGGGAGCACTGAGGGGAGACAAGTGGGGATGACAGCTGGGGAAAAGTGCCCAAGCAGCACTTTTACCCAGCTGTCAGAGGCTCTCCCCAGCTGGGCCCCTCCACTCACTTCCCCCTCCAGCTGCCCTGCCACTTCCTCCCCCTCCCCCCAGGGCTCCACTCACCACCGCCATCCACCACCGCCTCCGTCCACTGCTCCTGCCATCTGCCACTGCCAGAATAAGCATCCCCCCCCCAATGCAGTGGTTGCCTGCTCCTGCATTGAGGGGGGCTTATTCTCTCTGTTGCTGGGACATGCGTGCATCGTGGCGGCAGAGAGAATTACACCCCCCCCATGCAGGAGCAGCCCACCGCTTCTCCTACATGGGGGGGGGGCTTATTCTCTTTGTCCTCGGGGGCCCAGCAGGAACGGGGGGCAGGAAGGGGCATTTCCTTTCCCTCTGGCCTGCTGTGCCAATCAGTTTGACAGGTGGGATGGAAAGGTGGCTTGGAAAGCACCCACTGCGCTGGTGTTCCTAAAGAGGAATGCTGGAACAGCAGCTCCTTGCACAGGTGGCGATGCGAGACATGGGTACCAGCTCTGATACCCGTGCCCCACGTTGCTGCCTGTTTTGGCTGCATCAGCAGCTGTGTAGCGGCCTTGGTGCACATGCACCAAGGCCCCAATGCAGCCATTGAGGTGTGACGGCGGTCCCTCACAAGGCTGGGTTTAACCCAGCCTTGCGAGGAACTGCCAATGCAATGGCTCCCCCACCCTGGCTCGCCTGCCCTTTTCTCACAGGAGAAGGAGGAGAAGCCAGGGAGGGACAGCCATCACGTCGGAGATCCCTTGCAAGGCCGGGGTTGCACTCCCCCTAAAGGACAGGGTTCGTAGTTTGGGGGTGCTCCTGGACTCCGATCTGTCACTGGAGTCACAAGTGGACTCAGTGACAAGGAGTGCCTTTTATCAGCTTAGGCTGATTTACCAACTACGACCCTATCTGGACAGGCAGAGCCTAGCAACAGTGAGTGATCCACGCTCTGGTAACCTCTAGTTTGGACTACTGTAACGTGCTCTACGTGGGGCTGCCATTGAAAATGGTCTGGAGACTTCAATTGGTTCAAAATAGAGCAGCAAGGCTGCTAACAGGAACTGGCCGACAAGAACACATTACGCCAGTCTTCTATGAACTACATTGGTTACCAATTGAAGTCCGGGCCTGATTCAGCGCTTACATTAACATTTAAAGCCCTAAACGGCTTGGGGCCAGGTTATCTGAAGGAACGCCTCGTCCCATACGTGCCTACCAAACCCTGAGATCTTCTTCGGAGGCCCTTCTCAGAGAGCCCCCTCCAAAAGAAGCTAGGAGGGTGGCTACTAGGGGAAGGGCCTTCTCAGTTGTGGCACCCCATCTGTGGAATCAGCTCCCCAAAGAGGTGTGCCTGGCGCCTACCCTCTATTCTTTCAGGCAAATAAAAAGGTGAAGACCTTTTTATTTGCCCAACATTTTAATGGCTGATTTTATCCATTTTATTATCGCCACAGTACCTCTGGATTGAATTGATTTTGACTGCTTGGTTTTATCATGTTACATTTTAATATGTCTGTATTTTTATTGATGCTTTTGTTTTAGGATGATTGCTTTTATTTGTTGCTCTGTTTTGTAAACCGCCCAGGGAGCCTTTTGGCCGATGGGCGGTGAATAAATATATTAAAATAAATAAATAAATAAATAAATAAATAAGGGGGGGGGAGAAGCCTGTGTTATATAAGCTGTGGGCGTGGTGCTGTTTAGGCAGGAGTGTGAGGAGAAGAGAGAGGAGTGTGTGTGAAGTGCTGGAGTGTTGTTTGGGAGTCTGTGGAGCTGACTGGAGAGAGAGTTGAGAGAGATTGCACACTGGGAGTTGTAGGCCAAAAACATCCGGGGACCCAAGGTCGGAGAACACTGGGTTAGAGAAAGAGAAAGCCCCAACCTTACGTAAGCGCACCCACAGCTGCAAAAGTAGGGCAAGCCTGAAGGCCCTGTGAGGGGAGGGGTGTGACGGGGACCTTGCTGCGCGGGCCCTTCTCCCCATACTCCCCCCTGCCACCCCTGGCAGAAGTGGGGAAGGGCGAGGGCGCTGAGGAAGCCATCTGGTCACCGAGGCAGAGGGAGACAAAACACCGTGGTGGTAATGGAAGGCGGGGGAGACGGGACAGGCAGGCAGCCTGGTCTGCCATGTCCAGGGGGCGCCCAAAAGGATTGGAGGAGGAGGAGGAGGAAGGAAGTGGGACTGGAATCAGCAGCTGGCACAAGCAGAGGGAGGGAGGAAAAGCAATGCCCCTGACTCCCCCCCCCAAGCCTCCCGCTGCTAGTTGGCCCTTGGCCGGACACTGCTTCCCAAAAGATGCCCCTGAGGGCATGCAGAGTGCAATTCCCACCCCGCCAGGAAGGACACGCCCTCCGCTTGCTTGCACCATCAGCATCATCACATTAAGGGTCTCTCTCTCTCCCCCCCCCCATTTCTGCTTCTGGCCAAACCAAACCAAAACAACCATTGATCTCGAGCTGTGCATGTGTGTAGCAAAGCGGCGCCAGTTTGTTCTGGTGTCTGCCAAAAAGATTCCCTCATTGCACACAATTCTCGTAAGAGCGATGCATGCCCTGCGTAGGAAATAGTTGCATTTTCACAGTGACAACACACTGCAACATGAATGTCTTGGAGTTGGGGAAAGTGATTTCCATGCAACAGAACTGGTTTGTTAAGGAAATATATCTGGGTGTTGTGCAGCAGTGGCACATTTATTATGCAGTTGGAAAAGCAACCTAAAATGGAAAATACGGCTTTACAAGTGGGACCTACAACGAAATGCTGCAGTGTTGGAGCACTTTTCTTCAGATTTCAGCCACTCCATTCCATTCCCCCTCCTCCCCAGTTTTCCATTTTTCACCCAACTAAGTCGGCATTCTGTGTCCACTGATCATAATCAGCCCGCATTGGGCTGTTTGAGAGCTTTTCTACCCACTTAGGATGTGTTCCCTAAATATGTTTTTGAACTTCTGCAAATCTTTCCCCAAGCCTGCTGGTATCTCCCACTTGCGCGTGGGTGATGCTGCTTTGGCTACATGAGGATTGGCACCCAGAGATTTGGGACTGCTATACAGGGCTGGCCCAATACATTTTGGTGCCAGAGGCAAAGGGCAAGATGGCGCCCCCTCCCATTCCATGTAGAAAAGTTGGCTAGGCACGGCAGCTGAACCTTTCTTCAACAACTGGCAATGAGGCAGCATCCTCAACCACACCTGAATGCAGCAGGCTAGCTTACATACCCTCCAACATTACACAGATGAAAATAGGGACACACATGTGAATTTGTAAGAGGTATGGTTAAGCAACATGAAGGTGTGATGAAGAGGGCGTGGCCAGGCAACATGAGGGCGTGGCCAAGGGTATGGCCAGGCAACCAAAGGACAGGGTCAAGTACAAAAGTTATTAGAGGAAACACACAAAATCTTATATATTATAATTATTACATTTTTTATATTCTATATTATTTTATAATATTTTATAAGTGGCTTTTGTAAATTTTTTTTACCTTACTTAAACCCTTAATTGTTGATATCTGGTGTTTTTCATGGGGGAGGGGTGTCAGTGCTTGCAGGGTAATCTCCTTCTGTTTGTTTTAAAATTGTCAGGATTGGCACAAATTCAACAGGTGAAGCTTACCCACCCACCCCAGACCCCCAAACATGGAGCTTCAGAGAGAAGGGGAAGTTCCTTGCATTTCCTTCTGACACTGTAAGCTCACCTGTTAGAGGCACAGAGTCAGCTCTGTTAAGAAATAAAATCTTTGGCAATATAAAGATAGGAATCATGTGATAAATTCCCTCATTCACCTCTCCATTGGTCCAGGCTTTCACCCAGCTAATCCCTTTCCCACAGCAACGTGCAGCAGAGGCAGCAGGTAGAGCATGTGTGTGTGCACGCGCACACACAACCTCGCCTGACCCTCCCAGCTTAGCAGTGTCTGTTCCCTCCCTGCCCAATTTTCCATCCCACACAACAGGCAGCAGTCTATACCCACTGAGCATACCCAGTCCTTATTGGGCTGCTTTTTGATTCCATCTTGTGCATGGATAATGCTGCTTTGTCTACATAATTTCTGGCACTCAGAGAACTGAGATTGCTATTAGTATATATGAGATGATTTGTGCAAATGCCTTTATGTTCTGTGTGTTTGCACATACACACAGTAGGCTGGAATGCATCCCATGTTGAGAGAGCCATCAAAGTAGATAAATAGATTTCAAGAGGAAAGAAAGTTAAAAATCGTAGAGGAACAAGCGAGAATGTCATTAATATCTGTCTCGCCCTGGCTGTGTCAGTGTGGTTTTTATCCAAAGCAGTGCATTAAAAAAAGATTACCCTTCCATGACCTCCTGCTCTTCCTTTTCCACCCAAGAGAAAGAGAGGAAAGTGAGCCAGCAGGCTGGAGTTCAAATATAAACAGACGTGGCTTTGAAGCCATTGTGGTATGCTTTGTTGGCTTCGTGTTTCTTCAGTAAGTCAGTGTAACGTGTCTGAGTGGCTGTGTGACATTAAGGAAAGTGTAGGCCTAATTCAAGAAAGTCCAGGCCTTGGAGCATGCACGGAGAGGCAGTGAGCTACACCCATGAAACTCATGATTAACTTCAAGCGTAGTTAGTTATAGCAGATGAAGGCCAAGAAACACCTGGGATCTCAATTAACCATTGGAAAGTCAGAACCACCGGCATCCAAGTTTGTGATCCAGACCCATTTCAGGATATTGAAATAGCTCAGACCAATATGTCTGCTTGACATTATTGTTGTCTGAATATCAGAAGAACGAGGTTGAAGTCTGCCATCAGTCATACACAGGGCCAGTTCTCTCTCTCTCTCTCTCTCTCTCTCTCTCTCTCTCTCTCTCTCTCACACACACACACACACACACACACACACACGGTTGCTTAACTCTCAGTAACTCACAGCTGAGATATTTGAGGTAAGGTGACAGGATGGTTTGATCTGTTGTGTTTGTGTTGCAATGACTCATTCACACATGCATGTCTCGATATCACCTCGATATCACAGGTTACAAACTTGCTTTATACCTCACTAAATAAGTTCAGAGCTTCCGGTGGTGGTGGTTCAGTGTCAGTAATACAGTGGGCCTTCTAGTTCATAGCTAGAAACCAGTCAGCAGTTTGGAAGGGTTTGGGGCCTAGTCAGTCTGTGGAATGTCAAGACCAGTGTGAGCTCATCACTGTCAGCGTTCTCAGGAAAAAGCAGGCGGGAGTCAACTTGTCTCCCCCGTCCAGCTGCAACTTCGACCTTGCAGAGATAGCAGCCGGCAGCCTTCTTTGGGAACTTCAGGAGAGGGGAGGGGTGTTTTGCAGAGGTGTCACTCCGGTTGAAGCCTCACCCCTGAAGCGTAGAAGGGAGGCATCCAGGTGTGCGTGTGATAGGGGCCTTGTGGATGGGCCAGTTCCCTTGTCAATTAGTGGTTTGGAAGGAGGGTTAAGATGGCCACACCTTCACTTTTAAGCCAGTGCGTAGCGTCCAGAGCCTTGGCTAGGAACATCTCTCTCATCTTCCCTTTCTGCATCTTTCTGTTTGGATCTATCACTGACTGAGCTATTGGGAAGACTCTGTGCATGGGCTCTATCTAATTAGGGATTTCTTCTCTTTGGATTCTTACTGTCAAGAACCTGCCATGAAAAGGACTGTTGTACTTTTCATAGACTGTGCATTATTTATTTATTTATTATATTTATACCCGACCATTTTTCCTGCAAGGAACCCAAGGCGGCTTACATTATCCTCCTCCTCCTCTCCATTTTATCATCACATCAACCCTGTGAGGTAGGTTAGGCTGAGAGTCAGTGACTGGCCCAAAGTCACTCAGTGAGTTTCATGGCCGAGTGGGGACTAGAACCCGGATCTCCCGAGTCCTAGTCCAACACCCTAACCACTACGCCACACTGGCATTCTTGTGGCTATGGATGCGTCTTCATCGAGAAGCCCAGACCCCGGATGTCTTGGGGCTAATTCCTGTGCTCCGACCCATGTGGTGTAGAGATCCCAAAGCCGGGAGCTTTGGACGTTGGAAACTCTGCATGTGGGGAAGTACTTTGGACTCAAGTCTGATCTTGTTTTGTTGCAGAAAAATCACCCCTCTGCAGAGAATAGAGGGACTCGTACCACCTCAGGGTTGGAAAACAGCTTTATTGCTAGCAACAGGTTTAGGGGATTAATTCGCCAAACTGAACGATCTTTACATAAACAACCAGTTCCTTATATTAAAGCATTATACGTAATCTGCCTGCAAGCTTCCTGTGTTATTTTTACATTCTGCCGAGCGGGCTGTCTTAACTACTTCCCTAAAATACGGCGGGACTGTAATTTATTGCCATGTAAGCAGTCTGTTCTCAGAAGGGGGGTCTATCTTCAAGCGGTCTGTTCCCAGGAGGGGGGGGGGGATCTTTTTCTGCCTTAGTTTTCTTCCCAACTTTTCCCACTTCATTCCCTCCTTTTGAAACTCTATCTTACTCTTCACATTGAGTTTCACTCATCGGGATGGGACGGTATTCCCACATTGCCAAGACTTGCGCAGCAGCTTTTCTTTCGGCTATTAAGCTGAAGCTGTTTTGGAGGGAGCGTATGAGCATTGGAAGGATGCATGGCAGGATTATGCATCCTGCGGCCACTAGGCCAATCAGGGCAACTATGGCCTGTAAGCCTGGCAACTTGGGAAACCACCCAGCGAAAGCTTCTCCGAAGTTGAACCCATCCCAGGTCTGCACTGGAACATGGGCCAACGTTTCAATGCGTTTTGTGATGCTTTCGATTATTTTTCCTTGGTCATCAATTTGCAAACAACAATTACTTAAATTGAATTTTCCACAGACACCTCCTTCAGCTGCTAACAAGTAATCTAAAGCTAAGCGGTTTTGATAAATTGCATCTCGGAACTTTGTCTGCTGCTTTGCTAAGATTTTAAGTGCTTGCGAAGTTTCATTAGATATTAGTTCTACTACAGCCTGTAACCTGATTAAGCGATTCAGCATATAAATGGGAGTGCGATACCCATAAGTTCCATCTTGTGCCCAAGATGCAGGATCATAATACTGTATGATACGTTCTGGGGGCCATTCATTGTCTTTCCAGTTTCCAATTTTTATTTCACGTTTTTGCAGTGTTTTTGAGGGGGTCTCAAGCGGCAACAGGAAGAATGCTGGATTTATGTGGCCCAGGGTGCAGCTCCCAGTCCAGTTGGTGGGGAGATCAGTTAGGGCTAGCCTTCCACAAATCCAGTAGACTCCCGGTGGAGCCCTTGTTGCCTTTGTGTATTTCTCTAAGGAAAAGTTTTTCCACTGTTGTGTGGAGTTGGGCCAGAAATTCCACTGTTTTGAGGATTCATTCCATGTCTGTGAGCTTAGGCAGGAGGTATTACCCACTATTACTCGACCTGCTGCCCAGGGGCGGCTCAGACACCAGTCAGCTATTATTGCTTGGCGCAGAACCCAAGTGGTCCCCTCTCGCTCATGTCGGGGCATCTGTGTTATGTTGTAAGGAATTGTGTAATCATATTCTTGTGCATCCCATGGCCATTGGTCTCCCAGTTTTGTCCCTCCACAAATATAACAATTTGACACATTAAGGGACTGAGCTATGGTGCTTGCTAGCTCAAGAAAGAGGTTTTTAGCGACCTCTGAGGGTTGGAACTCGACCGATGCTTGTTCCCAGAACTCAGTAAAGTGTCTGGTGTAGTTTTTAGTTGGGTGATATTTGGTTTCTATTTCTAGTCTAAGAAGGCCCCCTGGATCTACTCCACTGGCAAAGAGCCGAATTCCAATTTCTTGCCCGTACTTATTTATGTATGCTTGGGGATTGACTATGGTCAGTTTAATTTGGTTACAGCTATACACAGAGCACTTCATTTTGCAGGTCAAATATTAAAGACCCGGAACTTGTAGCCGACTTTATTTGTGTTTGAGCCACTGTGTGACCTTGGGCAGAACCTCGTGCCCGTGCTATTAACCATGTTTGGGCCGGATCTACCTTGGGGTCAAAGCAGTGTCCAGTTTGAACACACACTGAGTACCATACATTTTTGTAACAACACCTTTTCACTGGCCCTGTTTTGCACCTGTAATGGGTGTGGTACACTAAGGTGGTAGTCAGGGTCTGTCCTTCTAGCACTTGCTTTTGACAACTGGTACAGTCATTGGTACATGCCCATCCTATTGCTACTATACTATATAGAGCAACCCATTTTAAAGCGTTTGGCGCCGACATCCTCATCTCCCGAGCGATGGACGTCAGCTTCCGGGTGTGACGCCTGCTAGGGCTAGTTGTCTGGTACGCAACTTTTTGTTTTCAGGGGAGAGGTTTCTAGCACTTGCACCCTGAATTGCTGGAGGCATTATTATGGCCTTGCGGTTCTTTAACCGTACAATTCTTTGTCTATGTACAGGCCGACTCCGGCTGGGGCTTTAGGTTCAGGCCTTCGTCGGAGTTTCAGCTTCAAGGCTATTTCACCTTCTGGGACTGGCTGGACTTTCCACACTGGTTTTGATTGAGAAGCGGGTTTCACACGCGTCCAGTGGAGCCAGGGTTTGATTTCCGCTACCTTAACAGCAAGGGGAGAACACATGACAACAGTATACGGTCCTTTCCAGCGGGCTTTTAAAGGCTCAATTTTCCAGTCTTTCACCCACACTGAATCTCCTGGGTGGAATCTGTGCACTTTTATAGTGAGCAGGGGTTTTCTTTGGCTTATTACATATTCTTGTATGTCCTCTACAACTTGGCTTAGGCCCTGTATGGTTTGCAGATTTTGCGTGACTCCTAACTCTCTTTTATCTACCCACCGGGGCCTGACTAATTGTGGAGGCCTTCCGTACATGAGCTCAAAAGGAGACAAATTGAGTTTTTTTCTAGGAGTGCACCTGACCGCCAACAAAGCCAGGGGCAAAGCGTCTGGCCATTTTAGGTGCGTTTCTTGGCATATCTTTGACAGTTTTGTTTTTAAAGTCCGGTTCATGCGTTCTACGCGTCCGCTTGACTGAGGGTGGTAGCTGCAGTGCAATTTCCACTTAATTTTCAAAGTTTTTGCCACATCTTGCACTACTTTTTGGGTGAATTCTGGTCCATTGTCAGACGACAATCTCGAGGGAATTCTGTATCTCAGGATAATGTCTCTCAATAGGGCCCGTGACACTTCTCTGGCTTTCTTTGTCCTGGTAGGGAAACATTCAGGCCATCCTGTATAATTACAAACAACCACTAGGAGTGCATTCAGTCCTCCTGCCCGTGGCATGTCGGTGAAATCGATGGTGACTGAGTCAAATGGCAAGTCTCCCTCTGGTTACCTGCCTGGCGGAAGCAGGGGCCCTTGGCGAGGATTGTTGCGGGCACATGTTAGGCATTTCTGTGTAGCGTAATTGGTTAACATGTGGATTTTGTCTATGAGTACTTCTCTGTTCAGGGCCTGGGCGAGTGCAGTTTTTTCTATGTGTGTTTGTTGGTGAGCAGTCTTGACTACTTCCCACCCAAGGGCCTCAGGAATCCACACTCGTTTGTCAGGCAGTACGTACCAACCATTCCTCAGGGTGGCTTGTAATTCTCTTTCGGCTTTAGCCACTTCTTTCTGGGTATACACTGGTTGTATCTGAGACTCTGGGTTCCACAGAAGTAGGCATCGAGCTTGCGTGTCATGCTGTCCTCCGTCGGTTTCAAATTCTCTCCAGGGCTCGTGAGCTGCCCTTTTTGCTTCCTGGTCTGCTTTTCGATTTCCTCTTGCTACTTTGTCATTTCCTCGCTGATGCCCTCGGCAGTGGACAATGGCCAGTTTGGTTGGCTTCCACACTCCATTTAGGAGAGCTTGGATTTGTTCTCCGTGTTTTATAGCTTTTCCTACTGAGTTTATTAGTCTTCTTTCTTTATACAAGGCTCCATGTGCATGAGCTGTAAGGAATGCGTATCTGGAATCTGTCCAAATGGTCATGCAGTCTGCCTGCTCCCAGGTGTAGAGCTCTTATCACTGCATACAATTCGGCCAACTGTGCACTTGTACCTGGGGCTAAGGGTCCACTTTCTAGCACCTGGTCACAAGACACTACTGCATAGCCTGCTTTTCTGAGTCCATTTTCTACGAAACTTGAGCCATCTGTGAAGACTTCTAAATCAGCATTTGGCAGGGGAGTGTCTTTGAGATCCAGGCGCGACGCATGAGTCTGGTCAATGACTTCTACGCAGTCATGATTCATCTCTCTTGCTTGTGGCTCTGGCAACAAAGTGGCGGGGTTGAGGGCTGTTGACTGTTGGAGTTCTACTAATGGATTGTGCGTAATCATGCTCTGGTATTTTAACATACGCGGGTTTGTTAGCCACAGGTGTCCTTTGGCTTCTAGAACGGCCTTTAATGCATGTGGAGTTAGTACAGTTAGTGGCTGTCCAAAAGTCAGTTTGCTGGACTCTTGGACTAACAGAGCTGTCCCTGCTAGCGCTTTCAGACAATTTGGCCATCCCTGGGCCACTGAGTCTAATTGCTTTGATAGGTAGGCCACTGGTCTTTGCCAAGATCCTAGCTGCTGGGTAAGAACTCCGACCGCCACATTTTTCTTGGTGTCCACGTATAAGTTGAAAGGTTTGTCCAGATCTGGAAGGCCTAAACTCGGGGCCTTTAGCAAAGCCTCTTTCAGCTGGTTAAAGGCTTGGCTCTGAACTTTGGTCCATTGAAATTCCTCAGTCTCTTGCCCCCTGGTAGCTTCATACAGGGGCTTGGCGATTAGACTGAAGTTTGGTATCCATATTCGGCAAAACCCTGCCGCTCCTAGAAAGCCTCTCAAGTCTCGACGCGAGACGGGCGTTGGCAGCTGGCAAACTGCTTGCTTCCGTTCAGGTCCCAAAGTCTTCTGCCCTTGTTCGATGTTGTATCCCAGATATCTCACTTGCAGCTGCACTAGTTGGGCCTTTTCTCACGAGGCGCGGTATCCTTTTTCATCTAACAGTTCAAGGAGTTGCTTGGTGTTTTTCCAACAGGTATCTTGCGTGTTCCCTGTCACTAGGAGGTCGTCAACATACTGCAACAAGACTTCATTTTTGTGGCATGGTTTATATTCTTCTAAGTCTCCTCCTAGAGCGGTCCCAAAGAGGGTCAGTGAGTTCTTGAACCCTTGTGGGAGCCGTGTCCACGTGTACTGAGTTTTTCTTCCGGTTTTGGGGTTTTCCCACTCAAAGGCAAACAGTCCTTGACTCTGCCTGTGGATGGGTATGCAGAAAAATGCATCTTTTAAGTCTATTACCGTGAACCATTTGGCGCTGGCCGGCAACAGACTTAAAAGAACATATGGGTTTGGGACTACTGGGTGAATAGTCACTACAGCTTCATTTACAATTCTTAAATCTTGAACTGGTCTGTACTTTCCGTTTGGCTTGGGAATTGGTAGGATCGGGGTGTTCCAGAATGACACAATGGGTTTTATAATGCCATGTTCTAAGTAGGAATCGATGTATGATTGGATGGCTTGCATGATGGGGCGTGGGTAAGGCCTTTGCCTTATTCTTCTGGGCCGTGCCTGGAGCTTTACTTCAATTATTAAAGGTGGCAGGTGTTTGGCGTAACCTGGTGGGTTGTCTTCTGCCCAGATGCCGGGGACATCAAACTCTTTCCATTTGGCTGTAGCCTGTGAGTCTGCTTCGAGTGGAATAGATGCCAACATTATCCTCCACATTTCATTCATTGGAGCTGTAACGTTTACTGCTGTTTCTTGGGGCACATGCAGCTTCATGTTTTGGTTCCGGTCAAAGTAGATGTGGGCTTGCATTTTGCACAGGAGATCTCTTCCTAGCAGTGGAACAGGGCATTCTGGTATGTGCACAAACTGATGGGTCACAGTTTTGTGGGCCAAATCACATTCCAGGGGCTTGAGCAATGGCCGGTTACTTGGGGTTCCGGTAGCTCCCTGTATTTTAATAGTCTCGCCGGAGCAAGATGCCAATGGTTGTGTAAGAACAGATCTAGTAGCTCCTGTGTCTACTAAGAACTTGACTTTATGGCCCCCTCCTTTTAAGGACACCATGGGCTCGTGGGGGCCCACGATCAGGGCAGGGTCCCTGTTGTCGGGTATGGCTGGCCACTGGGCTTGTGCCTGTCTACAAACATGCAGGCTTGCCTAGATTTCGGCTGTGGGGGGGGCGCCCGAGGGGAGAGCTCATCCACTCTCTGTCTGCTGGGGTGGGTGTCTCCTGGGGAGGGACTCCGGTACTCTGGTGGCTCTGATCAGCCATCTCCTGTTGCCTTTCTTCCTGTGGTTGCCTCCCTTCGGGTGGCTTTGGCAGTGGTGGATACAGCGGGACGTATGGTGGAGGAGTCCCTTCCTCCGTTTCACTGAGAATCTCTCCCTCCTTTTCTGTGGGCTTCGGGCGGGGGGGGGGGTCGGCGTAGAAGCATTAGACGTGCCACTTCTGCTTTTGCTTTACATTCTCTGAACCAGGGCGGATTTTTTCCAACATTCTGCTGCCACTGATCTATGTATGGGTATTGGTTGGGGTGGCCACCAGACGCCTGGGTCACTTTCTGATGGACCTGAGATGACTTGAGGGTCAAAGGTTCCCTGAGCTGGCCACCCTACCCGCATAGAGGGCCATTCTACTTCACATAGGACTCGGAGTTTCTGTTTGGTGAGCTTTTCTCCAAAGTCCCTATTGAATCTTCTTTTAAAATTACTTAACATACATTGCAGGGGTGTCTGAGGGACGCTGCTGCCACCTCCCATTTTCTTCCCTTGGACACAGACAATTAGGGTGGGGAACGGACAAGGAGTAAGGGGTCTCCTTGTTCAAACAAAAGGGAATCACACCACTCACGCCCTACTGGCCTAAGGAGCCGGACGTTCCAACGGTCTCCTGTAGGAACTGCAGCAGGCTAGCACGTGCACACACACCACACTCACTCCACAAACTTCCAACCCCTTTCTCTTACTTTACTTAAGGATATCTCTCAGTTCAGACTCACGTTCCGCCTCGTAGAGAGATCTCCTGTGGAGGGTCTCAGTTCAGGACTCACAGTTCCGCCTCGTAGAGACACCTCCTGTGGAGGGTCTCAGTTCGGACTCACGTTCCGCCTCGTAGAGACACCTCCTGTACTTAAGGATATCTCTCAGTTCGGACTCACGTTCCGCCTCGTAGAGAGATTTCCTGTCAGGAGGGTGATCAAGCCTCCTCTTCCAGTCTATCTGACTGGGCTCCTTTCCTGTCACCCGGGTGATATTTCATACTTGCCTTTCCTGCAGATCCGGATACACCTTGTTGCTGAGTTCCAGCCCGAGTCTTGTGGTTCTTAGGCTCGCTGTCCGGTCACCCGCTCCGCTGGGCCCCTTGTTCGGAGATCCCCAAAGGGAACAGTCCTTTGTGCGCGCTGGGACGTCCGCGAGGCCTCACCCACGGGGCTGGGCACGGAGAACGGCCCAGAAAGCCTCAGGGCTTCCAAGTCCCACCAGAGACGCCAGAAATGTTGCAGAAAAATCACCCCTCTGCAGAGAATAGAGGGACTCGTACCACCTCAGGCTTGGAAAACAGCTTTATTGCTAGCAACAGGTTCAGGGGATTAATTCGCCAAACTGAACGATCTTTACATAAACAACCAGTTCCTTATATTAAAACATTATACGTAATCTGCCTGCAAGCTTCCTGTGTTATTTTTACATTCTGCCGAGCGGGCTGTCTTAACTACTTCTCTAAAATACGGCGGGACTGTAATTTATTGCCATGTAAGCAGTCTGTTCTCAGAAGGGGGGTCTATCTTCAAGCGGTCTGTTCCAGGAGGGGGGGGGGATCTTTTTCTGCCTTAGTTTTCTTCCCAACTTTTCCCACTTCAGTTTTGGACCCTTATTGTCAAGAAACCAAGACTCACAGCACCCCGGAGGTTCCAACTCAGTGGCAAAGTTGGCTTAGATATCTATGGGGGTGTGTGGGTAAGTCAGGCCTGTTTCTAGGATCCCTTCCCTTGTGGCAGGAGCATCTGGAATTGGCTCCAATCCTTCCCTTGTCTGAGGAGTAGCGGGAATGGGCTCCGGTCTCTTCCTTGGTGTGGAATGTTTGGGAATTTGGTCCCTAAGAGACATTCCAGTTCCCTACCTTGATGTGGAACAATTTCAAGAGGTTGTAGCAAAATGCCATCAGCCATATGATTTCTGAAGACTGTAACTGTTAAGCTTATGCCGTGGGATTTGTTGTAGTAAAAGGATTTGGAGTCTCTGGTGTCAGAGTGCTAGAATGCCTGATTGTAGGACCAGGGCCCCGACATTGTGATTGGTCTGGACCAGGGGTCCTCAAACTAAGGCCCGCGGGACACATCCGGCCCGCCGGGTCGTTTCATCCGGCCCAGCGGCCGATCTAAAGGCTCCCTGCGGGGGAAGGGGAGGAGTGGTGGCTGAGCTGGTGGCGGGGCGCGGGGCGCCCGCCCGCCTCCCTGTGGGTTAAGGGGCGGCTGAACCGGCGGCGGGGCGCAGGCCGCTTGCCTGTCCGCCGCCCTGTGTCTCCTGCAGGGGGGGAAAGGGGAGGAGGGGCGGCTGAGGCAGTGGCGGGGCACGGGGTGCCTGCCCGCCCGCCGCCCTGTGTCTCCTGCAGGGGTAAGGGGAGGAGGGGCGGCTGAAACAGAGGCAAATTTATTATTAATTTATTATTAATTTATTATTAATTCTATAGTCCACCCCCCCAACAGTCTGAGGGACAATAAACTGGCCCCCTGTTTAAAAAGTTTGAGGACCCCTGGTCTGGACCATAACCTCGAGTTGTCCAAAACTAGATAAGCAATAAATGCAAAAACCCAGCAAGGGTGAAAGAAAGGTGGGGTGCCCGGAGGTCTTTCTCAGCCCAGTACACTGTATGTGAATTGGGCCCTTCGTCCCACCTGCAAAAGAGGATACAGGTTTGCATATGCCAATTTATATGTCTGGCAAACAGGAGTATGGGCCTCCAACCCTCCGAGGTAGGGCAGGCTGCAAGATGCCCTTTGTAGTCAATTTCAGAGGTACAACTGTCCCCATCCTTATGAATACTAATTTTTATCATAGCTATCCAGGTGTATGGATTATATTTATAGAGAAGGACAGGCCACTTCCCCAGAGGCTCCTTTAAATTCCTTAAATAACCACTTAGTGTATATGCCTAGCAGTCCAGCACATGAGTAAGCCCAACCTTAGGCTAGGCAAAAGAAATAAATCAACTCCAGGTTTCGGTTGACTATATTTATTCAAGAATGAAGCAGAGAGAAGTTCAGAAACGGCCACTTGCTTTTAAAATAGAATGAAATTTACAATTAACTAACTAACACTTGCTTATCAGGAACCTGAGTCCCAAGAATACTCCCCAAAGCAACATGCACCTGGGATTTCTCAGCATGTTTTAGTTTTTGCAACCACTTGAAGACAAATGAACATCTCACAAACAAAGGTATTTCTATGGGAGCTGGGCAATTCCCAGGGAGGGACTGGTGGAAATGCAAACTTGACCAATCAGTGTCTGGGATGACTTGATCATGTATTCTCCAGGTGATTTCTGCACGTACTTATTTAACATAAAGACAACTCCTGGAGAGGGTGGGAGGAGAGGGGTGAAGTCTTTTATGTGAGTGGTGCAGATTTTAGTACCAAAATATGTCAGGGCATGTCCTTTGTTTAGAGACATTTCTAGAAGGGAGGGGAGAAATTTTGGGTTCATCACAATATGTATAGATGCAAATTTAGATATAATTACTATAATTTAAGTAGAAATATCAGAAATAATTGGAATGGAATTAGAGGTCTGCCCAAAATTGGCATTATTATCAATAACAGAAAATGTACTTTGTTTAAAAAATACTAAGGAACTGATTGTGAATTTGTTAACAGCAGCTAAATTAATGATAGCTAAGAAATGGAAAGAGCAACATGTCTTTTAAATTACCGTACTGAGTGGTATAAAGAGGTATGGGATATCGCGCTAAATGATAAATTAACTTGCAGTATCAAATGTCAAAAAGGACAATTGGAGAAAAACACTTTTGTGAGCATTTGGGGTAAATTTTTGGATTACGTGTTGGTGAGGGGGACGGGGAACGAACCTTGTCGAGATTTGTTACATTTCTGGAACAGAGAATAATATTGACATCCTTTGGGAATATTAGCATGGTCCCTAGAGGGTGGGGGGTGCATAATATTAATGTTGTATTGTTATTATTATTTTATTATTATTGTCATTATTTGTTACTATTTTGTTTGGATTGAAAAAACTTAATAAAAATTTATTTATTTTTTAAAAACACACATCACATTTCACCATAATGGGGAAGGCTGTGACCAGGTCAGGTGACCTCTTTGCTTTGGTAAGTATAAGGCAGGGTGAGAAGCCTTTTTTCTAGAAAAGGCCATTGACCCACAGGAAATAATAATTACGCATCAATCATAGCTGTGACTTCACTCATTGGCTAGGAACACTGAAAGGCAGGAGCAGGCTCCTTTCTCACCAAGCAATTGGTTAGAATGGTGCCTGCACATTTTGCTTTGTATTTCTCACTCTACAAGGGCTAGAGACTTGCTTTTTGAAAAAAGAAAAAAAAAAGAAAAGTAAAGAAAAGAAAAGAAAAGAAAGGAGAAGGAGAACAACTCAGGGTCTGGGAACCCTGGTGGATTTCACCTGGTACAGCAAGTTCACCTGTACTCCCCTCTTGGTGGACCTGGTGGGCGTAAAGGAAAGAAACTGTATGAAAAGAACATATCAGTGATGTTTGCTTAAGTTTTATTCCTGTTAAGCTATTACAGCCTGCAAGTGTGTAGACTGTAGAAATCCACAGTGTACATTTTATACAAGCCCCATTGAGAAGGATGCTAGGTAGAACTCAACGAAAAGCACTGGAAAATGCCTGTAAGATGCTCTTCTTCTTCTTTTGCCAATTGATGGTATCCCACAGCCACTGTTCTAAGGCTTCCACATGCTCTTCTAGCCAGTTCATGACACTAAGGCACTTCCTTTGCAAGGCTACCACTTGTGCTCTTCCTAGCATTTGTGCCTGTGGTACGTTGATCAAGTTCCAGGTGTATTTCTGGGAGGATGCCTCTTCAGCTGTGGCATGCTCCTCCAGCCACTTACCAGCAGTGGCTGTGTAGTTGTCCAATAATTGTTCTAAGGTTTTGGCATGTTCTTCTAAGTGCTGGATACGAATTTCAGTATATTCTTGCAGTGAGCTGCCCACATCACTGCCCTGCATCTCCAGTGCTTTGTAGAAGATCAGAGGAGCTTCCTCCAACCACTTGTACAAGGTAATGTTAGGGTGCTTCAGCCACGTGTCTGCTTTACTAATGTGCTCATCCCAATGGTTGTCATAGAGTAGGATCTCCTTGCTCAGCGTATAGTCAGAAGAATCTTTCATGTATCTGTCATGGAACTCTTGGAGGGCCCAAAAATACATATTGAGCCATACATTGAGATCCTTGGAATGCTCCTCCAGCCATTCCCATAAGTTCTTGACATGGTCACTCACCAGCATATCCAAAGCCCCCAAGTGCTCTTCCACCCAGCTGTCAAGTTTTCGCAGTAGAAGATCTATGGTCTTAATGTGGTCCTCAAATCTTTCTCCCATTGTCTGGTGAACACAATGCATGTTAAAAGACAAAACAACCCTCCAAAATGTGACAGTGGTACTGATCATATTAGGTATGTATATACAAATGTACACATATAAGGTATTGTAAAAGAAAGCCACCCTTTTAGTAGCTGCCATGTTAAGTTGGACAAAAGGAGAAAGGCCATTGCTTGGTGGTAGAGCACATGCTTGACATGCACAAGGTCCTAGGTCCAATCTCCAGTTAAATGACCTCAGGTAGCAGGGCAGTGAAAGATCCTGGAGTGCCACATCATGTCAGAGAAGGTAAGACTAAGTGAGATGAACCAGTAGTCTGACTTGGCATAAAGTAGCTTAGCATGTTCATATTTTGTAGCAACATCATAACTCATAAGAGGACCAGCATGCGTGGCTTCCTTTGAATTATTTACACAAAAAGATTGGTGTGTGTGCATATGTGCTTCTTTAGTTCGCACTGCTTCACAGAGAAGTCTAGTGCTGCTGATTAACTTTCGGAAGAGCATCCTTAACAAAGGACATATTTGCTCTTCTATTCATCGAGTGTTTCAGAAATGAGGAGGAGATTTTTAATCTTACCAGGATGATGCTAGGGGAAATTACATAGTAATTATACACAGAGGAATGGAAATTACCCAGATGGTACGAGCTTGCTTTCCTAAACACTTCTGTTCAATAATTTGCTCAGCATTTACTTAATTTCTATAAATCAAAAGTACAGTAATACTTTGGATTGCAAGTAACTTGGTCTGAGAGCGTATTGCAAGACAAGCAATTTTTAAAAATAAATTCTGACTTGATAAACAAGTGACGTCTTGCAATACAAGGTAGGGATGTAACCGCTCGCCTCGAGCAGGCGTAGCGGGCCGAAATTGGCCCTGCTCACGCCCGCCGGAGACTCACTTTGATATAAGAGTGTTTTGGATTGCAAGCAGGGTTCCGGAACGAATTATGCTTGCAATCCAAGGTATTACTGTACATGAAACTGTTCAGAAGGGTTACTAGGGCATGAATATATTACACACATGGGCACGTGCACACACACTGCAGTTTTCAAACCCTAGTATCACAGTTCACCTTTATCCCCATGTTTCAGGGATATCCCCCCCCCCCCACTTCTCCATCCAATGGGCTGGATGGAGGCAAGTTAGTCACACTTGGTTCCCAGTGAAATCAATGGGACAAGCTACGAATGACTAACTTTTAACAATTTGCTTCACTGAATTGAAATCGATGGGACAAGTTGGAAATGTCTAACTCAGCTTTCCCCAATGTGGGGCCCTCCAGATGTGTTGGATTACAACTCCCATCATTGCCACTTGCCTGGGGATGATGGGAGTTGTAGCCCAACACATCCGGGGGTTCACCAGGTTGGGGAAGGCTGGACTAATGTCTCACAACTCATTTCAATGGGACCTAATATGATTCATTTAGTCTCTGGATCCAATCTAGTATCTGGGATGTGGGTGTACAGGATGGTGTGTGTGTGTGTGTGTGTGTGTGTGTGTGTGTGTATGTATGTATGTGGGAGTCTGGGAGACAAGCGTTTAGGAATGGGTTGTTGGGGACTGGACATTTCATGAAAACAAAGGCTCAAACTACAGATTAAATCAAGTTCTCATGATTCTTTCCTCTGTATTTTTTTGTTAATAACCCAACACAGCCTGTGATAGGCTGCAACTGAGTGGAAAACAGAACCAGGTGGGGAGAGGCTGCTTAACTCATGAGGAAAGCCCTATTGGAACAGAGCAAAAGCTTGTCTAATCCCACATCCTATTTCCCACTGTGGGCAACCAGATACCTACCACGCTCCACACCCCCAGCATCCACTGCCTAAGGCAGCCACCTCACTCTGCCTGCTGGCAGGGCCAGCCCTGACTCCCTGTAACATGTCCATTTCAGTGTTAGATTTTAAAAACTATTTTCTCACTCAGTTGGCTCTTCGTAATCTTGTCAAGAGGAGAGGTCAGTCTCTTAAGCATCGACATCCACCTATAACCCACTCTAAATTTTGTGGAGAGGGTGGGGGAGATCACAGGCAATTTCACCCACACATTCTCATTTTGGGGTGGGTGGGCTTAAAACTGGAAGTGAGTCCCATGATGGGTTTCAAAACTACAATGCCCCGCAAGTGTCTATAAAAACCATTGTGGAATGGAAGACACTTGAAATAATGGTGTCATCATATACAAGGCAAGTTGTAGAAGTTAAATGGTACTGCTGTAACAAACCATACCTGCAAAGAGTGGTACCATGAGTGCCGATCCTCATGAGGCTCTGTCCAGAAACTCCCACTTCTCCCTGGGTCCAGGGAAGGAAAGCACTGATAAGGTGTTGCCTGTTATTGTTGCTTTGCAAAGGGGCCCTCTGGGGAATCATTAGGCAAAAGAAACATTGAATGTATCGCTTGCCTAGAGGTCTCTTGGGGACACTCCGATTAATGTTTAGGGCAGCCTTCCCCAACCTGGTTGTCTTCCGGGCTGTGGGAAGGGGCTGCAGCTCAGTGGCAGAGCACCTGCTTTGCATGCAGAAGGTCCCCGGTTCAATCCTCAGTATCTCCAGATGGGGCTGAAAAAATTCCTGCCTGGAACTGTGGACAGCTGCTGTCGGTCCGTGTCAACAATACTGGGCTAGATGGGCCATTGGCCATGCTAGCTGGAGTTGATGGGAGTTGTAATCCAAATATCTGGAGAGCAGCCAGGTTGGAAAAGGCTGGTTTAGGGGTACAAATCAGCTGAGTTCTCAATGGGTGGGGATGGAAAGTATATGCGTCCACTATTGCTTTCAACATCTCACCCTTTTTGTCACACTTGATTGACAATCCTTCAAAAATAATGTTGGATGTGATTTAGTCAGATGAAAATTACTGTACGTTTTGGATAATGGAAAATGAAACAAAACCCACCCAACCTTTCAAAGTTGGTAAAGCTCATGGGAATGGAATGAAACAGAAGATCTAAAAGACTATGTACCGGGCCGTCCTCTATATAAAATTTATAGACACATTTACACGAGGCTTCCTTCTGAGTAGACAAGCATAGGATGGCACTGCAAACCATTGAACACATCAGAGATGCGCCATTCATCTCCCTCCCCTGTGTGATGTTCTGTTCAGAGGATTCTGACCTCTATCAACCCCTTCCTGTACATGGATAGTGGTGCTTGCGCAATGGCTGCTCATGTACACAGCATGGAATGGATTGTGCCCATAGTGTTCAAAGGGAAAAAAATGTTCTTGTTTGTCAAGCAGTGGTTTGTCATTGTATTATACTCAGCTGGGATGTTTCCTTTATCCACTCAGTGAATAAGAGAGAGAACTGCATAGTTGGCTCTTCCTGTGCAGAAACTGTATGTACTATGTTTATTTTTAGTGTGTTAGTTTTGAGTGTGTTTTGTATTTGGCAAAAGCTGTAAATAAAGAAAAGCAAAGGCATATCACAGACACACCTGTCAAAATCCATCAGGCATAAACGGCTCAGGTGGCTACATTTCAACACACCTTCAAGCTGAACTTGCACACAATTGATGTCACTAAAAGCAAAGCTAATCGCTATAGGGTTAGTTCCTGTACAGCATTTATAGATATTGGTGAGGTAGAAGATAGCAAGAGAACCTTTTTAGTATGTTATTAAAAGTGAATTTGAATGTTCTAGGTAAGTTTTTCTTTTTCTTTTCTAAAGAGGCATTAAAATAAGAAGGGTTTGGTCATTAAAAAAGAGACAGGCTGGTGAAAAAGCAGCAACCGGGCAACTCTACTGATTTCCCTTCTCCTGAAGGGTGAATGGTTTTAACCGTTTGCTCTTGTGTGGTTCAGGAAGGACCACTATGCTTAGGACATAATGTGATAGTTGTTTTTCTTTATAGTTTCTGCCCAATTCAGGTGTATTATTTATTTATTTATTTATTTAGTATTTATTTATTTATTATATTTATATCCCACCTTTTTCCTGCAAGGAACCCAAGGTGGCTTACATAATCCTCTGCCTCCTCTCCATTTTATCCTCACAACAACCCTGTGAGGTAGGTTAGGCTGAGAGTCAGTGACTGGCTCAAAGTCATCCAGTGAGTTTCATTCTTGAGTAGGGACTAGAACCTGGATCTCCTGAGTCCCAGTCCAGCACTCTAACCACTACACCATACTGGCTCTCTAAATAAATTTAGTAGATTTATATCCTGCTTTTCTTCCATCATGGAACTCAAGACAGTGTACATGGAGCTCCCAGGTGATCTGCCATCCAGGCACTGGCCAGACCCAGACCTGCTTAGGTTCAGGAGGTGGTCACATCATATGCCCTTTGACCATTCCCTAGGACATAAAGCAATGTGAGTTTACATCAAAAAAGGCGCACCAGTAAGGGTATCTAAACTAAGCCCTAAACAACTCAGGACCAGGATACTGAGCTGACTACCTTCCTCCTATATATAGCCAGTCAACCCCTGAGATCTTCTGAGGAGACCTTACTGGTCGTTCTGTGACCAATGGAATGTCACTAGGTAATGGCACAATAATAGGCCTTCTCAGTGGTGGCACCCATCCTTTGGAGAACATTCTCTCACATATGGTTCGGGAGGCAGAAACAAGGTTAGGTTTTAAACGCCTCTTGAAAACATCTCTCTTCACACAGGCTTTCCCTGATTATTTCACTGCCCTGTTTTATTGTTATCTTGTTGTAATGTTTTTTTTTTTAATGATTTATTCTTTTATCTTGTTTTTATATTATTATGTAGGAATGTTAATGTGAACCTCTTAGGAATTTTAAGTGGTATAAAAGTAGTATAAATAAATAAATAATAGAAAACTCCCCCCCCCTCCCTTTCCCTATAGTCACAATCTGTTCCCATTGCCCCTGCATAGAATGGAGGAAGATGAATATTCCCTTCTGTCTCTTGTGCAGGTGGAAAGAAGAATATTTGTCTTTCTCATATTTGTATCTCACTTTTCTTTTTTGACACAAAAAACTCAAGATGACCAATCCAAGGAGTCTCATGTACAAATAGGCCAAAGCAGCCAAATGAAAGGGGAGTCAACGTGCGAGTGTCTATCCTTCATACACAGCTGCAGAGTGGCTGACGGTCTAGGGATGTGTCAGTCACCAACACTCAAGCTCATGGAACTTCTCTCACTGATTTCTACCTCGAAGCTCATTCTGGCTCCTGTTGGTATCGGATTGTGTGAGCTTTGTTTTGTTTTTCTTTTTGCATGAGAAGTCATGCACATTTTTGTGCACTTTCCCCCCAAATGTACTCACCAATTGTGCATTATTATTATTATTATTATTATTATTATTATTATTATTATTATTAAAGTGCACATATTTTTGGAACACATTTTTGTGTGTGGCGTGAGTCGCATTGCAAGCTCAGAAATGTACAGACTTTGAACATTCCGGGAGGTGCGAATGGGGTATATTCTGGTCAAACACAAAGTGAAATGAATTCCCCATAAACTCTTCTCCAGGAAAGGAGGAGCTTTGGTGGCTGATAGCGGCAGGTTGTCCCTGTCTTTCCCTCTGCATCTGCCAGCTACAGGATGGCTATTGGTTGTTGTAATCCGAGAGGGAAAGGCCCCAGTGAGCTCCAGTGGAAGGAGTGTTGTTGCCTTATCCTCTCACTCAGTTGATGATACAGGCCTGTGGCTTACGCTTGCTCAGCTTGTCTGAGCGTGGAAAGCTAAGCAGGGTCAGGGCTGGTGATTACTTGGATGGGAGACCCCTCCTCTAGTTCCCTGCATTGAGCAGGGGGTTGGACTCGATGGCCTTGTAGGCTCCTTCCAACTCTATTCTGAATCTATGAATCGATGATGATGATGATGATGATAATAATAATAATAATGAGCACTTAGATATTGCTTTAGAGTCTTCACATTGCTGCATGTCCATGATCCCAGAATGTGTATCTTCATGCAGTATGCCAGCATGTTACTAGCCCTGTGGAGCACCTTACTGTGTCTTGCTGCTTCTGGATAGGACAAATGTGTGAAACGGGATGAATGTGGATATGGCCAGCAGCCATTTTTCACTTCTGTGATCATGGGCATTTCCGCCTGTTGTTGTTTGTGATCATTTGGATCACACGTTACAGTTGTCCACTCCCAGTGATTGCTTGTGTGAAACAAAAACGTATTGCATGAACAGGTCACCCACATACCGCCTTTTCTATACAGAGCTGTGTATAGAGTGCAGAGCTGCTGCAGCGTAGGGGCCGAGGGCCAAACCAGACATGATGTTATTCGCATCTTTATCCATTGTGTGGCTGTTTTTTTTTTTTAAAATAAATAGCTGGCATAAGGAGGCTGGCTCCTTGTTCATTCTTTCACATGTTCTGGGCTGAATCACAAGGGCTAAAGCTAAAGTGAAAAAAAAGTTCTTGAGTGGAGCCGGAGCACAACTTAAGTCCCTTCCAAGTCCAGTTAGAAGGGACTTAATAGCTCCAGTCAGATTGGAATGGTGGCATTAGGAGAGGGGGACTTTGCCCTCGCGGTGGCCCTGATTAAAACTGGCACCAAGGGGAACTTTACTTTCATTGTGAATAGCAAGTGCACAGGGGGCAGATATACGGGCAGTCCCCGAGTTAAGAATGGCCGACTTACAGACAACCCATACTTAAGAACGGACTTCTGGGTTCCCGGGCGCTACGTTGCTTACGTAGAGTACATAGCGTAGTATACTATGCAATTTGCGTAATTTATGCAATTTGCGTAAATGCTGATTTTAACGTATAGAACGCTATGCTGTTCCGACTTACATACAAATTTGACTTAAAGACATTCTTAGGAATGGAACTCGTTCGTAACCTGGGGACTGCCTGTAATATCCTTTCTGAGACATGGTGACCAGAATTGTACATAGCATTCCAAGTGTGGTTGCACCACACAACTCGTATTCCTGTGACTCAGTTGTGACAGGGAAAGGCACGTTGTGCATGTTCTAAAACTCTCTCTCGCTCTCTCCTTGTTCATTCTTTCACATGTTCTGGGCTGAATCACAAGGGCTAAAGCTAAAGTGAAAAAAAAGTTCTTGAGTGGAGCCGGAGCACAACTTAAGTCCCTTCCAAGTCCAGTTCGTCACCTGGTTCTTCTGAAGATCTTTGCCGTCAAGACATTCAGGGCTAAACTAGAGGTGATATTAAATGCATTTAACATGTCTCGTTTCCTCCATAAATAACAACTGCAGGCAGGGCCCCCCGATCAGGATATGGACCATGGTGTGTGAGGGAGGGGAGTTAGCCCTTTCTCCCCACCATGGTCCCAATGAAAATCTTACCCCACCCCCGCCAAAGTTGCTATCGGCCCCATAACGGAAGCTTCTGTTGGCACTGTAGTCTAATCATTTTAGCGGAAGGAAGGAGTTAACTTTCGAGATGTGGCTGTGGCAAAGTAAAGGACACTCACCGGGAATGACCACGATCAAATGCAGTGCCAGGAGCAGTGGTGGCAGCATGATGAATATAAGTGCACCTGTGAGGGTCAGAGAGAGAGTTCAGCATGCAGGCCTGATTAGATCCGACCCAAAGGGTTGAATGTGACACTGCAGTCACCTAAGATGCATCAACATGCCAGCCAATGCTTTCTCGCAGAACAGCCGGAATTCATTTCTCATGGACTAAAATGTCAATTAAAGCCATTATTTATTTATTTATTTATTACATTTCCATATGTCCCAATTGCCAAAGCTTGCTGGGTGGTTCACAAAACTTTAAAACCATCCATTACAACAGCATAAGCAAATATATATATATATATATATATATATATTTATTTAGGGAATGATCCTATGGCCCCAGACAGCATCTGAGGGGCCATACAGGAGAGTTTCGATTCCCAAATCTGAGGTTGGAGACAGAGCTCCAACTTCGGAGCTGGCAACTGGAGCTCCACCCCACCCACCCCACACACAGCTGGTGTGGAAAGAACTGTGCCAGCTGCTCTCCGAGGTTGGGAAGATGACCTTGGGAAAGGGGGCATTTCAGGGGGTGAGGAGACTGGATAGGCCAGGAGACAAGGTATCCTGTAGTAGCCTCTCCAGCCTCCTTCCCTCCCCCTCCAAGACACTCCAGCTAGATGGGCAAAAAAAGCCCATCTAAAGGAAACTGCGGGGAGGAAAGATGGGGAGGCAAAGCTCACCACCACCACTCCTCCCACTCTGCACTGGGTGCCCATAAGCCTCTGGGTTCGGGGGTTTACGGGCATCCCGATAGGATTGATTGTGCCCTTAAATTAGTTATACAGTAATACCTTGGATTGCAAGTAACTTGGTTTGAGAGCGTTTTGCAAGACAAGCACATTTTTAAATATTTATTAAAAAAATTTGACTTGATATACAAGCGACATCTTGCAATACAAGTACTGTAGTACGGCTTAAATTAAAAATCTCTGTACAATTTTTTGGGGGGGAATTTCAGTCTTGATATACAAGTGTTTTGGATTACAAGCACGTTTCCGGAACTAATTATGCTCTCAGTCCAAGGCATGACTGTATACTGCTTGATATCCTAAAATGTCTAAGCAGTTTATATTAAAAAATATATACATATCACAAAATATAAAAACAATAAATACATTTAAATAGTAAAACATATGCTTAAATGATATGTGATATAGTATTTTATATTAATATAGTATGTTATATAATAATAATAATAATAATAATAATAATAATAATAATAATATAATATAGCAATGCTTAAATAATATAGCAATGAAAACATAATCTAGCAATTAAAGGAAGGTGTTCCAAATGCACGTTGCCTGCTGAGAGCCACTTTGAACAGTCTGCCTTGTTAACGAGGTGTTCAAAGCCCTGGAAGGCAGGGGTGGGCAACCTCGTGCCCTCCAGACGTTTGGGGCTACAACTCCCCTCAGTCCCAGCCAGCACAGCCAATGATCAGGGATTCTGGGAATTGTAGTCCAAAACATCTGGAAGGCCCCGAGGTTGCCTACCCTTGCTGTAAGGTGAAGCAGAATAATTATCCCCATCTTGCTAATGGGGGCAGGGGGATGGAGGCTGAGAGAGAGCGGCTTGCCTAAGGCCACTGAGTTAATAGCAAAGGTAAGGCTAGAACTGGGATTTCCTGATTTGCAGCTCAGTCTTACCAACTACAGTACAAAATCATCAAGGGTCAGCGCTTTCCCCACTACTTATTTATTTATTTTATTTATTATATTATATCCCACCTTTTTTTCCTGCAAGGAACCCAAGGCGGCTTACATAAGCCTCTTCCCCTCCTCTCCATTTTATCCTCACAACAACCCTGTGAGGTAGGTGAGGCTGACAGTCTGTGATTGGTCCAAAGTCACCTGGTGAGCTTCATGGCTGAGTGGGGACTAGAACCTGGATCTCCCGAGTCCCAGTCCAACACTCTAACTGACTACGCCACACTGGCTCTTAGCTCCATGCCCTACTTCAAGGGCCTCAAAAGGAGCTGCCGCCACTGCCTGAGCATGGATAGATGTAGCCAGGCCATCTGTCCCCAGGCGGTGCACCAGCCTTCACTGGGAAAAGGTCCCCCATGCCACAGAGGTTGCTTTGGCCCCTAGTGACAGAACCGAATCAAGCAGCACCCCTAAACTGCTAACCTGATCGTTCAGGGGCCCCTTTCCCCAACCTGATGCCTGCCAGACAACTTGGGCTACAACTCCCATAATCCTCAGCCAGCATGGCCAAGGACTATGCAGGCTGGGGATGCTGGGAGCTGTAGTTCAACATACCTGGAGGGCCCCAGGTTGGCAGAGGCTGCTGTAAGGGCAAGGTTTACTGGACTGGTGTGGTATCCAGCCAGACGGAAGTGGCTCTGATAATATTATGAATCATCCCTAAGTCTGTCGATTTAAGCTATCAGACGCTTGCAAATCCACACATGCTATTTGTTTGGATGGACTTGTACATTTTTTAAAAATGTGCTCTTGTGTTTATTAAGGCTTAAGTCTGAAAATACAAAGCTACTTCAGAAACTATTTAAAATTATTTTAAGCAGTCTTTACAGGTCTTTAAAATATGCCATATTTTCCGGGGCTTACCCACCTCACGGGTGTGCTCTGTTTTGAATGATTTTATCCTCTGTTTGTAATATTATCCAGCGCTCACCCTTTCATCATCATCATCAGGCGATCACTCGTGACCGAGTAAGATTGTCTTCCGGGATAAAAGGAGGAAATTCTAAAGAAGATTGTGTAGACTCTAGCAATGGGTCCGTAAGTGACTGTGGAGGCCAATTCTAGATCCACACAGCTTCCCACAGTGAGGACACAGGTTACCAGATAGAAGATGGTCCTGTAAAGGATTCATTTGACGTGCTTTTCGCTTAGCACGTTTCTCCCTTTCACCTTGCACTCGGGCTTCTTCAAAGTCCATGGAACCTTTGTGAAAGGCCAACCTCCATTTAGATCGTTCATGGGCCAGAGCTTCCCAGTTTTTGATGTTTATATTGCATTTTTTTAGATTAGCCTTATGAACATCTTTAAACCTCTTATATTGACCACCGATATTCCGCTTTCCATCCTTGAGTTGGGAGTAAAGTAACTGCTTTGGGAGACGGCAGTCAGGCATTCGAACAACATGACCGGTCCACTGAAGTTGGCGTTGAAGGATCATTTTTTCAATGCTAGTAGTCTTTGCTTCTTCCAGTACACTGACATTTGTTCGTCTATCTTCCCAAGTAATTCGCAGGATTTTCCGGAGGCAACGTTGATGAAACCTTTCAAGGAGGTGGAAGTGACGTTTATAGATAGTCCATGTTTCGCAGGCATACAATAAAGTTGGTAATACAATGGCTTCATAAACCAGTGTTTTGGTCTTCTTACAAATATCCCGATCCTCGAACACTCTATGTTTCATTCGAGAAAATGCGGCACTTGCGGAGCTCAAACGATGCTGGATTTCACTGTCGATGTTAGCTGTAACAGAAAGATAGCTGCCAAGATAGAGAAAATGATCGACATTTTCCAGTATTGTCCCGCCAAGCTGGATAGATGGCATCACCAAAGGGTTAGCTTGCACTTGCTGATGAAGCACTTTGGTTTTTTTGATGTTAAGTGAGAGACCAAGTTTTTCGTATGCTTCTGCAAAAGCATTTAGGATAGTTTGGAGATCATCCTCTGAATGTGCGGAGACCACATTATCATCAGCATACTGAAGTTCCACAACGGAGGTTGTAATTACCTTACTTTTTGCTTTCAGCCTGCTGAGATTAAAAAGCTTTCCATCTGTTCGATATATAATTCCCACACCGGTGGGAAGTTTCCCCTTGACAAGATGTAAAACCATGGCGATGAAAATGGCAAATAATGTTGGGGCGATAACACATCCCTGTTTAACACCTGATCCCACTTTAAATGGAGCACCATGAGAGCCGTTGTTGTCCAAAACCGTTGCCGTCATGTTGTCATGGAGAAGTCGCAAGATATTCACAAAATTTGAATACTTTATCTTTATCTTTATCTTCTCTCAGACACGTTTTCTCTCAAGGAAGATGGAATTCACCTCCCCAACCCACCCAATGGAGCCCTGTTGCCTGGGGATGCAGAACACTTTCACCTTCCAAATGTGAAAAGTCCAAAGAGTCCATATATATCGTGTCATCTGTGTGACCCCACTATCAGGCTGGGATAATAAAAATACATTCTGGTATAGATTTAATTCTTCTGTCCTAACAATATCCTTACCTGTTTGTTGTACTTACAATGTAGCAAGCAAGCATATTCTTCTCTTCTTTCTTCCTTTGGATGGGCTGCTGCTGGCCCGCTTGGCTTCAGTTGCAAACCTCCAAGCTGTCCTTTTAACTCCTTGATGTGATCCCCATGACAACTAGTGATGTTATAAAGGCCAGTACCACTAGGTGGAGGATTAAGAGGAAAGAAAAGTGCAGACCACCAGGGTAGGAGGAGATCCTACATTGCCCTATGAAATGCTCTGCATCTTGACCTTCCCATTGCTTCTTACACTCATCTGACTAGCTATAATATTTCTTACAATACAACTCCTCTCCTAATAGGAAACACAATGTACCATCATAGGGATGTATGAGAAAATTGTTTCAGTTCATTTTTGATCAGGATTTTACTTTCCGGACTGAACACGGACATAATCTACAGTCAAAGTCCATACAATTCCGAGCTTGCGGTGTGATTCATGGACCCAAAAAGTAATGCATTTGACAGCATGGGCACATTTGAAAAATGAGTACGTTTCAAAAATGCATACAATTGATGCATAGATTTGAAAAATATGCAGAAAAATAAGCACAGATTTTCATGTGAAAAGAAAAAAAAACCCAAAGCTCGCACTCTGATACAGACTTGAGTCGGAACACGCTTCGAGATGGAATTCAGAGAATTTTGGCAAGCTCGAGTTTTGCTGATTCGCACGTTCTTATTCAGTATTTGGATTATGCAGAAAATGTTTGTGAAAATTTCTAACAAAACAATGGGAACTAAATTCGAATGGAAAAAAACAATTCCTTTAAAATATTAACTTTTCACTTATTTTATATCTATACCTATACCAACAAACAGATGGATAGATAGAAGGATAGATAGCTAGATGATTCCTATACGGATAACTTCATTACCTCAGCGGAATAGATATTTAATGATAGCAAACAGAAAATAATTGGCATCTCATATTCTTTTATGATATAACATATAACTGGCCTCCATGCATGATGAATCCCCTGCAGTTTATAGGATGATTTCATTGATACTGCTAATTTAACATGAGAGGGTAAAATACTGTAGCTGTGGTCCCCCAGTTCTGGTCACTGCATCTCCAAATCAATATTGTAGAGCTGAAAAAGGTGCAGAAAAGGGCAACCAAAATGAACAAGAGGCTGGAAGTAAGTGGAGCAGCTCCCTTATGAGCAAAGGTTAGCTTAGAAAACGAAGCAAAGGTTGAGCAAGGAAGGAAATGATAGAAGTGTATATAATTATTCATGGTGTGGAGAAAGTGGCGAGGGAGACCTTTTCTCCATCTCTCATAATATTAGAACCAGGGTCATCCGATGAAGCGGAGTGTTGGGAGATTCCAGACCAGCGGCATAGTTGAGCCAGGGATCAAAGGGATGTAGTGCCAGCACTTTTTCATCAGCAGGGTTGCTGACGTCATCTGCCGCCACCTCAGAATTCCTGGTTCCCTCTGAACTTAGCTGAAATCCATCACAATGGCTGGGGGTGGAGTGAATTTTCTCAGCAACAAGACATAGTTTTAATTAAGCTATCTCTGTATGCATGGTGTCTTGGGGTGGCCTGGTCTTGAATGGGCAATTAAGATCCAATGGCTTTATAAAAGACCTGGTTTTGGTAGAGATGAAAACTGCTAGCACTGGTTTGTTGATATGGATCAGCACAGCTGCCTGCATATTTTGGCCTTTCCTTGGGGGTGTGACTATGGGGACTAACATGATGAGCACCTGCACTTCAAAATTCAGCGCTGCACCACTGTTCAGGACAGATAAAAGGAAGTACTTCTTCACACAGAGCATAGTTAAATTATGGAATTCACTACCAGAAGATGGAGTGATGGCCACCAACTTGGATGGATTTTAAAAGTGATTAGACAGATCCATGGAAGATAATGGCTACTAGTCATCTTGAGTCTTCTAGGGATGGGGGAAGAAATCCATTCAGTTCACATTTTAATGCAAATGTGCCTGATGTCACACTTTCGAACCACTATACCAACCAAAACTGAGTTATCCTTCAAAATTCACTCTCCCCTGAATTTTGCAGTGGGGTTCTCCAGTCAAAAATGCATATATTAGGGAAAATAACATTCAAAACTGTTTTATATCAGGAAAATTGCTTGCAAAAATGTGTATATTTGGTGAAAATGCATACAAAAATGTGTGTCTTAGGAGAAATGCACACAAAAAATGCTTATGAATTTTGGTGCAAACTTTAAAATAAAATTCCAAAAGTTCAAAACAAACTGAATTTAAGGCCAGAGAAATTCTCAAAGTTTGATATGAGCCGAGATTAAGATTCGAGAACTGAAAAACTGAGAGAAACCAAAATGGACAGATTTGTCCATCCTTAGCGTATTCTTATCAGTGTGATTTAAATAAATGGGGCATGATAAGTACTGAATGACGAGGCCTCATAGATTCTGGATTGATTGGGTCTGAATCCTAAGGTTTCACAATTATTCACCAGTTTTCTAAATAGCATTCCCTAAGGCAAAAGCTACTGGTGGGGTGGGATCATGTGTTGTTGGGCTCTGCTTCCCAAAGCTGAATGGAGCAGGAAAGGCTAGGGGTGAGATTGCTGGGTTGGCCCTGCATAGTTAAAGGTGCAATCCTATGCAAGTTGAGAGAGAGAGAAAAGGCCTACAATTCCCAGCATGCCCCAGCCAGGGGCATGCTGGGAGTTGTAGGCCTTTTCTCTCTCTCTCAATTTGCATAGGATTGCACCCTAAAGCTCCTTGGTTGCTTTTGCCAGGTATTTGCCAATCAATCCCCTGCCTTCCTCCCAATTTTAGGTGGCAGGGATCACTGCACAACCGCTCTGAAGTTCCCACAGACTTCTGCACCTTCAAAGAGGGGAGGAAGGCAGGCTGCTTGTCACACTTGCCAGAGGGCAGTGCCACATTCACAGTGGCAAGTATGGCGAGCATATTTGTTGAAGTCTGCTCACGGTGCTCTGTTTGCTCTTGATGGAAGCAGACCAGTATATTTCATTCAACTGTCCAAAATTGATGTTATCTTTACGTATTAAAAGCTTATTTTCATAATCCTGGTCAAGTTTGCTTAATACTGGACCAGTGTGTAATTAAATTATTCAGTGACGGTTGATGTGGTGCTGACATTTCATCTCAGTCGCACCTTTTTATGATCACTTTCTTCCTAAGATTACATTTCCCCAAAAAAAGAAAGAAAGAAAGAGAAAGGATATTGACAATAGCAGTGTGGGATTTCATTCCATATGGCAAAGCACAGTGGATTATGTTCTCTGGAAATAGTTTGTTCCGTTTATCACGGCCTCTGCATGAGATCTGTCAGGAGCATCATTCGGAATGGAGCTATAACTTTTTCTCACACTGAAAGAAGTTTGGGTACCAGAAAAAAAGCTTTTTATCCTTAAAGGAAGCCTAAAAATATTTTAAATAAGTAAAGAAATAAACAAATAATTATGGTTTTAAACTCACACCCAGGGAAATCAGAAATTGAGGGAATAAAGTAGCTGGAGATTTTACAACCCTGAAATAATTCTGTGGCAATCTCTGCAAAAAATCTATGATCATACTGATTTCTGAATCCCCCAAACAGGCCTGTGGCTTATGCTGGCTCAGCTTGTCTGAGCGTGGAAAGCTAAGCAGGGTCAGGCCTGGTTATTACTTGGATGGGAGACCCCTCCTCTAGTTTCCTGCATTGAGCAAGGGGTTGGACTCGATAGCCTCATAGGCTCCTTCCAACTCTATGATCTATGAAATCTATGAAACTAAATATACCAAAGAATTGTACATACCAAACACAGAAAATGGAATATACCAAAAGAGGGCTCAAGGGTTCAATTTTCAACTTTACACTGAAATGACATAGATTAGTTTTTCTTTGTTCATGTGCACAACATTCTCTCACAGTCATAGTCTAAGATGTGGCTTTAATGACATTTGCAAAGATTTATGCTTCTAAAAAGTCACGCTGGAGTTTGGTCTCCATTCCCACACTGGTTAGGGGCACAGTCCTAGCAAGATGAGCGTAAGCCCCCAAACAACTCGGAGGGCTCACACTCATCCAGTGCAGAGTGGGAGGAGCAGTGGAGGTGATCTACACCCCCCTGCTCCTCCTGCTCTGCATTTTCACTAGACAGCTGTTTTCGGCCATCTAGCAATGGCATTTTGGAGGAGGAGGGAAGGAGGCTGGGGCAGCTCCAGGATACCTCATATCCTGGCCCCTCCAGTCTCCTCTCCTTTCCACCCCCTGAAATGCCTCTCTCCGAGGTCATTTTCCCGAGCCATCGGGGAACAGCTGCTGTAGCTCTTTCTGTGCCAGCTGTGAGGGGGCAGGGGTGGGGGTGGGTGGGGGCGGAGCTCCAATTCCCAGCTGCAAGGCTGGAGCGCTGTCTCCAACCTTGGTGCTTGGAATCTGAACCATCTTATGGCCCCTCAGCAGGGCCAGTGCAAGGCAGTTTGGTGCCCTAGGCAAGATCAGATATTTAGCGCCCCCCCTTCCCACTTGAGCCCTCCCTCCCTCCAGCCCTATGCTCCCGGTGCCCCCTTTAGCCCGGCGCCCTAGGCAGCCACCTAGCTGGCCTAATGGTAGCACCGGTCCTGCCCCTCAGACAATGTCTAGGGGCCATAGGATTGTTCCCTAAATATTAAAGCAATGTCTCATTGCATATTTCTTACAATGCATATGAATCCAAAGGCATCAATGACCTGCATATATGGGAACTGTAGGATAAACTCTTGTTCCTGCTTGAATTACTCTGATCTTATTGATTTTCAGTTTTTGTGTTGACATGAATATAGGAAGTCTGAGACCATAGAGCAAGGGTGTGGGACCTGTGGCCCTTCAGATGCTTTTCAGCTCCCATCAGCCCCAGCTTTCATGGCCAATGGTGAGGGATTCTGGGAGTTGTAGTCTAAGAACATCTGGAGGAGGGCCACGTCTCTACTGCCATAAAGGATAGCATAACATATCCAATAGGATGCTGTCACTTCTCTATACAGGTTCCGCAGGCTTGAGGAGTAAGTGTAATATTATAGAAAACCAAATAGGCTGGTGGCAATCATAGCCAGGGATGACCGACCCTGGCAATTGATCCAGAGTTCAAGAGCCCTGGGAACTTGCCATTCCCTGCCATTTACTTGCCCCAACACCATGTATGCTAAAAGCCAAAGCCCTTCTGACAGGAAGTTGGGTATTCTGGTACCAGATATAGAATAGAAAGCACTTTCCAGAGTGAGCTTTTAAATAAGAATTAGACAAATTCATGGAGTGTAGGTCTATCAGTGGCTATTAGTCATGACAACTCAATAAAACTTCAGTGTTGTATTGTATATACCTGAGCAACCTAACGCGGTGCCCACAGACACCTCTCTTCGTGCCCACCAGGCTCCCTGCCTCTCCTGCAGTCAGGAGACTTTCCCAGCCCTACTTGCAGATGGCAAGGACTGAACCTGGGACCTTCTGCATTCAAAGCAGGTGCTTTAACGCTGAGCCGTAGTCCTCTGCATTATCACAAGCTACCTTGCAGACTTGTAAGCCATGTTTTGTGTGGGGTGTAAATTTAGCAAAGAAACATGCAAACATTCTGGAGCAGCATACTTCTGAATACCTGACATTGGGGACAAGCAGCATGGGCAGGCTGGTGTCTTCTTGTTCTGCTTGGAAGCATCCAAGAAATATTTGGCCAACCTTGTTGGGACTGTGGAAGAGATAGACCAGCCTTCCCCAACCTGGTGCGTTCCAGATGTTTTAGACTTCAGCTCCCATCAGCTGCAGCCAACATGGCCAATGGTAAGGAATTCTGGGAGGTGTAGTCCAAAACATCTGGAGGGCACCAGGTTGGGGAAGGCTGAGATAGATCTTTGGTCTGATTCAGCAGAGCTCTTCTTAGGTTTTAGAGGAGCAGAAGTCAGTTGCTCAGCATTCGTTTGATTGATGCACATTAGAGGGCTAATTCAATTTGCACACACTTTCCTCTTCCATCCCCACCACTTCAAATAATATCAGCTCTTGCTACCACACTAGTTGCTTCTGGGGGCAGGTGCCAGCAGCACCTCCTTCCTGTCGTTGTGTCTCTGAACAGTGATCTGTAGGGAGGAGTAGATAGGATCAAGGCCATGTGGCCGGCAGCATTGGTAGGGTGGCGTGCCTAGACAGATGTATACCTTGATATCCAACTTTGCTCTTTTGGAGGCTGCCAAATGCTCTCTCGGTTATTGTTCTGGGCAGCACATGTCATTGGCATTGGCAACTTATTTCGATTAGAATTTCAAGATCAGACATAAAGGTCATTTTCCACTTCAACAAGAAGCTCAAAGACCAAAAAAAAAAAAAAAAAAAAAAAAAAAGATGAAGAAAAGAAAGAAAAAGGGAGAGGAGTAGATGGAGAGAAGTGGAAGCAGAATTAATATTTGGAAAGTGGAAAAATATGATTAGAATGTTTTGTTGGGGAGTGGGGAGAGGAAAAACCAAAGCCCTTTGCCAAATAGTCCTTCCATTCTGCTGCTGGCGAGTCTCAGAGGGTTCTCTTCCAGAATGTCTGCAACTGAATGAATCACACCACACTCTAGGGAACGCTTGCAACCACATTCATTATTCTATACAGGGCATCAGACATCACCTGTAGATGAAGGGAGTGGAAAACTTTGCCATTTCTAAAGCTCACCTCATTATGCCGCAGCGTACAATTAGCCATGTGTATGCATTTCATAGCTCCCTGGAGGATGCGTATATGCATGAGAGAGAAAAACTCAAGCATGCTTGTACAATTCACAACATTACTTGCTGTTGACAGTGGGGCTGTTTTGGAGATTAACATGCTAACTAGATTTTTAAGGGGTCATGGCCAACCAGATTGGTTCATACAAGAAAAAGCAATGTAGGCCCAGCACATTCTCTCTTTTTTCTTCTTATTTTTAATGTCTGGAATAAAAGCAATTTTTTGTGCTTTCAGATATACCTATCTATAAAACACAGTATCCTGTTGGTCCTTTCTCACAAATGATCCTTAAATTGTGTATTCCCAGCAAATCCATTTAACAATACATTGACTAGAAAATACATTTGATTTTAAAATCTGTTTGTTTTTTTGCATGAACATTATTATAACTACTGCAATCCTCCTGTGAATGTTTACTCAGAAGTAAGTCCCACTATGATCAATGGTAAACGTGTATAGGATTGCAGTGTTAACAAGTATTACACTCCAGACCAAAATGTGTTCTTTTCTAAGCATCATGAAAGCATTTCCTGATCCCTTTTAATTTTTCAAGTTTGTTCAGAGAAAACAATGAAGAAGAAGGAGGAGGAGGAATTGAATGGCACCTTTTCTGTTAATATAGCATAAATGTCCACAGGCTCAAACTTGATATAGGATTGCAGTGTTAACAAGTATTACACTCCAGACCAAAATGTGTTCTTTTCTAAGCATCATGAAAGCATTTCCTGATCCCTTTTAATTTTTCAAGTTTGTTCAGAGAAAACAATGAAGAAGAAGGAGGAGGAGGAATTGAATGGCACCTTTTCTGTTAATATAGCATAAATGTCCACAGGCTCAAACTTGATTCTTTAGATTCAAAAGTGAAACAGCTGACAAGAAGTAAGTGCAAGGCAGAAACCTATACCACTTGGGACAGTAAAGGATACATCATGATAAATTGCTCACTCATATCTTCATAATGGGAGAAAAACTCTTAGGGTTGGATCCAGATTTATGCTGGATCAACTGGGCTTTCCAGAGCAGCCCCTCCAGCTCCCTGAAAATGCTACACAGGGATCCAGGAGATCCTGCTGAAGGGTGAGCTGCTGTGCATATGTGGGGGAGAGGGGATCCCCCCAAAATCAGATGGAGAGACCTTCTGCAAGCAGAGCCCTTCCTCTTCAGGAAGGCGGATTAGGGATCCTATTCCTATTCTTCCACCTCACAATCAATTTTCTTGAGAATGGCCGCTCTGAGGTCTCTCATGAAATGTAGGCTGAAATTGCCACTCACATGGTTTTGCTGTATTTCTGCTTTGTTTTTGTTTGTTTGTTTGTTTAAAAAAAACAATGTCAGATTTATGTTTGTTCATGCATTTCCTTAATGATAGTGTAAACTGCCGATGGGAATTTTGGGCAAGATATCATGTTCATGACATTGTCTGAAACACAGGTTTAAGGGTCAAACAATACGTTACATAGTTGCTTTAACGATCTTGCTGAATTTGAAAAACTGATATGAAGCTATTGCAGGGTGGGGTGGGGAATGCCAGGGTGTTTTTTTTGAAATGATTCTAGGGAGTGGGTGTTAAATCCTCTCCACACTATTCTTCTGCTCGAAATCTTTCCCTTGCAGATGCTGTTTGCCCCACTGGAGGAAAAAAAATGGGATGGATAGCAGGGAGGAAAGAGGTAAACAAACAAACAAACAACTTTCCCCTCTGTTTTCCAAAGAAACTAGCAGCCACCCAATTCCAGAGAGAAAAATCCCCAGTCGTGGATCTCCCATGGAATGTGTAGTTCTGCCTTCAGAGTCTCAGTCAGGGCTTCTCTACATGAGGCTTTTAACCCATTTTAACCCTCCACTTTACCAAGGCTTCTGCTTCTGGATTCATTGTGGGATTAAGATTGGCTCCTATACACATCCCCCCCCACGGGTTTTTCTTTCTCTGCCTTTCTATATGTTTCACTAGCTTTTGCCCGCGGCTTTGCTCGCGTGATGAAGAGTGACCGTGCCAAGTTTGCACGGGTCGTCATTTTCCTATAGGCATTATTTGTTCAAAATTCCTTAAGGTCGCTGACCGCTGTTTTGAATCGCTCCATAGGAAAGGTCCCCCGGGACTACATAATGGAATACTAGCTCCCCCAGGACTACCAGCTCCCTCGGGACTACCAGCTCCCCCGGGACTGCACAATGAAATCCCAGCTCCCCCCCCCCCCGGGACTACACAATGAAATCCCAGCTTCCCTCCCTGGATTACACAATGAAATCCCTGTTCCCTTTCCCCCGGGACTACACAATGAAATCCCAGCTCCCCCAGGACTACACAGTGAAATCCCTGTTCCTCCCCCGGGACTGCATCATGAAATCTCTGCTTCCCCCCCGCCCCCCGGACTACACAATGAAATCCCTGTTCCCTTTCCCCCGGGACTGCACCATGAAATCCCTGCTCCCCCAGGACTATGCAATGAAATCCCAGCTCCCCCCCTCGGGACTACCCAACAATAAAATCCCAGCTCTGCCCCGGCTGTGGTTCATATGAACATTCTGTTTTGACGCAGGAGAGATGTGCATATCCGCTCCTGATTGGCCCCTGTGGAAGTTCATACGAACATTCTATATGTCGTTGGAGCGATTTGCATAACTGCTCCTGATTGGCCCCTGTGAACATTCCAAGTGACGCCATTGGCTCTCATCTATTTTGGGCCGTACAGGCGCAGCAAAGTTGTTTTTTTTTTAGATTTGAACCCACCAGTCTTTGTCCTTGTGTGATGGAGAGTATGCGTGCCAAGTTTGGGGCGGATCCCTCAAAACGTGATGGAGCCTATGTGACGACGCCCCGCACACAGCAGTCATTCAGTCAGGCAGTCATTTAAAAAGTTTCCCTCCCTTTTCACCCCCTCAGAGAACATTCTACACGGCCAAGGGGAGATTTGCATACCCAGCCCTATTAGCCCCTGCAGGAATTCATACGAACATTCTAAGAGTCGTATGGGCTATTTGCATAACTTGTTCCTATTGGCTCCTGTAGGAATTATGAGGTGAGGCCGATTTGCATAACTGCTGCTCTGTTGTTTTGCCCATAGGAGATATGATTGTGGGGTGATTTTGCCCCCTTTTTTCACCCCTTAGGGATGGGGCTCTACATCATAAAAGCAATGTCCCTTCAAAATTTCACTTTCCTAGATTAAACGGTTTGAGCTGGGCGTTTATGAGTCAGTCAGTCAGTCAGGACACTTTCTTTTATATATATAGATTACACAGCCACAAGGTGGTGCTGTGGTATAGCAGAATTGTGAAAATACACAACCATTTTGTAGTGTTTTATAGCGTACGATCCCATAATAGCTCTCATTATCCTTGTTCTTAAAAAAGCCACGGAAATGCTCAGAAAGCACGGGAGAGGCCCTGGAGGATGACGATGTCCTGTAAAACACCTGCAAACTACCATGGGTGACAGGGCCGGCGCTACCGCTAGGCCAACTAGGCTGTTGCCTAGGGCGCGTAGCGGAAGAGGGCGCAGAACGCTGCGCTCCTCTTCGCTGCCGGAGCGCTCCTGCCCTGCCCGCCTGCCCGCCTCTCCGAGAAACCCAGGTCAGTGCGCCCGGAGTAGTGGTGGGGCCGAGCCTGGGCGCCTCCCCCCCACCTTGCCTCCCCCCCACCTCGCCTCGCCTCGCCTCTGCGCCGCCTCCCCCCACCTCGCCTCGCTTCGCCTCTGCGCCGCCTCCCCCCCGCCCCGCCTCCCCCCGCCCCGCCTCCCCCCACCTCGCCTCGCTTCGCCTCGCCTCTGCGCCGCCTCCCCCCCCGCGCCGCCTCCCCCCCGCGCTGCCTCCCTCCTACCTTGCCTCGCTTCGCCTCTGCGCCGCCTCCCCCCACGCGCCGCCTCCCCCCACCTCGCCTCGCTTCGCCTCTCCTCCGCGCCGCCTCCCCCCCGACACTTAACTTCTCCGCGCTGTTTCCGGAGCCCCGCCCGCGCTCTGTTTTGGCGGGAAGAACCAGGGCAACAGGGCTTAAACAGCCCTGTTGCTCTGGTTTCCCCCGGCCAAAAACAGAGCGCGGGGGTCCCTTTTCGGAGGAGGCGTGGGAAGGTAGGTGGGGGGCGGCAGCGGCAGCGGCAGCGTGCGGGGGGGGTCCGGTGGCGGCGGCGGGGGGGGCGGGAGGTTGCAGAGCAGGGCTGCTTTCCGGAGCCCCCCCCATGGCACGAGAGGGGGGGCGCTAAATATAATTTAGCCTAGGGCGCCAAACTGCCCTGCACCGGTCCTGATGGGTGAGGAATCGTGCGAGAGCACAGTAAATGCCTCGTGTAGCCCTCAGCCAATGGTGCAGCAAGGTAATTTTAGAGCCTAGACTTAATGGTCTTCTGGGTCCTGCCTTTAGATGGTCATGTGCATTACTTCAGTTTTGAAGCACACAACTAGAATTTCTCTTCTCCACCTCCAATTGCCATTCCAGGCTTTAAAACTGCTTCTACATTCCTGATATGTTAGAACAACAACAAAACTATTTGCCAACCTTGCTTTAAAAAAAAAAAAAAAAGGCACTCCGAGTATATGAAAGTTTGCATTTTAAACTCACAAATCGTAGCACCATCATGAGTACAGGAATAAAATAAGAATTTGCTTCAGCACCTGCCACTCTCTGGGTGCTCATCTGGGCCTCGCTTGGCTTTTAGGGCCCTAAACTTTAGCCCCAGGGTCCAGCCCTGGCTGCACCTCTGGCCTCAGATGTAGCGACTGGTATTGTTTGGTCCTGTTTTAATAAGGGACTGCAGATGTCTCATCGAAATGCAGCATGCAGGGCCTCAGTTGGAGGCCCTGGACGCTGCTGCGTCCACTTGCTCCTGGGGATCAACCTTCCCCTTTCGCTGGTCTAAGGCAATCACGCCTGCACTGCATCCCTGCAAACCCTTTAACAAACATGGCAGCAAAGTTTTAAAAAACTAAAAAATAAACAGGGCTGAAAACCTTGAGTATGTTAGCGTTCACTTCAGAATTATAAGCGGGTCTTAATAAGCACGTGCAGCCTGAATCTGATTGCATGAACAGTTTCTCTGAACTGTTGGCTTGAATATTTATAGGGGGCTTATATAGAGTGCCAAAGATCTGAAAACGCACCTCATCAGGTTCACTCTCTTGAGTGAACTGTGCGTGTTGTTCTCTGTCTAGCCCAGGGGTGGGTAATACGTGGGCCACATGTGCTCCCCCCCCCTGGCCTTTTGTTTGTGGCCTCCATCGCCCCTGCAGTCAAAAGGGGTTTGGCTAGTGCTACGTTAGCTTTTTGTATGGTTTCCCCTTCAGTTGGATGACATTGTTCAAAATCTGGATGTTTTCTCAGTCACTCATTTTCTAAAGAGTTACATTACGTTGCCCCTTGTTGGAAGATATATTATTTTAAAAATAGATTACTGGTGGAATGAGTCGGGAGGAAAATACAGTTAAAAATGTAGGAGTCTATTAAAAAGCAAAGTGGCCTTTAGAAAAATACCACACATGCCACGGCCTTCAAATACGATTTCCTGTGCTTTGTAAAAAGCCTGATGATGTTACTACAGACTGTCACATGAGAGGCCCAAGCAGAACAACAGCAACAGTAAAAGCCTTATTTGGACTTGGGAGCTGACCGAGTTTCATCCAATGGCGCCCATCTTCTGATCTGAAAGCTGGGATGTTTGGGATGAATATTTTCCATTCTGCAAGATTCTGCACCACTCCCATCCCTCTTTTCCATCCAGTTTGTGAAAAGGGAGTGCCAACAGCACTCTTCCTGTTATGCGCTTGCAGGTTCTGAGCATCACGGCTCTCAAAGGTCGTGCGGGTTGGTGAGAGGGCTTGAAAGCAACTTTGCACATGGAAAAACTTAGTTCTCAAAGGTGTCATGGAAAGCTTGGGGGACAAACTAGCCAGGAAGCTAGACAAGAACTTTATTATCGTTCTGGAACAAGAAAATAACAGGCATAGGAAACCCCCCACTCCACCCAGAAATATAACTTATTTATTTATTACATTTTTAAATTGCCCAATAACTAAAGTTATCTGGGTGGGGCGAAAATTCAAAAAAAACCAACAACATAAAATAGAAGGGAACTATGTCTGTCTAGTCTAGTGCCATCTAGTGACTAAATGAACTCTTCCAGAACCTGGGTCCTTACAGATGCTTTGGAATACAACCCCCACCATCTCTCACCATTGGCTATGTTGGCTAGGGCTGATGGGAGCTGTAGGCCAAAACATCTGGAGGGACCCAGGTTTGGGAAGGCTGGATTAAAGAAAGGTCTCCCTCCTGATGGCTCCTCCTCCCTCAACTGCCACCACCAGCAGCCATTCCAGCAGGCTGAGAGGAGGGAGATGAGAGGGAGTGCATGGCCATTCCACCAGCCCTGCCAGGAGTATTAATTAATATTCCCCCTTCTTCCCTCCCCATTCCTTTTTCCTTGTGTGTCTTTTTAGATTGTAAGCCTGCGGGCAGGGACTGTCTTGTTAATTGCTGTAAACCGCCCAGAGAGCTTCGGCTATTGGGCGGTATAAAAATGATGAATGAATAAATGAATGAATAAATAAGATGCTTCCAGACTATGATTTTATCCTGCCATCACCCTGCCTCGCTCACCAAATTTTATAGTGGTCCAGATGAGGATGTCTTTCCACTCAAAACCCACCCATGTTTTACCACCACTTCTTCCATCTTTTTTTTTTTTTTTTTAACCACATTAAATCTGTTATAGAGAAAAAGACAGAATAGTTGCACAATGCCTTCTAATCAGTCAGTAGTGCTAGGAGCCCTTCATTTGGAAGCACCCTAAATTGTATAATGATGTGATCCACACAAAAGGCAATCTCTTTGGTCCCTGTCAAGGCTTGCTACTAGGAAGTTTTAAAGTATTCTAAGAGAATTGGTGACAGTGGAAAAGAGTCAGCTTGTGGCACTGAGTTATAGTGGCAGAGAGTGCCTTAGGCCCAGAAATATATGCATTTGCTAAAAATAAGAAACCCCATAGGTGGGATTGCCCAGTGAAAGAGCAGCTCCCCCATAGGTGGAAATCCCCTATAGGTGGTGGCAGCGCTGGGAGTGGAAAATCTCCCATACTGCCCAATAGCCAAAGCTCTTTCAGTGGTTAACAAGCAAGCAAGTGCTGCCACTTGCTTGCTTGCCACAGAGAGAGAGCCAGGGAGTGAGTGGGAGGGGGCATCTACCGCTCCTCCTTCCTTCACACAACCATTGTCTGGGCCAGAGCGAGAGGCAGGTGAACAAGCAGGTTGCCATGGGGAAGAGAAGGAGCAACTCCAGGGGGTTCTTGTCAGTGGGTCCCTGCTGAGGTGTGGGCCCTCAGCCGGCACTCAACCATGCCTATCTTTGACGCAGGCCCTGCCCTCAATGCAAACCCCATGACCACTGAGCCAAACTGTGCTAATTAGAAAGCTCATGGCGCTGTCTTTTTCTCTGTGTAGCTGAGGCCTTGGCTTTTCTGAAGTGATGAGGCAACTTGAGCCTGGTCCTCCTGTCCTCAGGCCCAGTACTAAGGTGAATGCTGAGGCTGAATCCCCTGCAGGGATGAAAGGAAATATAGGAAGGAGGTGCCAGCACTGTAGCTGCCAGCGTTGTCTGCTTCTGAGGCCTTTCGTCCAACCAGCCTGCAGAGAGCAAATCAGGTCAGGAAAAAGAAGAAAAGGGAGGGCAGTGGGGTCTTTCCAGTTCCTTCCCATGGTGCTGCCTGATCCACAAGTCTAGCCAGTGAAGAGTGTTGGAGATGATGGCTTACATGGAGATGTTTCTCTTTCAGTGGACAGCTTATGTTGTTATGGCTGCTTAGCATTTCACATAGGGAAGAGCCATGGCACAGTGGTCGAGCACCTGCCTTGTATGCAGAAGGTCCCAGGTTCAATCCCCAGGTAGGGATGGAAATATTCCTGCCTGAAATCCTGGAGAGATGCTGCCAATCAGTGTCGGCAATACAGGGCTAGATGGAATGATGTTCTGACTCAGTAGGCAGGTTCCTATTTTGTTCATATCTGCCTTGAAGCCACCTGTTCAGTTTCTCCACTCTAAATTCAGACTAATTTGGGGCGAGTTAACCGAGTATGGGGAACTGCTGGTCAGTCCAGGAGGGCGGATGGCTGAGAGGAGGAATGTGTGAGCTCCACACGTGGTCTGATGAAGTGCAAGAGAGAGAAGGCCAGAGGCAGGGATCGTTCTTGGGAGCAACCAGAAAACGTTTTATTGTGAAAGTGAGCAGGCCCTGTTGGAACCGGATACCACCCATCAATTTCATCTATTTTTAGCATGTGGATAAAAACACCGGGCTGGAAATGTGATGGAAAAGGGATCTCAAAGGCTAAGGAAAAGGCATTAAAAAGCAGAAGGCAACACCAGCAGATGTCCCCACTTTGTACTAATGAAAAGGAAAAGGCATAGTTTGTTCGGTGTTTGATGATAATGGCATAAATGGCATGTGGATCAGACCATGGGTCCATCTAGTCCAGCATTCTGTTTACCACTATGGCCAACCAGATGCCAATGGGAAGCCCACAAGTAGAACACGAGTGCAACAGCACCTTCCTGCTTATGTTCCCCAGCAACTGGCATACAGAGGCATAGTGCCTGTGGTACTGGAGGTAGCATATAACCATGAGGCCTGGTAGCTATTGATAGCCTTATCCTCCATGAATTTGTCTATTCAATAAGAAAGATGTTGGGTTGGATCTAGACATTGGGTTGTATACAACGTTATGCTGGTGGAAAAATGACAAGAGTTGGCATTCTGGTAGCAGTTGCTACCAGAACAACTAGCACAACTAGTGCAAGCAACAGCTAGCCGAATGATGTTGTAATGAGCTCTAAAAATCACATTTTTGGGGGCAGATCTAATACCTGGCTATGTATATGATCGGTTATAATACAATTAGAACCTAAGAAAAGCCATGCTGAATCAGACCAAAGTTCTACCTAGTCCAGCATTCTGATCACACAGTGGCCAGCCAGATGCCCATGGGAAGCCCACAAGTAGAACATGAGTGAAATAGCACCCTTCCCCCTGCATTCCCCAGCAACTGGTGTACATAGACATACTGCCTCTGCTACTGGAGGTAATATATAGCCATAATTAGCATCCTTTATTAGCCTTCTCCTCCATGAATTTGTCTAATCCCCTTTTACAGTGGTCTACGTTGGTGGCCATCATTATATCTTGAGGTAGCAAATTCCATAGTTCTGGGGTGCAGAACCTATGGGAGGAGGCAAATTGCTACTCTGGATATACCTGCTGTAATTAACCAAACAATTAGAATAACATACACCATGTAGAAGTGCAGTCAATATAATGTTGCTTCTAACTTTCTACACGCATAGCATGTGTTCCACAACTGAGTGTCCCCCCCCCCCCCAGATATTGTCCTTTGTCACTATAGCTGTTTTCGATTAAACCAGATATTACAGCAGGAGCTTGTAGGCTGGTTGCTCTATTAACTACAGTGCAGACAGGACAGCCCTTTGTAAGATTATAATGGTTGGTGATCCCGTATGTAACTTTTATTCTTGGATAAGAGTGTATGTTTTCAGTTATGAAGTTAATCCACAATGATAAAAGTTATTAGTGGATTACTGCCAGGTCTCACTGATACAAGATATTTAAGGATGGTTAAATAATTAAAGATTAGTTATCTTTAAAAGAAGGTAGTACTTCTAAGATTTGATAGGAGTCATACTCTTCCAATTCCTCTCGTCCCTCACAAAAAAGCCATTGTTTTATTTATTTATTTAGAAGATTTCTTCCCTGCTTTTTTCTTTTTCTTTTGCTCAGAAGACAACGTTTTATATAACAACAAGCAATATACACATCCAGATATATCAGTTACTCAACCAAACAGTTTGGTTGTCTACCCTGTTTTTCAATCAGACTTTTCTCAAGATGGCTTACAACAGGTTCTAATGATACAACAACCCCGAACGCCCGAAGCCCACACATACACATACAACCGGCAGCCCTTAGTCCAATGGATGGCACCAGCGTCAACTTCCCCTCAGTTCTGCAGGGCAACTGGCAGTGGGAGCTGAGAGTTCTTTCTGGCAGGGAGAGGGAAGTGAGCTCCCTTCAACCGCTCCTGCTCTTTAAGGGCAGTCATAAGCCAGTCTCTCCCGCACAGCCTCCACACCTCACAGACACCCCCCCCCAACCTGCAATATTGGATTAGTTTACTGTTCATTAAAAAAAAAAAGTAAGCATTAAAAAAACCCCTCTTTTTCCGCATCAGACCTGGATTAGACAGAACAGGCAGGGTCTCCTGGTTTTGTTGCTAGCTTTCATGGTGGGGAGGGAGACATTGCTGTCCACCCAGTCACAACTCTGCTAAAATCATGCATTTTACATTGTTTTCTATGGGCATCTCTCACTTCTGCCCCGAGGAGGAAAAAAATGCCAGAAGAAACCAGGAAGTCCCATCTCTAGTTGAATTGTTACTCTAATCTTTTCTTTAACCTTAAAAATTTTTTTTTCCATGTGCATCTGTAGGGAAATGACTGCAGCAATGTGTTTTCTTTCCTTTTTTTCATCCAGTCCGAGGAAGAGCCCTGTTGAAATCCAAAAACATGTAAGCAGTAGTTTGTCCAAATAAAGATACTGCCTGACTTGCTCTCTGTTTCTTGTTCTTTAAGATTAAATTAATGCAGCCATTGTAGACTATCATTTTGCTGAAGTTTCCTTTTAGTAAAAAGTTTGGGAGTAAGTGCTCTTGACAGCAACTGCTGCACTTGATGCGCTTAAGATTCCCTTGCTAAGTTTTTCCATTAGTTGCAGATGATGCTGTGTTGCAGGCATTTTCTAAAGTACCTTTCACAGATATGTACTTACAAAATTCGAGAGAGTGAACAGGCGTTGCTGTTTCTACATATGGTCATTATTAAGATGATGGAAGGTGCTTGGTTGCGGCTAAGCTGTAAAGATGGGACTGAGTTTTGTGTTTACATTGTAGAACCAACTTTGCCTTCAACAAAATTACTTTTACAAGTTGTAGCCAAGCACCGTGAATCCAACAACTTCTGGGTGGCCATAAACTCAGCGATGTTAATGAGGCCTTCCTGTCAAATAAGTTTATGGCTTCTGATGATTGTTGAACAGTTGTTCCTAAGAATTTGAAATTCTGCTATGGACTGCAGAGGGAAAGAAATAAAAAAAGGTGAACATGAAATGCTGGGATTAAACAGGCCACAATTTATAGAACAGTGTTCTCCAACCTTGGACTCGATGGCCTTGTAGGCCCCTTCCAACTCTATGATCTATGAATCTATGGGTCCCCAGATGTTTTTGGCCTGCAACTCCCAGCATGCCCCAGCCAGATATGCTGGCTGGGGCATGCTGGGAGTTGTAGGCCAAAAACATCTGGGGACCCAAGGTTGGAGAACACTGTTATAGAAGGTATAGCATGCTACCTGTTTATACCAGTGTAACCCATGCTGTTGAGACAGGGCCAGCATCAAGGGTAGGCATGGTTGGGTACCTGCCGAGGGGCCACACCCCTGCAGGGGCCCACTGGCAGGAGCTCCCTGGACTTTTTCTTCCTCTTCACCATTGCAAGAGTCGTAGATGCCACTGCCGCCTATTTGCTCACTGGCTCTCTGCCTGTCAAGCAAGCAAGTGGTAGCAATTATGAGGAAGAAGATGAAGAGCAATAGAATAGAAACTGGTGACAATGGTGGTGAGAAGGTAGACTCACTGAAGGAGCCCCCCCCCCAAAAAATCTGGAACTGGCACTGTGTTGGAATGATTAGGGAGCCTGGGATGGCTAGGCAGCTAAGGTGTTCCCATGACATATAACTCATTCTGAAATGGAACATAATAAATTTCACATTCCCATTGCAGGGAGAGGTAGGCATGAGGTAGGAGTAGAAATGTGATGGCCTGTGGGGGGAAAGGAAAAATTAGGGGGAAACCCCCTTTCCCCCCTGAATTTTTCTGGTTCCCCCCCCCCCGGGTCTTCACATCTCTAGTTAGGAGCCCCATTGGAACCTCTGGAACCCCTGTCAACTTCACCATATCTTCATAGTGCTAGACAGCAGTCCCATTTGTTGGCCGTTTCAGCCTTCTGAGTATCCTGCCACCCCCCACTGCAGGTGAGATGGCCCTCCCAAGCACTTTCCCCTGCTCCCCGTACTGTTAGGGTTTTCCACATCCACACTGGCCCTTTAGTCAAAACTTGCAGCAACAGAATGAACAAGTAATGATCAAAACAGTCACATTCAGCTAATTAATATTGTATCCCAGTCAAAACCCACATCAGGAGAAGGAACATCCCTAGAAAGCCAATAAACATGCTAGCTCATCAGCAATCAGAGCAAATATTAAATAATTCCATCCTGGATCCTCTAAGAGCGATCAGCTGTGTAAGTTGTGCTGCCTAGTGCATAAAGGCAGAAACGGGGCCTTTACAGACTCTGGTCCTGCCTCCTCCAGGGGCCTTTCAAGACTTTGAGTGATGTAGGTCCAAGGTATTGCTAAGCCTGTTCCCAAGCTGCTTTTCCCACACCATGTAATCACCTTTCCTCCCCACAGACTTAGCTGTGGCAGACAGGGCAGTCCTTTTCACCTTGGCTGCTTAGGAATAATATATATCTGCGATGTCAGTGCAATATTTGGAGAAAATATACAGGCGGATTTGTTATTAAGACATACCATGCAGTCCAAAACTAGGTAAATTATGTTCAATTGATGCAGTATCTCCTTACTGAGACATGACCTTGATAACCCCTAATTATACATTTTGGCTAAGATGAAGAAAACAGAAAACCAACAAAGAAAAGCCCCAGAAGAAGTGCCAAATGTTTATGGCAAACACACTCTGACGGATAGCTCCCTTAGACAAATAAAACAAGCAATCTGATCCAGGGGCTCATGTTAGATACTCCACAGTTATAAGGGTTAGCTCGATCTGGCTTGGAGCCAGCAAAGATGATCTCATGCATTTTTTGGCATGTGGAGCTTGTGATCTGAGAAAAGAGAAAGTGAGGTTTTTCTCTTGCCCAACAACAGTGGTTTTCAAACCCGTATTGTAGGGGTTGCTTAGAAGCTTATCCGGCATTTCTTAATGAGATGATCAGTAATGGGGGACAAGCTTCCTTGCAAACCAGTACCAGTCTTCTACTGCATTGCCCAGACACAGAAGAATGTTGAAACAAAACTTGTAAGATATTTCTCTCCCCATTAAGTGGGAGAATCCCTAAATCTTGGATGAATCTTGATAAAACCAACAGTATTCACAAATGAACCCAGGGCTGCTTTGGGTGCCAGGCTTGGGAGACTCCTGCTGTAGGCCATCCACTCAACATCTGAAACAAACAGTACACAGTTTATCATCACTTCTAAAGCTGGCAACATTGAACTGCATGGCCAGTATTAAATTATTTTTTTCCCTTTTTAATGTGCAGAAAAATTGACCTTATCAGTGCCCATTCAATAAATGGTGGGGGGGGGGGGGGAGAGGGAGAGGGAGATTGTGGGAGGCTCTGATTAGAACCATGCATGCAGATTTATCATACCACATGACAGGGATAAATCATACATGGAAATCATGCACATATGTCAACCTTCCGCAACCTGGTGCCTTCCAGATGTGTTGGACTACAACTCCCAGCATTCCCCAGCCAGCCCTGCTGACTGGGGAATGCTGGGAGTTGTAGTCCAACACATTTGGAGGGTACCAAGTTGGGGAAGGCTGATCTAAGTCATGGAATGGGCCGTGCAATTTATTTTATTTTTTATTTTAAAAGAGGTATTAGAAAGAGGAACAAATGGAGTGGAGACCAAAGATGCTAGGCCTGCTTTGGAATACTTTTATTGCATTTGTAGCCCATGATTTTTGATGCCTGATTTGCAAGCATGATGCCTGAGTGGACTGATTCTGTGAGCTGCTGCTGTGCCAGTTTAGAACAGGGCAGAATCTCTCCTCCCACCCCAGCAAAGGTGCCAGAGGAAAATCATGACTTGGTCTTGTTGGAGGATGTGGAAAGGAATCGGCCCTATACTGGTTAGGACCAATCAGAGCTCAGTTTTCTCCCTTATGCGCAGCCTGGTTATTGAAACTGGTTATCACCAGGTGGGTTGCTAAACCCTGCTAAAAGGCTCTTAAAAGGAAACGGATTGTCCAAACAAGGTTTAAAAAACTGATAGAGACATTTATTAGTTTTACTTACAGTCCGTTTATTCATATATGCAGGATGCATATAGGTAGATTAGAGTCCTTGGTGTTAAGAGTCTGCTTCATTGGAGATCACTGTCTGGAAGCCAGCTCAGACCATGTGTCCATCAGGTTGGAGAGGTAGAGAGAGGGAGTGGGTTTGCTGGCCACAGAGAGGCCAGAAGTAGGGAGGAGGGGTTACAAAACATGCACCCTGGGGATTGTTCAATTAAGCCTTTCCTCCCACTCTAACTAGTGGTTATATTACCTCGTTGATTTAAGCAGGCAATATTACAACTTCCATCAGGTCTAGCACTAATTGTGCTGTAGTTGTGGACAAAAGATAGCCCACCTACCACCAAAGTCAGGCTGAAACAAACAAACAAACAAACCCAGACCAGACCAGACCAGACCAGACCTGAGTGCCTTATGACATCAGCAGCCAGGAGACCAATCCCTTCCCTCCACCAGCATGTGCATGCTTGACAGTGAGCATGACAAATTCAGTGAGCAGATAATGGAAGGATGAACTACTTGCTTGGTTTGACTTCAGGAAGATAAGCATCACGCCCAACTGCTGCTGTACTTTACTCACATACTGCCATCTTGGGACAGGGCTGCTGTTGCTCTTGGTGGTAAGCCTTCTGTATTTTTTACCAGGAGCTAGAGGGAGTCAGTTGTTACTGGAACAACACCTCTACCTGTTTTCAGATTGTAGTATTAAAGAGCTTGCTGGCCTGGAGGCAGAGGCTGCAGGACTGCACCAGAGGTCCGTCAAGTGTGTCCCAGGTGACCCCAGGGTGGAATTATATTGAAATACCTGCTCTTGGTCAACATGATTTTTATGTCTGTATTTTCAGCAACTGACCAATTTATAAAGATAATAGTTTCTTCTGTCATCATATCGTCTGTGCACGCATATGTGTATGAAAAGTGTTCTTTGGATGAATGCCTTGGATTGGCTGGAATTTATCTGGTTTTGTTAAGTTTGATTAACTGAGCTTGATTTGGATGGTGCAATCCTATACATATCTACTCAGAAGTAAGTCCTGTCGATTTCAAGGAGGCTTAGTCCCAAGGACTTCTTAGCAGACATGTATATTTACTTTTATTTATTTATTTATTTATACGATTGTGCTGTAATTGATCTTTCCTTGTTTGGGTGGAACGGCAATTAAAATGTTGGGGAATGATTGATTGCATCATGAACTGTGCTAGGCTGTTTTATCTGATAAGCTTAAATGTATTAATGACAGGAAAAAAGAAATATGTTGAGATTCCAACTGGCCACTCAGTCTGATTATAGGTGTAATTCAGAAGATAAGCACGCTAAAGATGAAATGAGATTTTTTTAAAAAAATAAGTTGGATGTCCTGGAAAATAAATGTGAATTATGATAAGATACAGAAGTACCTAGTAGAACACACAAAGGATGGGTGTTAAACTGGCTATACAGCAGCAATTGTTAGCTAAATGAAATGGAGAAATTTGAAGATTTGGAAAATAAAGCTAGATGAAACAATTTGATAATTAGAGGTGTCTTTGAGATAGTACAGATTAGAGAGAGAGAACTTATCTTTTTGGAAAATTTAAAGAATTTAACATTTTACTTGTAGGTAGAAGCTGAAGTGGATTCAATGTTTAGACTGAAATTCTGTTAGACCCAGATAAATGTTTTAGAGGTGTTCTTTCAAAACTGTTCACGAATACCGTACTTTAAGAAGATTATAGTATGTATATACTATATGATAGAAATGTAACTTGATGATTGGTCAATTGTTAATTTGGATACTATCAGATTTATCCCCTGAACTTTAAGAAAGCAAAATGGGAAATCTTTTATCAACATCTATGGGGGTAGCCAAATGACTTATCTTGCAGCAATGAAAAGTAGTGAACCTTATAGGTACAGAGGACAGAGGACCCCTCAAACAGTCAAGAGAGCTTCAGCTACTGGGCGATATAGAAATGAAATGAAAAGAAAAAATAAAGCAGGATGTGGTTATTAGTTAGACAAGATGCTAGCACTAAATTTAACAACATATGTTCAGAGTTCCTGGACTTATTTGTAGCATATATTCTCTCGTATTAATGTATATTACCCCTTTCCCTGTTATGTTTTGATTGATAGTTTGGTTGAGGAATTAATGGTTTGGGACATGTATAGTTGCGGGTTTGTTACATCATTTTGTATGAAAATACCTTGTTAAAATGTAAATTTTAGCAGGGGAGGCTGGTGACTCAATGGGGCTCCTTTTCCATTGCAGATTCTGCACCTTTTATTTGGAGCTTCATAGGAGCTATCCATGGTGCTGAACTCCATCCCCAAACTAGGTTCACCACCATGGAGCACCCTTTAAATGTGCAGCACAATCCTATAGCATGTTTACTAAGAACTACGTCCTGCTGAGTTCAATGGGGCTTATTCCCTACTACAGTTTTCTCCAACCTGGTACCTTTCAGGTGTTTTGGACTTCAATTTCCATCAGCCCCAGCCAGCATAACCACTGGTGAGGAATGCTGGGCTATGTAGTCCCAAAAAATCTGGAGAGTACCAGGCTGAGGAAAGCTGCCCTATGGGTTCCACCTTGTTGTCCACACAGGACAGTTCTGCACCAGAGACCAGGCCTGGTGTGATTTCATGTGCCCCCTTCATTCAGGAATTGAGTTCTTTGTTCAGCCATCTGTGCAACAACCCTTAGTATTTGAACTGTAGCAACCAAGTGGACTGGTTCCCCTTTGTTGCTGGAGCCCATGCAATGCCTTGAGGCTATGCAGGGCTACCAATAAGCCTGCAGGCCAACAGCACCCACACCATTTGGGTGAAGTGGCACGTGCGTATAGGAGCTAGGAACATTGGGAGCTGCCTTATCCCTAGCCAGACCATTATTCCATCTAGCTTAGTATTGACTAGGGAAGGGTCATAGGTCAGTGGCAGAGTACATGCTTTGTAGAAATGCTAACACTGAAAAGCCTCGAAGCCTTTGTCATGGATTGCTTTTTTTCCTGCATAGAGAATCACTGTGTGCGCGGTGGGGGAGCATGTATTTTGTTGATGTGTGTAGAGCGACATGCACTTCCTACCACAAGTACATAGATTGAGTAGCTGCTGTGGGCTGCCTCTGGGTAGGAAAAAGTAATGGAAACAGGCCTGAGCTAGCTGGGCACAAATGTCTTCAATCTTTGGAGACTACTCCGAGGGAGGCCTCTGAAATCAGAAAAGGACTCCCATTGAAATGAACAGTGCTTTTAAAGTTGGGCTTTTGCATTCTGGACTCTGGAGTGGCCCTCTGGTGAGCTCTTGCCAGTTGGCCCCTGCCTGGGTGTGGGCCCTTGGTGGGTGCCCAGCCATGCTTACCCTTGATACTGGCCCTGAGGAAAGGTTACAACATCTGGGACTGTTTTTGCTTAGAAAAAGTTAAGGGACACACACACACACACACACACACACACACACACACACGATAGAAGTGCATAAAATGATGCATGGGGTGAAGAAAGGGTATAGAGAGAAGGTTTTCTGCTTCTCTCAATACCAGAACCTGGGGTCATCAAATGAAGATGAATGATGGGAAATTCAGGACAGGCAAAAGGGGTACTCCTTCACACAGTGCATTAAGTAAACCCTCAAATTCACTGCCAAAAGATGTGGTGATGTCCACCAAGTTGGATGGCTTTAAAAGGGGATTAGACAAATTCATGGAGGAGAAGGATAGATCAATGGCATTGCCTCTAGTATCAGAGGCAGCGAGCGAGCCTCTGAATACCAGCTGCTGAGGGGAATGCTCATGAGAGGGCTCTTCTTGCCCTCATGTCCTGTTTGAGGACTTCCTGTTGGCCTCTGTTTAGCCACTGTGGAAAGCAAGCTGCTGGACTAGATAGACCTTTGAGCTAATCCGGCATCTTCTTTTGTTCTTATGGTGGAACATTTACTAATATCATTCAGCACTCCATTATCTCTATTGTTTTCTCTTATTCATTATTTGCTTTGGCGTGTGCTTTACATTTCAGGTTTGGGGAATAAACAGGAAGTACAATTCTGCTGCTGCATTGATGATTTTAATAGGGGGAGGGGTGGTATTGTTTTGGGGAAAATAAGAAAATGCTGCAATAAACAATTGAGGAGAGGGAAGGACTCCTTTACATACATATGAATTTGATGTTAGTCATGAAACTTACATGCGAGAAGCATCTGGTCTGTTGTTCTTGTTCGTGTGTGTGTGTGTGTGTGTGTGAGAGAGAGAGAGAGAGAGAGAGAGAGATATGGAATCGATCTGGAGAACACGTTAGTTGAATGTATTCCATCTCTTTTTCCATTATTTCTTGCATCTACTCCGCCGGGATAGGATTTGGAACCCAGAATGTGTATGGGTCGCTTTTGAAGAAGATTCTATTATGCAAATAGAAATCCGTGCCTTCCAGAAGTCAAACACATCTGCCTCATGACATGACAAAGTTCAAAGCAGCCCGAGGAAGTTTATGGGAAGCAGCTGTTGGTTGTCGTGGCTAATTAAGAACAGGGCGAACTTGAGAATTTGACACAACAGGTTTACACAGTGTTATTAGGTAAAGAAAATTAATGTCTGTTTTTAATAACAGCAAGTAGCAGAGGTGGCAAAGTGTTTTGAATGACATCATACACCCAGCTGTTTTACACATCTGTAATGTGGAACATCATTCCACTTGTATAACACTTCATCCTTACTCTTCCACAAGTTTTGGATGAGAGGGGTAAAGTTACCTTTGCAGAGGGCAAGCCCAAGGGATGGTTGTCTTTGTGGCTGGGTATCAGTGTGCCCAGTATTAAAGAAGAACTAAACTTTTAGTAAGTATCACACACACACACACACACACACACACACTTTTCAAACTGCTAATTACTTCACTATGTTTTTGGCACTTCTGCAAGGTTCCTTGTGGTTCCAGCCAAGTTTACATCTACAAATCAAACATTTGCTACAGCTGCAAAAATGTTTTTACTTATTTATAGCATTATAATATTTTATAGCTATGAATAATGACAAGTGCATAAATCACTCGTTAATTTGTGTAACATATATATGTTGTTGTTTTTTTGCGTTGGATTATTTACTCAGTGATGGCATGGACATGATAATGGCACAGGGCTGTCTATGGGAAGCATCTAAGGCTGTAACCCTATAATGCACACTTACCTGGGATTAAGTCCCACTGGGGCTCGCTCACTTCTGAGTAGACATGTATAGGCCGCACGGTTTCTGTCAGAGACACGAAGGTCTATACAGCACTACAAAACTGAAGGCATAATGGGGGCATCAGGATGTGCATGCTGACCCCACCTCTTTTACCCTGGACCTCCTTGTGTGGACTGGGAAGGTCTGAAGAGAGACTATAATTACCTTTGACTGCGCACAGTTACAGCTTTCTCCACAATGCGGCTCTTTTCGGGCATTCAGAAAACCCTTACCTTAACAGGTAAGTGGGGCCTGGAGCCATGCTGTGGAGCCCTGCCCGCAACAGCATGCACATTACATAAGCCCCCCACCCCGCAGTGTCCACACATACAACATGAGCATCTGCAGGGAAGGGATCTATGTATGGGGTTCCAGGTGGCACAGGGCCTATGCGCATAGGTCCCCTCCCTGCAGACGTTTGCTCTGTTCATGCGCGGGGCTCAATCAAGGCCATGATGGACTTCGGGGCTAGCCATCTGTGGTAAGTCCCCTACCGTGCCCCTAATATTGAACTCACACATAACATCTGTGCATGCAAATGTACACAAAGGAAGTTGCTTTACACACAAAAAGCTATTTTTTATGTACAACCATAATGGCAAATAATTTTTTACTACATATTTTAGTGGAAATCATCTGTGTAGTCCCATTGTGCTCAATAAGACTTACTCTCATGTAAGTAGGCATGAGCCTAAATTCTCTCGACTCCCCTCCCCCTTTTACTTCCTTCCGGTTACTGTAAAGTACAGAAAAAACACAATGGCCTTTAACTTCACAGCCACCCCCCAACTGCATTTCCCTAAAAACAAAACAACCACCCCCAGCCCACCAGCAGACTAGATAACAACACTGCAGGAATCATTCATTTATTGCTCTTCCAGCAACATGAGCATGGGTATAACAACAGTGGACTATTTTGCAGGGCTCATATAACCCATGTTCAGCCCCAGTGCCCACCTACCCTTCTCATAATACGAATATAAAGGCAGACTTTATTTGCATTGGCAGGGTGATTTTTTAAAATGTTTACAAACACCGTAAAAAAGAAGTGCTTTTTGTGTGTAGATGAAATAAGACCTGAGCTGGAAAGAACATGAATGCCTGTGATTCCTATCGTTTTGGGCTGGATATGCTGCCGAATCACAGCTACGCTAAAATTCTGGATTTCTCAATTGTTTCAGTGGGCACTAATTACTATTCCACAAGGGTAAACCCCAAAATGGCTTCAAAATGAACAAGGGAATCCCTTCTCCAGACAAGTGTTCACTCTACACTTATCTTTATGGCCAACTGTCAATCGTAGGTGTGAGTTCACTCATTGGCTCAATACACTGAAAGGTGGTAGCAGGCTCATTTCTTACAAAATGATTGGACAGAATAGTGTCTGACCATTTCGTCTTGTATCTTGGCTTCTACAAGGGCTAGAGACTTGCTCTTTTTAAAAATCTGGGCTAGCTAGTGGGCCCCCTGAAATGGCAAGCTGGGAGGCTGCAGCCCACTTAGTCCAATGGCTAGCCCATGTTTGTGCAGACCACTTTGCGGAGGGGGGGTACATAATGTGCATGATGTCAGGGAACAGGGCTCTGCAGTGTGGCTTCGCTCCCCATTCGTGTGTTAAGGTAACAGGTTTTCTTTTGAATGTCTGAATAGGGCTTGGGGGCCCTGCGCAATCAGCTTTCCCGATCATGGGGATGGCTGTAACTGTGTTCAGCTGAATGTCATCATAGTCTCTTTTCAGACCTTCCTGGTCAACGTGGGGAGATCACAGGCAGAAGGGATGGGGCTGGTGTGCACATCCTGGTGTCCCCTCCATGCTTTCAATGTTGTAATGCCTGCATAGGGCTTAGAATTTTAGCTTTTGCTAAAAGGAAAGCACACATTCAGGTAATACGAGATAACATGAGACGGTAATGCTCTAGAAGACGTACATTAAGGTAGGATATAAATAAAATCCATAGTAAACATACAGCTTTTGCATTAGCATGCTTGAATCAAAAGTATGGGGATATGGAAATAGAAATTTAGGAGAGAAGTAATTTCCCTTCTGTACCTCTTTATTCCTTTCCCTTTCCCTAATCTCTTAGGTTGTAAGCCTGAGCACAGGGTCTACTTACGTGTGTGTGTGTGTGTGTGTACGTGTGTGTACTGCCCTTTGTTCACAAGGGATCCCAGGGAAGTATTATACAAATACGGAAATGATGATAAAATTAGAAGATAAGAGGCATAAAAACTATTCAAGAGACACACATCAGTGATAAAAAAAAAAAGCTTAACATTTTAAATGGCTGGACAAACAGGAATGTTTTGATTTGGCACCATAAGGAAATCAAGGACAGCACAAATGTTATCTTCCTTGGGAGGGCATTCCAAAGTCAGGGAATCACCACAGAGAAGACCCTCTGTTTCATAAATGCATAATGTATTTCTTCCCTGGATCTGGGTCTTCTCTGAAGATCTTAATGCACGGGCAGGAAGACATGGAATATATCTTTTATTTTCACTTTCTGTACAATACCTAGATCCAGAGTTAGGCAATCCTTAAATTCAGTCTCAAAATGAACTCAAGCTGCATGGCCACAACATCTGCCCCAATCTTTGTACTTTGGGGGGGTGTTATTCCCTGCCCCCACCCCTGCTTTTTGTACTATCTAGACTAAGAAGAGTTCTGGAGAACTTGAAAGTGTGTACAACAGGGAACTAGTAGTTCTTAAAGCAAATTGAAATGTGTGGAAATGTTTGTTTCCAGAATGGGGCAGTTCAGTGGTGCTCATTCAAGGGAGTTATTTTGACCTGTCCCAATCTGAATACTAGCTTTTCTGCACATTTCTGGACTTACTTTAGGAAGCACTAACTCCCATTCATAGATTTCATAGATCATAGAGTTGGAAGGAGCCTACAAGGCCATCGAGTCCAACCCCCTGCTCAATGCAGGAAACTAGAGGAGGGGTCTCCCATCCAAGTAATAACCAGGCCTGACCCTGCTTAGCTTTCCACGCTCAGACAAGCTGAGCCAGCATGAGCCACAGGCCTCTACCACTAGCAGTGGGTCCCGTTCGGGCAACAGAATGAGTGGGAGCACAGCATACAGTGCAATCCTATGGATGTTTACTTAGAAGTAAGTCCCACTGAGTCCCATTGAATGGTACTCACTCCCAAGTAAAGGTTTATAGGATTACAGCCTTAGTACATCAATGAATTTTGAAGAACTTTTCTTGCCAAACGTATGTAAAGAATCTTCAGACACATTATTCCAGTTACATATTACCTTGGTATGGACCTTCCCCCGAGCACGCGCAGCTGTGGGCGGGGAGAAACTTTGAGGACGTGGGGGAGGAGAGTCGAGGCTTACCTGTTGACGCAGGTAATTAGCCAGCATGGGGGCGGGGCTACAGGAGCCAATATTAGGCCCGGCAGCCCCAACCCACACCCTCTTTGTTCTTTGCAGCTCCCTCCCTCCCGCCCTGTATACAGTATGGGCTCCTCGGGTCGCCGTTAAGGGGCCGAGTAGGAATTTTGGTTCATCCCTATTAGAGGGATGAGCGCGTTTCGCCTACTCCATACTGCAGCAGGGTTGGGGGGTGTTTGTAATCAATGCATAGCAAGTCAAATTTGGTCACATTTGGATAGTAGGCAGGTAAGTGCGGGTTTGGATATTGATAGGGTGAGGTGAGCATCCTTGGCACCATTCAGGTGACAGGCGGTTTCAGGAGGCCTCAGATTGATGGGCCAGTAGGCTCAGTCAGCTGAGGGTCAGGAACGCCTGTGATGCTTTTGTGCTCGCCAAGCTTGTTGTCGTGAGACTCCGAGAGGGGGCGACGCAACAAAGGCTCCCAACACTGGAAAGTGGAAAATGGGGCGGCGGCGGATCCAACGCCACCTCCCGGTTTTGGATGCTCCGCCCAATTGGACAATTGAGTGGCCTAGGAGGCCAGATTAGAATAACCCGCACTCCATCCCTTTGCAGTTCATTGTATGTAAATAAATGTGGCCCAGTTAAATACCAAACAGGTGTCTCGGCTCGTCATTTCCCCCTTACGTTCACAAAATAAGCTTCCAGTAATGAAAAGATAACATGAAAGCAATCAAAGATACCATTATGCAGTAATTATTAAGGTCAAATTAAAAAATAAATCAAAAGTGGTAAGATGTTCTTACACAATTTGTCCTGATTATGATGTTGTATTTATTTTCTTGTCCTCGTATTTGTGGCATGCGTTATTTTTTCATGCCTCTTGTATACTTCTCCATGACAACATGACGGCAACGGTTTTGGACAACAACGGCTCTCATGGTGCTCCATTTAAAGTGGGATCAGGTGTTAAACAGGGATGTGTTATCGCCCCAACATTATTTGCCATTTTCATCGCCATGGTTTTACATCTTGTCAAGGGGAAACTTCCCACCGGTGTGGGAATTATATATCGAACAGATGGAAAGCTTTTTAATCTCAGCAGGCTGAAAGCAAAAAGTAAGGTAATTACAACCTCCGTTGTGGAACTTCAGTATGCTGATGATAATGTGGTCTCCGCACATTCAGAGGATGATCTCCAAACTATCCTAAATGCTTTTGCAGAAGCATACGAAAAACTTGGTCTCTCACTTAACATCAAAAAAACCAAAGTGCTTCATCAGCAAGTGCAAGCCAATCCTTTGGTGATGCCATCTATCCAGCTTGGCAGGACAATACTGGAAAATGTCGATCATTTTCTCTATCTTGGCAGCTATCTTTCTGTTACAGCTAACATCGACAGTGAAATCCAGCATCGTCTGAGTTCCGCAAGTGCCGCATTTTCTCGAATGAAACATAGAGTGTTCAAGGATCGGGATATTTGTAAGAAGACCAAAACACTGGTTTATGAAGCCATTGTATTACCAACTTTATTGTATGCCTGCGAAACATGGACTATCTATAAACGTCACTTCCACCTCCTTGAAAGGTTTCATCAACGTTGCCTCCGGAAAATCCTGCAAATTACTTGGGAAGATAGGCGAACAAATGTCAGTGTACTGGAAGAAGCAAAGACTACTAGCATTGAAAAAATGATCCTTCAACGCCAACTTCAGTGGACCGGTCATGTTGTTCGAATGCCTGACTGCCGTCTCCCAAAGTTTACTCCCAACTCAAGGATGGAAAGCGGAATATCGGTGGTCAATATAAGAGGTTTAAAGATGTTCGTAAGGCTAATCTAAAAAAATGCAATATAAACATCAAAAACTGGGAAGCTCTGGCCCATGAACGATCTAAATGGAGGTTGGCCTTTCACAAAGGTTCCATGGACTTTGAAGAAGCCCGAGTGCAAGGTGAAAGGGAGAAACGTGCTAAGCGAAAAGCACGTCAAATGAATCCTTTACAGGACCATCTTCTATCTGGTAACCTGTGTCCTCACTGTGGGAAGCTGTGTGGATCTAGAATTGGCCTCCACAGTCACTTACGGACCCATCGCTAGAGTCTACACAATTTTCTTTAGAATTTCCTCCTTTTATCCCGGAAGACAATCTTACTCGGTCACGAGTGATCGCCTGATGACCCCCCTAATATCCATTTGGATGAAGGGAGGTTTAAAATTACTTTTAATAAATAGAAAAGAAAGAAAGAAATACATGGAATTAATCTTCTCAGAAGGCTATTTAATTATACTTCATGCTTAATGGAAAGATTTGGATAAAATCTGCATAACTTATAAACTAGCCCCCCATGTCACAAACCCTAATGGAGCATTATTACATGAATCCATGAATGTCTGAACTAGGAGCATTTTGTATGATAAAATAATGGGACAACTTTCTCCTGGTTAAATTGAAACCAAAAGAAAATGGTTACAAGACGGGCAGATTGTGGGATGAGAGACCAACACTGGCTTAACGCAGAAGCAGGGGTGGGATATATTAGACATCTAAAAAAACAGCTATACTTTATAAAAGTATGTAATCCAAAGTCCCAGAGAACATTATAGATGCTGTAGCCATCCTTCTCTAAAACCACCACTCGTATCTCTAATGAACTATTATTAGCTGGGGTTTAATAATAGCCACTTGTACCTAAGGGCCCTGCAGTGATTCTAGGGTGGCTACTTAGGCAATGCCGATAAAGAAAAACAGTGCACCACCCGAAGAGAGGATAAAAGATGAAGATTTGCATAAATCTGCATGTGTTAATTTATATTTATGCACACACACATATATAGGAAAAATTATAATTACTATAATTTAAATAGAAAACATCCCACTATAGTGGAGAGGTCTTTGACCAGGGGACCTGTGTGCCTTGCTCAGTCTGCTGTGTCCAGGTGCTCACTGTGGATGGGCAGCTTCAATGCTCTCCCTTTTTATGATTCTTTAGCTTCAAAGTGGGCTTGGACTGGACAGCTCTTCAAATGGAGGACACCATTAAATAGAGGCATGTCCTCTGTGAAGTAGGCCACCCGGCCACCCAAAGTGGTTATGGCATCAGCGTAAAGTAATCACACAAAATACAGAGCTTTGCAAACATTTCTCCATTCTGCTATCACAAAATGCTGAAGGGGAGGGATCCATTTTGGCTGTATTACCATCTTATTATGACCTCCGTGATTCCAGACGTGATCTCCCATGCAAAGAGATACTAGCAGCACAGAGTCTTATTAAAACGCAACCGGGCATTACTCCAAAGCGTGGCTAGCGGCCAAGCTGTTTAACAAGTTGGCAATTCCTTTCTGTTGAAGAGTCAGCTTGAAAAGTTAAAACCACCTGATTTTTATACAAAAACTGAAGGCAGGCAACTTGTTAGAAGTTAGCAATAGCATCAGCCATAATTAAAAACATACCAGGAGGGAGGGAGAGAGGGGGAGAGAGAGAGAGAGAGAGAGAGGTCTATGAGAAGAAACAGATTCCCCTGGAATGTGCCTGATGTAGCAAAACATCTAAATGGAAACTGCTAATTTGCCTAATTGATTTAAATTAATGGGGAGATTGCTACAGTGCTTCTTTCTCAGCATAAGTTGTAAAACTGTGTGCTGCTGGCTTGAGACCCAGGTATGTGTGGCCTTGGAATGTCATTGTTCATTGGATAACTGTTACAAGCTGTACCACGGCATTCCAACACTTTGCTGTAACAGCCTGCGCACCAAAACGCTTGTTCCTAGATTGGGTTGCAAGATTCCACAAACACACACTACGCACAGGCACACTCTCTGACAGGTCTCTGACTAAATATCTCGTAGAATTACATGTGGGTTGCAATAGCTTTGCAATTCGTGCCATGTATGCAGCTTACATAATGCAACCTGATGAAGGTTTGTCTCTGCTTCTAGGTGGATATATATATATATATTTAAAAAGGATGTTTTTTTAAAGGCTTCAAACATGAATTGGCTTAATCAGTACATCGGTGGGCTATAAAGCTTTAGCTGAATTGTTTAAAGATAACGTCGATAAAAGAATGAGCAGGAACTGGGATCTCAGAATTGTTGCCTAGCATCAGGAATGGACTGGGTGAAGGAGGGTGCACAAACTTAAGCTCAATACAGATAAAACAGCAACGAGGACTGCAGGACTCAAGTGGATTGGTTAGTTGGAGAAATGCCTGCTGTGGATGGGGTCATACTCTCTTTTTAAGGATAAAGTTCATAGCTTGGACCCAGCGAATCTAGAGTGCCTTTTCCCTAGCTTCAGCTGATGTGCCTGCTATACCCACTACCGGAACAGTGGTTTAGGCTTAGCACTATCCCTCACGCCTTGGTGGCTTCCATATTAGACTATTGTCAGTGGAGGCGGGTGGCTCCAAGGTCAGTGGGGCTGTGCATCCACTCTGGATTGTACTTTGAACTTTTAAGGAGCTATCCATGGTGCTGAACCTAAAAATTTTGGGGAGGGGGATAGGGTTCAGCACCATGGATAGCTCCTTAAAAGTTCAGCATAAAATCTGGAGCGGATACACAGCCCCACTGACATTGGAGCTAGGGATGTGCGCGGAGCTCAACTGGCGGGGTGGAAGTCTGGCAAGTTCGCCGGGCTCGACCCCTCAAGCTCTGCTTGCCCTACCTTTTCCCCAGCTCGACTCGCGTTCTTGCGAGCCGAGCCAGGGAAGCGACTTCCGGTTTCCGGCGCTACGTTGTTTATGTAGAAAATGGTGTGAGATACGTTAAAAATGGCTGCGATTTGCGTAATTTGCAGTTGTTTTTAACATTTTTAACGTTATTTTCTACGTAAACAACCGGACCAAGAAGTCTGGCGAGTGCCTCAGCTCTGCTCAGCTCGCGCGCCGCAAGTTGAGTGCTGAGCGGGTCGCCCACCCCTAATTGGAACCACCAACCTCCACTGACTATTGCAATGCATTCTTTGCAGAGATGCCACCGAATTTTGTACTTCGTCAGCTGCTCGTTGGCTGAAACTCATCCATTTGTAATGCTCACCTTTGTAGCAAACCTGGATCAATGTATTACTAATTCACTATTACCGGTAAGTTTGGAATTGATTGCGACGTTTGGTGCATACATAGTAAAACAGTACACAGTTTCCATTTCCCAGATTTTCAGTGGTCCTACCGCATAGATCCCCCAGAAACTTACTTGGAATAGTCTCCTTAGCTGCTTCTTACTTCACGTGGGGAAGGACTGCCGAGTCCATATTCATACCGGCAATCAGCGATGGGGAGTAAACATCACATCGCATCATCATGCAGGCAGGCCACATGTGGTGATGCATGATGTCATCCTGCATTATATGATTCCAAACTACAGCTCCCAAGATGCACTTTGATATTGTGCATGTGCAAAAACTCATATACACAGAATATGCATTAAAGGATAGCTCAAGTGGACAAATTTGTTATTTTGCAAGGAAATAATGGATTCACTGGGGGTATGTTTGCCCATCACTAGTTCTTCAAGGGCTGCCCTTGAAGACAGTGGAAAATTCAGTTTCCAGTAAGTTTCCAGGCCCAATTCAGTGTGATTTTTTAGGCTATACTGCTTTAAACAGTCTGGGTCCTTCTTGGGTATCTCAGGGAATGCCTTTGGTATTGCATTGCAAACTACAGTGCATTTTTTCTTTTTCTTTCTGTGAATGAAGCAGAGCCCCTTGGCTTCATGCATCACTGCTTAGGACACTGAATTCCTGTAAGTAGGGCTGTGCACAGAAAAAAGAGATGTCCCTCAGAAATCAACCATGTTGGCTTGCATAGTGGGTTGCCTCAATTTGGTGGTCCAAATTAACATCATATTTCACCTTGGATCTGAGGCAGAGGTTTGCCTCACCTTATTTACTGAAGCCTGGGATGTCTTTTCTATTGGGAGGGAGGGGGGAATCCAGAGTTAATCCTCTGTGAACAGAAGGGCTCCTATTTGTGGAGGGCTCTGAGAACCAGCAGAGCTTCCCCCACTGAGGAAGGGGGTGGGGCAGTGATTTTCAATTATTTCTCTCCCCCTGCAGCCCCCAGAACCACCTCACAAGAAGTTCTGGAAGGTCCTCCAATACTCCAGAGCAGATTTCAGGGGGCATAGGGGGCTGCAGAGGGGAGGGAGAATCAGCAAAAATCTCCTCCCCATTTCTGCCTGTGGGAACAACCTATTTGCAGTGCTCTGCTCTGCACAACTCTGGATCCAACCCATTGACTACATGGGGAAAATCAACAACTGCCTATAACTATTTTTGTGTGTGTGGGCTGAATTGAATAAAATTTGCAGGCATAGTGGCTCTTCCTGATGGGATGAAGTCACTCATATTTCAGAGGGTGTTTTTTTTGGTGCTAGGTGTCTTTAAAGTTTGTGGGTTTTTAAAGATTTGGTATCTTTCCTGTGGTTTTGTGGGCAATTTGCATGAACATGACATAGAAAGTAGAGGTGCCCCTACGTAGGTTCCCTGAGAAATTTCAGAAAGATAGGTGTAAGGAGAGAGGCATTAAAAGAAGCAGTATTTGATCCCTTAAAAAAAAAAAAAGTCACTGAAACAGCTTCTGATGTGTGTTCTTTCTTTGTCCCTCCCAAAAGCACTGTGATTAGATGTTAAAAGAGAGCCCTGGTAAAGTCATTCCATGACTGGATGTTAGAGCTGTAGGGGTGCAATCCAATCAGGATGCCCATAATCCTTTGAACTTGGAGGATTATGGGCCTCCTGTGCAGGGCAGAAGGGGCGCAGAGGCAAAGGTTGCTTCCGCACTCCTCTCACCCTGTAAAACAGGGCTCTCCAACCTTGGATCCCCAGATGTTGCTGGCCTACAGCTCCCAGCATACCCAGCCAGTATGGCTAATGGCAAGGGATTCTGGGAGCTGTAGTCCAGCAACATCTGGGGACCCAAGGTTGGAGAGCCCTGCTGTAAAACAATTAGATGGCCAATTTTGGCTGTCTAAGTGTTGCACCTCAGAGAGCGAGGGAAGGAGATTGAGATGCTGCCAGGATACCTCATATTGCGGCAGTGCCTGTCTCCTCCCACCCCACCCCCTGGAATGCCCACAAAACCCCTTCTCCGAGGTCATGTTTGTGACCTCGAAGAAGCAGCTGGTGCAGTTCTTTCTGTGCCAGCTGCAAGGGGGCGGGGGGTCCTCCAAACTCAGATTCCCAGCTCCGACCTCAGAGCGAGTTTCTGAGGTCGGAGCTGGGACTCCTAAATATCCTATGGCCATCTAGACGCTATCTAGCAGCCATACATATTTGCATAATATATTGCAAATGTATTTTGGAAAAAAACATTCCGTTTCGAGCAGCACTTGAATTTTTTTTGCCCCTGACGAAGGTATATGCCAAAATGCGTTGGGCAATAAATATTTCAGTAGGCACCTGAGATTTTTTTCTTTTCCATTTTTTTCGCTCATTGGTGCCTTCCCCCCTTGCTTTGCTTTCTTGGGATTGTGAACAGCACGTTTGGGTGATTTGTGAACAGAAACAAAATTCTCATACATCCCTATCTCTGCTTTCCAGCAGAATGCTATCCATTTTGGGCGAGCATATAGTAGGTGGGACCTGGTGCCCTCGACATTTCTTTTTGGGAAACTTAAGTGAGCAACAGCAAAACCATCAGAAGCATTGCTTTTGATCTGTATCACATTAAAATGGTGATACAAATCAGAAACAATGGTGTTATTAAAACACAACCTAACCCTGTCTCGACATCTTTATGAGACAGACTTTGCACATGAAACCATCAAATTCCACTACACAACATGCGCACAATCTGCAAACTGTTGGGAAAATATTTGGTTTGAGATATTTGCCTTATAAGAATGTCCCTTGGATTTGATTAATTATACTGTTTCACTTAATTGCTGCATTCCGTTTCATTCAGCTTTAATATTGTCATCTTCACAAGTGTGAAAGGTTTTATTCAAGGACTTAAGCAAAACCTGGGACTTGAAACATGCTGTTAAAATGGCAAAGCCACGGCACCACTAACTCACATGTTTTTGCAAGGGACATGCCTTTGTGCAGCAACGATACCCCAATACAGAAGAATATCCTCCTACATCACGTGCTATGAAATCCAAATGAGTACACTTAAGACATATATGTTGTGTTTCCTTACTTATCTGATGGCTCATTGATTTGTGTCATTGTCAGTTGTACTTTCTTTTTCACAGAATGAAATATCACTTTGAAGTAGGAAATATATCATTCTGTGATATTTTTAAATGTAATTCAGTCTATTCCATAATGTGCTAGGCTCAGGAACGGTGCAGGGCTGTTTGGCGCCCTAGGCCAAATTATATTTAGCGCCCCCCCTCGTGCCGTGGGGGGGGGCTCCGGAGCAAAGCAGCCCTGCTCTGCAACCCCCCCCGCGCCGCCGCCGCCCCACCACCACCTACCTTCCCCCCGCCCCGCTGCTGGCTGCTGCTGCTGCTGCCGCCGCCTCCTCCTCCTCCGACGCGACGGGACCCCCACGCTTTTTTTTTTTGCTGGGGAAACCAGGGCAACAGGGCTGTTTAAGCCCTGTTGCCCTGGTTCCTCCTCCCGCCAAAACAACGCCGGCGGGGCTCCAGAAACGACGGGAAGGTAGGTAGGTGGCTGGCGGGCGCGCGCGGGGGGAGGTGCAGTGGCGGCGGCGGCGGCAGCGGCTGGCAGGCAGGCGGGGAGGGGCGGCGGAGGCGGCAGGCGGGGCAGGAGCGCGCCAGAGGCGAGGAAGGGGCGCAGAAACGCTGCGCCCTCTTCCGCCACGCGCCCTAGGCAGCCGCCTGGGCCTGCCTAGCGGTAGCGCCGGCCCTGGCTGGGCTGGGTGATGGCTTTTTTTCTGAGTGAAGACCTGGGCTGTCCTTGGAATGTTACTTTCATGGCTGGCTGTGCATGTTTGTTAATTTCACATGTATCCTTCTGTCTTCCAATAGAAAGCTTGATTGCATATCCATTTTCCTTGGTTATGAAGTGTCCCTCTCCACACATCATAACTCACATTTATATTAGTTTCTATTGCACCTCATAATATGTTGAATTTCCTTCTCACTCTGGTTATAACGAGTCTCACATCACATTGGTGTATAATGCTTTTTGGTTTGTAAAATGTTATTATCCCAGATTAACGAGTCTCTCATCACATTTTACATTAGCTCTACTGGTTTCATTTATGCATTGTAATTCAATGAATTCCTTGTTTAAATCACTGTATGATTTTATTGCCTTCTATTGCACACTGTAACATAATAGTGGGCTTTCATGTTCCCCCCCCTCCAAAAAACAAAAATGGTATTACTCTCCTCTACTAAGCAGAGTACAGAGAAGTTCTCCTGTGGTCAAAGATCATGCTAGCTTGTTTCATGCACCTTCAAACCATAATGCAATTCATATTGGCTTTTACTGCTTATCCTGGTGCACTGAATGCCAAATCATATGTATATATTGTCAAGCTGAGTACCTTCTAATGGACATCACATCTCAGTAGAAGTCTCACACTTTATAATCTTTCTGCATATTCCTTCTGTCTTCAGAACCTTTAAAGAACCCAATTCTTTTTTAAAGAAAATTTTTTACAAAGTACTGTTTTGATGTGTGCTTGACTCTCCCTGCCATGATTTTGTCCTAGTTCTGGCAAGCAGCAGATGTCTAGGCTGTTCACCTTCAAGAATGCAGGTACTGGTGGTAAGGAGGAGGTCCAAATTGAATTTGGGCATGGTGAGGTAATTGATTATGTCTGTGCGTCTCACTGCATGCCCTAATCCCAAAGACATCAAAGAGATGACATGGTTAGCATGCTAAATCTAGATCTGGGCCCATCAGCATGCTCAAACCAAGCTATCCATGGAAGCCACTGCAGAAGAATTTGGAACCCCAGTGGTGGTTGTCTGAATCTGTCCTTACCTCGCAGATACAGAAGCAGTTCCTTGCAGTACATTCCTTTTGGACCAGAAACCGCTGATGTGACTCCATTTTGTAGAATGTGAGCGTGGGATTTTAAATGCAGTCATAAGTCACTGACATCTATGGGAAATTTTTGTGCAGTAAGCCATTCCCCTGTCTGACCCAAAAGGCTCCAGGTGGGGGCAAAGTTGTGGCTGGGTCAGGGAGAGGTGGGGCATGTACAACCAGCTTGTGGTAGGGTGGCCACTTGTGAATCACCAAAAAAGAGGACAACAGAGGACACAGATCTCCATAAAATATGCATATGCTAATTTATATGTATAGATGCAAATTTAGAAAAAATATTATAATTTAAATAGAAATACAGTACATCTCACCATAGTGTGGAAGACTGTGACCAGGTGACCTGTGTGCCTTGCTCAGGTTGTTGCCCGGGTGCTGTTGATGGGCAACTTCAAGGCCCAGCTCTCCCTTCTGATGGTTCTTTATCTTTAAACTAAACTTGGCCTGGATAGTCCTCCAGATAGAAGACACCTTGAAAATAGAGGACAGTGCTCCGGCAGCCTTTCAAATAGAGAACTGTCCTCTGTAAAAGAGAACACATGGCCACCCTAGGACAGATGCAACGTTGACATTGGCTTGGAGGGGCCGAGACAGATTGGCTATCTAAGCCTGCTGTGCTCTCTAGCTCCAGCTTCTTTTCAGTTCCAGCTGCTGAGGAGAGTTGATCAGATGAAGAGGATCTGGGCCTAACCAGGCACACAGTTTGGAGTGGTTGAGCCTGGCAAGGCACACACACATTTTCTCCATGCAAGAAAACCAAAGATGCAAACGGAGAATGTCAGCAACCTGTCCCTGTGCAGTGGTCTGAACAAAGTGGACCAAAACAGAAGAATGGTGTGTTTGTTGCCGATGCATCAATATTTCTCTGGCAACAAGATCAGTTAATACAGAACTCCAAAATCTGGGGAGAAATTTGCATGGGGAGAATTCTGTAAGCACCCCTTCCAACAGGAAGTCTCCTTTCTAGCTATTATGGTTGATAGTGACTTATAGACCTATCCTTCATGAAGTTATCCAACTTTTTTTAAAAAGTTATCTATGACAGTGGCCATCACAATGTACTTTGGCAATGCATTTCATTGGTTAATTTGCATTGTACAATGAACTACAGATGCCTTGGATTGAGAGCATAATTCGTTCCGGAAACGTCTTGTAATCCAAAACACTCTTATATCAAAACGAAATCCCCCCAAAAAATTTGTACAGAGATTTTTAATTTAAGCCGTACTACAGTACTTGTATTGCAAGCCGTCGCTTGTATATCAAGTAAAAAAAAATTAAATATTTAAAAATTTGCTTGTCTTGCAAAACGCTCTCAAACCAAGTTACTTGCAATCCAAGGTATTACTGTATTTCCTTTTATATAGTCCAAACCAGCTGCCAATCAATTTCATTGGATGGTGCTACATCCTCATGATATATATATATATATATATATATATATAAGAAGTCCTGACTGACTGACTGACTGACAAGACTCATCAATGCCCAGCTCAAACCGTTTAATCTAGGAACGTGAAATTTTGAAGGAACATTGCTTTTATGACGTAGACACCCATTAAGGAAGGATTTTTGGAAATTCCATCCCAAACGGGGTGAAAAAAGGGGGGGGGAATCGCCCCACTCTCATATCTCCTATGGGCAAAACAACAGGGGAGCAGTTATGCAAATCGGCCTCACCTCATAACTGCTGCAGGAGCCAATAGGAGCAGTTATGCAAATAGCCTATACGACACTTAGAATGTTTGTATGAATTCCTGCAGGGGCCAATAGGAGTGGGTATGCAAATCTCCCCTAGGCCATTTAGAATGTTCTCTAAGGGGGTGAAAAGGGAGGGAAACTTTTTAAATGACTGATTGACTGTTGTGTGTGGGGCGTCGTCACATAGGCTCCATCACGTTTTGACGGACCTACCCCAAACTTGGCACAGTCACTCTTCATCTCCTGTAGACTCTCAGGATTATCCTGATTTTTCTTTAAAATCAGATATTTCTGTCAGAAAAGTTTTCTGCTGCCAGCACCCAGCCTAAACATTACACTTTCAGTCAGAGACACTGTATCTTTTCCATACAGCTCTTGCAGACCTTCAAGGAGAAAAAACAACAACAAAACCCCTTTTCATTTTTAAACCTGTTTTTAAAATTTTTCTTCCATAAAAAAAAATTCAAAATGCAAATTGAAAATTTAAATGTAAATGGTGTGATGCTACCACACACAGTCGTACCAATTATAGGCGATGCAGCGTGCCTATTCCGGGCACTTTCATTCGTTATATATGGCAGTCAAAATCTGGGTAGGGAGGTACGTGAACAAATAGTTGATCATGTTGTTGAAAACTGGGATTAATTCTCTATAATGTCCCACGTAAACAACCAGTTAAGGCTGGGCGCGCCGCCCGCCCCGATTTTCCGGCCCCCGCCCCCTGCCCGCCCCATTTTTTCGAGTGGCACACAGCGCCGCTCGAACGACCCCTTACCGCGTTCGGAGGTCCCGTCGCGTCATTTCCTCTTCCGGAAATGACACGATGGGGCCTCTGCGCAGGCGCAGAACGGTCCCGTTGCGTCATTTCCGGTCCCGGAAGTGACGTGACGGGACCGATCGAACAGAGCGGGCGGTTCTCCGCCGGATTTGGCGGTTCTCCGCGGAGTGCACGAGCCGCCCCGAAGAGGAGGTAAGGCCTCGCCGGGGCGTGAGCAGGGCCATGCTTGGCCTCGTTCTACCCCAGCGAGGCTCGATTTACATGCCTAGGCCCCACGACAGTGATGGAAACAATTATGCGATGGATCCAGGAACACCCCCAAACTATGTACCTGCTCCTACAGAGGGAGTGCAAGTCCATCCAGAACAGGCAAATAGCCAAGTTCCCAGACTTGGGAACCACCCACCCATTGGGTCTCTGTCTTATCAGGAATCAGCTTCAGTTAATTAACCCTCATCCAAGCCATAACTGCATCTAGGCACCAGTTGAGAACGTGTATGGCCTCTCCCAATTCAGATGTCACAGAGAAATAGAGGTGGGTGTTATCACCATACTGGTGACACCTTGCCCCAACTCTCCTAATAACTGCTCCCAATGGCTTCATATAGATAATAACATTTGGGGCAAGATAATGGCCTGTGGCACCCCACAATTCAACTGCCAAGGTGCTGAGGCACAGTAAATGGTATCATTGAGAGATGCAGAAGAAGTAACAGTTCACACTCTTCCCGAAGAAGGTCATCCACGCTAGGGTTGTGCGATGGAGTCTCGCCGGTCAGAAACGAGGCCGAAATTGGCCCTGCTCACGCCCGGCGAGGCCTTACCTTGCCCTCTCCGCGGAGAGCCACCCGCGCAGTTCGTTCCGTCCCGTCGTGTCACTTCCGGGACCGGAAATGACGCGACGGAACCCTGCGCAGGCGCACTGGACCTCTGTGGTGCGTTCTGCGCCTGCGCAGGGTCCCGTCGCGTCATTTCCGGTCTCGGAAGCGACGGATGGGGAAGAAGACACCCGATCAGGTTGGCGCCCCCGCGGAGAATCGGGTCGGGGGTGCGACCCGGCCTTGGAGGCAAGTCTACATCCACCAGCGTGACCAAGGCCAATTCTGTCCCAAAACTGGGCCTGAACCCAGACTGGAATGGATCGAGATAATCAGTTTCATCCAAGAGCACCTGCAGCTGAGACGTCACCACTATCAAGCACCATACCCAGGAAGGGGGTACTTGTGACCAGATGATAGTTGGCATATACCTCTGGGTCCAGGGAGGGTTCTTTTGGAAGTGGTAGTGTGGCCAAAGCCAAAAGGGGGTGAAGCCACCCCTTTCCTCTCTCCTTCCCTGCTGCCCTCTTCCCACTCCCTTCTCCTCCCTGCCCAGTAGGCTTCTAGGGAAACTCAAGGATAGTTTGTTTGTTTATTTATTTATTATATCTATGAATCGCCCATCTGGCCAGACATCCGGCCATTCCTTAGTTCCGCTTGTCTAGGACGAAGGAGGCTTCCTCCAGAAGCTATCCCTGCAAGCAGAGAAGATAGCTCTCCAGAGGCTGTGCTTTCTCCTCCTGTCATTCTTTCATATGACTAATCTTGCCTAGTGGTTGGGAAGGAATGGAGTAGGGTTGAGTTTGCACATAGGTGGTTGTACACAAATCTTACATATATGTGGTAGTGGAGGGGGGAGGAAGGCCGGTGACCATATCCTGGAGATAAACATTGCAGTGATGCATTCACCACTCCCCTGATTCATCTGGTCGTTCCCCCATGGCTAGCTCGAAGAAGCCGTAAAGAGCAAGGGCTAAAGAGAACATGTAGTTAGTCGTACAAATGAAAGCACCTTGTCCACATCCTCAGGCTCCAGGAACTTAATTGTTGTGAACCGCCCAGAGAACTTCGGCTGTTGGAAAGTACAGAAATGTAACAAATAAATAAACAAACAAACTGAAATGGATCCCACAAAACAGATTAAATACACTAGGGATATGTGAGGAATTCAATAGTGGGTGAAAATCAGACGGATTTTCTCGACTTGGCCCCACAGATTCCATTCTGTCAACCCTGAGCTAGCACTGACTTTTTCTGATGCTAATCGAGCCAGCACATGGACTTCTATTTTTAAAACGGGCCATGAATTGCATAGTTGTTTTTTTTTTAAAGGTCAGGGAAATTTGTGCAAAATTTGGGCTTCCAACCTGCAAATTTGTGCAAATTGCATTAAAGTGTGCAAATTGTGGAGCAGAGGCCTGAATTTTGTACAAATCTGAAATTAACTGTCAGAAATTCAAGGTGGCCAAGGTGGAGTGTGTGCATATGCAGTGGGAGGAGGATGTTTCCATACTTCTCGTGTTAAATGCTACAACAAGAACAACAACAAGAACAACAACAATGACTTGAATCTAACAAGTTGGCCCCAATTTGCACAACTTTAGTTCTCTGCTCCAAATATTTCAAGCAATTTTGTGGAAGTCAACCTCCCCCCCCCCCCCGACTCAGCTTGCTGTTGGCCATTGGGTCAAAAATGTGTTGAAAGGCCGTCAAGCTCAAATGGAATGGGTTTGCCAGTGTCACACATCCCTATTAAATGCACTGGACACCTAAACAGGCATTGCATCAATAGTGGCATTCAAGTCAGCATGAAGGTGAGCCATTTTAGCCTCAAAGTGTTTTGCAAACTCATCACAGTGGCCCTCCGTGGGCGCAAATATTGGATTCACTATTCAGTTATGGGTAGTCAGAACCAGTTCAAAACAGCACTACCTATTTATAGGGGAAGAAATCACATATATACTACTAGGCATTGTATTCTCTGGTTTCTCTTCAGATTGTACTCAGCATTGTAGAATGCCCAAGGTCCATAGAGGCAAAGAAAGCATGCACAATGTTAGTAAACTAAATGCTAAGAATTGTAACAGAAGCACATAGGTTCAGATGTTGAACTTGTTGCAATGCCCCCTTAAAAGATTCTAATAGCCGCATCTCCTGCCCCCCCCCCCCCTGCCTGAGCAGTGAATGGAGTTTCTTTTGTGCTCATCACCTGGAAACCTTTGTTCGCCACTCTGGTTGCTCGTTGGTACTTCTCAGATAACCTACCCATCCACTCTCTGCTTCAGCCTCAGCCTCACACTTGTTTTGCAAGCCACTGGGGAACATCATCATATGTCTGCAATTTGGCAGGCGACCAACGCATCTGGATGCCACATTTCTGCTCCATGCAAACAGGAGATAGAGTGAGATAATGGGCAGCTCAGGGAGGGCATGCATGCCGCTAAAGCAATCTCTACATGGAAATGGGATTAGATGATTGGAAATAATGTAAATCAATGATGTTCTGAAACCAGACTCGTATATTGCAGCGCTGTGATTGATAGGGTGGAACGGAGTCATTTGAGCCCCTCTCTTTGAACACCCTACTCATCAGAGCACTGTGCAAACTGGCTTTCCAGGAACATTCCACAGATAATATCAATCTCTCCTTCCGCCTCCAGTTAGTAGAACCCAAAGGAGCAACGCTGGCAAGCGAATGCGTTACCTCAGCTGAGAAGTCATGGTGAAAGTGCTAACCCACTCCATTCCGCAGCCCCTGAGGGCCATGCCTCTTCTGCTCTCCTTGTCCACCACAGTAAAAAAAGAAAGGGGGAAAAAGGAGTGTGTCAGCACAATAAATAAGCCATTGCTTTGCCATAGCAGAGAGCTGAACTTGGAAGGAAAAACTAAACCCTTTCCAAAAGGAGGCCATGCATAATGCCACATGGACAGTGAAAACGGGAAATGATATATTAGGTTGCTCTGTAGTGGGCGGAACTCAGGAGCTAAACAACGAGATGCTCAGTCCCTGTTTTGGTTCAGACATGCTTGCGACATCAATTCGATAGATGCTAGGTTACAACGTAATGGGGAAATCAGACTATTGGCTTACACCAGGGGTGGGCAGAAAGTAGATTTCTAGATGTCTTGGACTGCAACTTCCAGCATTCCTGACCATTGGCCATGCTGGCAGGGGCTTCTGGGAGTTGACGTCCAAAACAACTGGAGATATACTTTCTGCTGACCCCTGGCTTACACTACTGATAGTGTAATTTTGTGACAAAATAAAGATCTAAATATAAGAGCATCTCAGCTGACAGTATCCAAAGCAGGGCTTTCTATACATGACAGTAAGGCTAAACACACATTGGGACCCAGCAAAATCCTATGTGTGTGTGTGGGGGGGTGTAGGGTGGTCAGCTATGCATGGCCAAAAAGAGGCAATGCATCCCCCCAAAAAGAGGACAAATGAGGACACCAATTAGCATAAAATTTTCATATGCCAGTGTATATGTATAGATGCAAATTTAGAAATAATTACTCTAATTTAAATAGAAATACAATATATCTCACCATTGCGACCAGGTGACCTGTGTGCCTTCTCATTCTGCTGTCCAGGTGCTAACTGTTAATGGGCAACTTCAAGGCTCCTGCTTGCTCTGCCTTCTTACAGTTTGTTTGTTTGGTTTTATTTATATCCTGCCTTTCTGCCAAGAAATGTCACTCAAGGCAGTTCTTTATCTTTTACCTAGGCTTGGACTGGCCAGCCCTTCAAATAGAGGACACCTTCAAACGGAGGACTGTCCTCTCTGACAGCCTTTTAAATAGGGAACTGTCCTCTAACAGCCCTTCAGATAGAAGACTATCCTCTGTAAACTAGGTCACATGGCCACCCTAAGAGGGCTGCTGAACTGTAGAGAAAATCCTTTCCGCTAATGGTCACCTCAGAGTCAAAAGGTGATTAAAGTCCAAAGTGGCCACAAGGGAAAGGGGTAACTTGGGTTCAGAGCTGTCTCTCAGCTTTCATTTCAGAGGAGAAAGGAGGGGCTCAGCATCTTTTTGTCCCTGAGGCAATAGTTGGGGTGGGTGGGATTTGAGCTCCGAGAACAATTCTTTCTTCTTCTCCTGTGGGTTGCAAGGGCAGGGCAGATGCAGTCTCCCTTTGTCCCAAAGTAACTGTTCGGTGGGGTGGACTTGCTGCTCTTTGTGTTGGCTGGGGAAGTGAGTTTCTTGCTATGCTCGGTGAGCAGAATTATACTCTAGCCCTACTCAGGCCTAGAGCTTGCAAGGTGCCCTCAGCTACCAGGAATATTCCCATTTTTCACCCTTGATATTTTCCTCCAAGGATTTGGGGTTCCTACCATTGCTAGAGAGACTGTCTCCTATTCTGCCTTCCTCCCCAGCTCCCAGCATGTTTGCACATGAGGGACCCACTTTACGAATGGTTTGGGTTTTGTTTTTTTTAATTTCTTGCTATAAGATGTAGAGATAAATATTAATCAGATTGAACCACTCACTCCACTCACAATCTATTAGCCTTAATAATAAAAAAGGAGACATGAATAACAAACACTGAGTTGGTCCCATGTAAGAAAAGGAATATTTGCTGATAGAGAATATGAAAAAGGGCACACCATCCAGCCAAAATTAAGCACCTTTTTCATTGATTTCCACATACACTCACATTCCTCCTACTGAAGTCAGTGGGGCTTAAAAGTGCTTCACTTTGACTGGATGTTACTCATAACATTTAATTTGTTCCTTTTGTTCTGAGAGTGACATATGTTGCTGATTTTAGCAGCAAATAACAAGCATAAATAATACTGACGGAGGGGGGAAACCCCTATATACATGAAGAAATTGATATGTGGCTTCCTTTAGAAGCGACCTGTTCTGTGTGTTTATTTGCAGCCACTCTGTAGAAGTAATTACAGTCACATTGGCATTTGAAATTTCAAATCTTTGCACATTTCAATTATTTTGTTTCAGGACTTTTCCCTGGACAAACACACTTTCTGTCTCCTCGTGGTGGAAATATCTCCTCATAATGCTCCCAGATAATTACCCAGTGAACAGAACTCATCTGTTTTAGTGCATGTTTAGATAAGAACATGGCACGGTACAGACTGATGTGGGATAGCCAACTTTGACTGATGTGAACCAGTCCTGTCAGGTGGTCACATGACGACTTCCCATTCCATTGGAAGCCCCGTCATTCATCCTTTCTCCCTGTGGGTTACCCCTACCCTACCTTAGATGCACCAAAGCCCTGTTGTGCAAGCAGTGGGTCCTGCAGGCTCAATGGAACCAGCAGAGTGGCCCCACTGATTGCTGCCCCATGTCCAGGATCTGTGTAACGTAGTGGTGTGTAGCGTAGTGGTGAGAGTGTTGGACTGGGGCTCAGGAGATCTGGGTTCTAGTCCCTGCTCGGCCATGCAACTCGCTGGGTGACTTTGGGCCAGTCACTGACTCTCAGCCTAACCTACCTCACAGGGTTGTTGTGAGGATAAAATGGAGAGGAGAAGGAGGAGGATTATGTAAGCCGCCTTGGGTTCCTTGCAGGAAAAAAAGGCGGGGTATAAATATGATAAATACATAAATAAATAAATAAATAAATAAATAAATCTGAACCTAGGACTTCTTGTATGTGAAACTTTCATTGTTCCACGGGGCTAGGGCTCCATATGCACTTTGCTGGTTCCTGATATGTGTGGCTGGGTCTGTGAAGTAGGTAGGGATCTGCAACACTGGAAAATCCATTCCATTTAAGCTCGCTGGACTTTCGACACATTTCTGACCTGATGGCCAAAATTGGGTTTCTGGCTTCTGTGAAATCACTTGGAATTTTTGCGCAAATGTGGAGTTGAGAACTACATATCTCTAGCACGATTTGCACAAATTGGGGCCAACTCATTCAAGTCGTTGTTGTTCTTGTTGTAGCTTTTAACATGAGAAGTATGGAAGCACCCTCCTCTCACTGCATAGGCACACACTCCACCTTGGCCACCTTGAATTTTCTGACAATTTCAGATTTGTGCAAAATTCGGGCCTCCCCTACGCAATTTGCACAACTATATACGCAATTTGAGTAAATTTGCAGAGGGGAGGCCCGAATTTTGCGCAAATTTCCTCTTCTTAAAAAGAATAATATGCAAATTGCACCCCGTTTTAAAAATGGAAGTCTGCGTGCTGGCTCAACTTGCTTCAGGTTGTGTTGGTGCCAGTGCAGGGTCGACAGAACGGAATCCATGAGGCCGAGTAGAGAAAATCTGTTGGATTTTCACCCTCCCTATCTGATTCCTCACACATCCCTAGAAGCAGGCACTTGTAGGGCGACAAATGGCATCTAATGAAGCTTCCCTCTGGGGCTGAAGGTAGCTTGTGGGGGATGGGGGATTCTCTTTGGGATCGTGGCCGTGTGTGTGTGTGTGTGTGTGTGTGTGTAATCCTGTTTCTGTGTCCTCCCCCATGGCTGTTATATGGGGGGGGGGATAGATATGTTAAAAGCACTCACATTTTTAACAACACATCTAGTTTGGCCCGGATTTTCTCTTTTAAAACAATAACTTGATTTAAAACTAAATCTGACCATAATGAAAACAAGTAATCTCTTAAAACTGAATTTATGACCCTCTCGTGAATTTACAAAATGCTGCTTTTAGGCTTCTTTTCATTGTAAAGAAAGACAGGACTGAGGGGAAACATCATTTAGCACAATAGTTTGTGTAGTTACATTATGCCCTGATGCTGGGAGATGGAGACGGGCAAATCACCCCAGGCGTCATCCGCTGACCCATCTGAGTGACATTTGACTCCTGTTTTAAGCCTCGTAACTACCTGAACTCTGCAATTGGCTCAGTGGCAGTACTCTAATTATAAATGAACGTTTCTGTGGTTATAGCAACCAATGAATATGCACCTTGATTTAGGAAGTATCTAAGTAATAAATGGATTTAAAAAAATTAAATCAATGGGCTGGATCCAAATTCAGTCATGCTTAGAATACGTACACCCTTTCAAATCAATGGGACAGGTCAGTCAGGATCAACTTAAGTCCCACTGATTTCAATGGGTCTACTTCAGGGGTAAGCAAACTTTTGGGGCCATTCGGCAATTTGAGAAACTGTCATGGGCACCACCCCAAAATGGCTGCCATGGGAGACAAGCAGAGGTGGGGTCTGAGCCCCAACACACCAAACAGCTCCTTTGAACCCATAGTTTTCAGCACCAAGAGAAGCCTATCTCACAGCTGCTGATTAGAAAATGTGTTTTGGGTGGGGGGTTTTTTGTAGGGCACCTTGTCAGACACCAAGACAGATGTCTGCAGTGCATTGCATTGGTGCCCTGTCTTCTCACTAACTGTCCTCTTCAAGTCCCCCATCTAACTGTATTTTTCAACTGATTCTCCCTGCCTGTCACTCACTTGGACCCCACCCACCATTCCATCACACTGTCATGCATTCTTCCACTGATTCATCTGTTACACTCTCCACCTCTTCGGCCTCTCATCTCTGTCTATTGCCTCATCTGCATCTTTACTACCTTGATGCCATGCCTCCTAGTTCTCTTCATTCTTATTCAGCTGTAACACTCCATTGTGGCCCTGTCAGCAAAATGCCGACCAAATGTTTGAAGCAGAGGTAAGGTGGGATAAGGTGAGAGGAGTGGCAGCTGGCCCTCACTTCCCTTGCCAGCTGGCTTTCCCTATCTTTCATTCACTTTTCACCATTTTTCTTGAAGCTCACTGGGTGACTTTGGGCCAGTCACTGGTTCTCAGCCTAACCTACCTCACAGGGTTGTTGTGAGGATAAAATGTAAGCCACTTTGGATTCCTCATAAGAGGAAACAAGGCAGGATATAAATGTCATAATCATCATCAATTATCCCAGGCCTTTTTAATCTGCCTCCGACAGGTTGAAAGATGACTGTTTTATCTATTTTTCATTCTGCAGCATAGGTCAGTTTTGCAATGCAGACAAGGCAGAGGGAGAGGATGGGTTTACTGGCTTGTGATTTCACCCTGCATAGAGATATTGTTTCTTACAATGGAGATCTGCAACAAAAAGTTGCTGGGTATCCTCACCTCCTAGGAGGAGTGCTCCTGTTTTGGTTCCTGCAGGCCAGCCAGCTATGCCTTCCTCCAGGCTACTCTAGCCCTGGGACAGGCGGCCACCAGATATTTTGGACTACAACTCCCAGCAGCCCCAGCCACCATGGCCAGTAGTGGGGGATTATGGGAGTTGTAGTCCACTGTCCCTTCCAGTTATGCATTTTTCTTTTCCAGCTGACACTCAAAATTCCACGGCTGCTGGGCATGCTTAGTCCTCATTGGGCTGTTTTGGGGTGGCGTGTTGTTGTTTCCCCCCCTCCTGTTCCCCCCCCAAATATATTTTTTTCCACTTCTGCAAACCTTAAGGGTACCCCTGAGCCTGCTGACACCCCCCCTCTTATGCCTTCCTCCAGGCTACTCTAGAGTACCCCCCTCTTATGCATGGACGGTGCCATCTTGGCTACATAAGGGACCAGCACTGGGAGAATGAGTTCACATTAGTATAAGGGATGATGATGATAGCTGCTGATAGAGCTATCCTCCATGAATTTCTCTGATCTCTTTTCAAGCTTGTGATATGTATCACTGTATCTTGTAGTGGCAAATTCCATTCATGAAGAAGAACTTGCTTTTCTGCCTATCCTGAATCAAAAGCCAACTTCTCTCACCCCTGACCTGGCAGCATTAACCATGCAGCATTTGTTTGCTTATTTATTTGAGCTTCTAACAGTAATATGGTGAAACATTTCTGCTTCTAATACCTTGGCTTAGGAGCAAAAAAAACCCCTGCCTGATGCACTGTGGTTCCAATTTGGACAGTTTGTTCTCACATACGATATGGCAGAATTGCAGACCAAAATGGAGAAGTGTGCACGAAAATGCTCACCAATTTTAATGCAAACTGTTGTTGTTTTAAAAAAATTCTCAATGTTCAGGATGATCTGATCTTGAGAATGGGGGGAAAAAAAGAAATGGACAGAAACTGAATGTGGCAGATTCATCCATCCCTACTCGAAGGTGCCAACCCTAGTTAGGCAGAAATTCTGCACCAACTGTCAGCTGATTATCCGGTTCAAGTGATGCAAATTATTCTGTTTTTGGAGTCCACTGGAGGATTTCAGATTAGTTCCGGGGCAGGACTGGGCACAGATACAGGAGCTGCCTTTTGTTCACGCTCTATTTCTGATGTTCAGGTATGAGTGTCGTTCCCTATGTAGCCAAAGCGGAATCCCCCACACACAAGCAGAAAGTATCAGTAAACTCAGGGGAACCCTGAGGCTTGCAGAAGAACACAATTCCCTAAGAGGAGCATCCCTAAGAGGAGCATCTAAGAGGATCATCATCATCACCTTTTATTTGTATGCCGCTTTCCCACACAAATTGCACCCAAAGAAGCTCACAACATGGCAAATAAATAACAGTAAATATAATATACAAAACATCAAAGAACACTAAATATAATATTCAAAAAATAATTTACAAAATATCAGAGAATAGTAAATGTAATTTACAAAATATCAAAAAACACGAAATATAATATTCAACAAATACAATAGAAATAATTACAGATTAAAATCAGGGCCTATTATGAAAGGGAATGTTTTTAAAGTGTATTTTAATTGTATTGTTTAAACGCCATGTATGTTTTCTCTTTATCATTATATTTTTCTTATTTCTCCTGTTGGATGTTGTTTTGCTTGTACTTGCAATGGCCTATGGCTAAAGCAATAAACATATGATTCCTAGAATTTACAAAATATAAAAAAACACGAAATATAATATTCAACAAATACAATAGAAATAATTACAGATTACCATAAACAATTCAATAATAATTATACTAAGGTTAAAAAAAAAAAAGCAGCAGCAGCTTTTGTAGCTGGAGTCAGTCAGGCCCCACCCTCCCTGGCCAGGTGTAATGAGCCAGGGGAGCAGGGACCAGGTCTTGCAGGACTCACAGCTAGATGGTCTCTAGGCGAGCCAGTGTGGCGTAGTGGTTAGGGTGTTGGACTGGGACTCGGGAGATCCGGGTTCTAGTCCCTGCTCCGCCATGAAACTCATTGGGTGACTTTGGGCCAGTCACAGACTCTCAGCCTAACCTACCTCACAGGGTTGTTGTGAGAATAAAATGAAGAGGAGGAGGAGGATTATGTAAGCCGCCTTGGGTTCCTTGCAGGAAAAAAGGCGGGGTATAAATATAATAAATAAATAAATAAATAAATAGGCCATCAAAACAGCCCAATGAGGACTGAGCATGCTCAGTGGCCACAGAAGTGTGTGTGTGCGCGCGCGTGTAGTACCTAGGGATGTTGGAGAGTCCTTAGTCTCCAGTCACGAGTCGAGTCACGAGTCTTTAAACCTGAATCTCGAGTCCGAGTCCTTGGTCCAAAATGGTGACTCACGAGTCACTTCCAAAGCTGACTCCACGAGTCCGTATTAAAATCAATGGGGGGGTTTCCCAAACAAAATAAGGCTATTTCAGATGTGTGGCTTAAATAAATTCTAGGCACAAGTGTGTCTTTTTATTTCAAAACTCTGCAACTGATTTTGGCAAGAACAGACCAGGCAGACAAACCCAAAATAACCAGGCAGGCAGAGGAGGCAGGGAACCCCAAAGCAGGCAGGCAGAGGCCTTTGTCTTGGACAATTCAAACTGTGGAACTGGTCAAGAAGAGACCAGGCAGGCAGAGGAGGCAGGGAACCCCAAACAGGCAGGCAGAGGCAGCCAAACCCAAAATGTCTGAAAGGTTGCATTTTAGGAAAATTATTTAAAAAAATAAACTTGCTGTACTTCCTAAAACTTATCCATGTTGCACTTGAGGAACATGGTTTTTTCCTAAATGTTTGGCCCCCATTCTGGAATGGTGAGGTCTCATCACAATTCCACCCTCACTGAACACCCACTCTACTGACCAAAGAGAGTCAGTAGTGAAAATGCCCAAAGAGAGAGGAGAGAGAGAACCCACACGCACTGGCTTTAGAAAAGCCCCTTCCCCTTTAGATATTTTACGGTCTTTCCCTGGAGAAAGAAGCTGGATTACAAAATGCTTCATTCTTAGTTCGAGAGCTACTGGGGGTCAAGCTTGCTTTGAAGCTATTGCCTCTGCCCTAAAGCCCTTACTCTTGGCTGAATGTTACACAGTGCGGAGGAAAGGATCTCTGCACGTGTAGATAATCACTCTCTACTTTGTAGTTATTACTACAGTTATATCCGGAAATTCACCCCCTCTCCACCCCTATTTAAGAACCCACTGTGTGAACAGAATGCTGGACTAGATGGATCCTTGGTCTGATCCAGCATGGCTCTTCTTAGGTTCTTAAAGAGTAGGGGCAGAGAGGGGGTGAATTTCCAGCAAGCTTGATCCCTTACAATTGTAATTTTTTCAAAACTAAACTTTGCTGGCAGTGCTTTTTTTTTTTCACTCCAACATCCCGGTGTTGAACTTGAGATGCAGCCATGAGCAACAACAAATAAAGAATTATGAGTGATGAAGAGTTCTGTGTAACTGAAAAGCTTGCATCTTTCCACATCAATAGTAAATGATCCAACAGAGTGGGGGGTGGCATGGGAAAGCACTTATTTTTGTATTGCTTAGGGCAGATCTGCACAACAAACCTGTATTTGTGTTTATACCAGTTAAACTATGGTGGGGAAGGTATGATTTTGCAGCATGCAACCCTACACATCTGCTCAGAAACAAGCCCCACTGTTTTCAGTGGGGCTTTACTTCCAGGTAAATGTATCAAGGATTACAGCCTAAACCAGTTCAAAAATCTGTCATGCAGAGATGCCTTCGCTTCAAGGTAAGAAAAACCAAAATATTCCTTAAGGTGGCAGATCGTTAGATGTGTTCCCCCTTCTTCCCGCCCACCCCACCTTCTTAAGATTTGTGTTAACTTTCTATGAAAATAATAATTACCCCCCCCCATCCAACAATTAAAAACAACAACTCAACTATACAAACCTTTTGTAAAAATGGATGAGAAGGGGGGGATCAAACAAACTTTGTAGTCATGAGTAATATTTAAGTTCCTTGGAAAGTGGATGGAATTGCCTGGAAGAAACCTGCCTTTGCAGAACACACACAGAAACACACACACATCAGTTTAAAAAAGAAAGAAAGCAGCTAACTTAACTCTTTTTGTAAAAGTTTCTTTCCCCTCTCCAGTGCTGCCTACCTCAGCATCTCCTGTCCTCCAACTGCTCTGCCTGGCTGCACTGGAGCAACATTTAAATGGTTCCCCCGCACCAAGGTGGTGCAGCATGAAAAAGGAACCTACTGGAAACAGGGACTTGGAAACTTTTGTTCTTAGTCGAGTTGAGACTGAGTCCCATTAAAAAATATAGGGACTCGAGTGGGAGGGAGAACTCAGTCGGACTCACGAGTCGAGTCTTGGAGTCCGAGTCCCCATCCCTGGTGTGTACAAATGAATACCAGATGGGAGGAAGAAAGGAATGGGGTATAATGGAGAAAGGCATGGCTGGCTGGAGCAATGAACAGGAGCACAATATGTCTGCATACGTCCCTGTCAAAAAAACCCCATTGCCCTGTCAAAACCCCATTTTAAAAGGGAGCAAGTAATTGCCTTGATGGTGATTACTACCAATGGGAGTGACTAAATAATAACCGAACTTTATTTCCAGTGAAATGAACCACAGATTTGAAGTACCCTTTTGAAGAGCAGCGATGTCATAGCGACACGCCCAAATCTTCTCAGAAATAATAGCTATGGGCCCAAACTCCAAACACTCTTACATAGACCTCTACCTGGGTTAAACAGAGGCAACCCAGAACCTTCAGCCTTTTTGAAATCAGTTATAGGTTCAGAGCAGAGTAGGAGAAAAAGGCTGTGCAGCCCAATCTAGTACGTACATTGTTACTTAGAAGTAATTCCCACTGAGTTCAATGGGGCATGAGTAAGCATTAAGTGGGCCTTGGATTACAGCTGTATTAAGCTAGTGGTCTTCCTGAGCATGGCTGCTGATAGAGGAGGTCAGAGGCAAATGTTTTGCTATTCCGAACTGTGATGACATTTAATCAAATTAATCTCAGGTAAGGATGTTCAAGGAATTTGGTTTGGTCCTCATTTACCGGTAAAAGGAAGCCAACCTGATCTACACCTCCTGCACTAATGTGCAGTTATCCTCTGGATTTGGCACTTCTCCACATTTTTGCAATGCAAACCCAACTAAAAAAAAGGACCAAAAGGCATATATAAATGAGTGTTTTATGATATAATAAGGTGAGAAAAAACATACCTCAAGAGAAAGTGTGTTGAGGAATGTGCATTTTGTGAGAAAGCATATTAAAAATACACATTTAAATACAAACTTTATGTCAATTTTTTTTTTTTGTAAAATAAATAAATAAATCCACGGATTAATGCAGAAATGTGATGGGACAGATTTATGAAGGGACACACACAAAACTGACATGGACTGGAAATAGATTGATCCATTTGTCCCCTAATCTCGGGTCATCTTTTTGAGGTCAGAAGATAATGATGGGAGGTCTATGCTACAAAGGAAAACTATTTATTCAGTCACAGCTATAGGAACCTGCTTGGGAGAGCAGATAGCTTTGTTTTCAAGGAATGGAAGGTTGCAACTTGCAATCCATCTGGAACCGAATTGTCTCTTTCAGAGAGGGCATGACTTTTATCACCTGCTGACAGAATGCATCAACCCTGGATTAATGAGCTTAGCAGCTTCCAGGGGTGGTGGTGGTGGTGTGGAGGGACTTGCATAAATCAACACTAGTGTGGCAAAAAAATTATCTCTCTCCTAAATGAAGAAATGCTCCCTCAGGTATGATGTTACCCTGAGAACAGCATTTCCTTCAGCACATGCTGATTATTGCTTATGTTGTCTGGGGAAATAACTTCAGATTCAGTTTTTTTACAGTCTAGCACTCCGTTGCAAGGCAAAATGGAAGGCAAGGTCCATACCCCATTCATTAGCAACAGAACTATGTGAAGGAGTTAATAATTATTCCTTCTCTTTTAAAGCAAGGATGGGCAACTTATGGCCCTTCAGATGTTTTGGCCTACAAATCCCATCAACCCTAGCCAACATAGCCAATGGTGAGGGGTGATGGGAGTTGTAGGTCAAAACACCTGGAGGGCCACAAGTTGCCCAACCCTGATTTAAAGGGTAACTTAACTGACAGCACAATCCTGTGCATATCTACTCAGAAGTAAGTTCCCTGGAGGTCAATGGAACTCACTCCAAGGCAAGTGTTCATAGGATTTCCACCTGAATCTGGGAGATGGTCAATTGGCTAAGATGACCGCCCCCCCCCGCTCAATAAATCATGGCTGAAACAAGACTGAGACAGTTTCCCATATCCAATTCCAATGCTGTCCAATAAACTACAGCAGATCTACATGCAAAAGAAAACTGGAAGGAATGAGAAGAGTTCTGGATAACTCAAAAGCTTGCATATCTTTTCACCAACAGAATTTTGACATGCAGTAGACAGACCCATTTCATATTAGATCACTTAATTTGTTGATATTGTGATTATTTCCATTGGGTAAAAGGAATAGAAATGTGCAAAGGGAAAATAAAAAGTTGGGTGGACAGCTGACTAGCTTAGACTGTGCAGCAGTGCAGTCAGTCAGTAGCTGAGAATCATCAACAGGGTATGTCTATGCTGAAGCAGAGATTAGAGTTGAAAGCTGAAGGAACCTGCAAGTGGAGGTAAGATGGTTGGTTCCAGCCCCGTCCCCCAAAGTGCACATGCATCTTTATAAACCCCCCAGAGAGCTTTGACTATTGGGTGGTATAGAAATGGAATGAATGAATGAATGAAATGAATGCATGGCTTGAAGGGGGATCAGTTGCAGCTTGGAACGAAGGGTGAGGAAAAATCCTGTATACTTCAAGGATGTCCATTCTTTCCTCTTCTGTTTGTTTTACTTGCACAATCTTATGCATGTTTACCCAGAAGTAAGTCCCAATGAGTTCGATGGAGCATACGCCCAAGCAGGTATGTTTAAGATTGCAGCCTTAATGATAGGCCCATTGGCAATTGCAATTAGGTATAGAAGAAGTCGTTGGTCAAGAGAGAGTCAAACTTTATGTCTGGATGACATCTTTGTATCAATGCAGAATCCTTTAAAATCTAGGATTCCATTATTGGCCATTTCACAAGACTTTCCAGTGATCTATGGATATGCATTGACTACAGATATGCCCGAGTCACTGACTTACACAGATGGAAAAGGCCAAGCAACTGGATCTAACTTTTAAACAGGTTAATATGAAATAATAGAGATCAGTCAGCGATAAGTGGGGATTACAATCAACTCAGATTTTAGTCAACTGTTTCAATTAAATTACAATCCTCTGCTTCTGAAGATTAAAGCAGATTTAGATAATTGGGATAAGCTGAAATGGTACAGGACTGCACAAATAACTGCAGTCAAAATGTCAATTATGTCTAAGCTTCTGTTTATTTTTTAGTAATATTCCAGTATCTGTACCAGCATATCCTTTAAGGAAGTCCCAAAATATGATAGATGCTTTTGTGTGGGGTGTGTGGGGTGTGGGGTGGGGGTAAGAAAGCAGAGTCTTGAGCTGACTCATTACAAAAGAGCCTGAGTAGAAGGAAAGTCAGTAGTTGCTAATGGGAAGTATTATTATGTGGCAGCTAAAACGGGATAGTTGCTCCAGAGAGCAAGAATGGATTCTAATGCCATGGCTTTCTAACAATGAATAATCTAGATTAGTATGTATAGTATGTTCAGATCTTTTACAAGTTGAGCAAAATGGGCTATACGTTCTGCTTGTGTGAGTAAGCCCTTTGGCTTAGGATAATTGGTGATGGCCAGGTTTTGGTTCTGTAGCTGCAGAAACCAAGTTGAGGGTCCCAAAGGACGATATGGGGGATGTGATTGGAGCGTAATTTCTGAGGGAAGGTGAGAAGTTTCCTTGGGGGGTTGTAGAGGAGGCCGCAGGTCTTGCGAAATACCAAAGGAATGGTTAGTGGGCTGATGACCAAGTTGAACTAAGTTCTGTGGCTTAGGTTCTCGCGATGATGCTTCAGTGCACCTCTTTTTATTTTGCTCTGTGGAAGGTGGGGGCTTATTCCTATCTTTACCTTCCAGTAATTTAAATAAGTTATTATAATTCATTTTAGGATGGATTTTGGGTCTCGTAGATTTGAAGTTTTTTGATTTTTTAATTTGTTTGTTTTTGCCAATAACAGATTTACTTCTATTGGGCCCAATTTTCTTGATGACTGACTCTACGGATTTTCCATCGCTGTTCTTGCTGTCATGGTTTTTACTAGTTACTCTGATACAAGTTATTGGAACAGTTGTGTGGTTTAACGAGGGTTTAACAGTTGTGTGGTTTAACGATTTTGTTCCGCATCTTTCATGTGGGATTCAGTGCCATTAGAGTTGTGGCTCGCTCTTAATTTGGATAACACTAATTCAGTTAATGTTGTGAGGAGCGCCTTGCATTCTGAAAGAAAGTTTTTAATCTGAACAAGTTCAGCCCATCGTGTGGACAGCCGCTGTATCAACTCATAGCAGATTGACAACAAGAAGATGATCGGAATTAAATTCTTTGTCGTTAGTCGGCTGGTCTGATTCGGTGGGCAGTGATGAGTTGGATACAGTAATACCTTGGATTACAAGTAACTTGGTTTGAGAGCGTTTTGCAAGACAAGCAAATTTTTAAATATTTATTTAATTTTTTTTTACTTGATATATAAGCGACGTCTTGCAATACAAGTACTGTAGTACAGCTTAAATTAAAAATCTCTGTACAAATTTTTTTTGGGGGATTTCGTTTTGATATAAGAGTATTTTGGATTACAAACACGTTTCCGGAACGAATTATGCTCTCAATCCAAGGCATGACTGTATTTTAGGGGGATCTTGTAATTTAGAGTCAGTGCAAAGTTCATCCATGTTTGCCATCTCCTCAGCTAGCACCAGTCTCCTGTGTTATCCACAGTATAACATAGTATGGTTATGTCCATACAGCTTCTGACAACTTGGAAGAGATATAGGAAGGCTTTATCACAGACATCTCGCCTTTGGCATCACTTATTCAAGATCCAGTATTACACACACACACACACGTAGGTGATCACTCGTGACCGAGTAAGATTGTCTTCCAGGATAAAATTACAAAAATTATAAAAAGAGGAAATTGTAAAAAATTGTGTAGACTCTAGCAATGGGTTCGTAAGTGACTGTGGAGGCCAATTCTAGATCCACACAGCTTCCTACAGTGAGGACACAGGTTGCCAGATGGAAGATGGTCCTGTAAAGGATTCATTTGATGTGCTTTCCACTTAGCATGTTTTTCCCTTTCACCTTGCACTTGGGCTTCTTCAAAGTCCATAGAACCTTTGTGAAAGGCCAACCTCCAGTTAAAGCATTCATGGGCCAGAGCTCCCCAGTTCTTGATGTTTATATTGCAATTTTTTTTAGATTAGCCTTAAGAACATCTTTAAACCTCTTATACTGACCACCGATATTCCACTTTCTATCCTTGAGTTGGGAATAAAGTAACTGCTTTGGGACTGGGAGACAGCAGTCAGACATTCGAACAACATGACCGGTCCATTGAAGTTGGCGTATTGAAGGATCATTTTTTCAACTCTAGTAGTCTTTGCTTCTTCCAGTACACTGACATTTGTTTGCCTATCTTCCCAAGTAATTTGCAGAATTTTCTGGAGGCAACGTTGATTAAATCTTTCAAGGAGGTGGAAATGACGTTTATAGACGTCATTTACACACACACACACACACACACACACACACACACAGCGCCATGTAGTAAACTAAGGAGATAGGTATAAAGAGGAAATGGGTTTATTTCATATGATGAACTCAGTGGGAACATTTGGGACAACAGCTTCTTTTTAATATCATTGCCCACACCTTTGAAATGTTCTTATATAGAATTGACAAGGGAATCATGATAGCAAAAAATAGAGAATTGGAAGATATTTAAACATTTATTTATTTATTTATTATATTTATACCCCGCCTTTTTTCCTGCAGGGAACCCAAGGCGGCTTACATAATCCTCCTCTCCATTTTATCCTCACAACAACCCTGTGAGGTAGGTTAGGCTAAGAGGCAGTGACTGGCCCAAAGTCACCCAGTGAGTTTCATGGCCAAGCGGGGACTAGAACCCGGATCTCCTGAGTCTGACATAACTGGATGTCAGTCTGGCTTACCAATTCCAGATGAGGACAGGAAAAAACATACATTTAGATTGATTAGATTGAGTTGCACAACCTTTTTCTGCCCTGAGGGCCACATCTGGTGCCAGCTGGGGAGGCCAGGAGCTGCACATGTGCATGCATGCATACACATATACACAAACACTTGCCCCCCCCACAAAGACACATGCACACACGCACACACACGCACACACACCTCAGCAAGCAGGGATGTGGAGGTTTAAACCTCCCTTCTCTGCCTGCTGAGATCTAGAAATCATTGGGAGGGATGAAGGTGAAATCCTCTCCCTTCCCATGGTGATTGCTAACCGGAGGGGGAAAATGATTTTAGAAGTGGGATTGCTGGGGCTAGGAGGGGCCTTTGCCTCTCTCATTCCTCAGTGATCCCCAGAAAAATCACTGTCCTGGCTAGGAATGGGAGAATGGGAAAAGTGCATTTTGGGGTGTATTTTTCAAAAGTACGCACTCCCCCACTTGACTAAAGCGTAAAAATGAGTTTGTTCGTTTGTTTTTAAATGCACATTTCAAAGTGCATTTTCCAAAATAATAATAATGCATTTTTGAATGCGATTGCAAGTTCGAGAATATGTGAACATTTTTCAAAAATATGCGCTCCCATTTCATATTCACATTCGGGGTTGCAAATGGGGCAAGTTTGGATGGCTTGTGAACTGAACTGAAATTCTCTCTCATCCCTAGCGCCAGTTAATGTAGACCAGGGCTCTCCAACCTTGGGTCCCCAGATGTTGCTGGACTACAGCTCCCAGAATCCCTTGCCATCTACAGGCCTGTGGCTCATGCTGGCTCAGCTTGTCTGAGTGTGGAAAGCTCAGCAGGGTCAGGCCTGGTTATTACTTAGATGGGAGACCCCTCCTCTAGTTTCCTGAGCAGGGGGTTGGACTCGATGGCCTTGTAGGCCCCTTCCAACTCTATGATCTATGAATCTAGCCATGCTGGCTGGGTATGTTGGGAGCTGTAGGGCAGCAACATCTGGGGACCCAAGGTTGAAGAGCCCTGATGTAGACAATACTGAGCTAGGTGGACACATCTTACTTGATAGAACTATAGAAGGCAGCTTCTCATGCTGCAGTGGTCCATTGCAAACTTCAGAATGGTTGAGGAACTTTCAGTAGCAAAAATGGGCAAATTAGCTAGATTGATATGGCTCTTGGTATGAAATTGTGCTGCAGACCTGGGTCCCCTTTGTTATGTATAGATGGATGTTTCTTTCTACTTGTGTGTGTGTGTGTGTATATATATATATATATATATATATATGAGAGAGAGAGGTTTCCCCCCTTCCACACTGAACTCCTTGAAGATCTTAATAGGAAGGAGCAAGTCCCTACAATGAGAGTAAACCAGAAGCCCAGAGCAGTGGAGATAAAATAGGCTGAGAAACCTATCTGCCTCACTTTAAGACTATCCCCAGTATAAGTGATTATGAAGATGGGAATAAAGTAGAATTAATGGCAGCCTGACTGAGTAGACCAGCCCTTCTGGTCCAATAGACTATACTCACAGATAAAAACTTGTTGGAGACCTTAGACTAGGGGCACAAAACCAGTTTTTGGTGGGTGTTCATTGGCCAGGTGGCATCAGTATGTATGGCCACACTCACTGATGTCAGTGGATGTGGCCATGCCCACTGACATCATAAACCACCACCTATTTTGTTTTTTTCCATCCTGGGAGAGTTACACAGTTCCTGTCAGTTGCTCCTCCCAGCACTGGCTGAGTCCCCAGCTTTGCATGGCAGTCATCATCCCCATGGGGGTGGTCTGCACTGCATAGAAGGAATCAACCAGTCCTGGGAAGTGTGGTCACTCCTCCCAGCACCAGCCAAGTCTCTGGCTTGGTGCAGCATGCAGTGTCCCCAAGGATTCGGCCAGCTCTGGGAGGAGTGGCTGTGGCCTCTGATGCACGCATCCCTGCTGTTATCTTCGATCTGAGATCAGATTGGAGATAACAGCAGAGATTCCTTCAGGGGGTGGGGCTTGTAGGCCAAGCCACATCCCCTGGAGGAACCCAAAGAGGCTCTGCAGGCTGGATGCAGAACTTCAACAGGCCAGAGGTTCTGCATCTCTGTCTTAGTGCTACAGTTTAAAGGAGGACATAAGCAAGGGTGGACCAGAAACCAGTTCAAACAAACCTGGTAAACTAGGCCTCTTAAAGTAACATGTCATGGTCCAGACAACCCTTTTCACAGTGGCTGGTGGTTTGCATCCCTACCCCTTCTGTGCCTGAAGAGGACTCCACTCCAATGCTTAAGGACATATCTACCACAGTGGTTCACTATGCTAGGCCTGAGATCCCTGCCCAAAGATTTTTCGCCATGCTACTTAAGATTTTTGCCAGAGACCAGTTAAGGGGTCTGTATCGAAAAGTCTTTGAAGGGGCTGACCTGATGACTGTGTGTTTTCTGCTGCTGTTGACTTTGTACAGTCTCCTGTTGGATAAATATATTACTTGATGATATTTCAAAGGGTTTTATTGCTTTTATGTGAGCCTTCTCAAGGGCCCATAGTGGGTGAAAAAGTGGTGTCAGATTTAATAACTGAATAAATACTACTGAAAGATATGGAGTATTGTTGGACAGCATCACAGTTTACAAATATTACAACAAAGTGGACTGAAAGAGAAGGAGTATTACTTGGTGGGTGGGTGTGATCTAGGACCATCCTTCAAGGGTGTTAGAGTGCAGAGCTTCTTGTCCCTCCACCTCTCTAGTTGGGGCCAATACAAGATGGTTGAGTTCAAGTTTACATGTTGTAGATCTCCTAAATAATATAGTCACATCCCACTCCATTTAAAAATAATAACACATATATGGTGCTGAGAATAATTTTGAGGCAGACAACCAATGCATAATATGAATACGGTCCATTGGAGTATGTATGTTGGATTTGAATAGAAGATTGAGTTCTAGTTTCAGCTCAACTATGGATTCTGTCTTAGTACATCTATCAATTGTGAGCCAGTGAGGCAACTTTGCAACTATCCTATTTAGAGCTGGGCACAAATGGCCTCTCATAATTCTCCACCCCATTTGTGGATGGAGAAATGGGGTGGGGGAAATGTTTACCCAATTTCTCCAGTGGGAGAGAAATTTCCCAACAGTTTCTCAATGCTGGAGCTCATCATTAGCAGCGACAGTAGCATATTTCATCTTTTTCCTTTTTTTTTTTTTTTTTTTTGCCATCACTGCAAGTCGCAGCAGTAGCAATTGTGTTGGCAGCCTGGCCACTATTTTGCCACAATGCCCCAGCTCTAGCACTATCCTAGGGCTTTGTTGCAAGGGTAAAATGGCAGGCCTGCCCGAAATGGTGGAGAATATTTGGAGAAAATTCTGCAAAGGAGTCTACTTTTTTCTAGTGGAGTGAGGAAATAAAAATCTCAGATATGTTCTCAGAAAGAAAATGTCTTTTGAGAAGTTTTGTCTCAGCTCTACCTTCACCAACAAAAGTGGGCCAAGTAAACAATCTCTGTGTCTTGTTCTCTGTGACGAATTCAGCAACCCTTTTCTGTAGTACAATTGTCATGAACGTTTCTGCATCTTCGGAGAGTTTCTTCTTGCCATGGTTCTGTCAAGGGAGAGCTGGTGATCTCTTCCTTTTGTATGTTTTAGGAGCGTAATCTTTGCTCTGAATCGATGAATGGCTTCATTTGGGATGTTCGCATGTATCACATTACCGACTCAGTTCCCTTCATTGTTTGAATTCAACACAGTCACAACACAGAACTTCCTCAAAAATGTTTTTTTACCTCAGCGCTGGAATGGAGAAGCTGCCCAGTTCCTCAAAGAGATAATTATCTCTAGCCTTTGAGAGCTGAAGCTACCTGATCTGTGCAAAACACAGATGCTCTGAAGGTGCTAGGAAGATATCTGATCCCAACGAGAGTCAGAGAGTCACCTTTGTACTGCTTGATACATTGAGCTTTCCTTTGGAGGGAAGGGAAGCTATTACCTCCTCATTTCATTAATGAGGTATATTTCCTGGAAAAGATCCCCCAACCTAATTTCTAGAGTTATGAAGCAATCCAGTCCATTCTTTAGTGGTGACCCAAAACCTGTTATCAAAAAATCAATGATCTGAAACATTAGGTTCTTCTTCGTGGTCTCTGTGCATCACACATATGGGCTCTGCGCCTGCGCTGAGCCAGCTTCGGAAGATTCTTTAGCTGAGGAAAAATGGGCGGGAACCCCTCCCCCACGGTGCTCGCTCCTAGCACGGTTCCCGCCCATTCCCTCAGTTCCTTTTCGACCGCCATTGCGACTGGTGCTCTTCGAAAGGTTCTCCAAACTCCTAACTGCTGAGTAGATTGCGTTATATATATTAATCCTCTATAATCCCCCCTTAGTACTTATCTTCCTCCTTCTTCCTCCCTCTTCTTCACCCTTAAAAAAGAAAAAGAAAAAAAAAAGAAGTCCCTCTTCTTCACTCTCCTTTCTAACTTTTACCCTAGGAACGATGGCCCTTAAGGCCCGTTCCGAAAGTGCTCAAGCTGTGAGGCTAAACTTCCTCCAGCGGATGGGCACAGTTTATGCCTCCTATGCCTAGGCCAGGAGCATATCGTCGAAACTTGTCGCTGTTGGGTTTTGCATAGGCAGAACGAGATTACCACCTGACATCGAGATTATCACCTGACCTGGTGGGTGTTACTTGAGTTCAAGTACAGAAGGTCTTTGGTCACAAGACATAGTCTCGAGGTGACATGACTCAGCAGCCTTGAACAGGTTTGAGATCAACATGTTGATGAATAGGTTATACACTGGGTGAGTAATATCCTATTTATAGGTACAGAGGGTCTGGGGTATATAAGCTAGCACACTTGCTGATAGCTTACACTTGCTTCCGTCATTCCTCTTCATCTCTCTCTGCTGCTTGTTCGTCTCGACATGTATTGTCTTGGACTTCACTTCATCTAGCCTTACCACTGGGGTATAGGTTTTGAGTCTGCTATGATGTAGTGAGTAGAGATGCATTGATTGCCTTAATCCCATGTAATTGGGTCTTACAAATAAACTCTTTAATCTTTATTAACTGCTGTTATCTCCTCCTTCCGCTTGCGTGACTGGGACTGAGGGTTATTGGCTAGGGGAGCTTTTGAACCCGGGTCAGTCCAGCTCTCACATCGGTTATGGGCCCAGATAACGATCTGATGGTTATCTTAGATGGGAAGATAAGCCACAGAGACGCAGTTCGGAAAAATTCAGCAGTTATAGAGTTAAAAGAATTTGTTTACTATTTGTAAGAACGGTTTGTAAACAAACCGGAGAAGGCGAAGGCATGTTGCTAAAGCTGAGAGCTGATAACAGCGGCTTGGAATGCAGCACAACTGAAGTATGCAGAAACAGAGAGACGGAGGATTTTTCATTTTGAAAGCAGCTAGAACGGAGGTGCCAGGCTTGGCAAAATCCAAGGCTACAGACTGTGAAAAGTGGGTGCCGGTCCGGGCAGCTACTAGGCTGAAAAGTGAACAACGCTGGACGCAAGGATTTGTTTTCCACAGCTTGCTGGAGTGATTGTCAAGGAGCTGTATTGGGCAAAGAAATAATCTTCAGGAGGCTCTGTGTGTCAACTCATTTGAGTCAAGGCTACAGCAGGAGGATCATATTTCATTTGCAGTTTGCTTCTTCACACAGCAGCGGATCAGCTATCTTTTGCATTGTATCAACAAGTGGCTTGGATTACAAAATGCGTGGATTACGTCTGACGTGGGTAAAGCGTCTGGAGCGTCATGTCGCAGCAAAGCAAAGTCACGTGTGACAAACGTATCTAGGAAACTTGATACTACAGCGGAGGCTGTATCAAACCAGCGGAGGCGTGGTTTTGAAACAACAGAGAAAAGCAGCGCGACAGTTTTGAACAGAGAAAGCTGTGCTTAAAATGGGAAGCTGTTCTTCATTTTCTTCATGTGGGATCACAGAAGAAAGGAGCTTGAAATCAGCAGGGGTGCTGCTGAAGGGAAAACCTTTATGTTTTAACCCAGGACATAACAAAATGGACATTATTTTGTTGTAAACAGAAACAGTGGATTGTTTAAACGAAGCTTTCTGTGTTGGACATAAATAAACAGGAAGAGGACTATGCAAATGGTCAGGAGTTTAACAGTCATGTTTTGGAACTGTATTTCTTGAAAGTTGGATAACTTGGACTCAAGAAAGTGTAATATATGCTCTTTGAAATGTCAGGAAATGTACTGAATGTATATATGACTTGAGTATATTGTGGATTTTTCTGTAGCAAAATGTAAAATACTGAATAATTAGTAGGTATGTTTATATGGCAAAGCTAAGAGATGGATTATTTCTTTTATACTGTAATGGTGTAATAAAGAAATGGAAAGTTGTACTGTTGCAACTATAAAAAGGTTAAATGCTTATATGTATGACATGTACATGCATGCATATCACATGATTGTTTGATCATTTAGATTCACAGGCCTGTGAAAGAAAATGCAAACTGTTGGTGGGGAAAGCATTTGGAAAATGTAATTTTCACATGAAAGGAATTTTGTGCACATAAACAAGGGATGCTAGCTTCAACAGGTAAACTGGAAGGCAAGCTGAAAAAAACAGTTCATTTCTTAAATTTGTTCTTGGTGATCTTGTGGATACTCTGATGGGTTTTAGAGGAAAGGCACATTATTTCATGATGTCAATTGATCAATACACGAAGTACAGGTTGTGTACATGTTAGATAGAAAGCTGGAGTATTGAACAAAGTCAAGGTGTTTTGTGCTTGGGTGGGAAACAAGCATATTACCCATGTTACCTATTTCTTTTCAGATATGGGGAAGTTCAATTCAGTGCATGTTTTTGATGACTTTCTAACAGGATGTGATATTGAACACATGGATTGTGTGGAAGAGTAAACAAACACTCAGAAGAGGTGATAATAATTTGGATAATGAGGTTTGGGTAGAAGCTCTTAAATGTTTTGATTATGTACATGATAGAAGTTTTAGTTCTGTGTGATTGAACTGTACACCTTATAGAAAGTAGTGTAGAAGGAGGAATCTTCTGAAGAAACATTTCAGGATCTTGGATCTGATATGTAGGTACATACACCTCAAAGATAGAAGAAATCTGTAAGGGAGCTTACATGAGATTTTTCTAGAAATGAGAATATTGTGTTTTACATGAACAACACTTGGATAGTGAGATTATCTAGAAGTGTTTAGTATAATGCTGAATGAAAATGTGAGATCATTTTTCAAAATTAATTCTGTTAATGCAGGAGATGCATCAAGCTCAGAGTCAGAATAGAAAAGCATTTGCTGAAAGACAGTCAGGTAAATTTGACAAACTCTGATACACATTTGGTTTAGTGGAGACTAAACAAATGATTGTTCATCATTGGTGCAAATTTATTGGAACAGGAACCTGATAACTGATAAGGTAAGGAACAGGTGAGTCAAACAACCTGTGAGATATCAGGATGAATTTGCAGGAAAAGCCATTTGAAACTTCAAAATTTCAAAGAGGTGAAAAATTGTCTGTTAAGGAAGCTGAACCATAGCTTCAGGCTATGCAAGCTGAGTTGAATTCTTTGGATAAAGAACAAAACATGGAAGCTGGGAAACAAACAGCAGTCCATGGAACTCATTGTTACCAGATAGATTTTTAATTGAAAACTAACCAGATTGAAAAAGGTTATGTGTGTAAAATAGCAAGATTGGTTGCTTGTGGTTTTTTGCTCAAGTTAAAAGGAGCAGGAAAATCATGAGTGAGTGCAACAACAATTTGCTTTGAAACAGTTAGACTGATGTTTAAGAATGAGAAGATGTAAGAATATTTTCACAATTGGAAATATTGGAACATAAGCATTTTAAATGAGAGGAAGTCTTTGGAAAACTGTCTCTGAGAATTTTCTGTAGGAAAGCTAAAAATCAGCTGGAGGCTGGAATTCTGTTTTGAACTCAAACATTGTTGATTTGGGATTTGCACAGAGAGGCAGATCAATGTTTGTTTGTTAAACAGGAGAACAGAGACATAGACTGTATGTACTTTGTTTAGATGGATGATCTATTGTTTTTTCTGGACAGATAAGAGCAATATGATATAATTGATCCAGGGTTTGGAATTTCATTGAATTGAAACTGCTTGGTGGTGGATCAACTGTTTATTTGTGAATAGAGGTTGAGGGAAAAGGAAAACCAAGAGGGCAGTACTTACTGCAACAAACCAGAGAAATATCATGGATGTGATTGAGAATTTTGGAGATAGTTAACTCAGTGAGAGACTCCAAATAATTGGGATTTTCAAGCACATGCTGATGGAAAAGCAGTTTGAATGCTACACAGAAGCATTGGGCTGTTGAGCTTTACTGTACAAGCAACAAGGCCAGGTATTGCTGTCAGTGTAATGGGCAGACTGTTAGACCAACAGGACATGCTTGGAAAGCTCTGAAAAGGAGTTGAGTGTTATCTGGAAGGAATATCACACTTCAGACTAAGAGTTACAAGTCAGAGCACAGGTGGCTTACAGATTCACAGAAATGCCAGTTGTGGTTGTGATAGTAAAAACAACAAGAACACACCTGAAGTTTGTTATTTTTATAATTATACTTTGTTTGATTGATTTTGTAGAAACAATCATCTAAAGGTTGGAGTTCAACTGAAATTGAACTGAATGCATTGTATTATGTATTGTGCTATTATGCTATTGTAAAGCTTGAATAGTGAATGCATTTGTTTAAATAGTTTAAATTGTAAAAAATGTTTAAATGATGCTAGGATTGATGTGAAAAACCTATTACAGTTTTTTCAGGAAACCAAGGCAGGATTGCTATGCTGCAGGCAGATAGCAATACACAACGTTTTGGGTTTGCGGATAAAACTGTGTCATAAGGAGGGATACATCAGAAGTGATTTGATGGTGGTTCAAATTTCTGGCAGGTAAAACCATTCCTGCAGAAATTTTTTTATCAAAGTCTATAGATGAAGGAACAGCATCAGATGTCAACAAAGCTGTTGCTGTTGTATGAGGTAAATAACCACGTTCTACGCAAATGCAAAAGCAGGGGGATGTTGGGTTTTGCATAGGCAGAACGAGATTACCACCTGACATCGAGATTATCACCTGACCTGGTGGGTGTTACTTGAGTTCAAGTACAGAAGGTCTTTGGTCACAAGACATAGTCTCGAGGTGACATGACTCAGCAGCCTTGAACAGGTTTGAGATCAACATGTTGATGAATAGGTTATACACTGGGTGAGTAATATCCTATTTATAGGTACAGAGGGTCTGGGGTATATAAGCTAGCACACTTGCTGATAGCTTACACTTGCTTCCGTCATTCCTCTTCATCTCTCTCTGCTGCTTGTTCGTCTCGACATGTATTGTCTTGGACTTCATCTAGCCTTACCACTGGGGTATAGGTTTTGAGTCTGCTATGATGTAGTGAGTAGAGATGCATTGATTGCCTTAATCCCATGTAATTGGGTCTTACAAATAAACTCTTTAATCTTTATTAACTGCTGTTATCTCCTCCTTCCGCTTGCGTGACTGGGACTGAGGGTTATTGGCTAGGGTGTCATGACCCCCCTCCAGGAATCCTCCTCTGAAGACGAGTGTGACTCACCCAGAGCCCTGGACGCTCCTCAGGAGCAGAGTGCAGACACTGCTGCTCCAGACGGGGCCGACCGGGCAGCGGAAGAGCTGGCAGGCCCCTCTGGCATGACCCGTGGGAGTTCCCCAGCCCGAGAAGAGTCAGACTCAGAGCCGGAGATAGTGCAGGCCCCAACTCCCAGACAAAGGCGGGCGATGAAAAGGCAGGAACAGATGCAGGCCCCTCGACGCAGCGTCCGGCTGCAAACCAGGACGTCGGCCTTGTGAGGCTTTTATAATCAACCTGCTGCTGAAGAGCTCCAGCTGTGGGATGGGCGTGCCCGGCAGCAGGCTGTAGAAAAGCACGCACTCACTAGAGCATAGGCATTGGGAAACAACGTCCTCCATGACTCTTGTTCCTGATCCCGGACCCTGCTCCTGAACCTTGCCTTGGACCCTGGACTCTTGGACTTTACTCGGACTGACCCTGACGACGGCTTTGCTTGATCCTTGGACTTTAGTAAGAACTTTACTGGCTAAAATCCCCGGACTGTTTGAACTACGCTGCTCCTTGTTTGAAATCCTTATCTTATCTCAGTCGGACTTGGCAACGCTCCCAGAAGCCAAGACAGCTGCTGGCTGCCGGCCAGCCTTAAGCAGGACAGTTTGTTTCCCAATCTCCCAGCCAGCAGCATGGAAGCAACAACTCTTGAAGCTGTGTTAGCAGAAAACCAGCTTCTTAGGAACCAGATAGCCCAGCTCACCACTGCGGTTACTACCCTGCAGAGCCAAGTCCACCAGCTTGGGGCACCGCCGCAGGCTGCACCAAGGACACCCAAACGTAAGTGCCCTATAGCACCCCCTGAGAAATTTGATGGAACACCAGACAAGTTCCCAGGGTTTGTGGCTCAATGTGAGTTGTATATGCAACTGCGGATAGAGGACTTCCCCACTGACCGAGTGAAGGTCGGCTTTGTGATTAGTCTCCTCACTGGGCTGGCTGCCAAATGGGCTACCCCTTATCTCCTGCAGCCTAGTCCCCTGCTGGACAACTATGCGGGCTTCCTGGCAGATTTTAAGGCTGCCTATGAGGATCCACAGAAGGCAGAGACTGCCAACAGGCAGATACGCCGACTCCGGCAGGGCAAGGACTCAGTCGCCACTTACACCAGTTCTTTCCGGCTGCTGGCCCAAGACCTTACCTGGAACGAGTCCGCTCTGATGGACCAATACCAGGAGGGGTTAACGGATGAGATTTGCGACGAGCTGGCCCGGGCAGAAAGACCTACAACCCTGCATAATTTAGTCCAGCTCTGCCTCCGGATCGATGGACGCCTAGAGGGCCGCCGTCTTGTCCGTAGAGCCCCAGCCTCACGCCGAGAGCCCAGCCCAGCACGCCAAACCTGGGCTCTGGGTCCCAAGCCAGGTCCTCCCAGAGCAACTGAGGAACCAATGCAGATCGGGGGGGCTCGACCCCGGCTCACCGCCAGAGAAAAGGAACGGCGGCGACAAAAGGGACTTTGCCTGTATTGTGGGGAAGCAGGACATTATGCCAGCCAGTGTCCCGCCAAAAAACCACCCTCGGGAAACGCCCAGCCCCAGTCCTAGTTGGGGTCGTAGGACTGGGCCAGGAAACCCACACCACCACAGTGACCCCCGCCAAACGCCTCCACCCACCATTGGCAGTGGTCGTGACCTTGTGCCTCCCCGACCTGACCATGATTCAGACCACAGCCATGATCGATTCGGGGGCGTCTAGCAACTTCATGGACGTGGGCTTTGCCCAGCAACATGGAGTCCCACTGACCCCTCTGGCATCCCCGATCGCCATCGAAACCATTGATGGGCGGCCCTTGACATCTGGTCCAGTATCGCTGGAAACCGATCCCCTGACCATGGAGATCCAGGGGCACCGGGAACAACTTCGCTTCCTGCTGGTCACCGTGTCACACTTCCCCCTCGTGCTTGGAATGGCCTGGCTAACCCTCCATGACCCTTGTATCAACTGGCCCCGGGGGGAGGTAGTGTTTGCTTCGGACTATTGTAGCTCCCATTGCTGGCCCGGACAGGCCAGCGCGGCCACTGGACCAGCTCCGGATCCCCAGCCAACCCCAACGTTCCTGCCTGGCAAGTACCAGGATTTCCAGGATGTGTTCGACACGAAGGAAGCTGACCACTTACCACCCCACCGACCCTATGACTGTCCCATTGACCTGCTGCCTGGGTCCCGGATCCCTACCGGGCGGATCTATTCTCTTTCTGGGCCTGAGCTTGCGGCCTTACGGGATTTTCTGGAAAAGAACCTCAAGAGGGGATTCATCCGACCCTCAAAATCCCCTGCAGCCGCTCCGGTGCTCTTCGTAAAAAAGAAGTGTGGGGAGCTACGCCTCTGCAATGACTACCGGGCACTCAACCAGATAACCCGACGCAATCGGTACCCCTTGCCCCTCATCCCAGAATTGTTGGAGCGTCTCCACCAGGCCACCATCTTTACCAAGCTAGACCTGCGGGGGGCGTACAACCTGGTGCGCATCCGGGCCGGTGACGAATGGAAGACCGCGTTTCAGACCCGCTATGGGCATTTCGAGTACACGGTCATGCCGTTTGGGCTCTGTAACGCTCCTGCAGTCTTCCAGCACTTCATGAATGACATCTTCCGGGACTACCTAGACCGGTTTGTCGTCATCTACCTGGACGACATTTTGATCTACTCCCCTACACCCCAGGTGCACCAGGCACACGTCCGTGCTGTGCTGCAGAGGTTACGGGAGCACCATCCGTATGCTAAATTGGAGAAATGCGCCTTTGACCTGGAATCCGTAGACTTCTTGGGACACCGGATCTCTCCCAGGGGCATAGAGATGGAGCCAGCAAAGGTGGCAGCAGTGCTGTCTTGGCAACCCCCCAGGACGGTCAAGGACGTCCAAAGGTTTTTGGGGTTCGCGAACTACTACCGGCGCTTCATCACCAACTTTGCGGAGGTCACTGCACCCCTGACCAACCTGCTCCGGGCCACTAAACTTTTCCAGTGGGGGCCTGAGGCTCAAGGAGCCTTCCAGAAACTCAAGGAGCTCTTTGTGTCAGAGCCTATCCTGCAACACCCGAACCCGCAAACTCCATTCGTGGTGGAAACCGATGCCTCTGATGTCGCCATCGGGGCCGTCTTGCTCCAACCTGCAGAGACTGGGGAGACCTTGCTGCCATGCGCGTTCCACTCCCGTAAACTCAACCCCGCAGAGCGCAATTATACCATCTGGGAGAAGGAGCTGCTGGCAATCAAGGCAGCCTTCGAGACTTGGCGGCATCTACTGGAAGGCGCCCTACACCCCGTGGAAGTCCGGACGGACCACTGGAACCTGGAATTCCTGCAGACCGCCCGGAAGCTAAATCAGCGGCAAATCCGGTGGGCACTATTCTTTTCCCGGTTCCACTTCACGGTCACATACATTCCCCAGTCCCGGAACCGACAGGCGGACGCCCTCTCCCGGAAACCCGAATACACCTTCCCCAAACCAGAGGAAACCTTGTCCACGATCCTGCGTCCTGAGAATTTTGTTGCAGTCCTCCTGCCCCCTAGCATGCTCGCCCAGCTACGAGAACAACAGGGCCGAGACCCCTTTGCGAAGGCCAGGAGGCAGGAGCTGGAGACTCCAGGCCCAGCGGGACCGTCTCCCTTTAATGCCCACGATGGACTCCTGCGCCACCACCAACGTCTGTATGTTCCTCCGGGACCCACTCGGATGGAGATACTTCAGCAGTGCCATGACAGTCGGCCTGCGGGACATTTTGGCGTATTCAAAACTTTACACCTGCTGACCCGGGACTTCTGGTGGCCCAGGGTCCACGCTGATGTGGAACGTTATGTGGGCTCCTGTGAGACCTGTCGCCGGGCCAAGCACCAGGTGGGAAAGCCAGCAGGGCTTTTGCATCCCTTACCCACACCTACCGGACCTTGGAAACTGGTGTCCTTGGATTTTATTACCGACCTGCCCTCCTCCAAAGGACATACCACCATCTTGGTGATAGTCGACCTGTTGACCAAGATGGCCCACTTTGTACCCTGCTCCGGTACCCCGTCAGCCAAAGGGACGGCGGAGTTGTTCATCCAGCACATCTTCCGGTTACATGGGCTGCCACAGGGCTTGGTCTCCGACCGGGGCCCTCAGTTCACGTCTCGCTTTTGGCAGGCCCTGTTTCATCAGTTGGATGTGAAACTACATCTCTCCTCGGCGTACCACCCGCAATCAGACGGCCAAACAGAGCGCACGAATGCGACCCTGGAGCAATACCTCCGCTGTTACGTCAATTACCAGCAAGACAACTGGGTGGACTTGTTACCCTTGGCCGAATTCGCCTACAATAACTCTCCCCATGCCTCAACGCAACAGACTCCATTCTTTGCCAATCATGGTTACCACCCGCAATTCTTCCCGGCCACGGCGACCTCCTCTATGGTTCCCGCGGCCGATGAGCTCCTCCAGGAACTTCAGGCAGTACATTCCCTGCTGCAAGAGCAGCTAACCCGGGCCAAGGACATGTATAAACACTTTGCGGACATCAAACGGCAGTCTGGGCCTGCTCTGAAAGTTGGGGATCAAGTCTGGTTGTCCACCAAGCATCTACCGCTGCAACGCCCGAGCCGGAAGCTGGATGCTCGGTTCATCGGTCCTTTCCTTATCACAGCGCAGATCAACCCCGTGGCCTTCCGGTTGCAATTGCCGCCCTCTCTGCGTATCCACCCTGTCTTCCACCGCTCCCTCCTCGTTCCGGTCATGCCTACTGATCCTGCCCGTCTGGTTCCGACGCCCCCACCGCCTGTGCTAGTGGAAGGGGAGGAGGAATATGAGGTAGCCAAGATCCTGGACTCTCGCACCCGTCGGGGCCGTCTGCAGTACCTCGTGGACTGGGCAGGTTATGGACCTGAAGAACGCTCTTGGGAGGACGCCTCTCATGTCCACGCCCCGGCTCTTGCACGCCGGTTCCACCGCCGATATCCCAGGAAACCCGGGGGGTCCGATTCCCCGGGAGGGGCTCCTGGGGAGGGGAGTGATGTCATGACCCCCCTCCAGGAATCCTCCTCTGAAGACGAGTGTGACTCACCCAGAGCCCTGGACGCTCCTCAGGAGCAGAGTGCAGACACTGCTGCTCCAGACGGGGCCGACCGGGCAGCGGAAGAGCTGGCAGGCCCCTCTGGCATGACCCGTGGGAGTTCCCCAGCCCGAGAAGAGTCAGACTCAGAGCCGGAGATAGTGCAGGCCCCAACTCCCAGACAAAGGCGGGCGATGAAAAGGCAGGAACAGATGCAGGCCCCTCGACGCAGCGTCCGGCTGCAAACCAGGACGTCGGCCTTGTGAGGCTTTTATAATCAACCTGCTGCTGAAGAGCTCCAGCTGTGGGATGGGCGTGCCCGGCAGCAGGCTGTAGAAAAGCACGCACTCACTAGAGCATAGGCATTGGGAAACAACGTCCTCCATGACTCTTGTTCCTGATCCCGGACCCTGCTCCTGAACCTTGCCTTGGACCCTGGACTCTTGGACTTTACTCGGACTGACCCTGACGACGGCTTTGCTTGATCCTTGGACTTTAGTAAGAACTTTACTGGCTAAAATCCCCGGACTGTTTGAACTACGCTGCTCCTTGTTTGAAATCCTTATCTTATCTCAGTCGGACTTGGCAACGCTCCCAGAAGCCAAGACAGCTGCTGGCTGCCGGCCAGCCTTAAGCAGGACATAGGGGAGCTTTTGAACCCGGGTCAGTCCAGCTCTCACATCCGCCACTGTAAAAAATTCACCAAGGTGACAAGGAAGCAACGGGCCCTAAAACTAAAAACCGCCTTATGGCAGGAAACCCTGTCGGCAGCGGGCCCGACGATTCCGCGTGCCACGACCTCCAAAAAATCTTTTCCCCCAATGAAATCTGGCCATGAGGAGGTCGCACAAAAAAAGAAAAAATCCCATAAACATGGAGGATTAAAGGAGACGAAGGCCAAGGAGAAAACTACGTCTCCACCCAAACCTACCACTCCACTCAAAATGGCGGCCGTCACTGAGATCGTGAAATCCCCGGCCTTGTCGAAACACTCGACGTCGACACGCAGAGACCCATCGACACCGAGGGTCACCCACGTGTCCCCAGCAAATGAGCTCGTGGCTTCGATATCGGAGGGTGAAATACGGGACTCTCCTGTACAGTTGGTGCAATCTACTGAAAACAGAGAGAAGTCCCCACCGGCTAGCCACCGCCGCAGCAGATCTCGATCGGAGGCGTCCGACAGACAATCCCTCCGATCTAGAGACAAAATGACCCATAGAGGGCGAGATTCCAGTGACCGATATCGACCACGATACCGAGAGGAGCGCAGGTCCCCCAGTAGAAGGGACAGCTCATCGGACTCGGAGGAATCCCCTCGACATCGAAGGCGACGCGCTAAAAGACTACGCAGCGCCGACGACTCTGACATCGACAGCCCGCGACATCGGGATGCAGTCGATGCCGAACGACCTCGACACCAAAGCCCTGTCGAGACCGAGCACGCTCGCCACCGAGACTCACCCGTCGACACCGAGCGCTATTGCCATAGAAGCCCTACACTCGGCTCCGAACGACATCACCAAAGTCCGCTGTCTAAGGACAAACATCGCGGACCCAGGAGTCCTTCTCAGGAGGGCAATCGCCGGCGCCAACCTGAACGTTCCCGCCGCCGAAGCTCCTCGATCGATTCCAGCCGTCACCGAAACCGTTCACCCGACACCGACCGCCGACGACGTAGGAGTCCACTCGACACCGAACGCCGACGGCGAACTCCATCGCCCGAGATCGAGAGGCGACGTAGCAGCTCACCTCATCGACATCGACATCGATATCGTAGCGGCTCCCCACCAGGAGACCGCCATCGACGTCGACATCGAAGCCCAACGCCTACCAGCGATCGACGTCGACATCGCCATCGAAGCTCGACAACGGACATCGATCGACATCGAGATCGGTCCCGTAGTCAAAGCCCACCAGAGATCGAACAACACAAGAAGAGAAGCCCAAGACGCACTGCTGGCCAGAAAACAAAAAGAGCACATGGCTCGCCTAGAAAGGCGCAATGTAAAAGGAAACACCTGGAGAGATCAACTAAACATCAAGTCCAAGAGTCTTCCTCTGACTTACCCTACTCAGATTCAGACTCAGTGATGTCTGGCCTGCCAGACTCTTCACCCGACCTCCAGGTGGAATCAAAAGCGGCAGTGTCTCCGTCAGAAGACCTGGGCACCTTTGCGGATCATGTCCTGAGGATGACAGCATCCCTTGGCATAGAGACTGTGATAGAATCCCCGGATGATGATGATCCGGTCTATAGCCTCATGCAAGCAACTCAAACTTCTCCAGCTCTAGTACCGTACTTGCCAGCACTACTAAAGGTAGTAAAGAACACCTGGAACGCCCCGGCAGCGATCCCACCCACTGGAAAACGACTGGAGTATCGCATCAAAAAAGAGGACGCACAATTTCTTTTCACACATCCAGCCCCGAACTCAATCATTGTTGAGTCAGCCCAGTCCACCACGAGTAAACAACACACAACTCTGGTGGATCAAGAAGGGAAGAAACTGGATGCTTGTGCCAGGAGGGTATATTCCTCCAGCGCTCTAGGCCTTCGAGTTTCTAACTACCAGGCAATCATGGCAAGGTACCAGCACTTCCTGACAGAAAAGCTGGGCAACCTCTGCGAGGACTTGTCAGAAGAAAAAAGGGAGCTGGCACGAGTACTACAAGCTGAAGCGCTAAGCATGGCGACCCTTCAGATGAGTAATGCCAGACACCAAACTGATTGTCATGCCAGATAACTCATAAGCTCTATCGCCCTTCGCAGACATGTGTGGCTCCGCTCAACGCTACTTAACAATGACGCGAGGTCACGCATAGAGAACCTGCCATTTGATGGAGAAGGCCTTTTCAATACCAAAACAGATGACTCCCTTGACACTGCCCAAAAGGCCAAGGTCACTGCACAGAAGATGGGCCTCACTGCCCCTCTCAGACAAAGGCAATACAGGCCAAGACAATGGCCTAGACCCAACCTATCAGCACCCCCTTTTCGCCCACGTTTCCAGCAAAAAGGCCAGGACTCAAGGGCACAGGACCGCCAACCCACCGGAACAAAGAGACCCTTCCAGACCAAATATCAGGGACCTAGGAAGGGCAACTCCTATGGCAAACGGCGCCTTTGACTCAGTAACACGGAGCAAAGGACGTCCACCAAAAATGGCACAAATCCTAAATCTGACAGACACACCGGACTTGACAAATATAACGGACATGACAATCTCCTTCTTCGACAGGCTAGCCTCCTACCTTCCATCATGGCGCACCATCACGACGGACCGCTGGGTCCTCAACATCATTCGACACGGGTACCGGATCGAGTTCGATCTCCTGCCCCCCTTCCTCGGCATCAACACCACGAAGCCCACTCCACCCTTGATGGAGGAGGTGGACACTCTGTTGCAAAAGGACGCCATCCAACCTGTCCACCCGCATCACCTCCAGGAGGGGCTCTACTCCCGGTATTTCACAGTGTCGAAGAAGGGGGGAGGACTTCGCCCGATCCTGGACCTCCGACTCGTCAATTTCTTCATAACAACGAAGAAATTCAGAATGGTCACCATCCAGTCGATATTGCCTCTACTTCGCAAGACGGATTGGTTCGCGTCAATAGACCTACAAGACGCATATTTCCACATCGCCATTCACCAAGACAGTCGGAAGTACCTGCGTTTCAAGATAGGAGACCAGGCCTATCAATTTGTAGTCCTCCCCTTCGGCCTCTCCACAGCACCGAGAGTATTCACCAAGTGCATGGCAGTGGTCTGCGCAAGTCTAAGGGCCAGGGGAATCCGGATCTTCCCCTACCTCGACGACTGGCTAGTGGTGGACTCCACAAAATCTCGCCTAGAATCAGCTCTTCGCACAACACTACACCTACTCGAAGAGCTGGGTCTGTGCCTCAACACGAAAAAGTCCGTCCTCACTCCGGTCAAGGAGATCCAGTTCATAGGGGCGGTTCTCAACTCAGTTCAAGGCCGGGCTTACCTACCACGAGACAGAATACACAAAATACTTACCCTCTCAAGAAGTCTCTACCAGGCTCACTCACCGCCAGCAAAGACAATCCAACGTCTCCTGGGGCACATGGCCTCGACAATACAAGTCGTGAACTACGCCCGCCTGCTCATGAGAACCCTCCAGAACTGGTTTATCCGCTCCTTCAACCCGCAAAAACAATCTCCGTCCACTCACCTTCATATCCCGAGAACGGTCAGAACTACTCTGTTGTGGTGGATGGACAAGAACAACCTAGACAAGGGAGTCCCTTTCCAACCACCAACACCAACAAGGATACTGACAACAGACGCCTCCCTCCTGGGATGGGGAGCACACTGTGCAGGCCTTACCACTCAAGGCACATGGAATTCCATTCAACGCAGGATGCATATCAACATGCTGGAATTACTTGCTGTTTGGAACGCCATGAAGGCGATGGAGTCCGAGCTGTGCCACCAACACATTCAAGTGGTCACAGACAATACGACCGTCGTGGCTTACCTCAACAAACAAGGAGGCACACGGTCCATGAGGTTGATGAGGATGACCCTCAAGATTCTCCACTGGGCAATCCAAAGGTCCATCTCTCTCGTGGCGATCCACATCGCTGGCAAGGACAATACCTTGGCAGATGCTCTGAGCAGAGTCTCCCTACAATCCCACGAGTGGCAACTGGACCCAGACACTCGCCAATGGATCTTTTCACTTTGGGGTCAACCTCAGCTAGACCTCTTTGCCACTTCGGAGAACACCGCATGCCGCCATTTCTGCAGCAGGGCAGCTTCAGATCCAGAATCCATTACAGACGCCTTTATGATGCAGTGGTCGGGGCAACTATTCTACATCTTCCCACCCCTTCCTCTGCTGACTCGGGTCGTCTCAAAGATACAGAACGACTGGACGGACTGCATCCTGATAGCACCATGGTGGCCCAGGCAACCGTGGTTCCCCCAGTTACTTCACCTCTCCAAGGGGGAATATCGGTCTATACCCATAATGCCAACTCTACTAACTCAGGCTCGGGGCGAGATCCGGCACCCAGACCTGAAAAGTTTGGCACTCATGGCATGGAGGATACGACGCTCCTGATACAAAATTTGCCCGTGGCAATCCAGGACATTATAATAGCTGCCCGCAAACCGGCAACAAGGGCGTCTTATGCTAGAAAATGGCTGGCATTTTCAAAGTTCGCCACGGCACAAAGACAAGACCCGAACACTTGCACAATACAAACCATTTTGGAATACCTACACACCCTAATGCTAAAGGGCCTAAAGCTTTCATCTATAAAGGTGTACTTAGCGGCAATTTCGGCCAACAGGCCCTGCTCCACTGCAGGGACAGTCTTTACCCACCCTTTAGTAAAACAATTCCTAAAGGGCCTAAGGAACACTATCCCTCCGGTGAAGAATCTAACACCGGGCTGGGACCTACCACTAGTCTTGCGCGCTCTACAACAAAAACCATTTGAGCCGCTCGCCACCATAGACTATCGCCTACTGACATGGAAAGCGGCCTTCTTAGTTGCCATAACTTCGGCGAGACGATCCAGCGAGCTATGTGCGCTACGAGAGGATCCACCTTATATGGTTTTTCACAAAGACAAGGTGGTCGTCCGCCCAGACACCTCTTTCACGCCGAAAGTAGTGTCGGAGTTTCACACCAACCAGGATATAGTACTGCCAGCTTATTTCCAGAACCCAATAACAGATCTGGAAAAAAGAATGCACGCGCTAGACGTTCGTCGTGCATTGGCCTTCTACAAAGACCGAACGGCCCCGTTCAGGAGATCAACACAGCTGTTCGTCTGCTATAGCGAAAGATCAAAAGGGCTACCCGTATCCAGGCAAAGGTTTGCCAAATGGATTGTGGAAACAATCAAGCTTGCGTACCAACTTAACAACAAACAACTATCGGGTGCAATAAAAGCTCATTCAACCCGAGCACAATCAACGTCTGTGGCGTTTGGGAAAGGCATTCCCCTTCAGGAACTCTGTAGGGCAGCCACCTGGTCCGCACCATCGACGTTCGTCAAGCACTACAAGCTTGATCTTCAAGCTCGGGAAGCCAACGCCTTTGGCAGGGCAGTCCTCTCTTCGGCGCTCCAGTGACAAGTGACGCCGTCCCACCACCGGTAAGCCAGCTTGTTACTCTGCCCATATGTGTGATGCACAGAGACCACGAAGAAGAAGGACAGGTTGCTTACCTGTAACTGTAGTTCTTCGAGTGGTCATCTGTGCAGTCACACAACCCACCCATCCATCCCCGCTGGGCGTCATTATCGATTTCGATGGACCTGCCAGTGGAGATTGGGTGCATCGCTCCAACTCCTCTTGGGATGAGGAACGAAATTCCTGTTATGGTGCATAGATGTATAATAATAACACCACTATGTGTCCCTCGGTTCATGGGGTCGCAATGGGCGGTCTCATAGGAACTGAGGGAATGGGCGGGAACCGTGCTAGGAGCGAGCACCGTGGGGGAGGGGTTCCCGCCCATTTTTCCTCAGCTAAAGAATCTTCCGAAGCTGGCTCAGCGCAGGCGCAGAGCCCATATGTGTGACTGCACAGATGACCACTCGAAGAACTACAGTTACAGGTAAGCAACCTGTCCTTTCTATGGACACTGTACACAAGCTTTTTGAGTCTGTTATTCCTTCTTCTAGAGCAGGGGTTCTCAACCAGGGGGGAATCCCCCCCGGGAGGGATTTTAGGGCTTCAGGGGTTGGAATACTGATCTTTCTACAAATTACAATTCTACAGATTGTACATAATCTACAGGACATCATACCTTATTGTATGGCACAGATTAAGTCAGACAATCTTGGAAAGGGGGCAATGACATTCTGACATATGGTGAAAGGGGTGCATGGGGCAAAAAAGGTTGAGAACCACTGTTCTAGTGTCCATGCCCCCTCCTAACACCCCTCCAAAATCTGCCTTGTACTAGTTGACTGCTATGTCATTTTACCATTGTCCCTTCCCTTCTACAAAGCAGCCTACACCCTGCAACAATAGGAACAGGTTTTTGATGAAATCCTCACCAGATCTTGGTAGTGGCATCTGCCCTGAGAAATGTCTTGCTATCCAAGATCACTGTATAGGGTGGCCATTTGTGAATCGTGGAAAAAGAGGACATGCATCACCAAAAAAGAGGACAAACGAGGACACTGATTTGCATAAAATTTGCAGATACTATTGTATATGTATAGATGCAAATTTAGAAACAATTATTATCATTTAAATCGTTAATACAGTACATCTCACCATAGTTGGGAATACTGTGACCAGGTGACCCATGTGCCTGCTTAGTCTGCTGTCCAGGTGCTGACTGTTGATGGGCAACTTCATCATGGCCCAGCTCTTCTTTCTGATGGTTCTTTATTTTTATATAGGTCTTGCCCTGAACAGTTCTTCAGATAGAGGTGTCAAGGTTCCGCTACTACCCCTTGATCTGCCTTTGGGAGATCTTTGCCTCTTCCCAAAGCCTCTCCCTCTCTAGGTTATCAAGTCCTTTGCCTGCTTCCAGTAACGTGGGTGTAGGCTGTAGACGTGGTGAATAATTCACTCCAAACTCCAGGGTAAACAACAACACTTTACTACTAATATTAGGGTCTTTACTTAATAGAGTGGTTATAATTCAAAAGCAAGTATGATAAAATAAAACAAACAAACAAACAATCCAATGTTCTCTAGTCACTTCAGACTACCTATATCCTATGCAGCCAGTTTCTCTTTCTCTTTCTCTCCTTCTCTCTGCTGTTTCTCTGCTTCTAGCTCTCTCCCAGCACACACTAACTGCCAGCTGACCACACCCCACATATATAGCCTTCCCAGGAATGGAAGGTTACAATCATGTGACCTTGAATAGGAGATCTGATTCTTAACTTCTTTTGGGTAACTTAAAACTCTCAAACTCCCCCTCCCATCCAAGTGTTTGGGCCTTCAGGCTTCACTACTCGAGGGAAGTGTTTGGGCCTTCAGGCTTCAACAAACTGAAGCCTGTGTAGGCCTCAATAAACCCAATCCTGTGTAGGCCTCAATCCCTCACAAGAGGACACCTTCAAAATAGAAGACAGTCCTGCAGCAGCCCTTCAAATAGAGGACTGCACTCTGTAAAAGAGGACAGATGGCCACCCTGTCACTGTATGGCTCCAGTGTAGCCCCTTGTCGGCATGGCCCTATGAAAAACAGCTTCACCATGTTTAAGAGAAATGGTCCTGCATTCACTTTGTGAGTCTTTTTCCACGTTCCTTTCATTTCCTCAGGATTAGCTGAGGCTGAAGACAGATGCAGCATTTTAAGAGTCGGCTCTGCTCAAACTGCTGGGCCTCAGCATAGCTCCTCCTCCGCCTCTCATGAACAGGAGAATAAGGCTGATCCATAAGGCAAGTGGAGGCTGCTGTTCCTGTTCCTGCTTGCTCTTGCTGCTGCTTGAGCCCTCCGAGAGGGCAGATGAACAGGTAAGGCAGCAGCAGTAGCAGGGACAGGGCTCCAGGGCTTGGTAGTGGGCCCCCTGCTGTGGAGTGGGCCTTGGCAGGTGCCCAACCATGCCGACCCCTGATGCCATCCCTGAAGATCAAGCCTGGACATATTAGGGTGGTGACTATTGAATCACCAAGAAAGAGGACACCGATTTGCATAGAATTTGCACATGCTAATGTATAATTCACACGTAGAAATAATCATTATCATTTAAATAGAAATGCAGTCTATCTCACCATAGTGTGGAAGGCTGTGACCAGGTGACCTGTGTTCCTGCCTTCTCAGCCTGTGGCCCAGGTGCTCACTGTGGGCGGGCAACAGCTCTCATGGCTCTTTATCTTTAAACTGGGATTGAACATAGGCCTTTCAAACAGAAGACGCCTTCAAATAGAGCAGGGCTTTCCAACCTTGGGTCTCCAGATGTTGCTGGCCTACAGCTCCCAGCATACCCAGCCAGCATGGCTAATGGCAAGGGGTTCTGGCAGCTGTAGTCCAGCAACATCTGGGGACCCAGGGTTGGAGAGCCCTGAGATAGAGGATGGCCCTCTGGTAGCCCTTCAAATGGAGGACTGTCCTCTGTAAAAGAGGATATACAGTATGGCTACCCTAACACACATGCATGTAAACACGTATGCACCTCTTTTGCAAAAGCAGCACAAGGTACCTGTTGGCCCTCACATCATAGGCCCAGCATTTCAACACTCTTTTCTTATTGTTTTAAAACCATCATAGAGCAGAATGTGTCCCCCTTCTTCAGGGCTAGAATAATAATAATAATAATAATAATAATAATAATAATAATAATAATAATAATAATAATAATAATTATTATTATTATTATTATTATTATTATTATTATTATTATTTTCAATTTATATCCCACTTATACAGAAATACCCTAGGCGGCATACAAGATCATAATTGATTAACAAAACATGAAAACAAATATACAATAATATACAATTAAAACTGAATAATACAATTAAGCATAAAAACAGAATAAAAATTCCATTAAATTTCATAAAAATTGATCAAAGTTCCATAAAAGTGTAATAAAATACTACAAAAGGAAGGCCTGCCAGAATAGTAAAGTCTTCAGCACCTGCTTAAAAGCATTCAGAAAAGACTCAGCAGCAGACGCATTTCAATCGGCAGAGCATTCCACAACTGAGGGACAGCAAGGGGGGGGGGGGGAGTCCTTTGGCGAATTAACATTGGCCTGCAGAACTGGTGACTTATCAAGGTGCACAATGCTCGCCAGACATGTACGGCTGCCTAAGAGTGAAAGCCATGGGCCCCGCAGAGAGGATTTCACCTTGTCGCACCTGCCTCAAGAAACCTGCTTCCTCAGAGAATCCTTTCCCTTCGGCCCAGCTTTGGAAAGGCTGCCCTCTTTCCCAATCAGATTCGTTGCACTTAGTTTTAGGAACTGCTACAGCGTGCACAGGTTGTAGTGATTTTCTAATATACTGAATAATATGTCAGCAAGACTATGGTGGATTTAGACCAATATATACAGTTTCTTGTCTAAGGGGAACCATATGGTTGTAGGAGAAATGGTTTTATTTTACTTGGATGGACAGTAAGTAGAAACACATTCCAGATTTCATGGGGGGGGGCTTTTCTCTCCTCCCCCTGTGACAGCTGGACTATTGGCCACAGGTTGCTCCAACTATTTGATAAGAGTGTGTAGTTTAACACACAAACCTCTGAGCTATAAGCTATATTTTAATGCCTGTTGAGCTATATGACTAATGACACCTCCTCGAGGTAGTTCAACAGGTCACTCCTGCGTTGTTGTAACTATTAGTAGTAAAGAGATTCGAAAGAAGACAAAACATGCCCCAGTGAACGCCACTAGCAGCTTCTCAGGAGTTGAGAATTAACTTTTATGTATTCACACAATCTGACCTCATCTAAATTCTTTCAGAGAGGAGCGGGTGGGGACAGAAAGAATTAGAAGCATGTGGCGTAATTAGAAATCTACCACTATTGATTCTCTCAGCCTTTAAATATTGAAGTGTGCTTCTCCCCCCCCCCCCCCCCCCATAGACAATTCCCATTTAGTTTACTGCCCAGTTCCAGTGATGTTTTCCCTGCTGATCTGTCAGGGGTGTAACAAGACATTGTGGATCTAATCCAGGAAAAAGGTGGTTGCTTGTGTGGAAGGTCATTATGCTTTACCGCTAGCTTTGCCCTCACAGATCCCATGTAGCTCTGTTGTAGGGTGGCTAGGTTTCCTACTTTACAGAGGACAGCCCTCTATTTGAAGAGCTATCAGAGGACAGTCCTCCATTTGATGGACTGCTTGGTCCAATCTGGTTTAAAGTTGAAGAACCACAAGAATGGAGGTCAGGAGCCTTGAAGTTGCCTATCAACAGTTAGTCACAGTGCTCCCCACTGCACTGTATTTCTATTTAAATTCTAGTAATTATTTCTAAATTTGCAGTTATACATGTAAAGTAGCATATGCAAATGTCATGCAAATAGGTGTGCTGTTTTGTCCTCTCTTCTCTCTCTCTCTCTCTCTCTCTCTCTCTTGGTGATGCATAAGTGGCCACCCTATCAAAGAGGTCCAGGACACATGCTGTGGAATGGAGATGTCTTCTTCATCTCTACCCTTCCTGAGTGGGTCCTTCAGATCCAATACCAAATGACAGTTGTTTACAGCATAGAGAATTAGTTCAAGATTTAGTCATACTTACAGTAGACCCATTGAAAATAATGGAACTTAATGTAGTCATTACTAACTTAAGTCCAATTGATCTCAATGGGTCAACTCTAAGTTTGGAACCACCCCATAGTATATAATGAGGATGTTCAGAGGTTAGTGCTAAAGAGTCTCCAGAATTTTGAACAGTGGTCCCAGAGCGACTGAGTGGCAGGGAAGTAGCTCAGGAATAACTTCTAACAAATAGTCTGTCTTAGACTGTAGAGTCTAAGGAGGACCTTAGTTCTGTTTCATATGCTGCAAAGCTCCATGTCAGCTCCAATGATGCCAACAACCATCTAGAAACAACATCACTGTGGTCTTTTAATGCTTTTTAATTTTTAGTTAAACATAAAACTCTACCTATCTGTGAAGTTACACAGTGATCCAAATAAAATAACAAAATGTCAGTGGAACCTTCAGCCACGTGAAACTAAGAATTAAGGTGACTGCCTTTGAGCAGGGTGGCAAACATTACAGGTGTCAGTGAATCCTGGCTAAGGTGGAACTCCACCTGGATTTTGAAGGTTCCTTCTGACTACAGAAGGGGTCTAAAGGCCATTTTAGGCCTGGACAGAAGCCTTTGTTACTAGCTTACACCAAGGGTGCCATCAATCTGCCCTGATGCCTGGAGACCTCTGCACAGGCTGCACTAGCAGGGCTGGCGTCAAAGGTTGGCATGGTCAGTCAGGCACCTGCCAAGGGCCCACACCTCAGCAAGTGCCCACTGACAAGAGCCCCCCCTTCACCACTGCAACCTGCTTGTTCACCTGCCTCCCACTCTGGCCCAGACAACGGTGGTGGTGAGGAGGAGGAGCAGTAGATGCTACGGCCTGCTTGCTCACTGGCTCTCTGCCTGTCAAGCAAGTGTTACCAATGATGAGGAAGAGGATGAGAAGCAGTAGCAGCTGGTGACAATGGTGGCGAGAAGATAGATGCACTGAGGGAGGGGACCCATTGAGGATGTCTTGCCCAAGAGCACTCAAAAACCTGGAGCCAGCACTGTGCAGTAGTATGGCCGTGTGTCAACTTTATAGAGGACAGTCTTCTATTTGAAGGGCTGTTGGAGGACAGTCCTCTGTCTGAAGTCCAAGTCCCACTCAAACATCAGAAGAAGAGCAAGAAGTTGCCCATCCACAGTGAGCACCTGGACAGCAAACTGAACAGACACACAGGTCATCTGATCACGGTCTTCCCCACTATGATATGTATTTCTGTTTAAATGCTAGTAATGATTTCTGAATCTCTTTCTCTCTCTCGCTCAGATTTACAATGGCTTCCAATTGAACAAAGGACAGTGACATGCTTGACAGAAAGGAAAATGTCTGGATTTACAGACTCAGAACTCTTAGTCCATATGGCCTTAATCTGGAGGACAATTCAAAAGTTTCATGCCACTCATACCTCTTTTTCCCCCCTCCTTATGAATTTTAATTTCCCAGCATTCCAAACTGCAGCTCTTGGTATCCATTTAACATCATAGGTACTGATGAGGGCAGAAGCCAAAACATTTAGCTCTAAATATATTTTTAAATTACTCTGTTGTTTATCTATCTTTGATTCACACACACAGACACACACACACACACGCACACACACACACACACACACACACACAGAGACAGAGACATAAAAGCATGCAGATTTCATGCAGATTGGTGTCCTCTCCTTTGGTGATGCATTTCTGCTTTTTTGGTGATACATAGGTGACCACTAGGCTGCAGACTATACACCATGGACCAGGCCCTCCTTGCCACCCCTATAGCTCTTCCAGAGCCAGCAAATTAAGCAAGATAGCATGATTCATCTTACCTTTTGCATAATCTGTTCAACAATATTTACTCTATTTTGCCCACTCTAGTCTGCTTTTGCTATTTATGGGAGGCATATACTATATAGCAAGGGTAGGCAACTTTTTTGGGTCCATGGGCATGTTCGATAATTTGAGAAACTGTCCTGAGCACCATCACAAAATGGGTGTGCTGCAGATGAAAGTATCGGCCTGCAGCCACGTGCCATCTTGATTTCCTAAGAGTGTCTCTAAACCCTACGTGTGGCCCAGAGGCATTCATGGGAAAAGAAGATGGGAGCTGCTAGAGGCCCTCACTTTGCCTTGAAGCGATCTCAGCTGCCAGTAAATAGTAAGAGGGGTAGGGTACCTTGCCGGGTGCACTTGTGCCCATGAATGCCACATTGCCTTCCCTGCTATACAGTATGGGCAACCTTAAGAGTGTAAGGATCTACTTTTTTGTTTTGTTTTTTGCAGGGGGTCACCAATCAGAACCAGGTGTGAAATAGTGGCAGGAGTGGGTGGATGGAGGAGGACCCAGACTCAGAGTGGCTCTGGAGAGGGAGCCAATGATCTACTGCACCTCATGCATCATATACTGGGATGACCAGCATACACAAGGACTAATCTACATCTGAGTGACTACAAATCACGTGTTCTGATAGCCTAATCTAGAAAAGCTGTACACTGCGCATTTAGCTGGTGGGGACACTAACACTGCAAGGTCAAGTGGAGGCGGTGCTGGTGCCCTGTAATCATTAGCCTTTTTGTTGTTCCTATTGTCAAACAATTGGGAGCCAGAAACCCCTTGCCAATCTATTGCGAATCATTCAGTGTTCTACTGGTAGATCCCAATCTATCTTCAGCCCACCTTCTGGCTCCTAGAAATCTCATCCAGCAACCCCTCTGGCTTCTAAGAGTTCATCAGACATTGTCCACAGACTCTTGAGTACATCCATACAGGCTCGAAAGTTGATTCAATGAAAGAAATCTGAAATCCTTGGGAATCTCAGTTCTGTAGCTTTTTGGAGCCTCCTGTGGAAGTGCAATATACATACAACCCCAGATAGGGTGTCCAGTTGTGAATTGCCAAAAGAGAGGGCATGCATCACCAAAAAAGAAGACAATAGAGGACACTGATCTGCATAAAATTTACATATGCTAATGTACATGTATAGATGCAATTTTAGAAATAATTATTATAATTTAAATAGAAATGCAGTACATCCCACCATAGTGTGGCCCTTCTATGATCAGGTGACCTGTGTGTGCCTTGTTCTGTCTGCTGTCCAAGTGTTTCATAGTTTTCATAGATCATAGAGTTGGAAGGAGCCTACAAGGCCATCGAGTCCAACCCTCAGCTCAATGCAGGAAACTATAGATGGGGTCTCCCATCCAAGTAATAACCAAGTGTGACCCTGCTTAGCTTTCCACGCTCAGACAAGCTGAGCCAGCATGAGCCACAGGCCTGTTGTTGAGGGACAACTTCAAGGCCCAGCTCTTCCTTCTCATTATCTCTAAACTGGATTTGGACTGGACAGACCTTCAAACATAAGACACCTTCAAAATAGAGGACAGTCCTCTGGCACCCTTCAAATAGCAGAGCTTCCTCTGTAAAATAGGACACATGGCCACCCTAGAAAGTTCCAATGGTCTAAGGATGTGTGGTGTTCAAAGGAAAGGGGAGGAACCTGGAGAGGGACACAGACCATCTGAGGAAAAGGGAAGGCAGAGAATAGGGCAAGCAAAGTATAGGCAGGGCTGCTTTATTTATGCAGTTCAGTCAGCAGGTGAGGGGAAAGGGCTGCAGGTGCCACATGGAAGCCAAGATTATGTGTGTCTGCTGTGGAGTAGAACATCAATCATCCGATGGCAGTCAACCAAAGAGCCTTCCTATAGCCCTTACTGTTACAGCCTAGCTTTAGAGCCAAGTCTTCGACAGACTGAGGCTGCAGTCATATGCACCAGTCTTCCCCAAGCTGCCTGCTTCCCTCCAGATGTTTTGGACCACAGCTCCTGACTATTGGCCCTGTTGGCTGGGGCTGATGGGAGTTGAAGTCCCAAACAACAGGTTGTGGAAAGGTGATATATGCACTTACGTGGGAGTAAAACCCAATGAACACAGTGAGACTTAGTCCTAAGTAAACATACATAGGATTGTGGTGTTAATTGCAGTTTACAGCTTTTAAAGGAAATATGTATGTATGTATGTATGTATGTATATGTTGGGAGGTGTGTCTCAGTCTGAGCAAAGAAATAAATGATTCTTTATACTGCACTCAAGAGCCTTGAAGAAGCTTGGCGGCCAGTTTGTGTTCAAGTCTGAATCAGAGGTGGCCTTCCTACTCAAGAGGAGGAAGACTGGGAGTAGATGAATAATGTATTGCCTTGCTGCAAACTACCTGATATTTGGTCTAAAGCAGAGTGGGCTATCCACTGTATCTCACAGCAGCAAACTTAAGTTGCATTGAAAGCATCCCATTGATATTAAAACCCTTTTAATTCTTTTCTTGAAACACAGCTTAGGGGAAAATATAAAAGAATGTTAAGCCCTGTTTTTTCTCCATGAGCCACTTATATAAATGATGATAAAATATTATCAATTATTACTGCTTTTGTTTAGTTGTAAGAAATGGCTGGAAGGAAATATCTGGACATGACTAAATAGGATGATGACAAAAAAAAAACCCCATGAGGTTAGTATTGATTTAAAAAGTGGGGGTGGGGTGGGCTACAATTTCATCGGAAATGAAAGGGTCCCTTCTTTTTAGCAGTTTTTGGAGATCATTGCAAAAAGGGCTGAGAAACGGATTCTTTGGATATTCTCTGATTGGCTAGGATGATCCATGTGACCATTAATAGGAAATATTGTCCTGCTCTAATGGCCTTTATTTACCATAGTGGCACTCAGGGCCGGTGCAAGGCAGTTTGGTGCCCTAGGCAAGATCAGATATTTAGCGCCCCCCCTCCTACTTGAGTCCTCCCTCCATCCAGCCCTATGCCCATTATGAAATAAATTTCCCTCCCTGGGAACTGCCGAGACCCATAGAAAAACTTTGTGGACTTTGCTTTCCGCGTGAACACAAAGGAAAAGTCTCAAAGAGGCAACATCAGCCCAGCTATGCCAGGAACTCCCAAAGGCCTTCTCCTACTCCATATATATGTAAAAGCCTGTCTCCTCCTGCGGGCAGCACAAGGGATATGAAAAAAGGATCTGAGAGAGGTGTGGTGGCGCTACCTGTGAGGAATAGAGACAAAAGGGTGTCTTACAGCCTGTCCTACCTCGCAGGGTGGAGGTGCAGAGACACCGGTTTGACTCATACACCTTCTGGGTTGCAGGGGGGGGGGAATGCATGTAGTAGAAACATAGCAAAGAGAGAGCCCATGGATCATCTGGTTCAAATTTAGGAGGGGCTTTACGAAACTTGCTGCTTCCCCTCCTCTCTCTATCACTTTGTTGCAATATTTATTTATCAGAATAATGTATATTATCCTGTCTTTCCCTTTACCAGCCTAGTGCTCAAGGCAGACAACAATATTCAAAGTACAATAGAGCAAACATCAACAGCTCAGGGCACAATCCTAAACACGTTGAGGCAGAAAAAAGCCCCACAACTCCCAGCATTCCCCAGCCAGCATATATACTTTTCTTTACTTTATATATATACTTTTCTGCCATTTGATTCCATAAGATCTTTCCCTAGAATCAGAGGTTCTTCCTGACAGGAATTCGCACCCATGTAACATTTACTTCTGCTACTGAGATCTCCACTGTAGGGCCTCTCACAGGTTTAATGGTGACTGTTCTGTGAGGAATGATTTCCTCAGGATTTACCAAATCCTCCCGAATTAAAGAAATAAGTGCTCCAGTGTCAAGCACAGCCATATGTCTTCTTCCATTTACTGTCACTTCCTCCCACCTGCATGTCACCCCACTTTAACATGTAGCACTGTGGACTCTTAGGCTCTTCAGAGTCTTTATTAACATATACCCTCCTCACTGAGGTACTTTTTTTCCTTTTGGTCCACAAGTCTTGGACACTGAGGTCGTATATGTCCTACAAGCCCACAATGATGACAAGTAAGATCAGTTTTGCCAAACAATGGTCTTGTGGTGTTTCCCGCCTTTTCGGTGGTCAACTGACTTTTGGCTCCCTCAGCTTCCTTTTTGAACCCTCCAGGCTTATACACAGGCTTTGTGGTAGTCTCTTTATTAGTCTTGCCTGTCATATTATAGCCCCGGTTCAAGGTTGTAGGGTTTCTGTCCATCACTAATAATCTTATCTCCTGAGGTATTTGAAAAACCAGTTGATCTTTTATCATAAGATCAACCAAATCTTGTTTGGTTTTTACCTCAGCACAAGTGATCCATTTCCCAAAATGATCAGCTAACTTGTGGCTCAACTCCAGATTTATTTATTTTATTTATTAGATTTATACCCCGCCTTTTTTCCTTGCAAGGAACCCAAGGCGGCTTACATAATTCTCATCCTCCTCTCCATTTTATCCTTACAACAACCCTGTGAGGTAGTTAGGATAAGACCTGGACGAAACAGCATTAGTGCCAGTACATAATTCCTGATTGTCTGAGATAATTTGAGGAGCAGCAGCAGATCCCACCTCCACACAAAAAAGCAGATCCTCCCTCCACACACCCATCACTACTTTTAAGGCAAATGTTGAACCTGCAGAACATTTGCCTCAGGAGTATAGAATATGTTAGGGGAAGAAGTATGCATTGCTTCCTGATAATGGAAAGCGGTAGCCTATGAAAGCTCACTCACACCACAATATATTTGGTAGCCATTATGGTGCCACAGGATTCCTTGTTATTTTTGGTACAACAACAAACTAATGTTTGTTCTACTGATGTTCTTTCGGTAGATACACAGCATTTGGCATACTTTATATTTGACCACAGTGTTGTTCCATTTGTCATGCAGACCAAACTGGAATTTCCTGTGCAGCGATAAAGTAAATAGAGTGAATATCCACCCACTTACATAATATTACACATCATCACAAATATTAGCAACAAAACCCAACTGAAACAAGACATTTTATAGTTAGTTGATTTTGTATATTTAAAAGGTATCGAGTTCCTGATGATTGAATGACTGTGTTCTGTGATGTACTTGAGAAAGTGTGGAATACCCATGGGTAGGGATAGAATGGGATGGAACATCTGCATGTATGATTATTGCAGCCATGTGAAAATGTCACTCTAAAACTGTTCTGCTTATTAAACCCATGCATCTGTTCTGGGGAAATAAAGATTTGAGTCTTTAAGTCATATCATATAATGAACTTATACACAAGAGTAAAGACTACACTGATCAGTGCAAATAATTAGTTCCAGAAAAGATCCCACTCTGGAGAAGGTTGCACACACAAAAAAACAACCCATGATGACATGTTCTGTACGGGGGAAAGATTTCTGTTTATTCAAACATGATATTTTGCCTTTTGTTGTGGCGAGGACCTGCCTTTTATTGCGTTATTGAAACATCATCAAAGTCTGGAAACCCTAACAGCACTCCAATGAAAACCCAATGCTTCAGTTGAGAAATCTAAATTCAAAGCAGCTTCATAGACTTGGCAGCCCACATAATAACAATACAATATGTGCTCAAAGCCTGTTAGAAAGCAAAATGGAAAAGGCATCAATGCTTCTGGTGATGGAGAGAGATTGGGCCCTGTTCTAATGATGTATTCCGTTTGAGAGAGAGAGAGATATCCAAAGTCAAACTTTGCCACAGACTACAATTTGTTTGATTGTTCACCAGTGTGCTACCCGACTCTCCTCACCGGTCTTTGACACAAAACATCCTCAGAGCATTGCCTCCCTGCCTGTTTTTCATTTTTACTCTAGTGTAAAAATGGGTCCCAATCCAAGTCTTAAAAAGACCCATCATCCATGCTAGGGCTCTGATATAGATTGCCCCCTGCATCTACTCTGGAGTAAAAAAGAAAGAAAAGAAAGAAAAGAAGACATAGCTGCTTGATACAGATTTAAAGTAATTCTCTTTTGGCCCCATGTCTCAGCAATCTTTTTCGTAATACATTCGAACAGAACCAGGCTTTCTGTTTTTGAAGGGATCAAGCTCTTCAAGTGTCTTGCCAGGCACTTCACTATGGGTGACGCATGGCCAGCCTTGCCTGCAGAATGTGATACTATATCCCCCCATTGCTGTGGAGATAGAACACTGGAATGTGTGGGGGACCCAAGGGATGGCTCTGGCCCAGGCAGAATGGCTGTTTACCAGTAATGGGCTAGCCTTGGAGTTTTTGGCTCTGGATTATTACAGCCTTGCAAGATTGGCAAACATGAAACCAAAACAAACCAACAAACCAACAAACAAGAAACCCATGCCAAAAAACTTGCAAACTGTTTCATTCTGCTACTGAGATTAAAGCAAACCCGAGATTGCTGCAGAGCTGCCAGGCAAATCATAGCATGGCATGCAGCATTGTAAGGGGAGATATAGTGCAGCTCTTTAGCAAACTCCAAAAACACTGCCTCAGAGTTTCCAGCTCAGTTGAAAAAAAGGACCCAGCAGGAGGAGTGATGCATACAGACCAGATGTACAAGAGTGATGAAGATGTGCTGTTCTGTGGACTTCTTTCTGATACAGGCCTTGGCTCTTTAGAACACACCACAGGCACATACCTTCAGTGCAACATCAGGCAGGCAAAAAAGAAATTGTAGCCCAAGTGAGAAATTGAAACCAAGACCGATATTGATTGGGACCCTTCATCCCCACACTGGATGTTGTGGAATCCAGGGTGCCTTTCAAATTCTGGAGGCAAGGAACAGAGAGGTGTGTGAAGGACTGAGGCCTACACAGGCCTAAGCTAGTTTGAAGCCTGTAGGCCCAAACACAGTCCTAAGTTAGTTGAAGCCTGAAGGCCCAGACATTTCTTGATGGGAGGGGGCATTTGTGAGTTTCAGTTCACCCAATAGAATTTAAGTATCATTTCTCCTGTTCGAGGTCACATGGGTGTAACCTTCCAATCCTGGGAAGGGTTTATAAGGAGGTGGGGTGTAGCCAGCTAGTCAGAGCTAGACAGTCTAGGAAGGAGAGCACTAGCTAGTTAGACAGACTGGGGAAGGAATCTCTGGAGGCTTACCAGTGACAGTAGCTAAGTTAGAGAACCTTGTGTTATTTTTTTTTAAAATTATTATTATTATTATTATTATTAATATTAATATTAATTTTATTTATATATTGCCCAACAGCCGAAGCTCCCTGGGTGGTTCACAACAATCCATAAAAACACATAATACAATATACAATAAAACCATTATACAAAATTTAAAAACCTGAACTTAAAAGCAAACAAACATATAAATAAAACAGGAAATGCAGTGAGACCAAATCCACCCCGCCATACACTAAGAGTTAAAGGCCTCAATATAGAGGGCAGTCTTAACCTGGCGCCGAAAAGATTGTAAAGGCGCCAGGCGGGCCTCAGGAGGGAGCTTGTTCCAGAGGTTATCCTTTTGTTTCCCTTATACTGGCTTTTTGAATTATTACCGCTCTATTTGTGTAATTTCCCTAAATCAGTCTGAATCTACATTACCCATAGTTCTAAGTAAACTGTTCTTGTTTACCACAAGTGTTGGAGTGTCTTTTTCACCACGCCTAAGGCCTAATCCCACGGTACTGGGGTCAGGAGGTAAACAGGCAGAGGAGTGGTCTCCTGGTACAGGAGGGGCTGTTAAAGAGGCAGAGATCTTTAAGGAGCTGATCAAGGTGTCCTGGCACAGTGGAACCTTGACAAGGTGTATGGAGGATGGTTTTAATCTTTAAATTCTCCCCCCCCCCCGCAGAATTGCTCATGGATTTTTTTTAAAGTCAGGATAATATTTTGGCTCCTATCTGACTGCAGAGGAGATGTGTTCTCCACTTGGCCCCTTGCCTATTCACCCTCATGAAACCAAACACATATATTGGGATGGAAACATAACAGGCCCTGATGCCAAGGAATAAGGTCATATGTACTGCAGCCTATATGGAGTGAAGATTTATGGCAACATGTAGAAAAATGTGGAACAAAGAGAACTGGAGAAAGCGAACTCCCCATAAATGCACCATGTTTTGGAGAACACCAGAAATACTTAGGCTGGAGAAAAGGCTTTGCAAATACCTCAAGTTCACAAAGCTACTTGTCGAAAAAACTGTTGGAGGAAGAGATAATTTATTGGTGTGGATGCAGTTATGTTCAAAGTATGTGTTTGTCTTGGAACAGGCTAGTTTAGGAATTCAGCCAGGTCTAGATCAGGATAACTCTGATTGGCTTTTCCCGAGGCCCAGGACATTTTGCTGCCTGAGGTGAAGAATAAAATGGTGCCCCGCATACAGAAGTCACCAAGAGTGATAGTGGAATCTTACTTCAACAGTGGCGAACGGGCACTGTCCCCCAGTGAACCTGAGGACAACAGGCTAGCTTAGGGGGTGCAGGGAAGGCTGTGTAGAACCCACAGTTCTGTCCTCTAACCCCTCTCTGATGACCCCCACCGCATCTGCTGCCTGAGGTAGCTGCCTGCCTCACTCTGCCTAATGGAAGGGCTGGGCCTGCTCTTCCCTATTGAGTTAGCTGCATAGAAGGGCTGGTTTGCCCCACCTTTGCTGGGATGAACAGGAGGCATGGGTTGGCCAGTGGTGCCTTGTGACACTGGCTAGCCAATGAGCAGCGGAGGGGCAGCCTGGCTTAAAATGCAGCTGCCTCCCCTTAGCAGCAGCATTCAGCAAGTGCCAGCCCTGCCCACCCTCCCAGGACTTGGAAGTGTGGGGTTAGCCACCATTAGGAGCTGAATAGGAATTTTGGGCATGTTGCCTAGATTTCATGGCTCCTACCCTGAAAGGCAGCCAAGAATACTTTAAAATAAATAAAATTGGCTGGAGGTGATGCCTACTTTTCACCTTCTCCACATTGCAGGCATTTCTCAGGAAGAGGCTCCATAATTCAGTTTGATTTATAATGCTCAATTGGTCAGTCACATCAAATAATGTGGGCAGATCTGCCAGGTCCATTTCTGTGGATTTCCTCCATTTCTCACTACTAAGTCCATTCCATTCCATGACAGTTCAATGTGGATTTTTTTTTTTTTTTTTTTAAAGAAATACATCAGTATGGAGTTTTGGAACATATTTTTAAGAATTGTGCATTTTTGTGCACCTTTCTTAAATTGTAGGTATGTTTTGTATGCATCCACCCATTTCACTAAAATATGCCTTTTTCGTTGCATTTTTCAAATGTGTGCATTCATCAGGTACTTCCCCCCCCACACACCCCGTTTTGCAGATTGCATCACAAGTCCAGAAATCTATGGCTTTCCGAATGTCTATTTCTGGGTGATATGGTTGGATATTCCAGTTTAAAAAATCCGTTGAAGCAGATTTCTCACACATAGCCAGTTAGATCTAGCAGGACCTGTGCAAGTTGGGAGGGATTGAACTTTAGGCTATTCTGGCAAACATCCATGAAATTAAACCAGACTTCTCCAACATAGTGCCTCCCAGATATGCTGGGCAACAACTCCCATCATCCCCAGCATTCTTGACCATTGGCCATGGTGGCTGGGAATAATGGATTTGTCGTTCAACACATCTGGAAGGCACCATGTTGGGGAAGACGAATATGCTGAATATACACATGGATATTGAAACGTGTTGAAATGGCTGATACACTGCAAACCGTGTGCTCCCCACATTCCATCTTAGTTTTCGATAGACTCAACTGTGGGGAAAGAAACCATTTGAGCAACATCCCCCCCCGCCAAACTTGGATCTTGTGGCTAGGGTAATTGTAGATTTTAAAAGCCTCACTTTGTAAATTGCTAGCCCCCTTTCTCTAAAAAAACCCACACAACAAAAACTTTAGGTTTCCTTCTAAAGCAACCCGGGGTTCAGCTATCGAAAATCCAGCCTGAAACTGAGAAATACAGCTCAATTGTTCTCACACCAACTCTGGCATTTCCTTTAGTCTTTTCACCCCTCTTAACACTTCATTTCTAAACAGATGCACTTAGACAGTTGTTTTTCATTAGTGCAAAACAAGAGAGAGGGGTACATTAGTGCAAAACAAGAGAGAGGGGTACATTCGTTTAGGGATTTGTCCAGATTCCATGATTGTTTCTTCTGCTATGGATCTGAAGGGCTTCTCAATTTTCATTACCTACCTCTGTTTCATTGTCCCACTGTGCATCCCTCTGATCGCACTGAGGAAGCGGAAGCTTGTAGCTCAGCACTAGGGTCTGTGCCTCCATGCAAGATGGCAAGATGTGAAGATGTGATCCTTGGTATCTCCGGTTAACAGGATCTCAGGTAGCAGAGCTATGGAATCCCCATCGGCCCGAGATCTTGAGAGTGGCTGATAGTCAAAGTAGGACAATACTGGACTAGAGCAGGGTGAATGAATGAATGAATGTTTATTACGGTCATTGACCAGAACCAGCAAAAACAACATTATAACAGAAAAACAATCCATGCTACAAACATAACTGCTGTACACCAACATACATCTGAAGTGTATAGGGTTCATAATTTTACATCAGTCAGAGGCTAAGAAGGTGTGGCAAGTTATAGCATATGCACAAAATTTAGCCACTTTATAGTGATCTGTGGAACCTTATCAGAGAGTAGCAAGGAAATGTAAAATTTTTCAGTTCTGCCCGGGCAGTTATATAAAATAGGTAAATAAGATCTTTACGAAGATTCCCGGTAGAAGGGGCAGTATAAAAGTACATGACCCACAGTTTCAACTTCCCCATTCTTACAGGGACAGAGACGATCATGAAATGGTATTCCCTGATATCTCCCCTCCAAGAGCATAGAGGCAAGACATCAAATGTGGCTAATGTAAAAGCCTTCATATACTTCGGTAAAGTCAACTCAACAAATAAGCTTGGGGCTCAAAGATCTTATTCCTAAAGGGCTAAATTTACACAGTAAGCTTATATGTTCTTGCAATACAATGTCCCAGATTCTCTGCTTAACGGCTATCTTAGCGTTAGAGTAAACCCAGCGCTAATAAAGCATTGGGAGAAAATCCCAGACGTGATAGTTGGTTACACAAATGCTTTTTCCATTTCGATGGAAAGGATCCAACAATATCAGTGGAGCTAGCCCGACTGCTAAGAATATAAGTTTTAACCAGTAATTTATCATATACAAATTAGTGCGGGCAGCAATGGGAACTAAACCAGCCTCTAGCCGTAGAGCTGCATTAGGAACACAGTGAGGTACAGAAAATATAACTCTTAGAAATTTGGTCTGAATAATTTCTAAGGGACGGAGATTATGATAAGCACACATTGGGACCCATATAACATTTGGGCAATAATTTTGGCCACAAACACCTGGATCGCAGAGGGGATATATTGCCCACCTTTAGTAAAGAAAAATCTTATCAGTGCTGCAGCACTCCTCCGCACATTTGCTGCAGCATAATTTATATGGGTGAGCCAAGATCCAGATGCATGGAACATAATTCCCAGGTATTTGTAGCTAGCAACCTGTTCAATGAGATTTCCATTAATTGTCCATTTGTGCTTAATTTTCCTCCTGCTAAAGACCACCACTTTGGTCTTGGTGTAATTAATTGTTAACATCTCCTCGGTGCAATATAATTGCAATGCCCTCATTAGTCGTCTTAATCCAATACTAGTTAGGGATAACAACACAGCATCATCAGCATATAGAAGTATTGACAGAGGACGAGTGTTCAACTTAGGGGGGTGAAAGTCGGGTTTGATAATTTCTTCACTATTGAATTAATATAAAATTAAACAAAGTGGAGCTAGAATACATCCCTGTTTCACTCCATTAAATGTGGACACTGGTCTTGATAAACCCCTAGCAGCTGGTTGCAATTCACCGTAGCCTCGTATTTTCATGCAGACATCGCATAAGCAGTAATATCTTCTATCAATATTAGTGTTCTCAAATTTAGCCCATAATTTATCTCTGGGAATAAGATCAAAGGCTGACTTAAAGTTGATAAGAACAGAAAGAGGGCACCAGCTTTGGGAGTGGCATATTTATCGACTAGATGTTGCAGAATAAATCCTTGATCCATTGTTGATCTTCCTGTTCTAAATCCAGCCTGTTCTTCTTCAAGTATATTCTCTACACATAACAGTCCAATAGTTTATCGAGCAGATAGTTTGCTAATTATACTCAGCAAACTAATTGGATGGTAATTGGCTGGGTCAGATCTATTCCCTTTCTTATGTACTGGGATAATAATAGCTACACCCCAGTCATCTGGGATACATGCTGTATGGTCTATCCATGTAAATAGGGATGCTAATACAGGGGCCCACCAGTCAAGGTTGGCCTTTAGTAAATCAGCAGGAATATTATCAGGCCCTGGAGCCTTGCCTGGTTTTAACTGTTGTATCAGTTTGGTAATTTCTTGGATAGATACAGGTGCCCACTCCTCCATACATTCTACACTTCCCTGCGGTCCCTGGGGACTTTCACAGTTCATTGCATAAATACTCTTGAAATATGACTCCCATATAGTAGGAGAAATATAGGAGTCAAGTTTGGCTGAGTAGCCATGCAGGCCGCCAGCAATTAACCTCCAGAAAGCGGCTGAATCATTCGATTTGGATGCAGTATTAAACTCTGCCAAAGATCTTTCTGTGCCTGGTGCTTTTTCCTCCTGATTAAGGCTTTGTATTTCCTTTTCAAACCCAAACCATTCATCAGGGATCTTTGCCATATTCTGTTCCCTATATCGTCTGTATATGGCCACTAGATTCTTTTTCGCCTCATTACATTCCCCATCGAACCATGATTTAGAATTATAAGCAATAGATGGCTTACTTCTTGGGTTTTTATGTATTAAAAAATTCTGTAGGGAATGAATTAAACTTCCCATAATTCTCTAGTATGGATTCGATGGAGTCAGCTGTTCTAATGGAGGAATAAATATAGGTACAACTCTGTGTGAAGTAATTGTCTCAGGGAGTCTTCATGCTTACTGGACCACTTAATACGAGAGGCTCTAAGATCAACATCAATTAATTATGTTGATTCTATATCTGCATACATTTTTAATCTCTGAGGTCCAGAATAAAGCCAAAGGCAAATGATCACTCTCTGGACGACAATCAACCTTAAAGTCGGACACCAGATTTAACAAATTATAAGAAATCATAGCATAGTCAATTGTAGATGCTCCAGAGTTAGATAAAATGTAAATCCCCAGGTCTATCACCTTTCATACTCCCATTAACAAGGGTCAAATCTAGGTTATTGATCATATCAAAAGCAAAATCTGCATAATTGTAACCTTGATCCTTAGAGTGCCTGTTGGGAAGCTGGTGACCAGGTTCGAGGGGTGTCGTATGAAAACGCGAGAAAAGAACTTCATCATTTTCACCTATCCTAGCATTAAAGTCACCTGCGACAATAATAGAAGCTTCAGGGTAGAGTAGCATCAAACTTATTAATATATAATAGACTAGAGCAGGGGTGAAGAACTTCAGGCCTGGGGGCCCAATTTGGCTCTCGGGTGTGTGTGTCCCAATACAGCCTCCAGGGTTCCTCAGATGGCTCACCCCCTTTCCCCCCAATCAACCAATCATTTGGTGGTTTCCCTGGCTTTTCTGCAGTTCTTTCCCCCATTCTAAAAGGTTGAAATGCCTCAAAATATGCTGGTATTTTTGGCCCTGCCACCACTGGAATGCACCCCCCCCCAAGAGCTTATATGAAATGGAATCCAGCCCTTGGGCCAAAAGAAGTTCAACACCCCCCTGGGCTAGAGGGTCAGTTAAGACAGCTTCTTGTGTTCAATGGGAGGCCAAAGTCACAGAGTTCTCAGATGTGTCAGACAATGGGGTGACCTCACTGATGATGATGACTAATATTATCGGGTATAAGAGGGGGTGATGTTATAGTGAAGCTACGCTGGCTGGGGCGATGCTGGGAGTTGTAGGCCAAAACATCTGGGGGCCCAAGGTTGGAGAACACTGGTCTAGTAAGTCTAAAATTGGTCTATTTATGACCTCTCCAACAAGGCATGCACTTAGTGTACACACACATTTAAGTTACTGGGACCACTGAGCCAGTAAGCTTGATTTTGATTTCTATATCCCCAAAATTACGGGGAAATAAGTGAACATTGGGGGGACACACACCTTAATTTAAATATCATATATTTTCAGATGTGTTGTTTCTGATGTGACAGGAACATGTATTTAATATCTACATGAAACCGCTGAGTGGGGTCATCCGGAGTTTTGGAGTGCGTTGCCAACAATACGCTGATGACACGCAGCTCTATTCTCCTTTTCATCTTCAGCAGGTGAGGCTGTGGATGTGCTGAACCAGTGCCTGGCTGCGACAATGGACTGGATGAGGGCTAACAAACTGAGGCTCAATCCAGACAAGACTGAGATGCTATTAGTGGGTGGTTCCTTTGACCGGATGGAGGGTGTTCAACCTGTTCTGGATGGGGTTGCACTCCCCTTGAAGGAGAAGGTTCGTAGCTTGGGGGTGCTCCTGGAGCCATCTTTGTCCCTTGAGGCTCAAGTGGCCTCAGTGGCAAGGAGTGCTTTTACCAGCTTCGGCTGGTGGCCCAGCTACGCCCCTATCTGGAAAGGGATAGCCCTGGTCTCAGTAATCTACGCTCTGGTGATCTACTAAACTAGACTACTGCAATGCACTCTACGTGGGCTGCCTTTGAAGATTGTTCGGAAGCTGCAGCTAGTGCAAAATGCGGCAGCCAGGCTATTGCAGGGACCGGAAGGTCCGAGCATATACACCAGTTCTGGCCCGCTTGCACTGGCTGCCAATATGCTGCCGAGCTGAATCAGCTGCTGGTTTTGAACTATAAGCCCCTACACGGCTTAGAACCACAATACCTGACGGAACGTCTCTCCCAACCGTTATCTACCCGGACACTACGCTAACATCTGGGCCCTCCTCCGACTGCCACCTCCAAGAGAGGCTCGGTGGTGGCAACCGAGGAGGAGGGCCTTCTCGGTGGTAGCCCCCCAGTTATGGAATCAGCTCCCCACTGAGACCCGCCTGGCGCCAACCTTACTATCTTTTCGGCGCCAGGTTAAGACTTCCCTCTATGCCAAGGCATTTAGTTAGGAGCTTGGAAGTTGGAATAGCACGGGGGGATTGTCACCTGTAGGCTCAGTTTTATTGGCTTTTGTATTGTTATTTTAAACTGTGTTTTTAAATTTGGTTTTTAATTTTTTAAACTGTTTTGTATGTTTTAATGCTGTTTTTATGTATAGAGTGTTGTGAACCGCCCAGAAAGCTTCGGCTATGGGGCGGTATATAAATGAAATGAAATAAATGAAATGAAACCAGTTTAACTGCCAGCAAGACAGTTGTCACTTTAATTGAGGCTTCTCTAGACTTGCTGGATAGATGGGGAAAAAATCTTTGTCATGTTGCTTTTTGGTGGTTTTCCTTTCTTTTCCTTTCCTTTCCTTTCCTTTCCTGGTGTCAGTGTCAACAGGCAGGTGCGGTGCCTTTGGGGCTAAAGAAGGCTGCCTTCCCTTTGAAATGGCTGACTTTCTAATTGCATGGGGACTAGATAATATACAATCACCACTGAACAGGGCTGGTGTTTTCATTTTTTAAAACAAACAAACAAACAAACACCTGTTATTTATTTATTTGTTTCTTTGTTTATTATATTTATATACACTAATACCTTGGATTGCAAGTAACTTGGTTTGAGAGCGTTTTGCAAGACAAGCAAATTTTTAAATATTTATTTAATTTTTAAAAACTTGATATACAAGCGACGCCTTGCAATACAAGTACTGTAGTACGGCTTAAATTAAAAATCTCTGTACAAATTTTTTTTGGGAGGATTTCATTTTGATATAAGAGTGTTTTGGATTACAAGCACGTTTCCAGAACTAATTATGCTCTCAATCCAAGGCATGACTGTACTGCCTTTTTTCTTGCAAGGAACTCAAGGCGGCTTACATAGATTTCATAGATCATAGAGTTGGAAGGGGCCTACAAGGCCATCGAGTCCAACCCCCTGCTTAATGCAGGAAACTAGAGGAGGGGTCTCCCATCCAAGTAATAACCAGGCCTAACTCTGCTTAGCTTTCCACACTCAGACAAGCTGAGCCAGCGTAAGCCACAGGCCTGTATATAATCCTCATCCTCTCCATTTTATCATCACAACAACCCTGTGAGGTAGGTTAGGCTGAGAGTCCATGACTGACCCAAAGTCACCCAGTGAGCTTCATGGCTGAGGGACTAGAACCCTGATCTCCCAAGTCCTAGTCCAACACTCTGATCACTACGCCACAGTTGTTGTCTGGGAAGCACCCAGTGCTTAAGTCAAGTGTGTTGAACCACAGGCCCATGGGCCCAGTCCTGCCCTCTGGGGTCCCAGATGACCCCATTCCCCTTGTCCCACCCCGCTCCCCTCAACCGCCAATCATTTGGTGGTTTCCCTGTTTTCGTGCAGTTCTCTCCCACTCTAAAAGATTGAGATGACTCTCTTAAGGCTTAGTTACCGGCAGTTAGAGTTTTAAGCTAAAATATGCTGGTATTTTGGCCTCGCCCCCTTTCCTTTCAGCCCCGCCCACCACTGGAATGTGGCCCCCAAGAGCTGCTCTGAAATGGAATTTGGCCCTTGTGCTGAAAGAGGTTTGACACCCTTGGCTTAAGTCAAAGAATAAATTAACAGGATGTGTCAATTTGAAATGCCTATTTGATTCTATGGTTATGGAACTCCATGTAAGGTTAGACATTCTATTTGTACTGAGTAGTTTGAATGTGGTATGTATATATATATATATATATGGTATATGCAGCCCCAGAGACTTCAATCTAATGCTGAAGACTAGTAGAGGGGAGGGAATTCATAACCCTCCCCCAGCAATCCTTGCCCCCCCCCCCTACACACACAAACTGCTCTACCCTCTTGAGTCTTTTCCCTGTGGGGAAAGAAACAGATTTGGGGGGACTTTTAGTGGCCAAAACTGTGAGCGGGGAAAGATTGAAGAAGCACTCCCCTATGGGACTCAAAGTCATGTGTAATTTTATAGCCCATAGACTTTGGATGATCTTCTCCCCAAAGAGAGGTCATGCATGGTGGAGAAGCAAGGTCATACCTTCCTGTCCCATTCACTTGAATCTGGGCCCCTCACACATCTATGCATGATCATAATGTTTGCAAATGGTCTACAGGCATATACAATCAAACGTACAGGCCCCAATAAGTGGTGCTACCAAATTTCGTAATTAGTCGGTTTGTTTAGTTGAAACTCATGCATTCATAATGCTCACCTCTGTAGCGATCCTAGATTGCTGGCTTACAAATTCATTACTGATTTTTTAAATTGATTGTGAGCTTCAGAGTAAGCACAGTCTGCATCGAAACCATCCCATTTCTGTGCATGAGCTGAGTTGGTTGATTTAACCCTTTCCTTTCTTAAGGAAATGTGATAGTGAAAGGACTTTTTCCTTGTTTTGTAAGTAAAAGTGTACTTTAGTGGGTGCTGGTGCATGGCACTGGAGTCTGTCTGTGAGAGGGATACTGGAAGGGGAATCCAAGTAGAAGGAGGTCTCTGTGGCAGGCTGGTGCAGCTGGCTGGCATGGTGGAGTGCAGGGCTTTCGTAGGTAGTTTGCTGCTGACTCGGACATCAACTAAAGTTTCTGGAACAGAATATGTTCCTGGGAGGGGGGCGGTGGCAATGATAATGAACTCATTGAGGATGTGGCAACAGTTACGGTGAGCTGGCAATCCCCCTCCCCCCGTTTCCTTTTTGATAAATGAAGAGTTAGACTTGATTATCAGTCAGGCCACATGAAAACAACCCATCAGGAAGGGGTACATCTTGTGGTGATGCATGATATCATGACACATTACACGATTCCAAACGGCAGCTCCCAAGATGTAGTTTGATATTGCGTGTGTGCAAAACTCACTTACAGAGAACGAGATCTTGAATTAAAGGAGAACTCTCAGCCAGGATTGTACAGATGAATTTTTTACTTTCCAAGGAAACAACAAATTCTCTTGGGGGTAAGTATCACTACCCCGCCCCCCCATTACATGGTTGATTCCCAGATTGCATGTGGGATATCAATTGCGCAGTTCATTTCAAGTTAATGGGCGCTGAATATTATGCATCTGAGATTGGGAAAATTGCCCAAGTTTTCATTCCAACTCCAGATGGACATGGGAGAATGGGAAGGGTATTTGTGGCCTTTCTTTATCTTGTGTGAATATTCAGACCCAATAATGTCTCAGTAAAATTTAATCCATTCCTTTCTTCTCTTCACTCATGTAGATCTTTTGATCCCCCTCTCCCCCACATGTATATAATGGCAATTTGCAATAAAATGGTCAGATATATCTGGCTGGGGTGCTCCCTTTGAATGTCACTTGTGGATGATCTTAGCACAGATGAATCATAACAAGACATGAATTCTTGGCAAGCGCCTCAGACAAATTGTGAACCTTTATACCACCTGCAAGAAAAAAAGAAGAGGATGATTTGTGATTCCCAACGCCGATACTTTTGGGAAGGATGTGGCACATAACAGCTCCACCTACTCCAGCCATAGTTTCCTCCAGCT